>CAWUFW010009960.1:0-738335 GCA_963921515.1 Calotriton arnoldi | reverse complement strand
ACACTGCACGCGTCCCCGTGGGTCCCCTGTGTCACTGCCTTGGGTGGTTCCTTGAGGGCCAAGCACTTCTACAGGCTCTAGGCCTTGTGTCTAGCTCAGTCGTGGTTCATATACCACTTTATTGGTATATGGTTTGGCACGCCCTAGGGCTCAAACGTGTATTTGTGCTATTACTGTTGATATACTAACTTGTAACTTATGTATTTCGAACTCTAGCCCTCATAAAGAGACTAGAGGGGTGTGTTTAAGTACTAAATACATATATTTTAAATATATACCTGGTGTGGTCCTCTTTCATTTGGTCACTCAAGAGATTATAGACTGGTAAAACAAGCTGCTTTACATTCCTTCAAGACTTAGCCTGAAGGCTGCTCTCCATAGCTACCACTAGGATAGCTTTCAATAAAGGTTGTCTTTAACCTATCTCCAATAAGGGGTTGTTTGGACTGGTGCAAGGTGCCCACTATAATTAGTGGACAGCATATACCAGGCCAACTTCTCACAGGAAGGGCGTCCCAGAACAGACAGAGTGATTGAACAGAATGAGCTGCTGCTGATATGCAGCTGATTATGCACTTTTTTGTTATTAGCTTATTTGCCCAACAAGAAATATGTTCATGTTGACATTGCAATATCTTTGGCGTTGCATCTCACCCAATGAATGACTGTCCTCAGGGTAATGGCAACTTGTGCACAACACAACCTGCTCAAATGGGCACCAATTATTGCACAGTTCTGTGCTACAGAATACATACAGTGTTCCCACCTAGTAAACACTTATTAATGAATTGTACTCAATTCTCTTCACTCTAAAACTAAAACTAATTATGGTTCTTTCATCCTGGCCCTCTAGCTCTGAAAATGACTTCCAGTTTTTTGTCAAGGAAGTAGCGCCCTTGTAGGTAATTAGTCCAGTAGCCAGTACTGTAGATTATGTAGGTTTATTCAGTTACAGGTTAGATGGTACAGCCCCACCGTGAACAGCATCCTGCTGCTCAGCCCCACTCATTCCAACCGACCACTCATCCAAAACATGCACTCATGAACATACTATTACATCACACTCACACAGGCTGAGCAGCAAGGAACTAGGAGACCACAGGATATAACATATCTCCTTCCTTCAGAAAACAAAATAAACAACAGGACACAAGGTCAAAGAAATTGCACATCCTCTGAAAATGTAACCAATCCTAAATTACAAGAAAGATCACATTCAATAGGTGATTCCACTCCTTAGATTGTAAAGAAAGATCACATCGCAAAAATAAAATCACATCGATCACATTACGTGAATCATTACAATCCTTAAATTGTAAAATAAGATCACACACATAAGAATCACATACCATATATCTTCTGCTCCTGCAAGAGAACACCAGATATATAAATATAGCAGGATACAACTTGTACATATATCCACCTCGCAGGACAAATGAACCCTCATGTTCCCACTACTGCATACTCACTTGCAGGACAAACGGAACCCTTGTGCTCCCACTACTGCACACACACTCGCAGGACAAATGAACCCTCATGTTCCTACTACTGCACACACACTCGCAGGACAAAGGAACCCTCGCATTTCCACTACTGCACACTGACTTCCAGGACAAAGGAACCCTCGTGCCCCCACTACTGCACACTCACTTGCAGGACAAAGGAACCCTTGTGTTCCCACTACTGCACACACACTTGCAGGGCAAAGGAACCCTTGTGTTCCCACTACTGCACACACACTTGCAGGACAAAGTAACACTCATGCTCCCACTACTGCACACACACTCGCAGGACAAAGGAACCCTCGTGTTCCACTACTGCACACGCATTCGCAGGATAAGGGAACCCTTGTGTTCCCACTACTGCACACGCACTTGCAGGACAAAGGTACCCTCCTGTTCCCACTCTTTCACATGCACTTGCAGGACAAAGGAACCCTCATGCTCCCACTACTGCACACACACTCTTAGGACAAAGGAACCCTCATGCTCCCACTATTGCACACACACTCGTAGGACAAAGGAACCCTTAAGCTCCCACTACTGCACCCACACTCGCAAGACAAAGGAACCATCATGCTCCCACTACTGCACACGCACTCGCAGGACAAAGGAACCCTCATGTTCCCATTACTGCACACACACTTGCAGGACAAAGGGACCGTCATGTTTTCACTACTGCACACTCACTCGCAGGACAAAGGAACCATCATGCTCCCACTACTGCACACGCACTCGCAGGACAAAGGAACCCTCATGTTCCCACTACTGCACATGCACTTGCAGGACAAAGGAACCCTCATGTTCCCACTACTGCACACGCACTTGCAGGACAAAGGAACCCTCATGTTCCCACTACTGCACACACACTTGCAGGACAAAGGGACCATCATGTTTCCACTTCTGCACACTCACCTGCAGAACAAAAGAACCCTCATGTTCCCACTACTGCACAACTGCAGGACAAAGGAACCCTCATGTTCCCACTACAACACACCTCGCTGGACAAGGAATGCACATGTTCCCACTACAGCAAATTATAGGTATCTTACAACAATAAACAATTCAACATAAAGGAACTCATTACTCGCTCAGGGTATCATCCAACCCAACATAAGACATTATGCAGGGTATACAGGGTATATTCCAACCCATTTCTTACCCAACACACCCCTACACATAAAGAAATTTCATTGTGCATCTCAAAATGTAATACGCACTCCATACTGCAACAAAAAAACATATGCACTAATCCAAAAGTGTAACCACCTCCACTTACTGCCCACATGAACACACTCCCACAGCAGACAAAAGCCCATTAAGCACGGTAAGCAATCAATGCAACAAAACCTTAATAACAGCATGTATAGGTGTTCGATTTGGGGGTCTCTAGTTGGCAGAGGTAGGTACCTTTGACCAAATGGGGACCCTTGCGTCTAGTCAGGGTAAGGGGCTACACTTCTAAAATAACCCCTGCTCACCCCCTTGGTAGCTTGGCACGAGCAGACAGGCTTATCTCAGAGGCAGTGTGTAAAGCATTTGTGAACACATACAGTAATACAGTGACAACACTACAGATGGACACTCAGGTTGTATATCAAAAATAAGTATTTTTTTATATAGACTTAACACAAGACCACAAATGACAAAAATCCACAATACTGTACTTTAGAATGATAGAAATAGCTTTGTTCACTTTAGATGGTAAATGCAACACTTTACGTTCAATGTACCTTTGGATGCGTAACGCTATACAAACAAAAGAGTTGCAGGGAAGGTGATGCGTCGGTTCCTTACACGCACGAACAGGGATGCGTCGGTTCCTTACTCTGGGGGAGGTGATGCGTTGGTTCCCTACTGCTGTGTAGGGGATGGGGATGCGTCGGTTCCTTACTGGAGGGGAGGTGATGTGTCGGTTCTTCTCCGCGTGGGGAGGTGATGCGTCAGTTTCTTACTGCGTTTCTGTGGCGATACGACTTGCAGCGCCGCGATGCGATGACGATCCGGTGCAATGCAACAAAAAAATGGCGTCTTCTTCTTGATGCGATGACGAAGGGGTGATGCGTGCACGCCCGACGGCCATGAGGTGACTCTGCGAATCTTCTGAGCCGCGACAGGCCCTGCGACACGCTTCTCCGGTGATGAGACGGCTTCAGCGGCGGCACCCTTACTCAGTGATGTGACGACAGCGGCTGCGGCAGCGACATTCTTCTCCGGTGATGCGTGGCGCCTCGGTGATGCGATGCCACAGCGGCAGCGGCGGCACCCTTACTCAGTGATGCGACGACAGCGGCTGCGGCGACGATACGCTTCTTCTCCGTGAGTCGCGCTTCCAGCTCCCTGCAACACGCAGTCTCTCAGAAGGCCCAGCACAACAGCAGGCACTTCAAATTCCCAGCAAGGGAACTCAGGGGAGCTGGTTGGTGAAGTCTGTTATCCCTGAGACTTCAGCAGGAGGCAAGCTCAATTTCCAAGCCCTTGGAGATCTTCTACAAGATGATGAAAGGTGCACAAAGTCCTTTCTCCTTTCTTTGGCAGTCAGGCAACCACTGCAGGCCAATCCCCCAAACAGCACTCAGCTTAGGGATAGTCTCCTCCTTCAGTTTCTCTCTGGTTCCTCTCTTCAGCAAAGGTTCTTCTTGTTTCCCAGAAGTGATCTAAAGTTCTGGGGTCTGGGTCCCCTCTTTATACACCAAAATCCTTTGTCTCTGAAGGCGAGAGAAGTGTCTGTGCCTAGTCCAAACCAGTTCTGTGCAGTCCTGGAGCACTTTGTTTACAGGACTCCTTCTCTTCCTTTGACAGTGTAGGCCAGGGACATCAGACGCACCACAGGAGGTGGAGCCAGCATTGTGGAAGGCAGGCACAGCCCTATTCAGGTCCCAGGTGCTCTCCTCCTACCACTCTACATGCAGATGGGTCTATTCAGCCCTGTGCTGACTCACCCTGTCTCCTGGAATCCCCCAGCCCCTGTCACTCAAACTCCAGAGAAGGAATACACAACCTAGCAGAGGCAGGCTTGGATAGTTAGGCAAGAAAATACCTACTTTCTAAAAGTGGTATTTTCAAACACAGACTGTTAAAACCAACTTCACTAAAAGATGTATTTTATCATTCTGAGTTCAGGCATACTAAATTCGAATTTCTACATAGTTCCCTGAGTCAGTTAGGATTATAAGATGTTATAATCAAACTGCCCATTCTGGCCTATGGGGAACAGGTAGCCTTGCAATAGTGAAAAACGAAAATGGCTGTAATTCACTATTAGGACATGCCACACACATCAGGGCATGTCCTACCTTTTACCTGCAATGCACCCTGCCCTTGGGCCTACCATAGGGGTGACATATGCAGAAAAGGGAAGGTTTAGGGGCTGACAAGTGGGTGCACTTGCCAGTCAATGTGGCAGTACCAGACTGCACACAGGCTCTGCAATGGCAGACCTGAGACACACTTTACAGGCTGCTTCTGTGGGTGGCACAACCAGTGCTGCAAGCCCACTAGCAGCATTTGATTTACCAGCCCTGGGCACACTCAGTGCACTGTACTAGGGTCTGACAAGTAAACCAAACCAGCCAATCATGAAGTCACTAATCCATACATCAATTTACCTTAGGGAGCACTTGCACTGTGGCACTGAATAGCAGTGGCACAGTGCCCAAAGTATCTATAACCAGCAAAAACATATGAGGCAACAGCAAAAAATGGAAGGGAGACTCACGCCAATGGTGCCAGGTCTAACAATAGGCATAGCAGTAGAGAAGAAAAAAATACTTAGGGGCAGATTTACATGCCCCTTGCGACAACTTTACGCTCCCGTTGGGTCACTTCTGTGACGCAGCGGCGTCGTAAACAATGTGCCACGTTGCGACATATTTACAACGTGACGCATCTAGGGAGATGCATCACATTTTAATACCTGCGTCAGGTAAAATGTAAGCAGGGTGGGCATTCCGACTTGAGAAAGCCTCGTAAAAGTGATGCAGTGAAATCTACAAGATTTCACTGAGTCACTTTTACGACGCCACTGCGTCAAAATCTTATGCCTGCTTGAAGCAGGCATAAGGAGTGACGCAGCATGATAGGAATAGGCATTCCTGACCATTGCTGGAGTTGCATCGTGCTTGCGACACGACTCCAGAAATGCGCTGCCTTTACGTCAAAAGATGCGTCACGCATCTATCTATCTTTGAGCCACGGTGCACCGCATTGTAAATGCGACGCATCCATGGTGGCGCAAGGTTTTTTTTTACGTGACGCAAATTCACTGACGCATCTCTGCTAATCTGCAGAGATGCATCAGGTTTGTAAATCTGCCCCATAGTGTGTCACAAGACAGCAGCAACCAATGACAGCCAAACGATTGGTGAGCGACTTCTAACCCGGGCCACTGCCAGAATAGTACCAGTATAAGATCAACTTTGACCAGGAAAAAAAAATGAAGATGGTATTTTTCCTCAGTTCACCACTCAGTTCTATTCCCCCTCCAGACCTTGAAATCAACGTCCTGTTCGAGGAATGCTGCCTACCAGTTCCGCCACAATCCTCCCAGCTCATAAGCAGCTGACACGTCGAAATGTTCCTCGTTGTCTGGGCAATGACCTCAACACACCCCACGTAAGCGTGCTTGTGAGACCTCACGTAGCGTGCTTGCAAACACGAGGAAGAGACAAAAGGGAATCCTCAAAATGCATGGCGCCCACCATAAACTCCAGCACGTACGTCAGAATGCACTCCACTACGGTAAGGGACGCTCAGCATGAATTCAAAGCATAACATGGATGCTTGCACACGCGCTACCGAGGTTTGATGCCCACACGTCACAGCAGATGTAGAAGCTGCAGTCGAAGGACTCGCGAGTGCATCCTTTTAATTTTCAAAAGTTCACAATATGGTTTCCACCAGCCAGTAGACTCCCAACCAAATACTCCTCGGGGCCCGTCTTATTCCCAAGAATGACTTATAGTTATTACGCTGCCCATTTTACTGGCTCCTTTCCACAGTTACACAATGCTGTTGCATTGTGAAAACTGGTTGCCGCACCATAAGCCACTCACAGCTCTCGAGTTTTCCCAACTTGCTGTACTAATTACATACAGGGCTGCTGGCTCATTGAAAGTGCACTTCCCAAATCAAGGTTACTGACTGGTTATAGAATAAGTGCTGCCTGTTCTCATTACAAATGACTGCAGGGTGTAAGATTACATATCCTTAAGGTTGAACACCCAAAACTTCAATTCTGCAGGTAGTCGATCTTAAAGCCCCATAGGTCAAACACCATTTCAGTAGGCTGTCTGTTGTCTGGCAGGTTTCAAACATCAGGTCACACATCAAATCTTCAATTATGTAAGCTGACTGTAGTGGCAGATTTCAGACCACACAGGGTCCAACGCCCAAAACATCCAATGTGTAAACTGTCTGTTGTAGAAGACACCGGTGGGGCGTTGAGGCTTTGCTCAGGCATATTTCCAGGCTTCTTTTTAGACTCTGGCAATCTTCTCTTAGATTCTTCTGCAATTTCTTGGCTCCTTACGCGTGGTTCTTTTCAAAATCGTCACCACTTTTGTTAACGAAGTAAGGCCCTTGTAGGTAGTCAGTCCAGTAGCCAGTAGTGTAGATTATGTAGGTTTATTCAGTTACAGGTAAGATGGTACAGCCCCACCGTGAGCAACATCCTGCTGCTTAGCCCCACTCATTCCAACTGACCACTCATCCAAACCATGCACTCATGAACATTCTCTTACATCACACTCACATAGGCTGAGCAGCAAGGAACTAGGAGACCACAGAATATAACACAATTCATTAGAGTTGAGCTGCGTCTGTATCATTGGAGACATATTCTTACAACATGGTGTTACTGAGGTTGTTTCAATGGAGATTGCCATTGAATATGACACTTGGCTTCCTTGTCTTTAGGGTTGCATTGCAGAAGGCTGATTGTGTTTCTTCTATTGCCTTTTGCTTATTTGTTTATATGTCTTGTAAAGTGCTGGCTTGTCTCTAAAGTCAGTTTGCAGTCTTGTTAAAAAGAAGTTCTTGAAAAACGTTCCTTTCCTCAGCAAAGGATGAACAATACATGTGGTTGGTGTGTCCATTGTCATCTCACCATTACTCGGTTATGGACTTTGTCTGAGCTCACTTTATAATGTTTAGAACTCTGTTCTTAAGTATTTGGTCAAGAAGGGAAGGGAAAGTCTCTTTTAATTTACTTGTTTACAGTTTTCTTTTTGTACACAAGGTATTCCAGATTTGTGATCCCAGCACCCCATTCAATCTCTCTCTATCTGCTTTCATGGTTGTAGCTAGCTTGACTAATTTAGTTGGCCTTGCTTGTTCTCAGAATCTAACTCTGCATATAGGAAGGAAAAAATGCTTCTATATATTTGGGACCTTGGCCCTTCTGTGCTTTCAACTTTATACTTTTTGCCTCTGGAAGCCAGTGAAGTTCTTTGAGGGTCAGCAAAATGTGATCTGATTTAAGGCTGAGGCAGAGTCTGGCTGCCTGATTTTGTAGTCTCTGTAATTTTTCAATCTTCTTGTGGGCTCTAGGGTAGACCATGTCACGTCTCAATAACTCTAGTGCCCTGGTAAATTTAATGTCGGCCCTTCTTAGAAGCCCAAAGTAAAGGAGTGCTCTCTGACCACTGGACTTTGGTGACCACAAGAAAAAACTGTGCTGGTAAGGACAACAACATTGATAAGGAAAATAATTATATGTTGGCTCTACTGCTCTCAGTGGGCATTCTCTGTGGAAAGGGTACTTTACAGAAGACGTGTCATTGTGTAAGTCCATGTTCCTGTAACTATCCTACTTTTCTGTTTGCATTGAATCATTGCTGTTTACAATTGCTGCATTTACTCTGATGCACTTCCTTGTATGCTGAATAAATGATTCCCTAAATGCAATCCAATACCGTGTACCTTCTTGATGATATTTTAGATAAATACTAATGAGAGGACATTTTCTTGGAACAGAAAATCACAAGATGTTCAACTCCTCACAGTCCTCAACATTCAGATCCATCAATGAAAGTCTCACAATTGGCTATGGCTCCGGCTACATGACCGGGGTCGTGGGGAATGATACTGTCCAGGTAAGGACAATGTCAATGATATTCCTGCCTGATTCCCTTATTCTGAAAGAAGCCAGTTTAAATTGACATTTGGTAGAAACAGTAATTGACATTTGGTAGAAACAGTAATTGACATTTGGTAGAAACAGTAATTGACATTTGGTAGAAACAGTTTGCACCTTTAAAAAAGCTGAGGTGTGTCTGACTACTTGCTCTCCAAGAGGAACATTGAGTAAAATTGATGATATAACAGTGTTTTACGATATTGTTTGATGCAATATTCAGACATTTGCAGCCATTTCATAACAACCTGTTTTGTGTTTGTTGTTTATCTTCCCCTTCTTTGTAAACAAAATTGAATGTAAAATGTTAAAATGCTAAATTTGAACAAAGCATGACTTGTGGTTTGTACAGGGGACAATTATATTGCGTGTGGAATTTTGTCTGAGACACATGTGCTACTGGTTATATATGTACTGCGGCGTCTGGATTAAATATCAAACATAGTGATCTACAATCAGAAGCCATAGAATGCAAACCGTAAAGAAAAAGTGATCCATGCTTATCTTCCAGCCAACCATGTATAAGGTTACAATTGATTTTCTTCTTCTTAATTTCAGGTTAGAAACATTATGGACACAAACCAAGTTTTTGGTCTGTCTGAAAATGAAGCTATCTATTCATTATTTGATGGGATCCTGGGGCTTGGATATCCCAATATATCCTCAGATGGATTGATCCCAGTCTTTGACAACATGTGGAATCAGAGGCTAGTGCCAGAGAACCTCTTCTCGGTGTTCCTGAGCTCGTAAGTCAGACACGTCTATGGCACCGGATCCATCAGGGATCACCGTTTTCTTGTCCTTGAAAATGATTCTCTAAAATGTTCCATTTCAGTTTTTTCTCATGATTAGGCAGAAATGTTTTTGGATTCTCTTTCAGCGGGAGGGGACTCTGGCAGACCTGACTTATTTTTTTACCCCATTATTCTCCCTTCTTTCTTCATTCTCCTTCTTCTGGCAACACATGTGGGAGGGCAGGTTGGGTAAGGTGCTGAGGCGCCTGATGCCAGAGGTTAACGTTCTGGCACCTCTGATGTCTCCTGACTGTCAGAGACTGTCTTTTCTTGAGCAAATCTTGCTGTGCCCTATGTTGGTTCCTCCGTTAACTCTGGGTTTAAGTTTCCAAAGTGCCACATGCCTGCACAGTGAATACAAATTAGGTATATGAGCAGATGAGTTAGGGAACAATCTCTTAAGTTAAAAATCAACTTCTACTTCAAGTTACGTACAATTCCATTTCCAGGAGTTTAACATTTCAAATGAACTTATTGCTCTATGATATTCTTTTGTTTGATTGTACATCTATTTTGTACAATGCACAACATAGAATTACAGGGGTTGATCCACAAACATCTTGCTGTGACTTACTATTGCAGTACTCCTAAATTCCAGGAGTAAGCCAGGAGTACTACAAGAGTAAGCCAAATCTACTCATACACCAATCTTTGCAGATTGTGTCCACAGTCTATAGACATGAAGACAATTCAGTGTGGTTAATTTTGTTTTCAAAACATGTTTTGCTACAATGAATGTTCTACAACATATTTTACATAGTTTTTGTATGTAGCTCATTATTGTGATTTTTTTTTTAAATGTCGAATTCCCTTAACGTCATTTTAATTCATTAATTGTTTAGTATCTTTCTTACTTCTTTTATCACTACACAAACACACACACATACGTATATATAGGGGAGAGGAGTTGGCCTAACGGCTAGGGCAGTCGACCTCGAATCTGGGGAACCGGGTTCAAGTCTCAGCAATGACGCTGAACATCCTGTGATTCTGGGCAAATCACTTAATCTCCCCGTGCCTAACAAAAAAAAATGAATATGTTCTCATGTAATGCAACTGGTGCTATGTAATGCGCTCTAATACCCGATTTGGGTCAAGTTCGCGCTATATAAAACTCTGTAAAATAAAATTTTAAAAATATATATATATATTGCATACACACAGAAATATACACAGACAGCCAACATTCAAAATGCTATTTGCAGACATGTTTTACATGCATGCATGAGCATGTATGTCTAGGTGTGTGCATGTGTGCATGTGTGCGCGCGTGTGTGTTTGTGCATTATATTTGTTTATATGCCTCTAGTTTTAAAGTATGTTTTCAATATTTCAATTCAAATAATTAGGTTCAATAAGATTACATTTATTTTTTGTTAGACTACAATGTTAAGTTTGTCTAAGATGTTAAGGGAAAAGATGGTCATTGTAATAGAAGAAAATATAGATCCAGAGGAAGGGATGTATGAGTTCTGCATTGTTTAGTACCCAAACCTGCAGTTACAGCTATACAAATATCACATATTTAAGATCCATTGCATTTTTATTTACCCCGAGTAAAATAGAGCATTTTAAAGATTACTGAGAGATGTTTGACTACTTAGAAATCAGGTTCCTCAACATTCAGCAGGGAAAGTAAATATATAGTCTAATTAAGAATGGTAAAATGAAGCCTAAACCAAAATAAATCTATGTGCAGGCTTTACCTGTCCCTAAGTCACCTTGGGTTTTGGAATGTTCAGTAAAGTGCCGTATGTCCAACCAGTCGCTCCTGCTTTGCAATACACTACTCATGCTAGCCACTTGCCCCAGTCCATACAACTCTGTCAAGATTCATTTTCTATGGTCAGAAATCTTTGAGATAAGACTGCTGCAGGTCAAACCTTTAGCACTAAACAATTAATCATGTGTCTGGTTTGGCTTAGCAGCAGTGGGGGCTAATGGTGATTATAATCTGAATGGAGCAGTTACCACTTACCGGCTCTAGTTATCTCAACCTCTTGGCAGACTATTACCCAACAGAGTGAGCACTTACATCACAACCACCGTTGAGCCCAGGTTGCACACATTATGGAAACAATTGATGATTGCCCAATTACGCAGCAAGTATAAAGCAGTCTTGGCAAAAGCTAAACGCGAATGGGCTAATAAGAACTGGCAGGACTTGCTAAATGCTGCAAAGTGCAAAGATAATCGATCATTCTGGCGCATCTTATCTCACGGGAGCCTTGAGGGGGTAACGACACCAGATTACTTTATTCAACCTGAGAAGTGGGTTGATCACTTCTCTTCATTATATGAGAAGAGTGAAGAAATCAGTTGTGTGGATCTGAGTGGAAGTTTGCTTGTCTGTACATCTACTGAAACAAGGAGGGCTGCCGGTAGTGAGGGACCTCTCTTTAGCTTGGACAACACTCTTAGAGCGATAGAGAAGATGAAATCCGCCAAAGCTCCGGGGCCTGACAGGATACCAGGGGACCTGTTTAAATTTGGGCTCCCTATTTAAATCTTGTGTCCAATGCAGTTGCCAACGGGGGGGAAACGACCAGAGACCTGGAGAAGAGCGGAAATAATAACCATATATAAAAAAGGTGACACTTCAGCCCCATCGAATTACAGGCCGATTAGCCTGTTGGACAACATGCAATAAACAATTCTAGACAGGTCCTGGATAAATTGCAAATCTGGATGAACGAGTATGAGATTCTGTCGCCTACCAAGCTGGTTTCCACTCTAAAACTAGTACTTGTCTGTGACCAGGTGTTCAGGCTAATTCTACCAATATGGAAATATGTACAACTTACAAAAACAGAAACTGTACGTAGTCTTTGTTGACCTTCGCGTCGCCTTTGATTTGGTACCCCGGGAAATGCTTTGGTTAATGTTAAAAGAAATGGGAGGCCCGGACCAACTTGTTAACTTGCTGGTAAGGATGCATGAACATAACTATGCACAGGTCCGTAGGGGGAAGGCGGAGAGCTAACTAGTAAAATCCCTATTCAGAGACAGGTACACCAAGGCTGTGTCCTTGCGCCCACGCTGTTTTCCCCCTAAGTAAATGGAGTGATCAACGAGCTGCAGGACTGCGAAAATGACTCACTAATGTTGAATGGTGGGAAAGAACCTAACCTACTGTTCGCTGACGACTCGTTACTTATATCCAGGTCCCCAATGGGACTTCAGAGGCTGATTAATACATTCTTGGGTTTTTGTAAGGCCAGAGGCTTGAAAGTGAACAGTGATAAAACAAAATGTATGGTTTTTGGCAAATCTAAGGGGAAATGCAGACCAGTAAAGATACAGGGGAAACAACTCGAGAGGGTGTCCAAATTCGAATATTTGGGTGCAAGACTAACGGAAACCCTGAGCTGGGATCCACAAATAGATAAAAGCCAACTAACCTCATGCTATAAATCGAAACCTATACTGCGCTTCCATTAGCAGTCTTGATCTAAGTCAATTACCCCCGCCATAGAGATTTACAAAATGAAAGCACAACATGGTGCACTCTATGGCGCTGAATTCTGGGGGCAGGGTGACCTGCACCAGCTAGTGGTGAGCGAAAATATATACGCTAGGGCTTTGATCCCTGTTCCAAGTAGTACCCCGTTGATCCCCCTGTTCTTTGATCTAAGCATGAGGAGAATTGGTGATGTGGCAGCACTTAAGACACTTACCTATTGGCTACAAATTTGGTCTGCCCCAGAGATAGCCCAATACTGCGAATCCCTGAAAGAAGCTTTGAACCTAAGTGGTGCTAAACGTATCCCTTGGTTCAGACACATAGGGGCAGATTTACAAGCCCCATGCGCCACATTTACGCCGCCGTTGCGTCACTTCTGTGACGCAGCGGCGGCGTAAACCATGCGCCACGTTGCGCCTTATTTACAACGTGACGCATCTAGGGAGATGCGTCACGTTGTAAAGCCCTGCGCCACATGAAACCTGCGTTAGGTTTCTTGTGGGCGTTCCGGTGCAGGGTGGGCGTTCCGTCGCAGGAACGCCTCGTAAAAGTGACGCAGTGAAATCTACAAGATTTCACTGAGTCACTTTTACGTCCATGCTGCGTCAATACCCTGCGCCTGCTTGAAGCAGGCGTAAGGAGTGATGCAGCATGTTAGGCATAGGGCGCCCTTGAGCATTGCTGGAGCCACGTCGCACTTGCGACACGACTCCAGCAAAGCGCCGCCCTTACGCCACAGGATGCGACACGCATCGCCCTATCCTTGCGCCACGGTGCGCCACATTGTAAATGCGACGCATTTGTGGTGGCGCAGGGAGGGAATTTCGTGTCGCATCTGTTCTGGCGCATCCCTGCTGATTTGCAGAGATGCGCCAGAACTCGTAAATCTGCCCCATAACATTTTGGTGTAGGCTGTTGGGGATGACTCATCTGTGGGAGAGTCCGGAATCTATTAGCAAGAACGTTATCCCTATAGTGAAAGCTAAATATTGGGCATATGTAGAAGAACAGTACGTGATCAACAGCTCAGCGGGGCGCCTGACCACTGAGTTCTTGAGCCTCAAGCCCTTTGCTGAGTTCAAACCTCTCTACGATCAAATCTCACCACCTATGGCGAAAAATCTCTATGTGAGATTTAGATTTGGCTGTTTACCCTTACGGTCCTTTACTGTTAGGGAGACGAACCCAGCATCTACCGCATGCCCAGCCTGTGTCACGCGCAGGAGACAGTGGAACATATCCTCTTTTTCTGCACTGAATACTCTCTATATCGCAAGAAATGGATTCGTCCTCTTTGTTGCAGACTGGAAATTAAGCAACATAAGGTTGCGCTGAGAATACTGAGATCTGAGACCACATCCCTTGTTGTATTTGCCGTGCGCAGGTT
Source organism: Calotriton arnoldi (assembly GCA_963921515.1). NCBI lineage: Eukaryota > Metazoa > Chordata > Amphibia > Caudata > Salamandridae > Calotriton > Calotriton arnoldi. Next base: position 724,057 of record CAWUFW010009960.1, on the reverse strand, counting down.
CCGGCTGAGCTTCTGGTTTGGGCGCCAGAAGTTCCTGCCCCAGGCTGCATGTAAGGTCCCCGCGCAAATTGGTTCTCACGCGCAGCCATAGCGTAACTGAGCCCTATTTTATGACATTTTGTATAGGAATATGGCGGTGCTGCGATGCATAGCATCTTACAGTTTTTAACTAGAATGTATGAGGCTCTAACGACTATTTTATCCTTATTTTTATTTGGGAGCATTGTAGTTTGATGTTGTAACTTGGCACGCTTTGCACTGTTTTTATGAAGGATTATAATACTGTTTTATGGCAGACATATATGTCACATATTGATTTAATGGTTTTTATTACTGCTTAGATTATGTTGAAATGAAATGAAATGAATTTGTACTTGTAAAGCGCACTGATACCCTGGGGCTTCCTGGCGCTGTACGCATACCGCTGTGGAACCCTTCCTGGCTTTTCCCTGTGAAATGTCCACTCCTGGGCACCCCCAAGGTGAAGCCAGGCATCCCAGCGCTGGTGGGGCCGTTGTGGAGATTAAGCAAGCTATTGCCCAGAGTTGCAGAGTGGGACCCATGATTAGAAGAGGCACCGAGGCGAGAATTATCAGGTCCGAGGAAGTTGAGCCCAAGACCCGCCGAGGCGGGAATTGAACCCTGGTCCCGGGCCAGATCTCTGCATCAGGGTCTGCCGCTCTAACCATTGAGCCACACTTCTCCACCGTTCAGATGTATCATTGACATGCAGTTTTTTTAAGTGGGAAAGTGGTTAATTAGGTGCCCACCTGCTGACAAGTGGGTATGGCCCTAGCGAAATGAGTGTTTTGTTTCTCTTTTAGACCAATGTTGTTTTAATGTGCTCTGTAAAGAATGACTCATATATTACTCATAAGTTTTAATGTATTTAGTACTGTGCACTTTATAGTCAATTGACCGAATAAAGTGATACTAAGTTAGTAATTGATGATGCCTAGGGATATAAATCCGCTGTGCGGGCGAATTCCACGCGTGCGCAAAATGGACGGCCCCCGGCCGTCCGACGCACACGCCCACCGTGACGTCGGACGGCGCATGGAAGAGGTTAGTTGAAATATCCTCTCAATGGGCTCTACTGTAGCAAAATTGTTGGTGCATCGTCTTCTTTTGCTGTTGGTTTAAAAATTGATGTGGGGTAAATCACTTGAAATAAATAAGCAGTGGCTGACACAAACTACTAATTAACATTTTAAAGGAAATGCATGTAATTAGAATAACGTCACTAAGAAAATATGTGTATTTACTTTGTATCATTTGCAACATTGATGGTTACATTTCTAGTGTGCTTAACTTACCTGTCACATTTTGAGGAGGGCAATAACCTCAATTTCTCCATAAATAATATATTTTTACCAAATATAAATATGTGAATACACATAAAGATATTAATAAAAAATAGTTACAAGTGCTGATTTCAGTGATTTTGGAAAAATGAATGGCACCAGATTTGTTCCTCAGCCAATATATCCTTGAGCACTTTTTGGTATCACGTAACGGTCTAAATCAGGACAATAACATACATGCATCATGGTCAGTCACATGATAAGGAGGTGCACACACACTTTCACGTTTGCATAGACATTTTATTTTCGTTTTCTTAAGTGAGAGGTATAGTGCAGCAGTAACATCATTTCCCATGGGTGTTTTACACCCTACTCAATATAAAGCTCTAAATAACCCCTTTAGTATGACAACTCATATGAAGCATGTTTTCTTCAAGAGCTGTTGGCTGGAAAGTGGTCTTGTAATTGCTGTTTCCTTTGGAAGTAGAATATATATGGCCCGGTCTAGTCGACTGTATTGTGTAGTAAACTGTTCTCCTCTCTTTAATATTTTGTCTGCAAATGCATGTAAAGTGGTTAATCGCACACCTGCAATATGTGGATTGGGGTCCAGGAGAGGGTACTGAAGATAGGGATGATCAATGCTATCTAGGCTGGCCAGGTCTTCCACACCTTAAGAAAGGGCATCCTGAGTGCAATAACTCCACAGAAAACACCCTCTAACTACCAGGTCTTAAAGAACATTAGGATAGAAGAACACTCCTCCCAGAATCCGACATCATGTAAGGGTAGGTAAAGATAGTTATATCCCCCTAGGGCTTACTGTTCATGGATCCAAACTCACACCTGTATGAAAGTCCGAATATAGCAGCATCCCTTCCTCTGTCCCTTCCGGCTATCATTAATAGCTGAATGTATTCTTTGAGGCTTTAGGAGACACTGTGTTGTATTATCCACTTTAGAATTGAGAATTCTACAAAATCATTTCTGATATTGCTATAAATTAAATGTAAATCAGCAGTATTTGCCACCACAGGGGGCTCACATGCATCTATCTTGCGTAAACCTTCCAGAAAACGTCAATCTGGGTTCTCATTTGACAGAAGAGGCACAAAGACTAAGCCATGTAATGCAGTTTAATTAGTGAAAGATTTAGATAAGCAATATTTGCCTTAAAAGTTGCCACTGTGCCTTATCTGATGATGTGAATATATATCATTTATTGATACTGCCTGTTAGAAATGGGGTTTCTAGTCGCCAGTGGTTTGCATCCTGTCCTAGTAGGGACCATCACTCTAGTAAGGGTAAGTAACTTACACACCTAAGAAAACCTCTGCTCACCCCATTGGTAGCTTGGCACAGAGCAGTCAGGCTTATCCCAGAGGCAACGTGTAAAGTATTTGTACACACACAGTAACACAGTGAAAACACTAGAAAAGGACTCCCCACCAGTTTAGAAAAATAACCAATAATTATCTGAAAAAACATAACACCAAAACAGCAAAAATCCAACATACACAAGTCAAGATATGAATTTTGAAGACTGAATGAAGTTGTAGTTCCTAGAAATCAATGGTTGGTCAGGACAAAGTACCCTAGATGCGTCAAAAATCAAAGACGATGCGAGGTGCCAAGGAGGTGAGACATCAAAAAAGAAGGTGATGCGTCAGTTCCTTACTGCTAGGCAGGGGAGGTGATGCGTCATTTGTGGACTTGATACCTCAGTTCTTTACTGTAGTGAGGTGTCAATGAAGAAATCGGCGCCCAGGGATGATGCGTTGAAAGTCAAGTCACACTGCATCAATTCCACAGCATTGAAACAGGCGCTGCATCGCAGTCGATGCGATGCATCACAGATTTAGATGATGCGGTGCTCGAGACTTACACCGCATCGGTTCTGCGTTCATGCTGCGACAAAAAACTGGGGCTTGTTTTATAAGCCGCTGTCGTTGCGTCAAGCGGCGACCATGCTCTAGTGCAGGCAGCGTTGATGGGTCAAGTTTTGGCAATTATGCACTGGCTCCGAATGATGCTTGGAGTCGATGAATGGATTTTCTTCTTAGTATCACCAGAACTCACTTCCAAGGGCCCGGAACTGGATTTGGCACCACGTAGCAGAGTAGGACACAGAGCAGCAGAGTCCAGGTAATTGCAGGTGAAGTCTTTGATGGCCCTGAGACTTCTTAATAGGCGGCAAGCGCAGCTCAAGCCCTTGGAGAACCTTGAAATCTGGATGCAGAAAGCAACGTCTAGTCCTTTTACTCCCAGGACAGAAGCAGTAAGCAGCAGGTAAACACAGCAAAGTGGCAGTCCCTCCTCACATCAATCTAGCTCTTCTTCCTGGAAGAATGTCCTCAGTCTAGAAGTGTTCTGAGTATATGGTGTCACAGGTCCAGTACTTTTACCCATTTCAGCCTTTGAAGTAGGCAAACTTCAAAGGAAAGTCTTTGTAGTACAAACGATCCTGCCCTTCCCTGGCTCCAGACACACTACAGGGCGTGGAGACTCTTTGTGTGAGGACAGGCACAGTCATATTCAGGTGTCAGTGTCAATTCTTCCCACCACTCTAGGCCAGGAAGGTCAATCAGCCTGGTGATGGGCCATCAGGATATGGAGGGCACACCTCAGCTCCCTTTGTGTGACTGTCTAGAGTGAATGCACAAGCATCCCAACTGTCATCCTGACATGTATTCAGAGACAGGCAGAGACACAGAACGGTTAAAGCAAGAAAATGGCATCTTTCTAAAAGTGGCATTTTCAGACCTGCAATTTAACAAACCAACTTTACTAAAAGAGGTATTTATAAATTGTGAGGCCAGAGACACCAAACTCCAATTTTCTATCAGCTCCCAATTGAAAGAAACACTTGTAAGATGTTACAAGGCAGCTTCAATGCTAACCTATGGCAGAGATAGGCCTTGCTGTAGTGAAATACGGACTTAGCAGTTTTTCGGTACCAGAAAATGTAAAACACAAGTATGAGTGTCTTACCTCTTACTTTGAAATACACTGCAATGTAATAAAAGGGAAGGTTTGATCCTGGCAAATGGGTGCACTTGCCAGGTCGACATGGCAGTTTAAAACTGCACACACAGACACTGCAGTGGCAGGTCTGAGACATGTTTTCAAGGCTACTCATGCGGGTGGCACAATCAGTGCTGCAGGCCCACTGGTGGCATTTGATTTACAGGCCCTGTGCACCACTGGTGCACTGCACTAGGGTCTTTCTTGTAAATCAAATATGCCAATCATGGAGAAACCAATTACCATTACATTTTAGTGAGAGAACATATGCACTTTAGCGCTGGTTCGCTGTGGTAAAGTGCCCAAAGTCCTAAAGCCAACAAAAAGAAGGTCAGAATAATACATGAGGAAGGCATAAGGTTTGGGGATAACCCTGCAAAAAGGGCCAGGTCCAACACTGCCACTCAGCCTAACTATCCAAGAAGAGTTTAACATACAATCCATTTTCAGGGCGTAAGAATACGTAGAAAACTCTATGTAAAGTCTGGTCTGATCTGATTCACAAAGGCAGAGGTTAGGTATGAGTGCAGGTGAGGCAACACATTTGCAGATAAATATTGTTCATGTTGTGGCCAGCCAATTAGGATTAACTAGTCCTAATTAAATTGTCCAATCAGACAATTTTCTTGGGACCAAGAGTCCAGATATACCTAACTTTTGACCCTCTCAATGCCCAACCTAAGCCCCTCTTTAAATGCTAATTTTCCAAAAACAACTGAATAGATTTACACAAAATCACAAAAAATGTTTCTGAGTAAAGTTCTAATGGTTTGCCAAATTTGGTCTAATTCTGTTCAGCCATTTTCTGCATAGGACATCAAACTTTTCTTAGCGCAATTAACATGAGAAATCACACAGTTCCCCCCCCCCCCCCACCTCCTTTTTTTGGCCCCATCTTGACAGATCAGTGCAAAGCTGTTCATGGAGAAAAAAAGTGCTATTCCTATGGAAACTATGACTTAACTATAACGACAATGTGCACTATAGATCTGACTTCTGAGGGACACCTAGTAGTGTCTTGTGTCACTGCAGCCTTGATAAGGATTTTGAAACGTTGCTTGTGACTTGAGAGGGACATCCAGTAATCACACAAGGTGCTGCACCTATGTGAACACCAGACATATTGGCTTTGACAATGCTTGATAGTATTTAGTACACTCTTTTGAAGGAGGAAGGTCTCTCATTTGCAGGTTTTTCCAAAAGCCTTTGTGTGCGATTTATGGAGCTTAAAATACAACCCCACAGGAGTGTTTTTAGAATAATGCAATGGATGACATTGTAAGGTATGGCAAATGTTTTAGGATAGGGTATACATTTTCATCCAATGGCACCGTGGGAATTTTTTCTCTAGAAGTTCATGTTCAGCAGCTTTTGTGATCAGTATAGTCAGGATATCCTGTTGCAACTATGAAGGAAACATCTGTCTCTCTCTAAACCCATTATTTTGAATTCTCCTGCTGGAAAGGACTTGCTCCCAATATTATTGCCAATCGGTCTTCTGAAAGGCCTCCAAGGATTTTGGGGCCTAGGCTGGCATAATGATGCCATAGCCTGTTGAATTTACAGATAACCTGACTTTAATGAGCCAAATGTATGTAGTGAACTACTTTTGTGTAGCCTTAGGGTCATACTTACGAGCCGAGTTGCGTTGCTCTTGCACCACGCAAGGTGGTGCAAGAGTGAAGCAAATCCTAAATGGGATTTATGAAACCACACAAGGCCACTTTGCGTTGCCCTGAGTGGCTCCATACATTGGAGTAAAACAACACAGCGCAAATCAATGCGTTGCCTTACTCTGTACAAGGGAGGCATTCAGTGGACGCTGCAGAGGTGTTTTCACGCTACTCCCATGGTTTTTGACGCATGCATTCTGAATTTTACCAGAATTGGTTAACCTGCTGATGCGACAAAAATATATGCCTTCCCAGGGAGGCGTAATAACAAGAACTGTCTTTATTTCTCCTCATTATCTCCTCTTTGTATATGTGCTGCATTCTTCAGCACACAAAGAAAGAGGAATATGTCTCTCAGGATTTTGTTTGTACATGAAGGTGTCCAAATAAGACGTACCTGAACCTCCAAGCCAGTCATTGTGCTGTGTAGATATCTTTGTACTGGATGCCATGTTTCAACAAGTGTTCCCACAATCTGTGTCTGATCCTCTGGGGCCCAAACTGGATTCAACTGGATAACGCCTCAACATCGACTGGCTCTAAAGTTTTCCCAAGTTAGAAGATTTACTGAGAGCAACTACCAACTTTGGGCTGGCCACATCTACTAATGTGCAAGACAAATGTTCTGCTTTGTCCGGCTGTGAGTTTTTTGATGTGTGTGTTTTTGAGGGAAGCCTTCAACTCGTGTTACCTGGTCCCCAGGTTGTTCCCTCTGGATATTTGTTATTTATATGTACTATGCACAGACCTGTGTGTTGGCTGCAGGGGATCCCTAGAACCAGACATCCCACTGGAGTTCCCTTAGAAGCATGTCATCATTTTATCTCTTTGTCTTCATTTTTAGTTTATTCTTTTATTATACTTCTTACTTTTTGCCCAGGGCTTTTCATCTCTGTGGATTGCCCAGCTGGGCATTCTCACTCACAGGGTTCCTCACAGTTCCCATTTTCCTCATCCTATTCATGCTGGACTTCCCTGATGTGGACATTCATGAGACTCACAACTTATTTGTGTACTGCCTAAATACATTTTGAAAATAAATCTCAAACATATAAGTGTTGCATGGTATTTGGTTCCTTCATCTGCAGTTCCCTGCCCGCACTCTTGGCTGCATTACTTCCAGCGTTAGGCGCTGGCATAGGGCTTCGTCCCCTAGCATGCACCGAGGTCAAGCAGAGCCTCAGGACAGCAAGCCGTGCTCATAAGCGCTTTCAGCTTCCCTCAGCATGGGTTCCTTTATTGACGGTCCTGCCCTCACACTTGGCCTCATTACTTCCAGCCTTAGGCGCTGGGGTGGGGCTTCAGTCCCCAGGATGCACCGAGGTCAAGCAAAGCCTCAGTACTGCAAGCTGTGCTCATAAGCTCTTACAGCTTCACACAGCGCGTGTTACTTTATTGACGGTCCTGCCCTCACTCTTGGCCTCATTACTTCCTGCCTTAGACGCTGGGGTGGGACTTCACCCCCCAGTGTACACAGAGGCCAGGCGGACCCACAGGACTGCAAGCCACGCTCATAAGCGATTCCAGTTTTTCGAAGCGCGGGACGCACCTGGGCGTGTGCTGTGGCGAAGATCGGAGCAAGAGTGGGCCCGTCTGTGCCCGTTAGAGCCCCAAAAAGGCTGGGCTGGCCCGGTTTTTCTTAACAACTGTAGTTAGGTATTGGCCCACAAAGAAGGCAAGCAGTTTTCTAATTTTTGTACCTTGTTTGTTCTGGACTAAAAAAGCTTAATATGGGGAAACAGAAGGGCAACCATCTGTCTGCCTGCTCTAAAAAAGGGGAAGTAGCCTCAAAGTGCATTTCCAGTTACCTGTCATCAGTTATGGGGGCTATTGAGTCGAAAATGATCGCGTAGAAGCAAGTATGGACCTTACCATAAAAAAGCGCAGGTCTCTCTGGGGGCCCAGTCCCATGGGAGGAACCCAGCCAAACCTATTCAGTTCAATCCATCTGTTGTTGATGGCTCACCAACTTTGACCGTGCTCGTAGAAAAAGCCCTGTCTGAAAGTCCCCCCTCAAGAAAATCAGGAGGGAACCTGTGATGCAAGTAGTGGCATTACGATCCCCTTACGATCTAAGCCCATCCCCCAATTGCAGCAAGGAACTAGAGTTAAGAATCCAGTGGCGAAGAAGGTGGATGCTGGAGACATCGATTTCAAAGATTTTACCAACAAATGTTTAGATAGATTATTTCACCTAGATAGCCAAAGCCAATTCAGAGAAATCAGCAATTTTAGCTCCTTGGTTCTGACAAAATAAAATGCCCTAGATGGGAAGCTAGAAATCATCCACCAAGCTCAAGGCAAACTAGAAGGCAGAGAGATTGAAAGTGCGAGATACGAGCAGAACCCAGGAATCGTGAACGAACGTATGCTCCAGCCACAAACAACTTACTCCCTCAGTTCAACTGACCCTGGGAGCCTAAATGGAGGAGCTATGAGGCCGTATGAGCCTTCCCGTGATAAACTGGTTACATCTAAATCACTGCCCCGAAGTAAACTGTGGACTACGAGAAGAGCAGCTGGCAAAACGTGGCACCAAAAACAATGTCCTAAAGAAATCTGACAACAGTACAACTGAGGCCCATGAAGTTTGCCCCCATTCTGCCCCAAAGATCAGCAACTGCCAGAGATGGTTTAATCATACCTACACACAAGCTCATAAATCCTTAAAATTAGCCCTTACCAAGCAACTCTGTGATCAACCAGGTGTAGCTCTTTCTAGGAGAGCATATAGGAAGGAAGTCCTGTGATTCGAAAGACTGAGATATGGGAGACAGCCTGGGAAGATCTTGAGGTAGCAAGTGGCATGAAGGACTTCTGTGCCTTATGGAAGGTTGTCAACTTCCCTGATCTCACAGGTGATGACACTCCAAAGGTTGATACAGTGATATCAGCCAAAGCATGGGTAGAGCACTTCTCCAAACGTTTCGGGTTCGGTGATCAAATTTACCATTTGGCATTAGGCAAAAAAGCATTTTATGATCAGGAGGCTGCCATTGCCCTGAGTAAATCAATTGAGGCATCAGATATCATGCTATTTATAGAGAGCAAACCCTCTGATAAAGCCTCAGGTCCTGACAAAATCCCCTCTGATCTTTATGAATCGCTGCCACAATCCTGGGACCCACTGATCATAACCGTAATAAGGTCTGCAATCTAATCTAAAACGTTGTGCTCAACGGCTCAGAAATTGCTAATGTGACGCATTTTACTTATCTGGGTATTCCAGTTGACATTGCTTTTAATTGGAAATTTTCATTGAATGATAGATCCTCTCAATTTTTAAGGTCTATTGAGGCTCTCTTAGGATTTACCAAAAGATTAGGACACAAACTGGTGGGGAACTAGTATGTATTTTTAAGAGTAAATATGTATCTTTTGCCACCTTTGGTGCTGGTGTTTGGGGATATGCCAATGGCAACTGTGTACGAAAAATCCAGTCCCACAATCAACCACTGCAAAATTTTGCCATGAAGAGGTAGGACTTGGTTTTATTGAATATGATATTAAATTAGAATCCCTCCTTCTCTGGCTCAAACTATGGAGAAAGCAGGAGGCACACTTCTGCGGAACAATTTTGGCTGATTGCCTGGCTCTTGATAACACACTAGACATTCTCTGGCATTATTAAATAATGCAGATTTTCGAAGAGCTCGGCCTCCCAGAACTTTTCTCCAACCCGACTGACCCTCCCTGCTGGTCATTGCAAAAAGTGAAAGAGCTTTATTTCAGACGCACTTATCCTTTACAAATGGCGGATAGGAGGGATTGAGTAGATGGACATCTACCATTAATCTCCACCTTCAGTCCACCCCCTACACTCTACTTGCAAGTAATTCCAAAACACCGCCAGGCATTCTTATTGACGAGGTTCCGCCTCAAAACGATTCACTTTTGACAGCTTTCCCCATCCAAGGTCCATGGTTTTCTTCACTTGCCCCTTGCGATGGTACCTCATCAGAAAGCATGATGCACTGTACCTTATGCTGTTCCCTCTATACCTCGCAGAGGAGACAGTCTCTACGCCCAGTGCTGAGGATCGGTCTCATGAGCCGGCATGTGCACAGTTACAATGTTTGAGTAGTTCCATCCACGCTGTGCTCGGGTTTATAGTAGCTGCCCCGCAACTTCGTAATTAATACTGAGAGATGGTTTTATTTTTAAAATTGGAATTTTAATCCTGAGATATTTACTTTTATGTATTTATTTGTGTATATATTTTTTATATATTTGTGTAATGTCCTTTTTTTTTATCTGAGCTTTCATGGCTCTGCAGAGCCAAATAAAGTATTTTGATGGTGATGATGATGATTTGGCCTCATAATTGGGATTGGGTTTGAAATGGGTTTTAGTTTTGTTGTAAAGTTCAAAGTTAGCCATAAGTAATTGTTTAAAAGGAAATCGCTGTGGTAGAGATTGAGGAGCATAGAGAGTATTTTTAAAATGTTAAAATAGTGTGCTATACTTGAATGACATCTAGTTGTGTCATAGGATTCCAACACAATGATAAATGGTTTGTGGTAGGTCTGCGCAGATTGCATTTGTCCTCTCAATGATGAGGAACTAAAACACAGGAGGTGATCAAAAAATATTTACAGCAAAAGGAATCTGGTCTTGAAAATACACCTCCCTTTGACATCTTGGCCAATCATGGGTGGATGGACTGTTCAATGTAGATCAATCAATGTAGACTCAGTGCTGTACCTCTTGCTTCCACAGCAATGAAGCCAACGGCAGCGTCCTGATCCTGGGCGGATACAACTCCTCCTACTTCACCGGGCCCCTGAGCTGGGTGCCCGTCTCCAAGGAAGGGTACTGGCAGGTCACCATGGACAGGTACCTCCTCCTTTCATTCTTTTCGTGCAGTGTTGATGGAACATTGGACAAAGTGCTGGAAATCTGCATGTGTGAGAAGAGAATTCAAGGGTTAACAATTTAGTAAGAACCTATTTATTAAAAAGTTATTTATTATGAATAAATTAAGAATGCATTTCTGAAGAATGTAATGCGAATGAAAGTATGAATTTGAAGTGCTTTGTGATCACCTGACCTTGTGAATGGAAAGTGCTGATTCACAAGTCACGTGTGTGCAGTGCACAGTAGCCGGATGCTTTGTGGCTGTTCCTGCATCTGTAAAGCACCGAATCACTACCCAGGGCAGGCGTTAAGAATTGGCATTGTATAAGCTGTTAATTTTGACGGTTTCCGGTCGGCAAGTGAGACCTTCAGACTTAATTTGTAAACAAATAAGTGCCAGGGCCCTGGTCAGGAGGCCACCACGGCTTGCACCAAGGGTTGCCTCACCAGCACTGACAATGACAGTACCAACACAACTACAAACCGTCACCCTCCCAAAAGTGTGACAATTCAGACACTTCCATGCGCCCCAATACTATAAGGATGGCTTGGCGGCAAGTATTGGTCCCTTTTAATGTATATTGAATTAATAAACGCTGATGTTGTGCTAAATTAGATAGACATCACCACCATGTGGCAGACTGTCATAAGTGACGGTGATGACAATTAAGAGCCGGTGCCGAGCACCGGAGCCACCAGCTCAAATTAAGCACTGTCTGCAGACATCAGGAGGAGCAGGCAGTGGTGCCCTGCGGCCTCCTTTACATTGTGCCACTTTATGTGCTATTGTTTGTGACCCTTGTTTCTTTAAGGGTCAAAGGCCTGTTATGTGCTGGATTGAGGGCCTAACATAGGTGCGCCGTTTCAGAGGCTCAAATCCTTCGTGCCACAGAGACCGGCAGGACCTTTCCCCTACATTGGCCCTCCCTTTACAAATAACGAGCAACAGAGTCTGTCCCTTATCTGACGTGTGCTCTGGGTGCAGAAGACGGGCCATTCTACATACGTCATATCCATGCCCAAACGTGGCTAACTTAAAAAAGACCCTTCGCTCTTGGGATTTTCCCTAGCACAGGATTATTGATTTCTCCAAGGTCTCATTAAATATGCATGAACCACTATTTCCCAAGGGTTCATTCCTGACGTCTTCCTCTGACCGACTGTGCGTCTAAACTAACATTCCAACGCACATATCCGGTATAAATACACCTCCCTTTGCCCAAGCAAACTAGAGAGGACCGAGACTTCCATGCCGCCACTCTGACCTGAGACGCTGCAACTTGCATCATGCCACAGCTCCAGCTGGCAGAGGTCCATCCACCCATCCTGGGGTGTCCAGCTCAACACCAGGATGAAGTCCCACTAAGGTAATGGGGTTAGACTAACTCCTAGGGGATTCTTGGCTCTCTAAGACCTACACACATGCTAGGTACACTTAGGTACATCTAGTTAGGCATCATAGGGGTATAGGCTTTATCTTAATGCATTCTGCATTTCATGTATGTGTTCATTACTATTGCACAATGGTAAAACTGTACCATGCATTTTTATTTAACTGCACTGCTGACCATATTTCTCTGCTACTGTCCAACAGTTGTCGCAGCACATATAACCAGTACTAGAACAACAACTGTGCAATAAATTTTATTGTAAACACACCCGACTGTTTCTTCTATGTACATCTCTGACATGAGTGACAGAATGAAAAGTAGTATATTGTTTCCACGGTCCTGAGGGATCAGGGTTTTATGTTATGTGGTTGCCAGAAACTATTCCCTTCTTGTCTTCAAGAAGTTTCTAGCGGCCTCTGAGCTAGCTGGCACAGGTAATTAAGTTTAATATAATCGATAGGGACATACCGACCTTAGTCCTATGTCAAACCTATAGGTTATATTATTCCAATGCGCAGAGCCTATTAGGGAAATAGGAACTACACTACATGGCGCCCAATGTGAATTTGGCACTTATTAACAGTAGAATCTGAGTAGTTCAGTAATGCTTATTCTCAGAGACCCCTACTCACAAAACGCCAGAGACGTCTGGAGTGGGTAGGCACAAAATTCCGCCACAGCTGAGTAGGCAATCTTCCTATGTATTGGCTGTAGGTTAATCAAGCTTGCAGGAAAAAGTTCCCGAACAATTGTGCCTTTTAAAACCTTATCTTAAAACCCTTTTTTAGGACATTTTGTTTTCACAACACAATGTCTGTCGAGGCAGCTGCTCCTGTCACTGGGACACAGGTCTCAAACGACGAAGAGGAAGCAAATGCAATACATTTTGCACCCAAAATCAGGCATACACTCACACAAAAACCCCTCAGACATGGTTTAACAGACCGAGAGGGTACAGTAATATTAATAGAGGCACACAAAGATTATCAAACAGATGTGTTCTTTTCTTGGGTTACATTCCCAGCAGTAAATGCAACAACTCAGACTTTTCATTCTTACATACATGAAAAAGTCCTAGTGGTCTACACTCCGTTCGAGGAGATTAAGATTCCGCACACTAACCAGGACCACAATTTCTGGTTTAATGGCGCCCTACAACAAATAAATAAAACCAGGCTCGGTCCACTAGGTAGACCAGGAGCTACATGGCCGACATTAACCGGCTACACACCACATCCTGACATTGATATAATGCCACAAGATGCACTGCTCCTACAACACAAAGAGTTGGTAAAACTCTTAAAGAGCCATGACGCAACTCGTCATGAGGACACTTGGTGTCCAGCCCATAGTAGCTACAAATAACACAGCTCCAACACAGAGCACCGCTACTAAAATCACTCCACAAACATTACACACAGTAATGGGCAAACTGCCCACAAAATGTGAACAGATTCCTTTCTGGGTAGCTCAGAAAATTATCCAGTTAGAAGCAGTATTTCCAAATACCACACCATTTGAAAGCATATAATGCTAACACTCTGCTTGCCCATGGGGATCACACCACAGTTAGAGGACTACACCACTTGGGGTACAGTCTTTGCTGCCATATATACCAGGACTCATGGTATTCCTTCCTTAGCAGTAATTCCAGATGTCTTACGACCGATACAGAACAAGTATGGAGCTGAACCAGCTCTGACCTTAGGTACGAAATTACTAGGTAACTACGACCAAGTATCAAAAATAATACTAGCTAACATTAAAGGGGAAGCAGCTTCAGTGGCGATCCGCCAACACCTAAGAGAGGTCAGTCTTATAGACCAACCACAAGAACTTCCCAAAATAATTGAAACTGCATATGCAGAACTGGGGAGAGACAGTTTGGGTGGGAAAGCTTTTAAAACAACAGCTAATGGGCAGTCCTGAGAAGGACAATTCTAAGCAGACACCTATTTCTTCTAAAAAGAAGTGGGATAATAATAAAAAACAATTCAGAAAAAAATCAGAAAAGATTCTCAGTCCCGAGGTAGGTCTCCTCAACAGGAGCCCTCTGCAAAGAGGTATAACCTTAGGATTAGGGATAATATTAGGAAACCTGACAGGTATCAGGATACTGATACACATTCCTCTCGACAAACAATACAGGGAGAGAAGGAAAGTCAGCACACAAAGAAGAGCGCAAGCAGTCCAGGGACAAGCACGCTCAGGACTCTTCTAAAACAGAAGACAAGCCACAATCCAAACCTCAATTTAAAAAGAAGAAAGTTGAAGGTCTCAAAGTTAGACATGCACAGAATCCTAAGGACTCAACTTCTGAACGGGGAATGGGCTCAGACAATGCTAGACAGCGCGGCAGAAGTAACAATAGCTAGCCAGAACCTGAAGGAATTTCTGGACAGCAAAATTGAATGATTACATCACGGTGGAAACACCAGACAAAAGGGTGAGCATCCCACACAAGTTATATGAAATAACACTCCGCATGGAGGAGGACAAACACAGGAAAGTAAAAGGTCTGGTTTTGACATACTGTTAGCAGAACAAGATTAGCCGCCAGCATTCGTCAGGGAGCGCCCAAAGGGAGAAAGTATATTTTCCCTGCATTTTCCAACCATGTTCCAGTTCACCTTAAACATACATATGCACGGGAGTGGGCAGTAGCCCAAGCTCCAGCATTGTGTAAAAATCACGCTGGATGGGATGATGCCTCAACCCACCACGTGATCCCATTAATAGTTTCACCACATGCTCAAAGACAATATCATATTTAAGCAAGAAGCTAAAAACACAAGTCAGGGAGATCTTAGATCAACTTGAATACCAGGAGATCATTGAAAAATGCACTTCACAAAAGAACAATCCCTTGTTTCACTTATCAAAACATGATAATACATTTCGTCTTGTTTTCATCTACAGACACTTGAACACTTGCACAAAGACATATGCTGTCCAACATGCAGATAGTGCCGCATTAATGAATAACATTATGCGGGAAAAAATACAAAACGACACTTGTTGTCTCAAATGGATTTTTCTGTCAAACTATAGCACCTGAAAGCAGGTACCTAACAGCATTTACTATATTAGAGTCCCAGCGACAATTTTTGTCATCTCCCCGTGGGTATAAGAACAGCTCAGGGGTATTTTCTGAAAGAGTTACTGAATGGCTAAAGCACTTTGTTGAAGAAGCGTTGTCCTATTTGGATGATATTTATCTAACGGACGACCTATTGGGGAAACACTTGACCAGGGTGAGCACCATTATTATGGGATTCGCCTCTGGGGGCTACAAATGTAATTTTGAGAAATCAAAAATTGCCCACCTCTGTGTCCTATTTTTGGGATACTAGTTTTCAAGTGAAGGGAAAAGCCTGGCAGCTAACTTTTTAGAAAAGTGGGCGCTGCTCCAGCCTCCAAAGACATTAAAACAACTTCCAATCAGTACTGGGATTCCTAGATTTTGGCAGAACATACATTTTTGATTTCGCAGAGAGAGTAAAACCTTTCTACGACCTTTTTCAAACCTGACTTTTCAGTCAAACACTGGACACAAGAACACACCAATATTCTTTGTTCACTCCAGGAAGATATTATTGCTTCCAAACACATACACACACGTGTAAACTTGCACCACTTGGTACTCAGTATCATTTATGGTCAATGCGGGTACACTTCTTAAACCTTTAATGAGGGTGAAACTGTACCAATCGCATACAAATCTTATCTGTACACAAACACAGAAATGAGCTTTAATTCAACAGGAAAAAATTCTGACAACCATTCAGACTGCTGTAGCAAAAGAAAGAGCACTGGCTCATGGGATGATGCATTATTGTCGTTACCCCAGTACCGGGGCTAGCATTCCTAATGCCAAAGCCTAACATCCAGAAGGGATACAAAGGGCTAATTCTTTTGCTGCATCAGACTTTGAATCCAGATTTGATCCAAGTTTAAAAACACAGGCATTCCTGCAAATATGAGAAAGAACATCATCTACCAAATGAAATCTTGCCTCTGGACCAGTATGAATTTTTTTTAATTTACACTGATGGGTCTGCCCCACTGGCCGCCTTTGTTAAAGAACAGATGCTGGATGGCAAGTTCCGTCCTCAATGCACCAAAAACTACCTCTAGGTAATAGCACGGCTCGGTTGGCAGCTTTAAATGCCCTGATACTTGCACTTGTAAACACGGATCACGAATTCCCCACACTTATAGTGTGCGATTCCTTTACTGTGTGCAATCATGTAATAAATATTTACACCATTGGGAACAAAATGGGTTTAAAGATGAAAAAGGTGGCATAATTAAACACAAAAATTATGGGAACAGGTAGTGGAGTTGAAAAATACGACCTACCAAACAAAAACTCACGTGATTAACACACTGAGTCATCAACGTGATGGCGTGCACGTTGCAGGGAATTCATTGGCTGTAGAAGCCACACAGGGGCTGTTCACATAGCTTCCTTAGCTGCGCACACTTGTTCAACAACGAGAATAGACGGTTAGAATATGGTGGCTGTAATTGCTTCATGCAAAGGCAGCAAAGCAGTGCCTAAGAAATTTCCACTTATATACTCCTACAAGTTAGGTGCAAACAACACTCCATATGCTCAGATTCCTGGAGTGGGGGATAGAGTATTTCCAAATAAGGATAGTAGGCAGGAATTAATCATTTAAAGCACACAAGGGCTTGGGCTCCGCACATTCAGGGGTGATAGCTACTATTTCTTCATTGCAAACAGTTCTATTGGTGGCTAGGGATCAGAAGTCAGACTATTGGCTTTGTCTTGAACTTCAAAATCTGCAAACAAATGCCAGGCTACACCATCACAAGACCCGCGCAGGTCCCATTGCTAGACAGCATCAGACTGTCCACTTGATCGTGTCATGTAACAGGACCACTGTGGCCCCTCAAATTTTGAGGTGGCTTAAAAATATATCTTGGTGGCAGTGGATCCGTGCTCATGTTTCCTATAGGTATGGCCTCAGCACTCGGCTGACGCTCAAAACTGTTATAAAAAGATTTGCGAGTCCATAACAGGAGATACGCATTCAACGTTACACCCTGACTGTGGCTCCACGCTTAGCTCTCGGGCTGACAAAGAGGCCATGGAAGGGATGGACGTAATATTGCGGTACTCCTCTCCAATGCCATCCTGAGGGAATTTAAGTAGAGGAAAGGAAGGACTGGGGCATAGAGCAATCTTTAACAGCTAGGGTATTAGGCGGGGCGCTAGTAAGGTCAAACACTTATATGGATTCAGGGGGCAATACACACCCAGCCAAGAAGCTCTCTAGGGGGTCTGACTCCATTTACGAATGTGGGAACCTGATCATAAATGTGAAGGCACAGTGGCGGATGAAATCCATTCTGTATCTATGATCGTTTGGCTGTTTTGCAGGAACTAAAGAAACCAAAGAAACAAACAAAGATTCTGTCAAAGTGAAACAGGCCGCCACTGGGAAGTCGAGGTAATCACGGCAAGACCTGTCTGAATCCCAAAGTCGGGGATCTGGGCAGAGAGAGATAAAGATCGCGGACACAAAGGAATTTGGCCCCTCATACAGAAATACATGTGCCATTCCTTGAAGTGAAAGGAACAAGAACTGTACTTTTGCCGCACATTGCTGTGAAAAAGGAAAACAGATTCATTTCAAATGAAAGAATCAACCAAAAACTATGTGGCCAATACTGAGCAGTAGGCCTCATGAACTCCACAGAAGTAGACGTCCCTCTCACTACTATTCAAGAACTTCAAACTGAAAAGCTCATCACGTTTGAGAAATCAAATCCATGGAGTGGGGGACTATGCAACAATGCAATGGAACTAGTTCTCCTTGAACCAACCTTTCAAATTCAAAAAAAGTCAAGACAACACTCAAGTTGCAATTTGGCCAAAAACAAATGTGTACACCAACGTTTTTCAACAAAAGCATCAAATAATAAAAGCTTCAACGTTTTTCAACAAAAACATCAAATAATAAAAGCTTCAACGTTTTTCAACAAAAACATCAAATAATAAAAGCTTCAACGTTTTTCAACAAAAACATCAAATAATAAAAGCTTCAACGTTTTCAACAAAAACATCAAATAATAAAAGCTTCAATGTTTTTCAACAAAAGCATCAAATAATAAAGCTTCAACGCTTTTTCAACAAAAACATCAAATAATAAAAGCTTCAACGTTTTTTCAACAAAAACATCAAATAATAAAAGCTTCAATGTTTTTCAACAAAAACATCAAATAATAAAAGCTTCAACGTTTTTCAACAAAAACATCAAATAATAAAAGCTTCAATGTTTTTCAACAAAAACATCAAATAATAAAAGCTTCAACGTTTTTCAACAAAAACATCAAATAATAAAAGCTTCAATGTTTTTCAACAAAAACATCAAATAATAAATGCTTCAACGTTTTTCAACAAAAGCATCAAATAATAAAAGCTTCAATGTTTTTCAACAAAAACATCAAATAATAAAAGCTTCAACGTTTTTCAACAAAAACCTCAAATAATAAAAGCTTCAATGTTTTTCAACAAAAACATCAAATAATAAAAGCTTCAATGTTTTTCAACAAAAACATCAAATAATAAATGCTTCAACGTTTTTCAACAAAAGCATCAAATAATAAAAGCTTCAACGATTTTTCAACAAAAACATCAAATAATAAAAGCTTCAACGTTTTTCAACAAAAACATCAAATAATAAAAGCTTCAATGTTTTTCAACAAAAACATCAAATAATAAAAGCTTCAATGTTTTTCAACAAAAACATCAAATAATAAAAGCATCAACGTTTTTCAACAAAAGCAACAACTAATAAATGCTTCAATGTTTTTCAACAAAAACATAAAATATTAACTTCACCATCTGAAAGTTTTTCAGCAAAGACATCAACTATTAATTTCAACATTTCAAACGTTTTTCAACAAAAACAGCAGAAATAACTTCAACTAAACACGATGCAATTTCAACAATTAATCATACTGGCTATTTCATTAACTTTGATACGTTTTCCATGGCTCCACGGAACAGGAAACAAAGCCTGCCAAAAACAAACAATTTACATACAAGTGCAAACTTTTGAAACTTTTTTTTCCTTTTCCAAAAAGATACAGACCTGGCTTCACCATGGGTAGAACTATGGAGTATTTCTGGGTTCATCTTTTTCTGTTCTAGCTTTGCTTAGAGCTAGCTTTTAGTATGACTTTTAGTGGACACTTTCTACAACACAGGATCAACATAAAACAGAAGCCACATCCATTTTAAATTTAAATGCAAAAGAGACTTATAAATGTATTCGGCCTGAACAAGCCTTTGTATTCTAAATGATGTATTTAATCATCCGGTTTTTAATTCTGATTAATGTATTTTGAACTTTCATTCACTTTCATTCATTTTATCATTCATTCAGTGATGTCATTACCTGCAGTACATTTTTCTGAAAATTGGGTTACTGATACAGTGAATAATATGCTGTCTGTTTTAGAAATAATTGCTACATTTTCAGATTCTGAAATGTTAGAGATTTATTCTTATTGTGACGCTTTATACCTGTTACCTTCATTAAGGTTATCAACTCCTACACAATTGTAATGCATCTAATAATGTGGTTGTTTAAACACCAGTAGGAACGTTGCCAAACACCACCAAACACCATCACACGGGGGTGGAATAGTTGACATACATCAGCAGGGGCGACATTAGATGCCATTTACAAAACAAACAGGACAGACCCAGTTAGGAAAGTATGGGTGGTTTGGCCCTTTGACACATATACCTGTCACAAAAATGATTCCTGAACATCACCAAGGGACTCAGTATATATAAGCCAGACCTACGTTATGTACAGATAACATCCAGAGGTAGTGAAATCCTACAGTGTAGGAAAGTTGTGCCCTTTTTGGCTAGAAGCCCCAAACACTGACAGTAGTGAAACAAAAGTTTCCTTTATAAAGTTCAAATGCTTTGAGCAATCTGAAAACCATGCTTGTGCAGCACTTTTATTTTTTAATTTTCACATCAGCTAAAGAAATATTTTTTCTTTTTTGCAAAATAGCACTCTTAAATACAGACTGCCCCTCTTTTCTTTTTGATGAATTTTATCTTTCACACACAAGCAGTGTGATGCACCTTGGGAAAAACTTGCAAACAGGAACCATGCTTTTCATGGTTTCTAATATTTGAAAGACCAGTCTGAAAGGACTGCAACATACCTGTTCTCTGATGCTTTTTGCAGTGGAGAATGCGTGGGCATCATCTGTGTGACACTTCCAAAGGAAACGCCAGCGGCATTTACCACCGGGCTGGAACTGCTGAAGTCCCATGCTTGGCGTATTCCCATCAAACCCATGCATTCCTTGCAAATCCAAGGTATCAATTACAGCACCGGCTGCCTCAGAACCAGCAACTGGCAGCGCTGCTCATTCTGTGCTCCCACAACGAATCTGCGAGGTATTACAGAAATGTTATGTCTCTCAGCCGCTTGTTATCTCGATTTTGCTAAAACATGTCCTGAAACACATTTTTTCTCTTGTTGTTTCAACCATGACCGAGAGCTTGGAGCTTTCCTCTAAAAGTGACCTTTTTTTTTTTTTTTTTGCTAAAGAAAGCATGGTCTTCTGAACAGCTTGTAAGAGTTTTCAATTTTATAAACAGGAACTTTTTATAAGTCACTGCTGACTCTAAGAGAGTATTTTTTAATGACACTATAGATTTTTCCTGTCTCCACAGAGTCTATAGTAATTTTACATATTTTAACAGCTGCTATTTTTTCAGCTCATGAACAACACTCTCATGCAACTACCTGCCAATCATATGCAAATGCCTATTTTAGTCACGTAGTTTGCTTTTAATGGGTTAGTCACGATTGTCCATAGATAGGAGTGGGTGTTATGTGCTGGATTGAGGGCCTAACATAGGTGCGCTGTTTCAGAGGCTCAAATCCTTCGTGCCACAGAGACAGGCAGGACCTTTCCCCTACATTGGCCCTCCCTTTACAAATAACGAGCAACAGAGTCTGTCCCTTATCTGACGTGTGCTCTGGGTGCAGAAGACGGGCCATTCTACATACGTCATATCCATGCCCAAACGTGGCTAACTTAAAAAAAAGATCCTTCGCTCTTGGGATTTTCCCTAGCACAGGATTATTGATTTCTCCAAGGTCTCATTAAATATGCATGAACCACTATTTCCCAAGGGTTCATTCCTGACGTCTTCCTCTGACCGACTGTGCGTCAAAACTAACATTCCAACGCACATATCCGGTATAAATACACCTCCCTTTGCCCAAGCAAACTAGAGAGGACCGAGACTTCCATGCCGCCACTCTGACCTGAGACGCTGCAACTTGCATCATGCCACAGCTCCAGCTGGCAGAGGTCCATCCACCCATCCTGGGGTGTCCAGCTCAACACCAGGATGAAGTCCCACTAAGGTAATGGGGTTAGACTAACTCCTAGGGGATTCTTGGCTCTCTAAGACCTACACACATGCTAGGTACACTTAGGTACATCTAGTTAGGCATCATAGGGGTATAGGCTTTATCTTAATGCATTCTGCATTTCATGTATGTGTTCATTACTATTGCACAATGGTAAAACTGTACCATGCATTTTTATTTAACTGCACTGCTGGCCATATTTCTCTGCTACTGTCCAACAGTTGTCGCAGCACATATAACCAGTACTAGAACAACAACTGTGCAATAAATTTTATTGTAAACACACCCGACTGTTTCTTCTATGTACTTCTCTGAGATGAGTGACAGAATGAAAAGTAGTATATTGTTTCCACGGTCCTGAGGGATCAGGGTTTTATGTTATGTGGTTGCCAGAAACTACTCCCTTCTTGTCTTCAAGAAGTTTCTAGTGGCCTCTGAGCTAGCTGGCACAGGTAATTAAGTTTAATATAATCGATAGGGACATACCGACCTTAGTCCTATGTCAAACCTATAGGTTATATTATTCCAATGCGCAGAGCCTATTAGGGAAATAGGAACTACACAACAGGCCCCAGTATTGTCATGTAGGTCTATGCAGGTTTCCTCCTTGGCTTTTACTAATGCACATAACCTGAGGTACGATGTTTTGTATGTGCCACGCTTTTTAGGTTTGGCTTGATTACGCTAAATTGCACCCCTGAATTTCCCTTCTGATATAGCGTAACAGACCTTTTATTTACCTCCTGATAGTGGTTGAGGGGAACAAAACAATTCAGGGTTATACTTTCAATATAGACATGCTTCAAAGGACCACAGACTCCGAACTTTAGATTGTTGATTTATTATAAGGACAAGAATAATTGGATGTAGACACAGCGAAGAATCAAAGTATACAGATACAGAAAAATCAATACAGAGCCGAGTCTACGAATATAGGTTATTCGGCACAAGAGGAGTAAAATAACAAGTTCCAAAATCAAGATGCAACAAAGGATAGATGCGGAGTCTAAATTTCTTTTCATTAGGAAAAACAAAAGCTGTTCTACATGGTGGTCCTACCTAATTCCCTTGCCTCGTTTCCCAAAGGTGTCAGCACGTGTTGACTTCCTAAGAAGTACTCACGTCAAATGGGTTGATTAGCCTAAGGCTTGGAGCTCATTCTAAGATGCTCCTTCTTCTCCGAAAGCTAGCAGAAGTCTGAGTTCACTGTCCCTGCGCATCATACAAAAACATGGGGTTCGATTGTTGATACGTCATTAAAACTTTCCATTGCAACTTTTTCTGTACAGAAATTTCCAGGAGCTTTAATTAAAATCTTCTTTGTTCGCATGACCTTGGTGCTCAGATAGGCCAGGCACAGAAGGCGTCCTCCCTTCTCGCTTCCCAACCATCTTCAAAGACATTTCGGGTATCTCCTTAAATTCGAAAATAACGATGTTGCATTCTTGCACCTGCAGTGGGATGAGAACATTCTATTCTCGAACACAACAAGTATTTAATTATTTATTTCTCGAGAGGCCAAGGAGATGTGAAACTAAAAACAATCTGCAATTTTGGGCCTAGGACTAGGGCAACTTTTTTTTAAAATGTGTTTTTATTGGCATTTTCATGACAAGCGGAGGAACATTTTGTAACAAACAACAAGCCAGCATGGTACATTGCAATACAAGAGTAGCAATAGTCCTGGTCCATACATTTTAAAGCAATACAGTTAGTACAGGACCCATTGCGTTGTGACAGTGGAGAGGAACATTAGCACATCTTACCCACACTACGTCACTCGTGGTGCACTTCAGAGGGCATCCTATCCAATAAGCGTACAATATTGCGCATCTAGTCATGTGGTGTTAGTGCTCCTGGCACTCAATACCTGCATATGTACCTAAATGGAGATACGTAGTGTGTCCCAGATGCGGAGCTGATCTCATATTATGTGGAACTCACAGTCCGCGGTTCCCCTACATCCACCCCCTCTTCATCACCCTGTTGCCGCCGGGCCCAGTCAAGGAATGGTGCCCAAATATCTCGGGGTCTAGAAGTGGGCGGCATAAGTTCCCAAAATGTACACAGTTGTGTGTGCCCATAAGCAACGTCCGTGACCCACCCTTTGAAAGTGGGTACCCGCTTACTTCCCTAGTGGACTGCAACTTGTCGCTTAGCAAAAAATAGAAGAAGTGCGTGTAGCTTACGCAGCTTTGGTGGTGTGTCCTTCACATAGCCCAACAAACCCAGTATTGGGGACGGAACAGCGGCAGCGCCTAAAATTTGAGACACTGAGTTGAATACCAGTGACCAGTAGTCGGCAATGCGGGGGCAGTCCCATGCAACATGTAGAAATGTGGCAGGGGTATAGTGACATCGCCAGCAGCTGGCATCCTCCCTGATACCCATCCGATGCAAGCCCACTGGCGTTCTATAAAATCTATGCAGATATTTAAAGTGTATTAACCGGAGCTTGTAGTTTGGGGAGAGCTCTTGTTATAAGTCTGCGGGGAGAGGGGGACCGCAGCAGGTTCTCTAGCGCAGGCAATGTCGGGGGGGCCATGGGGAAGCCCTCCCAGAGTGCACGGCATGCCGTCCTCAACTTATGATGTAAGAATAGCTCAGCGAATGTCACCGCCCGCCCCTCCGCTGCCTCCGGGGGTGGTCTGAACGTGTCATCTGGGAATAGATCCGCGAAAGTCCGGAGCGACATTTTTTGTTCCAATGTCTTGCTGATGCCATCCTGGACACAGGGCAGCATCGGATTTCTAGCCAAGGGGACGGAGGGGGCGTACAGCAGCGGCACCCCAGTCCTTCTACACATCGCAGTCCATGCCTACCGCAGCGTACCGGCGGTGTCTATGTCTCCGCGTGCGCGGCTTGACTTTCGGTAGATTGCCACTCGTAGCGGGTCCGGGGCTAAAGCATCCGCCTCGACTGCCACATGTGGCTGGTAGGGTGAAGGGTGCATCCAGAAGTGCAGGAATTGAGCCTGAGCACATATTGCATACAGGTGCATATCCGGGGGCCCCAGCCCGCCCTGTCTAAGCGGGAGTGTTAGCAATTCCCAGGATATTCTAGCCTGTCCCTCCGACCAAGCCAAGGATATCAACTTGGACTTCAGCGTATTAAAAAAGTGTTGTGTGAGAGGAATCGGTATGTTTACAAATAAATATAGGAATTTCGGTAGAATGACCATTTTGGCCAGCTCTATCTTCCCAGCCAGGGACAGCGGTAGTTGTGACCCGAGTTTAACCTTCTCCTCCAACCAAGTGACAGCCCTTCCATAATTAAGATTCCACACTTCCTGCGTGTCTCTGCTGATCCAGATCCCCAGGTACTTGACCGCCCCGGCCTCCCACTTCATAGGGAACTCAGAGATCACTGGGGGCGTTCCATCCGTAAGCGGGAAGATCACAGATTTTGCCCAATTTATGAAGACACCAGCTAGCCCACCAAACCTGATAAACTCCCTCTGGATAGGGTCCAGATTCTCCTTGGGATTTACAATATAGAGAGTCACGTCATCTGCATATAGGGAAATCAATAGACTCCGCGAACTAAAGCCTATGCCACGGTCAGTGTGGTGTTGCCGAATGCGGGCAGCCAACGGCTCCATCGCAATAGCGAAAAGCAATGGGGAAAGAGGACAGCCCTGCCTGGTACCACGCGTGATCGAAAAAGGGTCAGACAAGAGACCATTCACCCTAATCCGAGCACTGGGCAAGGTATACAGTAATCTGATTCGGTTAATAAAAAGCGGGCTGAAACCCATGCGGCCCAAGACTGCAAATAAATAAGGCCATTCTAGCGTGTCGAACGCCTTGGTGGCGTCTAAAAAAACCGCCGCAGCCCTGACATCAGGGTGTAGGTTATGTAACACCGAGAATATAGTCCGTAAATTATGGGATGTTGAGCGCCCGGGAATAAAGCCCGATTGATCAGGCAGTGCTATAATCGGAAGCAGGGGCTGCAACCTGTTTGCCAGTAACTTGGCCAGGACTTTAACGTCCACGTTGATCATGGATAATGGCCGATACGAATCTAGCTCTGACTCCGGCTTCCCAGGCTTCAAAAGGGTGATAATGATCGCCTCCCGCATAGACTTAGGCAGAACCCCATCCTCCAAAGCCTCCTCAAAGACCGCTAGTATCCGAGGAGCCAGCTCCTCCACGTAGGCCTTGTAGAAGGACGTGGTCAGGCCATCCGGCCCGGGTGCCTTATCTAGTGGCAGACTTCTTATCACTTGGGCAACGTCTTCAACCGTGAATGGGTGATCCATGTAATCCCTGTGTGCCTGATTAAACCAGACCAGTGCCAAGGAGTCCAGGAACGGTGTCAACCCCTCCGGACCTGCGGTTTGGGTGGTGCTGTACAATTGAGAATAGAATGTGGAAAAGGCATCCAGAATATCTTTCTGTCCCCTGACCTCAGTGCCCTGCGGGGTAAGTATTTCATGAACGAATGCATTCAATCGGGAGGGGCGTATCATTCGCACCAATGTACGACTGGGTCTGTCTCCCTCCCCGTATTTCCGCGCCTCCGCGTGCTTCCCCAGGAACTTAACCTCACGCTGGGCCTCATCTGCGAAGTCCAACAACTTAGCTTTTAACAATGCCGCGGTTTGAGGTTCACTGGCGGAGTAGAATCGCTCCTCTAGCTCTGTTTTCTGGGTCTCTAGGGATGCCAAAGTGCCACGTATGGCCCTTAACACTCCCGCCTGCCGAGTGATACACTGTCCCCTGATGACCACCTTGAATGCCTCCCAGAGGGACGCCTCCGTTGTCACCGATCCTGTGTTTAAACTAAAATAATTATTAATGTCCGCTCGAATTTCCTCCTTAAAAGCTGTATCCAATATGGCATGTGGCGGCAATCGCCAGGAGAAAGCACGGGAGGGCGAACCAGGGAGCGACAGCCGCAGGAGACATGGGGCATGGTCAGACAGGGATCGCGGCAAATGCGAAATGTCGGTGGTCCAGGTAGCTACGTCACGGGAGACCAACCAGAAGTCCAGACGGGACCACGCACCGCACCTGCCGGAAATACATGTGCCTTCCCTAACTGAAGGGTGTCTCCGGCGCCAAATATCCATCAGCTCTCCATCAGTTAATATTTCAGCTAAGGCGGCGCTCGCCGCCGGGTGCAAGGGGTGATCCGCACCCCTCCTGTCCATATCATCATCTAAAATGGCGTTGAAGTCCCCACCCCATAGAATCATGTCACAACCCGTCGCCCTGATCCTCGTCCAGATCTCCTGAAAGAAGTCCGGGGCGTCAACATTTGGGCCATACACTGCCACAATTAGTAAGGGAATTCCCCCCAGCTCACCTCTCAATAAAACATACCTCCCCTCGGGATCTCCATATACCTCCTCCTCTCTCCAGTTCACCCCCCTCTAAACCACCACCGCCACTCCTCGGGCATAATTGGAGTAAATCGAGGAGTAGACATATCCCCATCTACTGTGTCTTAACCTCTGCGATGGTGTAACATTTAGATGCGTCTCCTGCAACAGACAGATGTCAATATTATGTCTAGTTAAGTACGCATGCACGAGCCTGGACTTCCTGTTGTCATTCAACCCCCTTATGTTCCATGTTAACAAATTCAAAGTAGTAGCATGGTGTTACTTAACATATCCTGACCAATACAACATATATAATGGAGTCGCGCCCTTCTCCAGCCGATAGCCATGGACCTTGACCTATAGCAGATATGCATGCCGGCAACATACTTCAGAACAAACCCCCCCCTAGCCCCCACATCCCACACCAACCCCCCAATTAGGTTGTAGAGTACCCCCCCTGAACAAACTATTGAACCAAACACCACCAGGTGGTACTGGGAATCTTCCCATAGGGGCGCAGCAGTACCGGCTACCTCCCCTGTGTACACAGGGTGGCCAGGAAATCTGCGGAGAGCTCTACGAAACCACAGCTAACAAAAACAGAAAAGCACATAAGGTACAGGGGCTTGTCACCTATCCTAATGGTCCCAGCGATTGCATATAACCCGCCCCTCCCACCAGATAGCAGAGCAGTTCAATCGGCCTGAATGGTGGACCATACAATACCCATATCAGTCATTGCCACTGAGTTGGCTAGCGGCGGCAAGCCCGGCCCCTCTGGTCGCCTTGTTATTGTGTTATTGCCGCCAACATGTTTGGCAAACTTCAAGGAGGACTTTGCGTCGGTGAAGAAGTGAGATGTGCCGTCATGGGATACTTTCAACTTCGCCGGGTAGAGCAGGGAGTATGGGATTTGTGCCTGCATGAGAAGTCGCTTCGCCGGGAGAAATTCACGCTGTGCCGCCTGCACCGCCGGGGTAAAATCCGGATAGAATGAAATGGTGTTCCCTTTATGTGTTACCTGACCTTTTTCTCTGGCCAACCGCAGGATAATATCTCTATCCTGGTAGTTCAAGACTTTCGCCAGGATGGGTCGGGGCGAAGCGCCAACTGGAGGTTTCGGACCCAGGGACCGGTGCGCCTTTTCCACCGCAAAGACGGAGGAGAGGTGGGGATCAAATACTTGATGCAGCAGGTCTGATACAAAGGACTCCATCTTAGATATAGCTGTGGTCTCCGGGATACCCGTAATGCGTAGGTTATTCCTACGAGACCTCGCCTCCAAGTCCTCGTTCTTGGCCCTAATTATCCCCAGGAGCTTGTCCATATGCAGGAGCTGCTCTTTAGTTTCCACCTGGAACTCATGGAATTCCGTGTGGCGATTTTCCAAGGCATCCAGACGGTTCTCAATGGGTGGTCACTTGCGTTTTCACAGAGTCGAGCTGCGCGGTCAGGGTGTCCAGTTTTGAGTCTATATTCCGCAGACTGGAGCGCATCTCCAGCATGCGTGTACGTAGGTCCGCTCCCTGATCCTCTCCCTGCGCTTCCTGTTGGCCATCCACCTGCGCATCCGTGTCCGACTCGGTGTGGCGCGTGGACCGCTTGTTTTCGAAGGTCAGCTTAGGCTGTTAAGCATCTTGTTTCCCCATTGTCCCGGACACCGAGATGCACGTGGTGCAGCAATGCACAGTCTCTCCACACACAGTTCGCCGACTTCCAGCACCGCCTACCCTGATGGCAGGTCAAGCCCGGGTATCCTCACCTCAAGGTGTCAACCAGTATCGGTCGGCCAGTTATCATACGTGGCTTTCCTGGCCGGTTATCTCAGCAGCAGTGATTGTGGCACAACCCACCTCCGTGGTGCAAGGCGTACCCTCCGCGCATGCAATGCCACAGTCAGGATATGCACCACCCGGTGCAGCCGTCCCCCAGTTGCAATTGGTCAGTCCTGGCCACCTACCCACCACAGCTCCGGGCGACCAACGGGCTCTCAATACCCAGTCCGGGCCCCGCACAGCAGCCAACTCTGACTCACAAAATGGCGGCCTGGTGCTCACCACCATGTAGCTCCAGGCTGATGGACCAGGATAGGGTCTGTGTCGCTCCAGTTGGGCCAGGCACAGCACTCCACTCAAAGGTCCGCCGAGGGTCCTGGCGGCAATGAGCTCCCAATGATCCATTCAATAATTGGCTCTGCCCCCAGCCGACCTTCCACTGGCTCAGCCGGGCGAGTTCAAAATGGCAGGTCTACAGCCAAAGTCGCCGTTCAGGCGTAGCGCGCTGGATCTCACTGCCCCAGCCGGGTCTCTCACCTGCACCTCGGCGTCCCCAGACGCGCTCCAAAAATCCGGTCAGACGTAGGCAGTGCAATCAGAATACTACTGCGCCGCAGTGCAGTCTCATCACTGTATCCCCTCGGTGTCTCACAGTTCCCCAGGCACCCCAGTCCTCCGCACCTCGCTTTTGGCCCCAGACGGCTTCCTCCGGCTTCGATCGCCTTACGAGGCGTCTCCGCTTCCCGGTCACATCGGGCGCGGTCTGCACTCTGGGTCTCCGGGGCCTCCCAGATCAGGATCACGTCCTCCGGCCTTGGTCTGCGGCCCGCTGGTCTGCAGCCGCCTCGGGCTCGTGTAGCTAGCCACCCGCTCACCGCGCCCCCAGGGACAGG
The DNA here is from genome assembly GCA_963921515.1 of Calotriton arnoldi. Taxonomy (NCBI): domain Eukaryota; kingdom Metazoa; phylum Chordata; class Amphibia; order Caudata; family Salamandridae; genus Calotriton; species Calotriton arnoldi. The sequence continues at coordinate 694,359 of CAWUFW010009960.1, read as the reverse complement.
ATCCTCGGGGCTCACCAGCGGCACCACAAGTCAGCTCACCGCGCAGCTCTCCCGCAGCCGTGGGGCACCGGACCAGCAACAGCAGGTGCAGTGATCGCTCCGCAACCCCTGGGCGTCTATAGCTGCAGCTCTGGCTCTCCGTGTGCGCGGATATTTACAGGATTCATTCCCGGCCGGCGGAGCTCACTCAGAGAGCGGCCATTCCGCAGCGCAGCAGGCCACGCCCTAGGACTCGGGCAACTTAAACTACACCCAGTTCATTATAAGAAAATAATATCATCCTGCACCTTATACATACAGGAATTGTAATACATACATACAGAGTCCTACTTAAATGTGTTCACTATGTTTAATATTCAAATGATTCGACTAAATGCATCTTAATAATCGTAAAACACTTCAAACGACAAGAATACATGTGAGTGCATTTAAATCATGAGTATAGTGCACCCATACAATATAGATTGCTTTTAGCGCTCTATCAGGCTAATGCACTTAGCAGCATTTTCAGGATCCCTGATAGACCCAACATGAATCACGCAAGTCAGCCGAACTGATGCTTCTGCAGCGCACAGCCTGTCCTTCCCCTTTAGGAAATTCAGGGGCAGATTTCTCATTCTTTCACATAACGCAGAAGCAAGATAACTTGCTGTGCTGTGCAGCATGAAAGGGAGAGGGTAGGAATGCACCATATCTAGCCAGATATGGCACATTCCTGCACTTTGCCTGGGCTGGGGCACAACCTGCTGCCGAGCTCCAAAGCAGGCACCCTTGCGCCATGGTGCAAGTGTGTCTCTGTGGGTTTTGCATGGAAGGGGACACCTTCCTCCACAAAAACAATCCTCAGAAACGTTTTCCTCTTTCTAAGTGTGCTGCAGAATGCAGAACACTTAGAAAAGCAGAAACAATGAGAAAAAATAAAGATATTTCTTCATCTTACAACTCCCCTGGGAAGTCATCGCATTTTGACCCAATCCCAGATTTACCAGCATTGGTAAATCCGTAAATGCGCCAAAATCCATGGGTGGTGCATGTGAAACACCAACGCAGCGCCCATGAAAGGTCCCCCTGGGGCGGAGTAACGCAAGGCAGTGACTTGTGCTGTCTTGAATACTCCAGATTTACCAAGCCTTGCAGGGCCACGCAGGGTGGCCTAGTGTTGTTTGATAAATCTAATGTAGGCATTACGCTGCCCTTGCGACACCATGCCTGATGCGAGGGCAGCGCAATACCATGATAAATCTACCCATACAGGCCTGATTTCAACTCCAGGTATTATTTATCGCCCCTGATAAATGACGACACCACGGGCTACGCTATTTATCGAGTGCAATAAATAACACTTATTATGAGTTTCTGGGGAATAACATGCAGATTTGGTGTGTAATGTACCAAAACCCGCATTATATGGTAAATACCGTATGTTGACCCCTATTACATTTTGGCAGGTTTGACCTACCATAATTTAACGAATGTTGGGTTATTAAACGCATCCAATAATTATTGGATGCGTTAAAACCAAACTCGTAATTCCTTCCCGTGCGTAAACAGAGGTCCAACTTGTAATCAGGCCCTAAGTGTGTAGACGTAGTGAGGCTATGCACACATCCCGAGGATCGGACACCACCTGGGAGGATAATGACACTAACCAGGCCTGGGGAGCAGCACTGATTAGATGTGGTTGTTCCTCCCCTTGCACAGATTGCAGTGATGTTTCAGCACGTGCACCTACTGTGCTACTTCTCTCAGCTGTGTTAAGGTTACCCCTTGGTATGTGGAAGCTGAGCACTGCCGGGTGCGACAGCACCGGGTCCTCCACTGAGTCCAGAGCTGTCCTTCCATAGGCAGCAGCGCCTGGTGACCCTCACTCAGAGCTCTAAGCAGCAGTCTTCTGAAGTACACAAAGTCACTCACAGTTGGGTCGCTGTGGGTAGGGAATTCTGGGTCAGACCTTTGTTGGCTGTGACATTCCCAAGCCAGTTCTTGAGAGTGACAATACCAGGGGGGAAACATAGGGGAGGGGAAACAAAATTTGACAATAAAGTGTTGTTCAGATCACCCTGCTGCCAGCATACCCTTCCTCTAGTTATAAAAATAAAAATGTAAAATATATTATAAAATACTGTTATTAACATGGAAAGGAACTTTATTTATTGCCAACAACAGTGTTTTACAATATATTTCAAATTTGGTTCTCTGTTCTCAAAGTTGGACACGGTGCATAAAAGCAGCATTCTGGTGTGAGAGATCCCAATGCTGACAAGAAAGGGTGCTCGGTAAGTTTCATCTCACAATACCATCAGAGTCACACCGGTTGCAGTACTGTGGCATTAGGGCCAGAACTGCTGACTTTGGAACTGGGGAACCAGATTCTAGTCTTGGCGTCAGCTCAACATCCTGTGATTCTGGGCAAACCACTTTATCGTCCCATGCCTCAAAAAAACAAAAAATGAATGTGTCCTTGTGTAATGTAACTGGTGCTCGTGTAAAGCGCTCCAATACCTTTGGGTCGAGTTTGCGCTTTATAAAACTGCAGTATGTGTGGGAGGCAAGACAGTGTTGTTAATTCCCCTAGCCAAACACCATTCTTCAAACCTTTTTCTATATCTTGAATAGTTTTTAGGGTAGAAGGCTGCCTAGACTGTTGAACTGAAAAAGCTACTTCCTCAAACAACCTAGCTCACTTAATTGTGCCTTCTCAAATTCTAAACCCCTGGTCTGAGTCTCAAGAGGGAGTATGCTTGTGAAAAAAGGAGTTCTCAGTGGGGAGGGATGGGTGGGAAGAATACAGGGATCCACCAACCCCAGACTACGTAGGAGTGGAAGCCACTGCCTGCGTGGCCAAAATAGGGCAATAAGAAGATCCTGAGTCTTGTCAGAACCCCCTTCCTGATCATTCTGTAAATTAAGTGGATTGGCAGAAAGGCATCAATAGGAACCTTCAGCCACTTGACTGAGAGGGTGTCCCAGCCCCACGCCTTCTGAGACGGGCCCGGGTAGGAGAATCTCAGGAGCATTTCATTCTCATCTGAGGTAAACATGTTTATCCAAAGTTGACCAAACCGCTGAGTGATCTCTTGAAAGATCATATGAGAAATGCTCATTGAAACTGAGGAGGAAACACCAGCTCAGCTGGTCCACAAGCCAACTCTCTCTTCCCAGAAGATAAATCGCTTTCAAGGAGAGGAGACTGGACTCTGCCCAGGGTCCTTTCATGTGTGCCAAATCGGCTAAGATCTGAACCTTCTTCTCCCTTGATGGCTACTTGGCTACTTGGTTGTCTGTTCTTACTCTGACTGCCTGATTTCGAACTAATGGAAGAAAGGTTTGGACAGCCTTGGTGATGGAAGCTAACTTTCTCCAATCTGATTCATGAGCCCATAAACCCTGAATCGAGTATTCCTCCAAAATCCCCTCCCAACCAGTCAGGCTGGCATCTGTTGGTCTCACCCTTGGTTCGAGACTCATTAGTGACAGCTCCCTGTTCTGATTGTCCGGTATTAACCACCAGTTCAAATCCTATTTCACAGAAAGTGTGACTGGGATAGTTCTCTCGAAGTCTTGTCACCATATGTTAAAACGTCTCAAAAGATGTCGAACTGAAGGAAACAAGTATGGACGGGACCAAGGACAAACTGCTAAACACAATGCCATTCCTCCCTGAACTCCCTGTCATTCTCTTATTGTTGCAGAATCCGTCTGTAGCAGATCCTTTAACTGTTGAGTTAACTTCTGGGAGAAACACCACGGCTTTCTGAGTCTGAAACACTGGTCCTATGTATTGAGGGGTCTGCAATGGGAGCAATTGAGATGTTTTGTAGTTCAGAAGGATCCCATGACTGTAGGACAATGCACACAGTTTGCACATGAAGTTGCACCTTTGAAAAAGAAGATTAGCAAATAGTAAGTCATCAAGGTATGGAAACACAATTATACCTTGACCATGCAACAAACCCACCAAAGGTGCAAGAATTTAGGTGAAAATCTTTGGAGCAAGAGATAGGCCAAAAGCAAGAACTCTAAACTGATAGTGTCTCCCTGAGACACAAATGCATTTGAAATTGGACATGAATAGGGATGTGAAGATATGCATCCAAAAAATCTAAGGAGTCTAAATAATCTCCTTGAAAAATCAATTGCAGAGTTAACATTTTGAAAGATCTGCTTTGGACATAGGTTTTCAACTTCTTGAGGTTCAGAATGGGCCTGCAGTTTTTCTATGGTTTCTTGAGAATAAAAAATATTGAATAAAATCCCTTCGTCTTTTCCTCCTGTGGAACAGGGATTATTGCATTTTTTTCAACCAAATCTTGAAAACAAATTCTAGAAACTCCTGAAATTCTATCTTGTAACCTTACATTATGATGTCCAGCACCCAAGAATGGGATATCAGCTCTGTCCATTTGTTAAAAATTCGAAGAAGCCAGCCGCCGAACTGATTGGCATAGGCAGGACCTTTGGGAAGCTGGCTGGGCAGATCCACTTTGTTGAGACCGAGGTTTTTGAGAAATAGGGCATGCCGGCCATGGCCTCTTCCTCAAAAGGGCTGATATGCTCCTCGTATTCCCCTGGGGGAAGGAAAACCTCTTTTTTTGAAGAACCAATAACCTCTTCCTATAGGGCAAGTTGGAGCCATCAGCTTTCTATCCTCTGTATGTTTCTTGATTAAATCCTCCAGCTGCAGAGCAAATCATTTTTCTCTAGTGAATGGTCAATGGCTCAGGGCTGCCATTTGGCAGCATCAATTCTCCAGGAGCACATCCACCTGCCGAGGCTGAAGTCAAAGCAAAGGCACTAAGAAGATCAAAAGAAGTGTCTGAGAGAGGTTGTACATGTTGTTCCATAGATGACAGTCTATAAGTGCCATCAGAATTCTCCTGAATCTCTTCCGCCAGGGCCTGAAGGTCTTTGAATAAAGACTGGACTGTATACGAGGCATAGGGTGAAGTCCTTAAGGCACAGTTGGACAAGAAGCAAGGAAAAGTGACTTTTCTATGTCCTTCCACTCCTTAGCAAGAAGTACCTTCTTAATAAAAGGATAGAGAGGCAGTCTCAGATTTGTTACATTGATATTGTGCAAAAGAATCTTTATCTGCAGAAGAAGATTCTGGGAATCCCAAATTTTAGTGAATATTATCTAACAAATCCAAAAGCTCAGTACCTTGAATGGAACGCCGTCTGTGCTCCAAGCCATCCTCCCCAGGGTCGGAGTCTTTGGGCACATTAGCTGGAAGATCCTGCCCTTCTAAGGAAGCCTCCACCGTCTTATTCATCATGCCCTAGAGTTTAAGTGGGGAAGGGTAAATACAAGCGCCAGCATCTTCCTGGCCTAGAACCGCTACCTCAGTGTTTTCTTCTGTATGTCTCTTTCTAGAGACTGCTTTCTTCCCTTGTTCCTCCATGGTTCCAGGACCAGATTACGCCCATTGATGGAAGAGCCCACCATTAAATAGTGTCAAATCTCATTTGAGGCAAATCTCACGAGACTTGGGCTTTAGAAAGACTCAGCCCCCTATTATTTTCTTTTTTTATAAGCTGAGAGCAGATAAGCTTTGGGTTGAACCTTCCTGTAAGATTACAGGGGGCTTATCTTTATATTAATAAACAAAAGTTATTTTGTAAAAAGATAAGGAAAAAATACTTCTCCAAACCACAGATAAGGAATGCAAGCGTAAGGAAACTGTAGTTTACTGGTGCTCCTCAGCCTTTAACGGAAGTGAGCTATCGGCTATGTGAATGACTTAGAAGACAGCAAAGAAGAGCGATGCAGGAATTGAACCAATGATAAGTAGCAGTTGGGAATAGAGTCGTATTATTGATTACAGAAAGTTTTGCAGACAGTGTATGCGGCCTGGCTAGGCTTGACCTAAAAACGTGACAGAACAACAACAAATTTAAAAAAATGAATTAAATCTACTTACAAAGGATGGTCTCGATAAGAGACAAAGAAGAACAGAATGTCCTTGGGGGTGAGTCCCTCATTTGTATCCATGAACAGGAGGAGGAAGGGAGGAGAAGGGTCTACCCTGAAAAAAAAAAGATAGAAAAGAGGTAGTTTTTTCTTGGGATGGTCCATGGTGGAGGCAGGAGCATCATTAATAAGGACTGGGAAGAGGAAGACAGACGAGGAGGTAATGGATGGAGAATGTTAGGACGACTGAAGGAAGGGGGAAAAGTGCCACAGCAGCCGGAAGCATTGCATGCTCCTCCATGCTGTACAACGAGGTGATGCAGGGATGGGAGAGTGACTAAGATGCTGTTACAGGGAAAACCTGAAGCAGTGTTATCATCTGAAATGCCCGGACAGTATCATCAGGACTGCTGTTCCCACACTCAGTAAATAAGGGTGCAGAAGCCCCGTGATCTGGCAAGTGGATTTCCACATGGGACTTCACTCCACCCAACTTTGCAATCAGGCCTTAAGTAGTGAAAATGGTTGAAGAGAGCAAGAGAGAGAGTGACCTTAGGAGGAGAGTGGTGGGTCATCAAAGCTGACAACTGAGCTGGAGCTGCGTGTCTGAGAAGATCAGAGGCAGCTGCAGAAGCCCATGGATGCTGATGCAGGCTGTGGAGCTCAGCCAGGCTCTTACGATACTAAGTTACTTCCAGTTACATGTATAATGGAGACCCTAAGGGGCTTATTTATGAGAGGCTTGCGTCTCCGGAGCATCCCTCTCTTTGACGCCTTTTCACCTTGACGTAGGGCAGCGCAGCAAGAAGACTTGTGGCTCTCCCCAATTCCAGTTCTCCATAAAATGCCCAAAGTTTTGCTCAGAAACCCGTAGCCAATGGTATCAAAGGCCGGGTGCTAAAGACCAAGCCTGCTAGTCTTGATTCTACCTGATGCCTCTTCAGTCCATCAGCAATCAATCAATCAATCAATCATGTCACTTATAAAGCGCACTACATACCCGCGAGGGTCTCAAGGCGCTGGGGGAGGAGGGGGGTGGTGCTGCTAATGATCGAAGAGCCAGGTCTTGAGGAGTCTTCTGAAGGCCAGTAGGTCTTGGGTCTGTCGGAGGTTGGTGGGGAGGGTGTTCCAGGTCTTGGCGGCGAGGTGGGAGAAGGATCTGCCGCCGGCGGTCGTTTTCCGGATGCGGGGGACTGTGGCGAGGGCGAGGCTGGTCGAGCGGAGCTGGCGGGTGGGGGTGTAGAAGCTGAGTCGTCTGTTGAGGTAGGCTGGTCCGGAGTTGTGGAGTGCTTTGTGTGCGTGGGTGAGGAGCTTGAAGGTTATCCTCTTGTTGACAGGGAGCCAGTGCAGGTCTCTCAGGTGGGGTGTGATGTGGCTGCGTCGGGGGATGTCGAGGATAAGACGTGCAGAGGCGTTCTGGATGCGTTGCAGCCGTCTCCAGGAGCTTAGCCGTCGTTCCTGCGTAGAGGGCGTTTCCGTAGTCCAGCCTGCTGGTGACGAGGGCCTGGGTGACTGTTTTTCTTGTTTCGGTGGGGATCCACTTGAAGATCCTGCGGAGCATTCGGAGGATGTTGAAGCAGGATGAGGAAACGGCGTTGACCTGCTTAGTCATGGAGAGGGTGGGGTCGAGGATGACCCCTAGGTTGCGTACGTGGTCGGTGGGTGGCGGGGCTGTTCCCAGTGATGTTGGCCACCAGGAGTCGTCCCAGGCTGAAGGGTTGGAACCAAGGATGAGGACCTCCGTCTTGTCCGAGTTCAGCTTCAGGCGGCTGGTCCTCATCCATTCGGCGACGGCCTTCATTCCTTCGTGGAGGTGGGCTTTGGCGGTGTGAGGGTCTTTGGTGAGGGAGAGGATCAGCTGGGTGTCGTCGGCGTAGGAGATGATGTTGAGGTTGTGCTGTCGGGCGACGTGGGCGAGGGGTGCCATGTAGATGTTGAACAGCGTTGGGCTGAGGGAGGAGCCTTGGGGTACGCCGCAGATGATCTTGGTGGCCTTGGATCGGAAGGGGGCGAGGCGGACGCTTTGTGTTCTGCCGGAAAGGAAGGATGTGGTCCAGTCCAGGGCCTTCTCTTGGATCCCGGCGTCGTGAAGGCGTGTTCGGAGTGTGTGGTGGCAGACCGTGTCGAAGGCGGCTGATAGGTCCAGGAGGATGAGGGCTGCTGTTTCTCCGTTGTCTAGCAGGGGTCCTGATGTCATCGGTGGCGGCGATGAGGGCGGTTTCGGTGCTGTGGTTGCTGCGGAAGCCGGACTGGGAAGGGTCCAGGATGTTGTTCTCCTCGAGGTAGCGGGTCAGTTGTTTGTTGACGATTTTCTCGGTGACCTTCGCGGGGAACGGGAGGAGAGAGATGGGTTGGAAGTTCTTGAGGTCCTTGGGGTCTGCCTTGGGTTTCTTGAGTAAGGCGGTGATCTCGGCGTGCTTCCAGCTTTCCGGGAAGGTTGCTGTCTCGAAGGAGATGTTGATTATTTTCCGGAGATGGGGCGCGATGGCTGTACTGGCTTTGTTGAAGAGTGTGGTGAGGGCACGGGTCTAGCGGTGAACCGGAGTGGATGGTGTTCATGATCTCGCTGGTGTCCTCGTCGTTGATGTTGGTCCAGGAGAGCAGGCGGTTGGTGGTTGTGGGGGCAGTGGTCTCGATGGTTGCCGGGGCGGTCGTGGTGTTGAAGCTGTCGTGGATGTCGGCGATTTTGCGGTGGAAGAAGGTGGCCAGTGAGTCGCACAGGTCTCGCGACGGCTGGATGTCGTTGGTGTTGGAGCTGGGGTTGGAGAGTTCCTTCACGATGTTGAAGAGCTCTTTGCTGTTGTGTGCGTTGTTGTTCTAGGCGGTCTTTGAGTGAGGCCCTTTTGGCGTATCTGATGAGGTGATGGTGACTGCGGGTGGCGCTCTTGTGGGCGGCGTAGCTGTCCGCTGTCCGTTCGTGGAGCCAGATCTTCTCCAGTTTTCGGCATGTTCGTTTGGAGGCCTGGAGGTCTTCGGTGAACCAGGTGGCTTTCTTGCTGGTGTGGCTGTTGGGCGGATTCTTGAGCGGGGCGAGGGTATTGGTGCAGTCGTCGATCCACTGTCTGAGGTTGCGGGCGGCGGTGTCGGGGTCGGAGGGTTCGGCGGGTGGGCTCAGGGCGAGGGTTGTGGTTAGCTGGTCTTCCGTGACTCTGCTCCAGCAGCGGCGAGGCATTTGTTCGGTGCGTGGTGCGTGGTGGGCTTCCTGTAGGTGAAGTGGATGCAGTGGTGGTCAGTCCAGTGGGGTTCGGAGGTGTGGTTGAAGGAGACGTGTGGGCTTGCGGAAAAGATGGAGTCGAGCGTGTGGCCGGCGGCGTGGGTGGGTGTAGTCACGAGCTGTCTGAGTCCGAGGGTGGCGAGGTTGTCGATCAGGGTGGTGGAGTTGGTGTCCTTGTTGTTCTCGAGGTGGAAGTTCAGGTCCTCGAGGAGGATGTAGTCCGTGGAGGCGATGGCGTGTGTGCTGACGAGGTCAGCGATGGAATCGCTGAACTGTGGTCGGGTTCCGGGGGTCTGTAGATGAGGGTTCCTCTGAGGGTGGTGTTGGGATCGGTGTGGATCTGGAAGTGCATGTGTTCGGCGGTGCTGAGGGTGTCGTCGGTGTTGGTTGAGACTCTGAGGGTGTTCCTGTGGACGATGGCGATGCCTCCTCCGACTCCGTTGGTGCGGTCCCTGCGGGTGATCTTGTATCCGTCCGGGATGGCAATGGCGATGTCGGGGGCTGAAGCGGGATTCAGCCAGGTCTCCGTCAGGAATGCGACGTCTGGGGAGGTTGAGTCGAGAAGGTCCCAGAGTTCGATGGCGTGTTTGCGGGGCGGAGCGGGTGTTGAGGAGGATGCATCTGAGGTAGTTGGGTTCTTTCCTGGGCAGTGGTTTGGCGGGGCGGGTGCTGGCGAAGCTGCAGTTCCGGCAGGTGAAGGGCCCTTGGGTGCGCTTCGGGGTGGCCTGGTAGCAGGCGTGAACTTTTCCGGGGTTGAGTGCGTGGAGGGTGCTGGCGTCGTATCGGCGTCTGTTGATGTGGCGGGCGCGGGGGATGCCCGGACCAGGGGGTCTGGCGCTGGGCGCGGTCACGGCGCGGACGGGCGCAGACGGGCTTGCCTTAGGCGCGCCTTCGGCGCTCGAGCGGCGCGCCCGCTGCGCACGTCCGCTGCGCGGCCGCACAGCGGCCGCCATAAATGGAGAGGTGGGAGGGAGGAGCAGGGAATGGGGCAGCGAATGGGCAGTGTGGGGGCGGGGCCGCAGGGGCGCAGCGGCGGGAAACAGGCACAGAAGGGAAAACGAGCACAATCAGGGCATCAAGGGGGCACAGAAAGGAAAAACGAGCACAATCAGGGGCAGCAAGGGGGGCACAGAAAGGAAAAAACGAGCACAATCAGGGGCAGCAAGGGGGCACAGAAAGGAAAAACGAGCACAATCAGGGGCAGCAAGGGGGGCACAGAAAGGAAAAAACGAGCACAATCAGGGGCAGCAAGGGGGCACAGAAAGGAAAAACGAGCACAATCAGGGGCAGCAAGGGGGCACAGAAAGGAAAAACGAGCACAATCAGGGGCAGCAAGGGGGGCACAGAAAGGAAAAAACGAGCACAATCAGGGGCAGCAAGGGGGCACAGAAAGGAAAAAACGAGCACAATCAGGGGCAGCAAGGGGGGCACAGAAAGGAAAAACGAGCACAATCAGGGGCAGCAAGGGGGGCACAGAAGGAAACAAGCATTTGCAATGCAATCGGTCTCGCCTTTGGGACCTTATAAGTATTTAGCTATGCATCATATTACCCATTGGACCACCTGCACTCACTTTTTAGTTAAAGCCCATTGCTATCAAACACCCCGTCTTGTCAAGCACTAACTCCGGACGTCAGGCCAACCTATCGCCCACTTTTGCTACTATTGTCCACCTTACCACTGCATCTCCCACAAAACATTAGGCCAACCGGCTCTCCTGCTGAAGTCACTTCCCTACCACCATCACCATTTACTAATCCCACAGTAAATACTTTGTCAACAGTCTCTCCTGTTCAAATCACACTCCTGCCGCATCCCCACCCTAAGCACTAGGCCAACAGCCTCTCATGCGGACGCCACTCCCCTGTTATCAATATTCCTCATCACGCTAAACCCATAGCAATAGCAACTTTGCTCACGTTACTTCCTTGGCATCACTAATGCCTAAGCTACTCCATGCCAACAATCTATTCTGCTGACGTCACTCCCTGCCATGGCCACTGCCACCCTGCATGCTACTACACCTTGTAGCCACTTCCCTTACTTCACTCCTAGCCCTCCGTACTGTGCAGGTTTGTATCATTGAACCCCATGAAGGTAGCATACAGACCCCAGCCCTCCCATTTTATACCCCAGTTCACGTTTATAAAGAACTGCTGTTCCTGGTATGGGCTCATACCCGATATCACATCACCCGATGTCACAATAATGGAGAAAGCTTGCAATCCTGGGGGAATCTCACACACTGCTAGGGGAGCTCAGGCTACTGGAGGAAGCTAAAACTGCAGGAAAAAGCTTGCAATGCAAGGGGAATCTCACACTGCTCTACTGGAGCAAGTTCAGAATGCCTTGGAAAGCTCATACAGCCAAGAGAATCTTACACTTATGGGGACATTTTACACTCATGGGGGAATTGTACACTCATGGAGGGAATCTCAAGCAACTGGGGGAAGCTTGCACTGCTGGAGAAGCTTGCACTGCTGGAGAAGCTTGCACTGCTGGAGAAGCTTGCACTGCTGGGGGAAGCTCGCAATGCTGGGAGAATCTCACACACTGCTGGAGAAAGCTTGCAATGCTTATGGAATCTCACACTGCTCTGCTAGAGGACATTCATTCTGCTGGGAAGCTCATACTGCTAGAAGAAGCTTGTAGCGCTCACAGTTTCTCTCAGTGCTGCAGGAAAAGGACCATGCTGGAGAAACTCCCATTGTGGGAGCCCAAGAGTAATGACAGAGGGAACTTGTGCTGCTGGGTGAAGCTTGCGCTGCTGGATGAAGCTCGCGCTGCTGGATGAAGCTCGCGCTGCTGGATGAAGCTCGCATTATTGGAGTCGAAGAGCAATGGCAGACGAAACTCGCACTGCTGAAGGAATCTCACACTGATAGAGGAAGCTTGCAATGCTCGGGGAATCTCGCACATTGCTAGGGACGCTCAGGCTACCGGAGGAAGCTGGCACTGCTGGAGAAAGCTTGCAATGCGGGAAGAATCTACTATTGTGCAGGAGACAGTTTAAACTGCCTTGGGAATATCGCACAGTGCCGAATGAAGCTTGCAATGCTTGGGGGTGCTCACACTGCTCTGCTAGAGTGAGTTCAGATCGCTGTGGGTAGCTCATGCAGCCGGGGTCTCACACTTAACACCCGACATGCAGTGAAGAGCCTGGCTGGGGGTGGAGAAGAAAGGAGAGAAGAAACCCGCAACAGATGCAGAGAACACAGGGAGAAGGTTGTGATAAAAGGAGCGAGATAAAAAGTCACGAATCAGAGAAAAGAATATAAAGCAAGAAAGAGAAAAGGCAAGACAGAATGAAAGGTACAGCCAGAAGACTAGGAGAAGAAAGGAGAGGAGAAGACAGCAGCAGAGGCAGAGAGAGGTACAGCACTGTGAGAAAGCGGCGAGAGAAAGATACAAAGGGAAGTGAAAGAAGCTGAAATAGAGAGAAATAATGGAAATAGAGGATGGGGAAAGAGAGGCAAAAATGTTGAAAGTGAGGCAGAGATGTAGGAAATGAGGCAGAGAGAGGAAAAATAGGACGTAGAGAGGGATGTGATTTTGGTTTTGTTGCTGTGCAGTGTGAAGTTTGTAATAAAGAAAAGTGATCCAGGCATCTGCGTGTGCGGACATCAAATTTCCATTGTAGTCACAAAAAATATGCATGTTAGAACTGTTTCGTTTTTTGAAGATGTTTTTGATTGTTTATTTTTGATATTTTCCCAATGCCGTCGGTCATTTTGTCAGGACACTCTGCAGCGTTGAATGAGGGGCAATTAAAAGCAGCTTCCTGTTAGAAAGTGTGCAGTGCTGCTCCTTGCTTTGTACTACAGTCCCCCAGACCTCTGCACGTGCACAACCAATATTATACCAATGTTAGTGAACATTGGGACTGCAGAAAGAGACCGGATCCGATTTCACATAGAGAGCTGGGGGTTGTTGTTTGTTGTGCAATCCGAAACAAACCACAACTAGCTGAGTCTGTTTCCACAAAGAAGACCTTATTGTCACTAAGGATAGAACCGTGGGCAGCACAAGAAGAACTTACCGTCACTGACAACAATGCTCTTTCTTACCAGCCACAGTGTCTGGTCTTTTTTGGCTGCGGATGTCACTGGCAGTAAGACACAATGGGGTGCGGGACATTTACAGGTGATGCACCGTCTCCATTAGCGCCCACCCCTTCCATCGCCGCCATTGTATAAAAGCAGTCGCTCTGTTGAGAGTCAGATGTTTAGCGCTTCACATCTCCCTAAATCACGATACTCGTTGATTCCCGACGTGCCGAAGATCACACAGATAACCCTACAGACAGGAGGACAATTCCCAGGTGACACCGTGAGGAGAAAAGTCGGACAGAATGCACAGTGTGGCTCATTAATTTCTGCAGAAGGGGTGTGTGCAAAGGGTCAGACGGCAACTATCTGTGCGACATCAGGAGTTGTTTGGGGCATTTGGAGCCAGTGCGGTCTTCACAAAAATAAAGTACGCAACAGAGTGCTGATATGAGAGGGAAAGTGAAAAGTTTCTTCCATTTTTGTAAGAGAAAAAAACAGAACGAGGAGGCCGCTGAACCGAATCATTTCATTCCGCATTTGTTTTGCTTGCAGATTGGCGGTCTGACAGCAGGGTGACTGTACCATAGTTTAATTAGCTTTATTTTACGCAGCTAATTTCCGGCGCACGGGAATCGGCTCGAGTTTTTATGGTGGAACAGTTGCCTTTTTCATTACGACCCTACATTATGACTCGCTTTTGCAGTTATTTTCCTTTATACCCATTCACATAGAAACCGAGAAACTCATTTACAGTAGCAATAATAACATCCTTTTTTTCCCTTCGTATTTTGAAGTTTTTGGGTCGGAGTGGTGATTGTTCGCCTGAAGTGCATCATTACCTCGCTCACGATTTTTAAAGCTTAAAATGTATAGCCCACTTACCCGAGCCCGGTTCTTGCTCACGGGACTGAAGATATCCACCACCAGCACGGCTTGCAGGGGCAGCTCCTCTTCCTGCTGAGCTCCAGCCGGCCCCGGTACTTGTGCGCTTCCCTCTCCGTCTTGGTACAGTGGCCGCCATGTCTAGCTGAAGACGTAGGCCACGCGCGATGACGTCAAAGAGTATCTGCTGTCAGTGACAGGGTGCCGTGGACAAGGAAAAGAGACTACAGCATACAGACATCAAAGCAAAACGTCTGTATTGCGCATGTGTTTTGCATATTGCCATGTTTTGGTCAGGCACAATGTCGCGCGACACCAAAAAGAGTGCGATCACCCAGCCAATCCCACAACAAACAAGCATTTCTTAATGCAATAGGACTCGTATTTACGCGAGACCTATTGCATTGGAAATGGGAGGGTGGGGGTCCAGGAAGGCACGAACGGCAGTGGGAGGGGCTGGGGGGGGCGAAAAGTCACGGACTGCGGGAGGGGGCGGGGGGGACACAGGGCCAGAAATAATTTTGGAGTAAAGGGGCCAATAGCCAGGGAAGGATATAAATGACAACATGGCCGTCAGGAGGAGGGACTAACAAGCCGAAAACGAATCAAAATGCAGCATTTATGATTCAAGCCAATGAAAAGCATGGTCGGAAAGTGGGCGGAGCTTCCCCCCACTATACTGTATACTGCATGTCTCGCAAAGCGAACAGCGCGTTGCGCTGCAACGCTATGCGAGACCTAAAAACGAGCATAATCAGGGGCAGCAAGGGGGCACAGAAAGGAGAAACGAGCACAATCAGGGGCAGCAAGGGGGCACAGAAAGGAAAAACGAGCACAATCAGGGGCAGTAAGGGGGGCACAGAAAGGAAAAACGAGCACAATCAGGGGCAGCAAGGGGAGCACAGAAAGGAAAAGCGAGGCACAATCAGGGGCAGCAAGGGGGCACAGAAAGGAAAAGCGAGCACAATCAGGGGCAGCAGCAGGGCACACAGACGGAGCTGTGTGGTGGGGGAGCGACCTACCAGTCAAGGTCAGGGGTCAGCAGACAATCTCAGCCTCTTTATCTGACACTTGAGGGTTTTTTATTCCTGCTTTCCTGTATTTCTCTTCCTCCTTTTTCTCACTTGTGTGATTTTCTCTCCATTGCTCTGAATCAGTCTTTTGAGAAAAGGTAATGGCAGTTTTCCCAAAATGAGTGCCGATGGCCGCAGTGCTTAATTTGTTTTAAAAAAAGTAAGTGGCAGGGCCCTTCTCGGGAGGCTACAGCAGCCTGCATCACCCAATAACCCTGCCTGTGGTTCCTATTTGTGACACACTGAAGCATAACTGGGCAAATTACCTTGGACGCCTGGGGCTTAAGCCTTGCTGTGCAGGGGGTACACTTTAACCAAGCAATTTCCAACTTGTCACACAGCAAGAGGCTGAATCCTGGAACCTACTACTGGTGAGGTTCGAGGTTTCAGTGTCCTGCTTAAGCTGTGTGCCTCCCCCACAAGAACCAGTGAGGCGCCAGGACCTGGAATGGAACTCGCACAGGCAGCTGAGGTAAGTCAAAACTGTTTTCAAATGCACTTTGTGTGTGCGTCTGTACGTGTGAGTGCGCGGGCATGTGTCAGAGTGTGTGTAATTGAAAGCAAGTGAGTGAGAGGGAGTGATAAACGGAGTGAGTGGCAGTGAGCGAATCAGAGTGTGTCAGAAGGAAGTGAAGTTTATTAATCATGATTTAGTGAGTTAAAACCATTACATGATATAAAACACAATATTAGCCAGTACACAATCAGTTAAAAGAACAAGCACATGCTAAAACTAAGGTCACTACTGCGGCCACGAAATGCTACATAACAAGCTAATGCACAGCTGATAAAACTGAAGAAAAGGTCGCATTTGACCAGAATAGAGCGAATTAAAAGTGCAGTTTGCCACTCACGGAAGGACTCTTCATTAAGGCTCCTGAGTTGAGATGGACGATCCCACGGAAAGTACAGATGGAAAGGAGAAAGCCTTTGGGACGTGGGTCCTCCATTTGTGCGACCACTCTAGATTGTTGATGCACAGAGGTAATAAATGTTAGCAGGCATGTTCTCACTTGGGGTCTCCGACCCTGCATCAGAACAGCAAGGCGTGGTGCCTGGTCTTACTCCATTAGCATTGACGAGATGGCGTAAAGGCTTTCTGCGCAGAAATGGGGTATGTCAGTCAGAATGAGTGACTGGGAGTAGGGGTGACTGCAAGTGAGTCAGAGTGAGCAAGAAAGAATGAGTACGAATGAGTGTGAAAGAGTATGAGGGGGTGAGTATGAGTGGAAGAGAGAGAATGTTATCCCATACCTGTCTCTCCCACTTGTTAGCCAGATTGCCTCATCTTATCACACACAAACTAGACCAAACAAAACCTCCAACATCCCTCACGGCCATATACTGACGATATCTCACTCCCCCGTGTTCAAAGGCAAGGCCACCCTCACTATGTACAAAAACGGAATCATACTGATTCAAGCCACAGATGCCAACCTACGCTCCTTTGAATCCATTTTCCCCACACTCTGCAAGGCCCTCTCCGTTCACTCCCCTCCCCACCCTAAGCCGGACAAAAACTCTCTACACACCCAGATCAGTAACCCTCACTCCCAGAACACGGATCGCACACTCAGAACTATCAGCCCTGATCCGAACACCAACATCAATGCCCCCACTCAACCCAGCTCCTCTCCTAATTCCCCGCCCCTCAACCTTACACTCCTCCTTCCCTCCACCCACGTCACTAGAGAAACAGCACCCAATCAGAACAGGCACCGTACATCCTCCTTCCCTTCCAAACCGTGGACTGACTCCGTGCCAAGCCCACCTACAGCGCCCTCAGGAAAAGTCCCTGATAGAGAAAATACCCGCACGCCTCCTGCTCAGTCACTCTCCTACCTGCCCTCCACAAACCCTGAAAACTACACACCCTACAAATCGCAGCCACTCACCTCCATTCCCTCCTCCCATAACCTATCTCCACCACCAGACTTAAAGGAAAGACTTAGTCTAATAGAAAGTCAGCTCGATAAAGTGATTCTAGGTATCAATACAATCCTAATGACCCTCAAAATCGACCATGCCCACTGCTCACTCCTCTCCCCCTCTGGCAACACCTGACCCGACTCCAACCCTCAGAATTTCATCCAAATAGCTGGATCTCTACTCCCTTACACAACCGTGCTCACAGACCGACTCGATCTATTCCTAACATGTCACACAGCAAAGCGATAGAGCTGGCAAAAACATATCACTTGACGCCTACCAGTAAAAAAGAACCCACCTCCATGATCCAGGTGATCACTGGTATCGGGAGAAACCCTATGCCACCAAGGAAAATGGCCAGACCTACAGCTCATCTCTCGGATCTCCCCAGGGCACCCCTCTCTCAGAAACAGAACAACTCTAGCAATACCAACTGCCTTCTTATAAACTGTAGATATGCCTCCAAACATGCTACTGAACTGGCAGAAACCATCCTTAACTATGACATCGATATCGCATTCATCACAGAGACTTGGCTCAATTAATCATCCTACCCGCTCCTCGACCTACTAGTTCCTCCTGGCTTCTCAATCATCAAGACAGAATGGACCAACATGGCGGTGGCTTAGCCATTATCCACAGGAATTCCATCACGATGATCGAAGCTGTCTCCTCCACTTACAGCACTTTTGAATATCTCAACACCTCTATACGGATCAAAAATAATAAAACAACAAACTGACACCTCCTCTACCACCCCCCGGGCAACACCCGCCCCTTCCACGAACACCTCTCAGCTCTGGTAACACACTGTTCACTCTCAGATGCCAACCATATAATCCTAGACGACTTCAACCTCCACTGGAATGATGAGGAAAACACTCAAATCCAATCCTTAAAAGAACTCTTACTTGAGCACAACCTTTTCCAACATTGCAAAAAACCAACCCACAACCGAGGCTCAACCCTTGACGCCATTATAGCCCAGGAAAAGGCGATAACCATCAACAACATCCTCCCAGTCGACTGGTCGGACCACCGTATCATCCTGTTCCACCTAAACCTGGAAGAGCCCTACCCCATCCATACCAAGAAAACCCTTCAATGGTCCAGAAACCTAAGCAAGGAAATGATCTCTTGCCTTCCCCCAAAACCAGACGACCTCGCAATGATCGAACTCACAACCTACTTTAACGCTACGATGTCAGCCATCTTAGACCAAGTAGCCCCCCTGAAACTAAAAAGTATTAGAGACACCCCTTCGAGATCCTGGTTCAACAAGGACCTCAATATAGAAAGAAGAAAACTCAGAGCTGCAGAAAGACTCTGGCGTGTAAACCCTTCCTCAACTCACCTCCACCACCTCAGAGCTGAATGTAGAACATACAAAAATCACATCATCAATGAGAAAGCAACCTTTTTCCGCAATGCCCTTGCTAGTGCAATAAATTGTCCCAAAAACCTTTTCAACATCATAAAAAAACAGACTTCTAAACCACCCGCTAAACCCCCGCGGGGCTCCAAAGAACGTTGAGATCAATTCACCAAATTCTTTGATGAGAAAATCTCGATGATCGAGTCCTCCCTTTAATGCCACACACAAGTGCCTTCCGCAATCTCCCTCCTCCCCACAGATACAAAAAATCCCACCTTTCTCTCCCCGGACTCCGGAGCAGGGATCCCCCTTTTTGAGTCTAAGGTGGGGAACCAAACCTTAAGATCCCCCTCTTCCCAAAATTGCTGGACAGCATTCAACCCACTCTCAGTTATGGACATCTCCAAATTAATTGCGAATACAAAACCCTCCTCTCACTTCGCAGACCCCCTGCCGGCCTCCATGGTGAAAAATCTCAGTCACGTCATTTCACCCCTCTGGACGATGATTATAAACAGCTCGCTAAGCACGGGGGCCATGCCAGACTGCCTAAAACTAGGCCAAGTCTCTCCACTTTTAAAAAAAACGGGCCTAGACCCTGAAGACCTCAACAACTTCAGGCCAATCTCCAACCTGCCCTTCCTGGCCAAAATCCTCGAAAAATGTGTCTTACTCGAACTGAACCAGCACATTGACATCAACAATCTCTTGGACGCTCACCAATCAGGTTTTAGAAAGGGCAGCAGCACAGAAACAGCCTTACTAAATATAGCAGATGACATCCATAATGTATGGATGCAGGTCACTGCTGCCTGCTCATCCTCCTAGACCTGTCTGCGGCCTTTGATGCAGTGGACCATAAACTTCTTCTCAACACCCTTAAACAGCGGATCGGAGCAGACGGCATGGTGCTGAAATGGTTCACTCCTTTCTTTCACAACCGTTCTCAACAAATCAAAATAAACAATGCAACTTCTGATACCCCCGCTATAACCAGAGGTGTCCCTCAGGGCTCAGTCCTCTCACCTACTCTATTCAATATCTACATGGAGCCCCTCACTACCATAATTAATCAAGCCAACATCACCTACCACCTCTACGCAGACGACATCCAGCTCTACCTGGAAGTCTCCTCCCCAAAAGACATTTGCCGTCTTAACAATACTCTAAAAAAAATCCAAAACTGGCTATCACACAACCACTTAAAACTCAACCAAGACAAGACGGAAATCCTTCTCCTCTCAAACAACGGACAAACCCACCAGGCCCAAGAATGGCTTAAGCTTATGGACTCCCTAAACTTCGACCTAACCTCGGCCTGCTCCGCCAAGTCATTGGGTGTCTTACTGGACCCAAACCTGAACATGAGCTCACACATTAAGGCTACCGCAAGGAGTGCCCATTACAAATTAAAACTACTCAACAAAATCAAGCCTTTCCTCCCGCCTAATGATCTCAAGACTGCAACGCAAGCCCTGGTTCTATCCAGACTAGATTACGGGAACGCTACCCTCACAGGCACAGCAAAATCCCACCTAGCCCCATGAGAACAACTCTAAATGCAGCAGCATGGATGGTCACTGGAGCTAAAAGCCACAATCATTTCTCCCCGTCCCTGAAAGAGCTCAAGTGGCTCCCTATTGAAGCTCGATGCCAGTTCAAAACTGCCTGCCTCACCCAAAAAAGTCCTTCACACTGGTAAACCAGTCGACCTGGCAGCCAAGCTCACCAAAGCAGGCCAGGCAAGAAACCTGAGGAGCACCAACAATCTACTTCTCATTCCCCCAAGGAGGCGCAAACAAAAATCCCTGGCCTGCTCCTTCTCAGGCAATGCCCCCAAAATCTGGAACTCTCTACCAGCAGATCTCAGAACTAACCCCTCCTTCGTGACCTTCAAAAAAAAAAACTCAAGGATCTCCTCCTCGCTCGGCACCTTTAACCTTCGGCTCAACACACCGTTAACCACCATCTCCATTTTGATATGCCATTTGATATGTGTCTGTTCTTTCTTATTTCCTGTGTTACTTGTTGTAAAGCGCTCTGATACCCTCGGGTCCTGCCAGAGCTTTATAAAACTCTCTAAATAAATAAATAAAATACACAGCCTCAGGTTGTCACACAGCTGTCTCTTCCTCACATGTGAGCATCACGCACCTGTCACTCTCACATGTGAGTCTTACTACCTCATGTCATCACACTACTCTCTCTCACCCTTGTGATCCAGACTTCCTCAGGTTTCACAAACCCTTTGTCTCACATGTAAAGCAGTGTGTCTCAAGTTATCACATACCTGTCTCGCTCACATGTGAGAATGACTGCCACATACAAACACCTGTCTCACTCACATGTAAACCATTCTACCTCATGTTATCACATGTCTGTCTCTCCCTCACAGAGCCAAGCCGACTCCCTCATTTTATCAAACACCTGTCTCCCCCACATGTGAGCCAGACAGCCTCATGTTATTACATACCTGTCTTTCTCCGATGTGATCCTGACTGCCTCATGTTATTACACACCTGTCTTTCTCCTATGTGAGCCTGACTGCCTCATGTTATTACACACCTTTCTCCTATGTGAGCCTGACTGCCTCATGTTACTACACACCTGTCTTTCTCCTATGTGAGCCTGACTGCCTCATGTTTTTACACACCTGTCTTTCTCCAATGTGAGCCTGACTGCCTTCTGTTATTACACACCTGTCTTTCTCCGATGTGAGCCTGACTGCCTCATGTTTTTACACACCTGTCTTTCTCCAATGTGAGCCTGACTGCCTTCTGTTATTACACACCTGTCTTTCTCCGATGTGAGCCTGACTGCCTCATGTTATTACACACCTGTCTTTTTCCGATGTAAGTCTGACTGCCTCATGTTATTTACAGGTAAGTAGGATCTGCTTCTTATGGTTACCCCCACTTTTTGCTTGATGTTACACTGTTTTTGACTAGTCTGACTGGGATCCTGCTAATCAGGAACCCAGTCTATCTGCTTACTTCCTAAAATGTATTGACATGTACTTAGGTACACTCCAGATTGGATACTGGGGTACCCTTAGAAGTCCTTAGTATAAGGTACACATGTACCCAGGGCATAGGTACACCAGAGGCCTCCCATGGGCTAAAGCATGTATTATGCCATCTATGGGAGACCATTCAAACTATCTCTACAGGCCTGCCATTGCAGCCTGTGTAAACTGGTGCATGCACCACTTACGATAGATATAGGTTTACTATATCTATAGGTACTACACTTAAAACCTATAAGTCGCCCCTATAGCAGGCCTTAACAATCCTGAAGGCAGGGTGCCGGGTTTTATGTGAGAGGGTGCCCCTGCATGAGCAGAGCCCCTCTGCAGCCTTTAGAGACCATTCTCCTGGGTTGTCTGTGACACAGCCAGACATATAGGTAGAGGTGCATTATATCCTCGCAGTAAATGCTGTCTCGGAAACGGCTGAAACAAAGCCTGTTGTGTTTGGTATCAAACACCTTGGAATCATACCTCGGTGTGGAGGTATGATTCCACCCTTCTGAAGCAAGCTTCGTGGGTCTCTGGTCTTCCCGTACCAGCCTTCTCGATACAGACAGCAACAAATGGTTGCTGCCGACCAGAGATCCATTTCTGCCCTCCTGCTCCAGCTCCTGAGCCAAGCTCAAGCAGAGGAAGGCAGCACAATAGGCACCCTGTCACAGGGAGGTGTGACCACCTCCCAGATAGGATTTAGTGTATTGGAGCTGGGTGGGTGCACTTCCAAAGTGCCTGAAAGTCTGCACGAGGGCACATTTGGTGTCCCTGTGCATAGTCCAGCTCAAACCAGTTCTGGGAGCCATTGGCTCCTGCTCTGGCATGAAACTGGACAAGGGACATGGGTGTAACCATCCCCCTGACCTGATCCTCCCCTGGAAGGGTCCCCTGAATCTGTCCAACCCTCTCCCGTGAGTACAAAAGGGCTTACCTGGCTGCAGGACACTAGATTAGACGTGGACAAGATTCTGAACATGAAACCACGGACCTTCAACTGTCTGGATACTATGGACTTCGACTGGGCCCCACTTCGTCTCCCTCTCCATCCAAAGCATTGTCTGTGCCCGTGCACCATACAGGCTCTGTACGGGACCTGTGGAGCATCAAGGACAACTGAAGTATTTCCCTTGGGGTGAAGGAGTTACTCCCCTGCATTCGCAGGCACCGTAACGCAACTGACCGGTCTGCTGATCCTGAGCTATTGCGGACTCCAAAGTCTCCAGCATCACAGGAGGTGGGTTCCTACATTTGTTGAGGTTGAACTGCCCCCTCACCAAGATTGAGGCCAGTATCCCTCGTGGGGACCGCATAACCTGAACCCCTGTGCACCGCTTACATTTGCAAGTGCATATGCTTGTTGGTGTTCCCCACCTTCATGGATTGGGCTGTCGATAGCCCCAACCTCTGCGCACATTTCGTACCAAGGACTTTGGCCTCCTCGCACTCTGTGCTCTGCAAGCTGTTGTTTGGTGAAACGGCTAGAGGTCCCCTCGCGACTCCTGTGCCTTCGGCCTGTGGGTCCATTTGAGGGACAATCCTGATTTTCTTGGGCTCTCCTGGTTGCTCCAGGCCTGCCCTGACTACCCCTGCTGTGGTGAGTCCTCTGGTCCTTTCTGGGGCCGACCGTAACATTTCTTGACCTTCTTCGTGGGTTGCCGTTGCCAAGGCTTGTTGGTGCTCCAGCCGGACACCGACCCATCAGCACTCAACATCCTTCGTGGGACAGCTCATATCCAGCTCCTGGTCATCCTCGACATCTCCTGGTCCCTACAGCTGTAGAGTCAAGGTCTCCTTCTTCGCACCTGAAGCACCCGACATCGGTGGGCATTCGTCTACCAAGCCCCTGTTCACTCTTGAGTGACCCAGACTCTGTCCCCTCTGCTTTTAGGTTCCTTCCATCAAGAATCCACTTGCGGATTCCACCAGACACTTTTCTTCTTTCCAGCAGTGGCATTTCTTTGAAGACTCCCATTGAGAACGACATAGGTTTCCTACGCCACTTCAGCACTATGCACCTGGCTCCTCTGGGATAGGTAACGCTGGTACTTTGGTATCCACGGGTGGGGTGGCTCTCCAACCTTCAATGTTCCAAAGGGTTTCCTCTTAATCCACTGGAAATGGTCCTTAAACTTTAAAATTGCAACGGCGACTCTCCAATTGAATTGTACGTAGCACTCGGTCGTGTTCTCACGCTGCACCCGTCCTCCGTGGGGTCCATACTTACTCACCTTGGGTGGTTCCTTGGGGTCCCAGCGATTCTACACATTCTAGACATTGTCTTGACTTGTCCCTCTGCCATATTTGCTTTAAGGAGATGCTCCTCATCCTTTGTATTTTAACTTTACCTTCCGGACCCCCAAATAAAATTTGGATTCTGGGCACCGCTAAGGTAATTTTAACTCACCCACTCACTCAATGTCCTAGGCCCACACACCCACATGCACAACTGCGGCGTCTCCTTAAAATATCTCCGATAAAGAGCTCTCTCGCGGGGCCCGTGGAGGACAGCAGCGCCACCCCCATGAGGAGCAACGCCCGATGATGAAGCATGACACTCGCTAGGGCACTATATCCAAAAGGAGCAATTCCCCCACCTTCATTGAAACCCAACTACATTGAGAGACAACTCTGATACTCTTTTCAACCACAATAGGTTGCCTACTCCTCTTTCTTTAGGAACAGTTACCCCTTAGTGAGTACTTCAGTATTGTGTGCTTTGTGTTTATCTGCGTGTAGCAAATACTATGAGGTATTTAAGGTGTTATAATAATAAATATATATTCTTATAAATACTGTGTGGTTCTCCTTTCATTTAACCAATACTATAAGGCTTGCATTCTGGTAAATCAAGCTGCTTAACATTCCTTCAAGACTAAGCCTAAAGGCTGCGCTCCACAGCTACCACTTGCATAGCTTTCCAAGGTTATCTTTGACCTTTCAAATCACCATAAGGGTTGTTTGGACTGGTGCAAGGTGCCCACTTTGATTGGTGGACAGCATATACGAGGCCAAATTCTCACATTATTACACGTCTGTCTTTCTCCAATGTGATCCTGATTGCCTCATGTTATTACACACCTGTCTTTCTCCGATGTGAGCCTGACTGCCTCATGTTATTACAAAACCGTCTTTCTCCGAAGTGATCCTGACTGCCTCATGTTATTACACACCTATCTTTCTCCGATGTGAGCCTGACTGCCTCATGTTATTACACACCTGTCTTTCTCCGATGTGAGCCTGACTGCCTCATGTTATTTCAAAACCGTCTTTCTCCGAAGTGATCCTGACTGCCTCATGTTATTACACACCTATTTTTCTCCCATGTGAGTCTGACTGCCTCATGTTATTACACACCTGTTTTTCTCCGATGTGAGTCTGACTGCCTCATGTTTTTACACACCTGTTTTTCTCCGATGTGAGTCTGACTGCCTCATGTTTTTACACACCTGTCTTTCTACGGTGTGATCCTGACTGCCTCATGTTATTACACACCTGTCTTTCTCCGATGTGAGCCTGACTGCCTCATGCTATCTCACACCTGTCTTTCTCACGTGCCACCATCCAAGGTCACCATCCAAGCACCATTGCAGCGCACTGTTGAATGGTAAAACCCTCTTGTGTACTGTTCTCCTTTCGACAATGTTTTCTAATGAGTTCACCCTGATGGCTCGAGAAGTGATCTGTATCAGGTGTTCACGTGATCTGACACCCCCTCCCCTCTCTTCATCTCCAGGCCCAGTAATGTAGAAGGAGATTACTTCAACTTTATGCTCTACTTACCTTGTTGATTCAAACGTCTACATCTCCTGTGCACTGATGTGCCACCCACCCTTGGTGAACCTGTGCATTGTGCCACCTGCCTTCCCTTTGTGCGTCTCCTGTGCAATGATGTACCAACCACCCTTGGTGAACCTGTGCATCTTGCCACTTGCTTTCCCTTTATGCGTCTCCTGTGCACTGATGTGCCACCCACCCTTGGTGAACCTGTGCATCTTGCCACTTGCCTTCCCTTTGTGCGACTCCTGTGCACTGATGTGCCACTCACCCTTGGTGAACCTGTGCATTGTGCCACCTGCCTTCTCTTTGTGTGTCTCCTGTGCACTGATGTGCCACCCACCCTTGGTGAACCTGTGCATCTTGCCACCTGCCTTCCTTTCGTGCGTCTCCTGTGGGATGATGTGCCACCAACCCTTGGTGAACCTGTGCATTGTGCCACCTGCCTTCCCTTCGTGCGTCTCCTGTGGGATGATGTGCCACCTACCCTTGGTGAACCTGTGCATCTTGCCTTCCCTTTATGCATCTCCTGTGCACTGATGTGCCACCCACCCTTGGTGAACCTGTGCATCTTGCCACTTGCCTTCCCTTTGTGCATCTCCTGTGCACTGATGTGCCACCCACCCTTGGTGAACCTGTGCATCTTGCCACTTGCCTTCCCTTTGTGCATCTCCTGTGCACTGATGTGCCACCCACCCTTGGTGAACCTGTGCATCTTGCCACCTGCCTTCCCTTTGTGCGTCTCCTGTGCAATGATGTGCCACCCACCCTTGGTGAACCTGTGCATCTTGCCACCTGCCTTTCCTTTGTGTCTCCTGTGCACTGATGTGCCACCCACCCTTGGTGAACCTGTGCATCTTGCCACTTGCCTTCCCTTTTTGTGTCTCCTGTGCAATGATGTGCCACCCACCCTTGGTGAACTTGTGCATCTTGCTACTTGCCTTCCCTTTGTGTGTCTCCTGTGCACTGATGTGCCACCTACCCTTGGTGAACCTGTGCATCTTGCCACCTGCCTTTCCTTTGTGTCTCCTGTGCACTGATGTGCCACCCACCCTTGGTGAACCTGTGCATCTTGCCACTTGCCTTCCCTTTTTGTGTCTCCTGTGCAATGATGTGCCACCCACCCTTGGTGAACCTGTGCATCTTGCCACCTGCCTTCCCTTTGTGTGTCTCCTGTGCAATGATATGCCAACCACCCTTGGTGAACCTGTGCATCTTGCCACTTGCCTTCCCTTTGTGTGTCTCCTGTGCAATGATGTGCCACCCACCCTTGGTGAACCTGTGCATCTTGCCACCTGCCTTCCCTTTGTGCGTCTCCTGTGCAATGATGTGCCACCCACCCTTGGTGAACCTGTGCATTGTGCCACCTGCCTTCCCTTCGTGCGTCTCCTGTGGGATGATGTGCCACCCACCCTTGTTGAACCTGTGCATCTTGCCACCTGCCTTCCTTTTGTGCGTCTCCTGTGCAATGATGTGCCACCTACCCTTGGTGAACCTGTGCATCTTGCCACTTGCCTTCCCTTTGTGTGTCTCCTGTGCAATGATGTGCCACCCACCCTTGGTGAACCTGTGCATCTTGCCACTTGCCTTCCCTTTGTGTCTCCTGTGCAATGATGTGCCACCCACCCTTGGTGAACCTGTGCATCTTGCCACCTGCCTTCCCTTCGTGCGTCTCCTGTGGGATGATGTGCCACCCACCCTTGGTGAACCTGTGCATCAAGCCACCTGCCTTCCTTTTGTGCGTCTCCTGTGCAATGATGTGCCACCCACCCTTGGTGAACCTGTGCATCTTGCCACTTGCCTTCCCTTTGTGCATCTCCTATGCACTGATGTGCCACCCACCCTTGGTGAACCTGTGCATATTGCCACCTGCCTTCCTTTTGTTGCGTTTCCTGTGCAATGATGTGCCACCTACCCTTGGTGAACCTGTGCATCTTGCCACCTGCCTTCCCTTTGTGCGTCTCCTGTGCGATGATGTGCCACCCACCCTTGGTGAACCTGTGCATTGTGCCACCTGCCTTCCCTTCGTGCGTCTCCTGTGGGATGATGTGCCACCCACCCTTGGTGAACCTGTGCATCTTGCCACCTGCCTTCCTTTTGTGCGTCTCCTGTGCAATGATGTGCCACCTACCCTTGGCGAACCTGTGCATCTTGCCACTTGCCTTCCCTTTGTGTGTCTCCTGTGCAATGATGTGCCACCCACCCTTGGTGAACCTGTGCATCTTGCCACTTGCCTTCCCTTTGTGTCTCCTGTGCAATGATGTGCCACCCACCCTTGGTGAACCTGTGCATCTTGCCTTCCCTTTGTGCGTCTCCTGTGCACTGATGTGCCACCCACCCTTGGTGAACCTGTGCATCTTGCCACTTGCCTTCCCTTTGTGCGTCTCCTGTGCACTGATGTGCCACCCACCCTTGGTGAACCTGTGCATCTTGCCACTTGCCTTCCCTTTGTGCGTCTCCTGTGCACTGATGTGCCACCCACCCTTGGTGAACCTGTGCATCTTGCCACCTGTCTTCCCTTTGTGCGTCTCCTGTGCAATGATGTGCCACCCACCCTTGGTGAACCTGTGCATTGTGCCACCTGCCTTCCCTTCGTGCGTCTCCTGTGGGATGATGTGCCACCCACCCTTGGTGAACCTGTGCATCTTGCCACCTGCCTTCCTTTTGTGCGTCTCCTGTGCAATGATGTGCCACCTACCCTTGGTGAACCTGTGCATTGTGCCACCTGCCTTCCCTTTGTGCGTCTCCTGTGCAATGATGTGCCACCCACCCTTGGTGAACCTGTGCATCTTGCCACTTGCCTTCCCTTTGTGTGACTCCTGTGCAATGATGTGCCACCCACCCTTCGTGAACCTGTGCATCTTGCCACTTGCCTTCCCTTTGTGTCTCCTGTGCAATGATGTGCCACCCACCCTTGGTGAACCTGTGCATCTTGCCACCTGCCTTCCCCTTCGTGCGTCTCCTGTGGGATGATGTGCCACCCACCCTTGGTGAACCTGTGCATCAAGCCACCTGCCTTCCTTTTGTGCGTCTCCTGTGCAATGATGTGCCACCCACCCTTGGTGAACCTGTGCATCTTGCCACTTGCCTTCCCTTTGTGCATCTCCTATGCATTGATGTGCCACCCACCCTTGGTGAACCTGTGCATATTGCCACCTGCCTTCCTTTTGTTGCGTCTCCTGTGCAATGATGTGCCACCTACCCTTGGTGAACCTGTGCATCTTGCCACCTGCCTTCCCTTTGTGCGTCTCCTGTGCGATGATGTGCCACCCACCCTTGGTGAACCTGTGCATTGTGCCACCTGCCTTCCCTTCGTGCGTCTCCTGTGGGATGATGTGCCACCCACCCTTGGTGAACCTGTGCATCTTGCCACCTGCCTTCCTTTTGTGCGTCTCCTGTGCAATGATGTGCCACCTACCCTTGGTGAACCTGTGCATCTTGCCACTTGCCTTCCCTTTGTGTGTCTCCTGTGCAATGATGTGCCACCCACCCTTGGTGAACCTGTGCATCTTGCCACTTGCCTTCCCTTTGTGTCTCCTGTGCAATGATGTGCCACCCACCCTTGGTGAACCTGTGCATCTTGCCTTCCCTTTGTGCGTCTCCTGTGCACTGATGTGCCACCCACCCTTGGTGAACCTGTGCATCTTGCCACTTGCCTTCCCTTTGTGCGTCTCCTGTGCACTGATGTGCCACCCACCCTTGGTGAACCTGTGCATCTTGCCACTTGCCTTCCCTTTGTGCGTCTCCTGTGCACTGATGTGCCACCCACCCTTGGTGAACCTGTGCATCTTGCCACCTGTCTTCCCTTTGTGCGTCTCCTGTGCAATGATGTGCCACCCACCCTTGGTGAACCTGTGCATTGTGCCACCTGCCTTCCCTTCGTGCGTCTCCTGTGGGATGATGTGCCACCCACCCTTGGTGAACCTGTGCATCTTGCCACCTGCCTTCCTTTTTGTGCGTCTCCTGTGCAATGATGTGCCACCTACCCTTGGTGAACCTGTGCATTGTGCCACCTGCCTTCCCTTTGTGCGTCTCCTGTGCAATGATGTGCCACCCACCCTTGGTGAACCTGTGCATCTTGCCACTTGCCTTCCCTTTGTGTGACTCCTGTGCAATGATGTGCCACCCACCCTTCGTGAACCTGTGCATCTTGCCACCTGCCTTCCTTTTGTGCGTCTCCTGTGCAATGATGTGCCACCCACCCTTGGTGAACCTGTGCATCTTGCCACCTGCCTTCCCTTCGTGCGTCTCCTGTGCACTGATGTGCCACCCACCTTCGGTGAACCTGTGCATCTTGCCACTTGCCTTCCCTTTGTGTGTCTTCTGTGCAATGATATGCCACCTACCCTTGGTGAACCTGTGCATCTTGCCACCTGCCTTCCCTTTGTGTGTCTCCTGTTTGAGGGATCACCCACCCATCTTGCCTCCTGCCTTCTGTCTTGTGGCACCGCTACTGCTCTCCATGACAGTCATGGCTGCCTCTGTCCCTGGAGATCTCTGTGGCAGTAGTGCCTCACCTGCTCTGCATGTGGAGATGGTGAGATGCTGTGTTCCGGAAGTAGGGTCTTTGGATGTCTGGAGTGGATGCTGGCTGCTGGAATCGGTGTCATCAGCTCATGGAGGTGTCTCTGTTAGTCAGAGTGGTCCCATTCCTTATGTGCCATTCAAGTGCAGGACTGCCATGGGCATCTAGTATCTTACTAGCAGCTCTGCAGCTATTCTGCATTACCAGTTCAGTTGTGGGTGGCATTAGGTCACGGTGGCTGGTGCTGTGGATGTACTAGGGTGAGTGTGGAATGTCTCCAGGTGTATTCCATGCATGCAAGGTGTGCCCTTCTGGTTCACCTATGGCATACAGGTGGTGATCTGTGAAAGACCAGGGTTGTGTGAAAGAAAACTGGTAGTGGTGTTGAAAAAGCGTTGACCTGTGCCATCCTAGGTGCATAGGTGGGCGTGTCCGTTCCCTCTTGCCTAGAGGTAGGTATTGTCTCCTCTGCAGGAAGGGATCGTTTGTGTGCCTTTAGGCAGGCTGCTTGAGATAGCAGGCTCCTTCTTTTGATAGGGCTTCCTTCAGGTCATAATGCACCCTGCATTCGTGGTGGTGGGCCGGAGTGTCTTCAGGAGAGTCGTCTTGCAGTCATTGGCCCTGTATGCTGATCAGTACACATAAGGTCTGATTTCGAGTTTAGGTGTCATTTATCGCACATGAAAAACAACGATAACACGGGGTATGTTATTTATAATGTGTGATAAATAGCGTCTATTGCGAGTTATTGGGGAATAACATGCAGATTTTAGTGTTTAACGAAGCAAAATCCACATGGTAGGGTAAATACCACACAATTTCCGCTGTTAAATCTCGGCAGTTTTAACCTGCCGAAATGTTATGGCAGCTGAGGTATTTAACACATCTGATAATTATCGGATGCGTTAAATAAAGATAAACTCCAGCTCATGAGTAAACAGGCATTTATGCATGGGTTGGAGTTTCCTGACCCACTCGTACTAGGGACCATAGTGTATTGTGATTGGGTATTTAATACCACATTGTCAGGGTACACAGTGGGTGGCATGTCACAGAACCACAATCACCTGCCCTTTGCCTTCTTCTTTAGATCTTAATGTGCGCCTCTCAATGTCTTTATCTTCCTACTCTGCTCCTTTGATGTACCAGTGGTGGCCGGCACAGCTCACTGGTCATGGCCCGGGCACAGGAGGAGGGGTACAGGGGGGAGCGCAGATCAAAATGTAAAGGAAATAAAATTAAACACCTACCTTGCCGCCGGGTCCTGCGCGTCTGCTTCTGCTCTCCTGCATCCGATTCCAGGGTAAGGAAGCACAGGCCAGGCTTCCCTGACAAATCACAACACTGCAATGCAGCGTTGTGATTGGTTTGTGCACCGTGACACGGCGCTCAGCCAGGGGTTGGAGGGGTGGGCATGTTCTCCACGCAGGCTGTCATGTAGCCTGCATGGAGAACAGGGAAAGTGCGCATGACTGGTTTGGGCAGCCCGAGAGGGCCGGCCAAACAGTCATTGCGCACTGAGGAGGGTTCTACCACTCCTCCCCTGCTCTGAAGCTCGCCCCCTCACGCACGCTGCCGCAGCAGGAGGACAAAATAAAATGATAATAACATTGCGTTATTATCATTTTATTTTTTCCTATCTTTCACTGCTGCAGAGCAGTGGGGTGACGCTCCTCCGCCTTAGCGGAGGAGCCGCCACTGTGATGTACACCAGATTTCGGCCTTCTATCTTTTAGGCGATAGGGCATCATTTCATAATCTGGAAGAATGGTAACACAGCACTGAGAATCAGCAACCCGGGCGGTGCTGTGGAGCAAGATGGCGGCCTCTTAGAGGCCGACTGCAGCACTACCGACGCTATCCTGGGTTAGGTTTTGAAGTAACGACCCCTGGTAAAGACCCCTATAGGCTCGCGGTAGGTGACTGCATAAAAAGGGACTCACGATAATATTTCTCGCACTTTTCTATGCTGGGATCACGGAACCCCCGAAAAAGACTCTGCACGTTGGTCACAAGAATTGGGCTCCGGATTATTAGGCGCTCTATCCTCAAGGCTCTCTCTTACCTGGCGAGTCGAGGATCACGGAGTAGTGGAGGAATGGCGCCAAAATCGGCGGCGAATGCCGCGGGCGCTAAAGCAGCAGCATTGCGAAAGCTGCGTGGTGAGCCGCCCGCGAGCTCAGTGGCGCTGGAACAGAGTAACTCGGAGCAGGCACTGAATGACCTGCAGCAGACACACACGCCGGAGCAGCCAAGGAGGGGGAGAGGCGGGGCATCTGGAAAGAATCGTCCAGCTGGCCCCTCGGTAGCTGACATGTTGATGCGTGGTAAGAAGCAGCATACGGAGGCAGCAGGGTCAGTAGCAGTGCGTATAGCAGCTCCTAACACAGAGGAAAATGCCAAACGGAAACAAAATGAGGAGGTGAGTCCGGCCGGACCTAGTGAAATATCTCAGAATCTGAAATTTACCCTGGATGCTGGGGATCCTAAGGATATGGTCCCATCTGTTGCAGAGCCCCCATGTAGTGACAATGATATCGGTTCTGAGGGGAATGTCTCATTGGGAGATAAGGTGGGGGGGCAGCACAGCAGCTCTCCCCGATGTATCACGGAATATAGAAGCAAATAGCAAGACTGCTGATATTTCAAATATGGCTTCTATTTCCGAAGAAGTAACAGATGGTAAGGAGCTACATCAACCCGACCCAACATTGGGGACTAAGGATACAATGTGGGGAGTGGATCCTCTAGGGGACAAGGACAGGCCTGATCTCGATAAGGATAAAGACCCCAGTGACTGTTTTTTTTCTGTCTCCGAAGGGGCTGAATGGTCTGATGATGATCGGAGTTCATCATTAGGGGGCAGTAATTTGGATTCAGACCCGGAGGATAGTGATTTAGATCTCCCCACAATAACTAAGAAGTCTAATATACAGCCAAATGTACATGGTCGAGGAAGAAAGGACCTGAGATGGGATTACTCATCCGCTACCCCGCTTTCTGGAAAACCCTCTGCGGGCACTGATTCCATCCCCCCTATATTGGAGGTTATACACCAGGCCATTCTCTCCCACAGGGAAGAAACACGTCAGGACAGTCGTAAGGCGCAGGCCGCTATGAGAAAAATGCAAGGGGTCGTCAGGAAGCTTTCCAAGGCATGTTTTAACGTAGGTGAGAGAGTGACGAACCTGGAGGAAAGAATAGTTTCGACTGAGGCGGAAGCAGCCAGTGCATCAACTCAGGTGGAGGCTCAAAGCTCACAGATTAAGGACATTCAGTGGAAGCTGGAGGAATTTGAGAACAGGCAAAGGAGGAACAACCTCAGGGTATTGGGGGTACCAGAGGGAGTGGAAGGGTCGGATGCTAGGGTATATATTATCGAATTGTTTAAATCCGCCTTTCCTGAGCTGATGGAATGGAACTGGACCGCAGAAATACAAAGAGCTCATCGCACTCTGTTTAAACGACGTGTCCCAGCTAGGGAGGGGGACAAACCACGAGCAATTTTGGTGTTCCTAGGGAATTTTTTATTGCGGCAGGCTATCTCAGAAAAGGCCAGACCTGAAACTAAGAGATCTAGTGGGGGAGTCTCATTTTTTGTTCACCCTGACTTCTGTCACTGAACGGTAGAAAGACGCTGGAGGCTGAGACAGCTAATAAAACCATTCCAGGAAAAGAACATCCAGGTCTATCTGATTAACCCGGCACAACTTAAAGTGATCCATGTGGGACAGACACTGTATTTTTCTTCTGAGATAAAAGCCAGAGAATATTTGGACGTTGTGGACAAATAAAGCTTGGGTCTGTACTAAAGAAAGGGTGAGGGGGAAAAGAAGAAGCAAGGTTATGTTTGATAGGATAAAGGGGGTAGGAGGTAGCTATGATTGGTAGTTTTAGAAGGACCCAGGTCGCTAATGCTACATACATCACATGCACAGACCTAGGTCTGAGTGCTTCACAAGGGTGGTGGGGATGGGGGGAGGAGTGGGGGGTGGATGGGGGTTGGATGGGGTGGGGGTAGAGAGGGGTGGGAAGGATGGGGGGAAAACTGAAAAGAGGGAAAGTATCTGGTGTTATGTTTTTTGTGATTTTTTTGGCGATTTAGGGCTTGTGATATATAAACAGATGATTGAGCTGGTTCCGAAGAGAAATGTTATCATAGTAGGGCTAAATGGGGAAACTTAAGCTATGTACCCTTAATATTGGCGGCTTAAATAATTGGAGGAAGAGGCAAATGATGGGGCATTTTGTAAGATCAAACTATATTGATGTTTTATGTTTACAGGAGACCCATCTTCCATGGGCAAAAAAACATTTATTGAGGATAAGGGGCTTTGAGTTGATGGCCTGCTCCTCACAGACATCTACAGTTAGAGGGGTGGCAATATTGGCTAGATCTGTGCTGGGAGGAGCTAAGCGTCATCTGGTTGATTCCCATGGGAGGTGGGCACTGGTGGAACATGATTTAGGGTTTACAATATGTACAATTTACGGCTCTAATCAGGATGACCGGGAGATATTTGAATATCTTGAAATTGAATTATTGAATTGGCCGAGACCTATTATAGTATGCGGAGATTTGAATATCTCTGCTGACTTTACAAATAATACTGTTTATGTAGGTCGTAAACCTAGGGTATTTCGAGCAGTGACCTCAATATGGGAATCGCATGGTTTGGTAGATGTCTGGGGTTGTAAGGAACCTAATGACCCAGGCTTTACGTATTATTCATGCCCCTTCAAGAAATATACGAAACTGGATTATTTTCTGGTTTCTATATCAGAATTGGAGACGGTTAGTATTATGAAGCTCCCGAAGGTGCTGTCTGATCACAGCCCATTAATGTTGGAGTATGAGATAGATATTCTAAATAAAAAGCACTCAAGGTGGACTTTCGAGAGGAAGCTTCTAGCTGATCACAAATTTGTAGAACATCTGAGGAAGTGGGCCCAAGATTATTTTGATGCGAATCGTTTTAGCTCATCCAGAAATAATGTCTGGGACGCGTTTAAGGCAGCCTTGAGAGGCGAGATGATCAGCTTCTCGGCTAGGATAAAGTTAGAGGCTCGCCGAGAAAATGAGAGATTGGTCTGCCAACTAGTAGAAGCAGAGGAACAACATATAAAGGATATTGGGCAAGGGTGTGAGGCTGCAGAGAGTCAACAAAAGATTCTTATTATAAAAGCAGAGCTGCATAAGTGGTTTGCTCAGAAGGCAGCCGATGAGTATCATACACATAGGGGCAAGCTGTATGAGACGGGAGAGCAGGCAGGTAAGCTATTAGCACTTTGGATTAAGCAAGAAAGTAGTAGAAATATAATATCAAAAATACAAGAGGAGGGTCGGGACTATACGGAGCCAGCCGATATATTGGAAGTTTTAAAAAACTTTTATCAAACATTGTATAAAGAAGTGGGTGTTTCAGACGATGGTAGTTTAGGGTTTGAAGATATAGGCCCCCAGTTGGATAATCTGGATAATGATCTGGTAATAGAGGAAGTAATAGGAGCATTGCAGGAGTTAGCAGCAGGAAAGGCTGCGGGGCCGGATAACATACCACTTGAAGTATATAAAAGAGTATCCAGAACGAGATTACCCCAATGTTATTGGATTTATTTAATGGTATAATATGCTCCGGTCAAATCCCTGAATCCTGGAAGGAAACAAATATTATTGTGTTTCACAAGAAAGGGAAGCCTAGGGAAAACCCTGGTTCATATCGTCCAATATCCCTCATCAATACGGACACAAAGATCTATGCCAAGGTTCTGGCTAGAAGGCTCGGAAGGGTCATGGGCGGTCTGGTATCCCCGTGGCAGCATGGGTTTGTCCCAGGTCGAGGGACAACTGATCACATTAGGCGGGCCATTTCACTTTTTGATGTGCAAGCTGCCACGGGGGGGGAGGATGGCCATGATCCTTCTAGACGCAGAAAAGGCTTTTGATCGCGTCACATGGAAGTATTTGTGGGGGATATTGGAACAAAGGGGCTTTGGCCCTAAAATAATGGGGGCTATTAGGGCCATGTATCTCGATCCAAAGGCCAGAATCCAGATAATGGGAGACAGCTCGGAAAAAGTGTATATTTCTAGAGGGACACGTCAGGGTTGTCCCTGCTCACCGATTCTTTTCGACCTGTACATAGACCCTCTAGTACGGAAACTATTAGGATGCAATGAAATTAAACCGGTAGTTTTTAATCGATATGAGACTAAGTTGTTGGCATATGCCGACGATCTGGCCATAATTACACCAGAGCCAGATACGGCATTGATAGCTATTACAGGGATTGCTAGTGAATTCGGACATTGTTCGGGGTATCTGCTGAATGAAAGTAAAACTCAGATAATTTGTACTAAAAATATTAGAAGGCAGGATGCAAGATATTCTGATTCAGCGGTTTATTTGGGAGTTAAAATAGGTTCGGCAACAGATACCATCATAAAAGATAATTTTACCCCACTTTTAAAAACAATGGTAATTGACCTTAAAAGAATAGATGCTTTACATGTATCTATAATAGGGAGAGTAAATGTACTTAAAATGACTATGCTCCCTAAGGTACTATATTTCTTTCGCTCTATTCCGTTTATGATTGATGAAGGCCTATTAAAGTCAATAGAGCTAGTTTTTATGAATTTTATCTGGCAGTATGGTAAAATCAGGCGCTCCATGAGATATTTGTCTCTCCCACAAGAAAAAGGAGGGCTTGCAATACCTAATATTAAATTTTACCTGTGGGCCTGTTTGTTAAGTCAGATGGCGATTTTATTTGATCCAGCCTCAAACCTATCGGATATTCCACTCAGTAATAATAACCCCCCTTCCATCTATGAATTATTACTAGGTAGAGAAGCTCTGGGGCTTCTGCTACGGAAAACCGATAGGCGTTATTATAAGAAAATGCGGTATAAGGTTTTAGATGCTGTTTGGGAGGTTTGGAAACAGGTGAAAAAAGTTCTAATAATTCCTAAAATTAGTTATTATACACCGGTGTGGAAATGTAGTTTGTTTCCTCAATTTAGCAATGATAGAATATGGAGGCTCTGGGAGCAGCAAGGAATTAAAAGAATAGGCGATATATATGAGGGGGGCAGCTTGATGAGATTTGAGGATATTCAGCAGAGATTTGGTATTCCGGATAATTTAGGTTTTAAGTTTCTTCAGATTCAGTATACTCTGAGGGGAATCAGACCACGGATTATCCCTGGGGGCAGAATTGATATATTGGATTATTTATTAGGGGGTGGAATAAAGATCAAAAAGATATATGGGTCTCTGTTATCAGGGACTCAGGATGATTTGGAGAAATTTGAAACTGCATGGGTAATGAAACTTGGGGACCCAGATGTCGACATAGATAGAGCATTGCAACTCGCAGGGAAACTTTTTCGTTCCACAAATTTGAGAGCCCAACATTATAAGACCCTTTTTAATTCATATTTTACACCAGCCAAATTATTTATGTGGGGCAAAAAGGAGGACGATAGATGTCCACGGTGTGGGGAAGGCCCTGCTGACTTGCTGCATATGTTTTATCATTGTAGTAAATTAAGTGTTATTCAAGGAGAAATTGGGAAATTTTGGGAGGGGTTGCTAGGAGTTAAGATCACCCTATCCCCTACCCTAATGATAATGGGATTTGATAGTAACTTGAGGCTTAACAAGGAAAAAGAAAAATTTGTATTTATATCTGTAGCGGTCCGCAGGATATTGCTTGCGGCAGGATGGAAGGATACGGTAGCTCCATCCTTCCAGATGTGGTTGGCCAGACTTCTTGGGATTCATAATATTGAATCTTCTCTATATATGCACCGGGGCAGGAAAATGAGGGAATTAGGAATGACTATTTGGGCTCCCATGAGGTGGTGGAGGGTTGGTTGTTTGGAGGAAGCTCCTGAGTGATTCCCTATATTTGGATTCCCATGTTTATTAGTCCTGATGGGTGTTGGACGGTTATTTTTATCTCTGTATGGATTTATCAGCCCAATTTTATTATTTAACAATGAAATCTTTCTTAATCTTTATCTGTTTTAGAAACTCATGCCCAAATTTATTTATTTTATAATATTGTATGATGTATGTATAGTGGATTTTTAGTAATATTGTAATGTAATTGTATTTATTAATAAATATACCAGGTATTTTTCTCACAATAAAAAAAACAAAAAAAACAAGAGAATCATCAACCCTTTGTCTATCATTTGAAACAAACAAGATAGCTTCTGCTACTACAGGTTTTGCTGATTGTAGGCATTTTTAATAAGACACTATTTCCAAAGTCAACAACTTTCAAATAATGAAAGACAGAGCCAGACTTGCAGGGATTCTACCCTGTATGTCACAGGGTACACGCCAATCTCAACAGCAGGCGCTCAGTCTGTTGAGCTATCCACGAATGTATCACTCTTCTCCTACAGATCCATGACCAATGGGTGATCTCCCCAGCCCAAGAAGCTGCAGAGGTTGAGAGAATCACTTGGTCTCTTGTCCTTTTAATCTCCAATTTCTCTTCCCTTCAGTGTCACTATGAACGGAAATACCATCGCCTGCAATGGGAGATGCCAGGCCATTGTGGACACTGGAACATCACTCCTTCTAGGGCCTTGGACAGATGTCTCAAACATCCAGAATGCCATTGGAGCTACGCCAAATGAGAATGGAGAGGTGAGTGCCATATCTTACTAGTTCATATTTAAAGCTGCTTTTGTGCTTTGCACAACTAGCGCCAAAGTGTAGCATGTTCATGCTATACACACTAGGATCCTTGTGGTTCTGGACGGACTCTGAACAGGAACTACGTGATAAGGAGGGGAGGTGTTAAGGTGTGGTTACTGGAAGTATGACGTAATATGCAGTGTGTGAATGGATGTTACAGAATAAAGATATGATCATTCACAGCTCCTCTGAGTGTCGTAATCTATTTGCATGCTATAGGGCTGGTGAAGATGCTACAACTGGCAACGAATAGGGGATTTCGTGCCCGTGGAAAACAAGACTACTGCCTTTGAGAGTGTGCAATAATACAGCAAACTGCTTGTTTGTGCCACGTGTGGCCAGAATCGATGCAAAGCTATCTGTGACCGGCACATGTGGAGTCAAAGCCCTGCTCCAGCCTGCTGCAGAGGAGTATATTTCAAAAAGCCTGCCAATCCTGCCAGTGAGGGTGTTGACTGAAACGCTGTGCTGCACCATGAAAATAGAGTGACAATTCAGACGATTTGAGGAAATAACAATAACATCAAAGAGATACAGGAAACAGAGAACATACTCATATTCAAGGGTGATTGAACCATACTGCAACTAATGCTCCTGCACACAGCTGGTGCTTGCAGAGGCTGTTGGAGTCACAGAGCACAGGGAGATCAGATGAACAACACATGCTCACATAATGAAGGCAGAAGGAGGAGCGAAATACAATGCAGCCGTGTTGTTAACACTACCACTGTGGTTCGACAGGTCCAAGAAACAGGACAGTGCTGCTAGATGGATGGCATGGATTGACACCTTCATAGATGCACTAGAGGAGGAAGATGATAAGATACTCATCAAATATTTTAAAAGCCTTGCAGTTGATAGAGTGAAATTGTCATGTGGTCACATTAGGCCCAGCCAGGAATACCGCCATTTTACATGCTCAAGTTTAAAGTTGTCATCTTTTCTTGAACGTTGACATTTGACACACATTTGCTTGCATGCCTGTATGGGATAATTTTCTCTGAAATGGTTTTGCTTAAATTTACACTTCTTTGTAGGTATATTATCAGAGCCTTGAACATTCTGTACGAAAGCTAGGCCTCGGCAGAGCTCGCGTAATTTCACTCCGCAGAATTCCGCTGAGTTCTGCGGAATTCCCCAAAAACTCCGCCAAATTCTGTAGAGTTCCTTAAGCAGCAGAATTGCTCAAACACCCCTAATTGCAACCGGGCGATTTGAAAAGCCTCTCTTTAACTTGCTTTATGGTGATTACTCACCTCCCCCTCCTGCCCCCTCTCTGCTTTCCCAGGATTTCCCCCTCTGGTAAACCTACTGCTGCTCATGCATTTTGCAATGTTAAGCCTGGCAGATTGCAGCCAGGTTCAATATAGCAAAGGGTGCACCATTTGAAAATTAAATTCTTTCATAAAGATAACCAGACAGTCCAATATGATTTTCAACAATGCGTGCAAGTCTTCCTTTTATTCTGTCAAATTTCATGTATGAAAAGTATATATAGCAGCTAACAGCCAACGCGTTTCGTCCAGACCACTGGACTTCTTCAGGGCAAGGATAAAATTGATGTAAGTACTGGTGGTGTTGTCATCCATCTATAGATCAAAGTTGTGTATTATTTTGGCGCATTATAATAGTCGTGTCCTACGTGAGAGACCAATTGGATGTGTGTAGCTAAGTATACAAGCAAAAGGTGAGATGAAAAATTCACTCTGTATCCACTTTGAAGGCTTCCAGATAAGGAGGCCGAAGGGTCAATAAACCCCAACAGAGGCAACGGAATCCGTGCCAGTTGCACCAGAGCAGTTGTGCAACACGAGTAGTGTGCTAAACTGGATGAAAAGCAGCCAGGGAGAGAGCGCTGTGCTCGGAGCGAACCATCAGCTGATATTCGTGTATGGACGATCCTTCAGCAGGTGGCGGAAGCAGGGGATGGACTCCCTGTTCTGATGGACAGGGAGTGCAGCGATAAATCCCATCCCGGGGTGTGTGTCAGAGGCTGAGTAGGGCCACACAAACACTCTGGCAAATGGGGGGCGCTTGCAGCAGGTATCCCCGGCACCTTTCCTGAACCCCGGCCCGTACAGTAAAAGGAGACCATACAATACAAACAACAATGAGGTCAGAGGATAATGGTAATGGGGAGAGGATGTGGCGTAACGGGCAGAGCTGGCAGTTTTACTGCTTTATAACACTGCAGATAATTCGATGCTGCAAAGCTTGAGATTGTTCAATGTTACATGTCAAAAATCAACATACTTAAATATTTTTTAAAAATCACTGTAGATAGCAGGTTTTGTCATTATCTCATTCAAACGTACCAGTTCTCAGCCTCGAAAAGCCTAAGTCAGCCTCTTGCATTTGCATAGCTAACCAAGAGTGAGTACAATGTATAGGCCACAGATTCAAAATTTGAAGAGACGGCTCATACTTCATTCCTTTGATGCCACTTGGAAGTACGGCTGGCCTGGCTTCATATCGGATTTCTTTTCACAAAGCACTGCAACAGGAGGGCTTAAAAATGCTGAGCACCTAGTAGCTGTATCATGTACTACACATTGTGCAATGGAGGGGCACTGTGAAATGGGAGGGGTGTGAGGCAGTTAAGATCGCTTTCCTCCTGGAGATGCTGATCCCCCTTGACAAGGCACTGCCTGGTGCTTGTGGCTTGGCTGTTGCTGATGGTCACTACTCATGGCAGCATGTGCTGCTGTGACTTGGACCCCTTCCACCTGAGCGTGCACTCGTCAGAGCTGTTAGTGTTATTTGAATTCACCATTGTATAGGATGTATGCGTCAGGCTTCTGGAGATGGTGCTGCACTGCTGCTGTCATCCGCCGTGTACTCTGCAGCTTCCCCAGCTGCCTGCTTCCTCCTTCCATACTCGGAAACTTAATAATGACAGACAGCAGACGTAGTCAAATACAGTGGACGGGTAGAATTAGTGCCACTTCAAGTCACAAGATAGCACGGCTTTCCCATTCACAAAGGAATTACGTTGCCTGGGTTCATTCTATTCAAGGAAATAAAAACAGGACTGGGTCAAAAAAAGAGCTGTGGGTGGTGAACTCTGCTACATGATGGTGGGTGGAGTTTTACCACACTCCACGATTCAAGCGAAGCACAGAGTGGCAAAAACTCCAAGAACTCCGCCGGCAGAGTGGAGTTCACTGCCCAGCCCAAACAAAAGCTAAAGTTCACTGCGCAAAATGTTGTTGTTTGTTATTGTTCGCTCAGTGACAGCTTTGTCAGGATAGAATCAATAATGACGGCCTGACTGGGATTTCGGCATGGTAACATGGGTGAAATGTATTATATAAACAACATCCCTCCTTTGTTTAGTTAGAGGAGCATGTCGCTGACACTGTCGAGGTCGCCCCAAGCCAAAATTCAAGCTCAGCTGATTCCTGTTTTCCTCCTGAGAAGGAAGGTGCCCAGCTCTACACCAAGACGGGGTCCCAGATTAAACATACCCAGAGGTAACTGGGGAGTTACATCACCCTACAGGGATTCTGGCAGATTCACCCACCCTAAGGATAATAGCATAGGGAGCACTAGGAAGGACCATAAACTATAACTGTACTTTTACAAAAGCATATAATCTACGTAACAGCATGATGGTTGAACTGTTCCTTTTCTTTAGCATTCTTGTGATGCTGATTAACCTCTTTTGTTTCCTTCTATTGATAATTGCAGCACACGTATTTTAAACAAGAATCTTATTGCTTCAATAAATATTGAAATGCCAATTTGAGTATTTCTTGCGCCACTCTTCAGGGATGCATGAGTAACCAGATGAGAGGGTCCTAGACCTCCTTCCATGATTTCATTGGGGAGTTAGGATTGTCATGTTCTGAGGTTGCACTTACCACCTGTTACCTTGTTAGGTTAGGGGTAAAGGTGGTGCACTGTGAGCTAGCCAGGCCTAAAGCCAACATATCCTGATGGTGTGACAGTTCTGGCATTTGTGTTGTCCTACAAACGCACAGTTTTACTGAGAAAGTATGAACCATACGACAAAAGAAGCGCTAAAGAAACTTTCACAGACTGATGCAAAGTTGTACTAGAAGGTGAAGGAAGTGCTGGAAGCCAAGTTCAATCGAATGTTGATTATGAAAGGTAGATCTTCAAAAAAGCATGACAACAGACTGGTGAAACAATGGAAGAGTTTGTTGAAAGACTTGATGCACTTATCAAGCATTGCAAGTTCTGTGACTTCACCGATGAAGAAGGCATGTGCCTCAAAATCATCGATTGCTGCCCTTCAGACTCTTTTAGAAGACGCATGTTTAGAGAGACCCTGAGGAGCTTGTTTACAAGCACAGTGCGCTGCCGGAACGTCACTTTTCCTGACATTTTGACGGCGCACAGTGTAGGCCCATATCTACAAGGCAACGGAAAGCCACCCTGCATTGCTTTTCGTGGCCTCAGAGAAATGGTGTAAGGCAACGCAGCCCAAGTCGCTGCTTTGCCTCACATTGCCTGGAGGAGGCGTGCAATGGGCATTGCTGTGGCTGTTCCCACTCAACGCCTATGGTTTTTGACACATTCCCAGATTTCCAATATAGCGTAAATCTGGGAATGCGTCAAAGCCCCCCTGATTCCCCAGGGGTGGCGTAACGGTTGTTTGTGAAAAGGCAGGTGTCCCTTCCTACACAAAACAACCTGATTTCAATGCATGCACCATTGCACCATGGTTCAAGGGTGCCTGCGTTGGCGCTAGGCAGCTATTTGTGAGCCAGCACAGCGTAAGAGGACAGGAATGCACCGTATCTCATTGATACGGTGCATTCCTGCCCTTTTCTTTTGACGCAGGGCAGCGCAGCAAAGTGACGTGCAGCACTGCCCTGCCTCAAATTGTTGTAAATGAGGTCCATAGTCTAGAGAAAAAGATGATAGCTGTGAAAGTAGAATAACAACCTGCTGACATGGACGCAGGTACAGCACACACTGAATCAGTGTTGACCATAAAAAGCAAACACAAGTGCTAAACAGATATACGCAAGTCGATGTCATTGGAGAAAATAAAACTATGCTCCCAATGTTGATTTTTGTTTCCCCATGAAGGCAAATGTCCAGCCCTAGGACAAATCTGCAAGGGTTGTGGGAAAGACACCCACTTCATAACTGTGTGTCGAGCTAAGGAAAAATCAAGTGTGAAAGAAAAGATGGCCGCAAGAGCATACCAGAAGCACTCTCACTATGCCCACAAAACCAAAAAGCAACAATAGCAATGACATGTAGAGGCCAAGCAAAATCAATCGCTGTCAAGTTCGTTGTACAAAGATTCTTCTACGTCGTTATCGAGCAACAGCAAAGAATTTGGGTGTGTGCTAATTATGTCCACCAAAAGAGGGCATGCACATGTGGGGTTAGCTCCCTGTGAAGTAGACCGAAGTTCACAAACAACTGCCAAACAAGTGCTGAACTTCTTTCGGACACTGTCCCTGAATTAAATTAACGGTGAATGGTCACCCGGTATCCTTAAATCATAGATAGTGGGGCATCAATTAACATGCCATTGGAAAAGTTCAACAGTCTTTCACCCGTACCACGCCTCACTTCTTCAGACACGAAGGTATACACCTGGGCAGCATCTGAACCGCTACAAAGTCAATGGTGGTTGACAGCGAAAATGAAACACAAAACGCTGTTAAAAGGAGCCACCATTCATGTTCTACAAGTAACCTCGTCTAGTGCATGTTTGCATAGTTTTGCCACAGCGGCTATATGGGGTTAATATCCCTCAACTACAACCTCTGCGCTGAAGCTAAGATTTTGAGAAAATTCCAGTTGTTGGTTAATGGTTTGGGAAAACTCAAGAAAATTGAAGTACAGCTTCCCTAAGACGTCCATCCAGTTGCCCAGCGGCACCGTAGAAGAGTTGCTTTCCCTCTGCAAGAAGCTGTAGAGAAAGAGTTGGCAGCACTTTTGAAACATGACATCATTGAATCATGGGCCCTGCGCCATAGGTTTTGCCCATAGTACTAGCACCAGAAAAGGACAGTAGTGGGGCAGTGCACACTTGTGGTGATATGCACCAGCCAAACAGAGCCATTGAGAGGGAGAGACACCCTGGTCACCATATAGCGGATATGATCATGCACTTGAAAGGAGCAAAAGTATTTTCCCGTCTTGACCTAAACAAAGTATACCACCAATTTGAGTTAGAAGAGAACTGCAGATATATTTCCCCTTTTTCCACTCTTGTTGGTATGTTCAGATACAAGAGGCTGAGTTTAGGAGTGACGTTGGCTGTTGAGATATTTCAGTGTGTTATCCCAGAGTAATACAACATGTTACACTACAGTGATGACATACTGGTCTTTTGGAGAACCCATAAAGAACGCAAAGAAGCCCTCACTCAAGTGTGCAGTTACTTGCTGATAAGTGTCACACTTTGAATGCAGCGAAATGTGAATTTCACAAGAAGAAACATATGTTT
Source organism: Calotriton arnoldi (assembly GCA_963921515.1). NCBI lineage: Eukaryota > Metazoa > Chordata > Amphibia > Caudata > Salamandridae > Calotriton > Calotriton arnoldi. Next base: position 649,447 of record CAWUFW010009960.1, on the reverse strand, counting down.
TTGGGCACATGATGGGGGAATAACTCAAGATCGCGACAAGGTGCAAGCTTTGTCATCCATTAGTACCCCACAAAATGTCACCATGCTGCAACTCTTTCTAGGCATGGCCAGTTATTGCTCGAGATATTCAATGTTGCCACAGTGAGTGCCCCATTTAGAGATTCGACAAAGTGGTCTCCTGAAGGCAAACAGAGTTTCAAAGAAATAAAACCTGGTTTAGAATGCAACTGAAATGTCCTACTTTGACCCCAAGCTGCATACCAAGGTTTCACGGAAACTATGGTGTGAAAAGGAATCCAGTGCAGACTCCTAAGAGAGGATCTGGCAGGGCAGAGCCCGGCTGCTCAAACACCAGCCTGGATCATGACTTTGGGCTTCTTGCAGTTTGAAGGAGATTAAGGGTAGCTCCAAAGATACTGCATTACCGTCATCAAATTACGAACCAATAGCGGAAGGGATAGCCCTATTGCATTCTTCGCTATAAGGGAGGGTCCAACTCTCTGCTGCCCTTTTAGATGGAAGTTCGGGGAGAGACCACCATGTAGACTTGACTGCCCATTTGGTTAGGTTTTAACAGAAGTGGGACAAGGTGCCAATTCTGTGGGTCAGAGAACACAGCTCCGGAAATCTGCTCTAACACAAGCCGCTGGTGTCCCTAAAAACACTATTAAAACATACCATGAACCTACATGTCTTTTCGAATCATCCCCAGTGATTAATGATATTTGCAAGTAAATCATGATTCCAGGGAAAAAATCAGAAACAGATTTAATCCCCTAGTATTTGGTTGAAAAACATTTCCAGGGTTGCTTTCCTTTCATTCTGATAGTACTCACCTCTTCCGTCCCCCACATCACCCAACCAGAGTCAGCTCCCTGTAGCAAGGACGACCCCTGCATATTTCTTCTGTGGCATCAAGAAGCTTAATGTGTTATGTATGTATGGGACAGTATTACACTAAGGGACTCAGAGCAGCAATAGGCACCCTCATTCACTGCCCCTCTTCACTGTGCTATTACAAAAGTTGTCGTAGATGCTTATGCATCACTTCTGCAATACAGAACATACCGCTGCACATGTAGAGTGTTCCCTAATTTGCATGGAGGTGTGGTTGCATGCAAATGCGGAATCACATTGCGTCGGTGTCCTCACTGTATTATAAGAGATGAGAAATCCAAATGGATGTGGGGATCTCGCACACCCTGTAATCCAGAAAACCTGATGTAATCAAGTCGTAGGTGCTGATTGGTGAATCCCCCGAGTATAGGGGATGGGTATAAATATTTAAATTGCGCTGCTCCCGCATATGCTAATAAATGGATAAGAACAACATGAGGTTGAGCGAAACCAATGAGAAAAACCGTGAGTTAAACAGCCCGTGGTATCGTAAAGAAATCGACAAGATGTTAGCGAAATGTTAAAAGGTCATAGGTGCTAGCGAAATGACGCTTAGTAAGTGCCCATCTAGCACCTATGACCTTTTAACATTTCGCTAACATCTTCTCGATTTCTTTACGATAGCACGGGCTGTTTAACTCACGTTTTTTTCTGCCGCCTTCTCCTCACGACAACACAAATTATCCTATGACCGCATGAACCGTCACTACATTGGTTTCGCTCAACCTTATGTTGTCGTTATCCATTTATTAGCATATGCGTTCAACCACCAGTTACGTTCTCCGGCACCATGTTGGTTTATTTTCCGATCACCGTTGTTTTTTTAACAACACAAGCTTTTAACAACACAGGTTTCTAAAAATGGGCGTTAATAGCTCTTATAGATTTATATTTTACCACCCACGCATGAAATGAGATCTAATAGTGTTGACACTACATTACTGAGAATCGTGTATCTCGTACTTTGTGCTGAATATCACCTCTTTATTCACAGATCAAAGCCCCTGATGAAGGGCCACGCCCGAAATGCATTGGGCAATGTACATAAATTGAATTGACTAATATTACTGAGGATAAGTAATATACAAGTCGGATAAAATAAATACGGATAACAATCAAATACCAAGAATAAAATCATATTTGAAATCATTCACACACGTGGAATCTTATTGAAAATTACTCAGAGTGCTATTGGAGACGCCATCCCCAGCGGGAGCAGCGCAATTTAAATACTCACCGTATTATAGACACAGGCGTGGACGCAAAGGAGCTGTCAGCGGGCGGACTGACTGAGCGTCGCGTAGACGTGGTGCACAGTCATTGCACTCCCCAAAGGTATCATTTGAAAGGGGGAAATGGGGACCGTTGAGATGTGTTCCGGATATCCACCTACACATTAAAAGGGTTACCAGCTTCTTCAAACAGCCGGTTCACGTTCACAAATGTGACACCCTCAAATCAGGTGCGAGTTAGCAGTTGCACTGGGGGCAGTCTGTTAACTATAACACGATGCACTTACCTAGTCCGCCTTCTGCACCCCCATTCGAAGCTGCTCTGAAGTGCAGATTAGGGCAGGGCACTATAATACAGGCTCTGGGTGTCGCCGTCACAAAAGAAACACCTTTGACGTCATCATCAGGACATTCTGCCAGCCAAACTCAAACAGGCATTGACATAAGCTGCTAGATGCACTGCGTGAGATTTCTGGGCTTATTCAAAATGTTTTAAGTTTATGTTAAATTATTTCTGAAATATTTACATTTCCTTATTGCCAAATTACTTGCAATTCCTGAGGTTTAGTGAAACGTTTCAGATGTGATTCAAAATGCTGGATATAAAACCTGACAGCCTTTGGGCATTCTTCTCCCAACTTTTTGCCTCCCTCCCTCCCTTTTTCTCCACTAATTTTAGGACTTTGTACACTTTACCACTGCTGACCAGTGCTAAAGAGCTTGTGCTCTCTTCCCTAAACTTGGTAATATTGGCTTATTAGCAAGTGGCATATTTAATGTACTTATAAGACCCCAGTAAAGTCCACTGTATGTGCCCAGAGCCTGTAAATTAAATGCTAAGTAGGCCTGAAGCACTCACTGTGCCACCCACTTAAGTAGCCCTTTAGCCATGGGTCAGGCCTTTAATTGCAGAGACTGTAAGTGCACTTTTAAATTGCCACTTCGACTTGGCAATGTAACTCTCTTGGCAGGCCTAAATCTTGCCTTTTTATACATATAAGTTACCCCTGAAGTAGGCCCTGTCTACCCACAGGGTAGGGTGCTATGTATTTAAAAAGCAGGACATGTAATTTTAAGTTTTTTTTTTTAATTTTATAGCCACAAACAAAAATAAATTGAAATAAATTACAAGGACAGAGAATTTCTTGAATGATATACCATTATACCAATAATGATCATAAACAATAAAAAGAGAAAAAAAAAAAAAAGACCAGAGAGAACAGAGCCAAAAAACGTATAGAAGCATGCACGGAGAACAGAGACATAGCCACATTGTAGTTTTAAAAAAAAGAGATTATACTCTCAATCCCATTGAAGACAAGACCATGTCCTTTCAAATTTACGCCAAGACCGAGGGCCTCTAGCTTTAGCTAATGCCATCTCCATTTCATAGATATCTCTTAATAAACCCCAGAATTCATTAACACTCGGACCCTTGCTCTGGATCCAGGAAAGAGCTATACATAGACGAGCACAAGCTGATACGATAGAAGCAAAGGATTTAGTAAAACAGCCTAACTCTGAGAAAATTCCCAAGGCCAGCTCTTTCTCAGTGGCCACATTATCGTACCCGGTCCAAACTGCGAGAGCGAGGGTGATACCGGCCCAAAATTCCTTCAGTTTAGGACACAAAAAGAACATATGGCATAGATCCGCGGCAAATTGCTGACATTTCGGACAGTATGATTTAGTATTATTTGAGCTAATAGCCCATTTAGATATTCGCTCCGGAGTATAATAAAGCATAAAAATTAGTCTGATTTGCTGGATCTTCAGGTTGACTGAAGTTACTGTCGAATCTATTGTTTCCAGAGATTCATTAATCTCCTCCTTAGTGATATTGCAGTTAAAAATCCGACTTAATTTAACCGCTATCTGTGTGCCATCGTCACTAACCCCCCCTATTAGTTTCTGGTAAGTTTTGCCAATGGCACCTCGTCTAGATGCCCCAAAAAATGCAGACAAAACCTCGGAAAAGGAGCCAGATAGCTCGAGCTCTAGCAAACCTCGGCCTCGGATAAGATAATCCCTGATTTGCAAGTTCTTGAAAAAGTATTTTGTGGCAGGCTGAATTCCTCTTTCAAAGACTGAAAAGATCGAAAACCCTGTCCGTCGTAGAGATAACCCAGCCGAGTCACGCCCTTACGTTGCCATTCTTTTCCAACGTGATCGTAAGATATACTCGGCAGTAGAGGATTCCCCCATAATACAGTGTAAAAGTGTAAATCAGGGAATTTATATGCCTTAGAGATTTCACACCATATACTAGTTATGTCCCTTACTATCTTAAATCGCACCCTCTTAATATAATTTGGATCGGATGTTTTATATAGCAAGTACCCAGAGTCAGATCCACAAGCTAGCTGGTATGAAAGCCAGGTGGAACCAGCTTCAGGTCCTTTGACTAAACTCTGTATTCGCCCAGTGAACGCGGCCCAAAAATATAACTTAAAATCTGGGAGTTTAAAACCACCCTGCCTAAATGATAATTTTATGTATCGTAAAGCTCTCCTAGCACGCCGATAGCCCCAAATAAAACTACCTACAACGCTATCCAAGCGCTTAAAAAAAGTTTGGGGCACCTTCAGTGGGATGGTACGAACAAAATACAAAAATTTCGGGAGGACATTCATTTTTACGACGTTGCATCTCCCATATATACTTAGAGGGAGCCGGTGCCAGCACCGTAAGTTAGCAACTACTTTCCTCAACAGAGGTTCGTAGTTCAATGAGATAATATGCCTGACTTGACTACTAAGAGTAACTCCCAAATATACTGCATTTTTGTAACGCCTTATCAGGTTGAAAATTCAATAGTGTCTGTGTTTTGTTCAGGTTGAGTTTATAGCCAGAAAAAGAGCCAAATCGCTGTGCCTCGACGGTTATAGCAGTCAGAGCATTTACCGGCTGACTTGAGAACACCGCGATATCGTCCGCATATGCGGTTGGTTTGATATCTATCCCATTTAAGGTAACCGGGATTATGTCGGCACTAAATGGCTCAATATAGATAGCAAACAACTGCGGGGATAGCGGACAACCCTGCCGCGTACCCCAGTGTATTGTAAGACAGACAGATGACTGACCATTACGTTTAATTGCTGCTGTTGGGCTCCTGTACAGTTTTTGTACTGCCGAGATAAACCTTTGACCGAGGCCCATGGAAGACATTGTTGTCCATAAAGCTCCCCAACTTACTCGGTCAAAGGCCTTCTCGGCATCTAACATCAGCATCCCCAGCTGCTGACCTAATTGCCCAGAGATGTCGAATGCCGCAATTGCAGTATTAATATGCTCAGCCGTGACTCTTCCGGGAACAAAGTCGTGTTGTTGGTCTGAGTCCAACAGATGGATAATGGGGGCCAATCGTGTGGCAAGAATTTAAAAAAAAAGTTTTGCGTCAGCATTTATCAATGCTATTGGCCGGTAAGAACTCATTTCATCTATAGGCTTCCCTTTTTAGGAAAGACAACAATATTCGTGCTGTTCCAAGAGAGGGGAACTTCACCGCCTTCCATAATTGAATTACAGGGCTCTAGGTATAATGGGGCTAATGTACTTTTGAAGACTTTATAAAATTCCAGCGGAATCTTATCCTCTCTGACTGCCTTGCCAGCGGGCAGAGCCACGATTGCTTCCTCAACCTCCCCGACCCCGACATATTTTTGCAGAAGCTCAGAATGTAGAGAGTCCAAGACCTGCATTGCACACTCCTGTATATAAGCTGAGGCAGTTTGCTGATCAAAGGGACCAGAATCACCATAAAGATCAGCATAAAATAACCTAAATTGTTCTAAAATATCCGTAGATCTTGTATAAGTCAAGCCGTCTACCCCTTTAATTGATTTGACACATGATTTGGCCCTGCGATCAGCGATTTGATTAGCCAACAAACGACCCACTTTTTCGGCGTATTCGTACTGATTTGTTCGAAATTTATGATAGCTATATGCAACTTTGTCCCTTAGCCTTCTCGTAATCTTAGCTCTAGCCTCAATAACCTGCTGGTAAATCGGTTGTCCAGCGGCATCCTTAGAAGCTATAGCTGTTGCATGTAAGCGCTCAAGATCTAAACAGTGCTTTTGTTCTTGCTCCAGATGGGAGAAATCTTGTCGATTTTGTTTAATAACATATTGCAGCGTAGCGCCTCTTACGCATGCTTTTAAACAGTCCCATACTATTGAAATAGTAGCCGTGCCCCTGTTATTATCTATATACTCCTCTAATATAGTTTTTATAAAATCAAGATATTCCAAGTTATTGAGGAGATGCCTAGGAAAAGTGAATTCCCTAGTGGGAGCTCTTAAAAAGACAAAGGAAGATGGCGGAGTAGCGCCGCTCGTCTGAAGACGCTCTCCATGCCTCCCCCGCCGAGCCTCCTGTGAGCCGTCATCTAGCATTCTGCATACCCCTACCTGCCAGTATCGCTTGTCTGGATCGTTCCGCTTGTCCCGTATGTATCTTGGACTAACGAGGCATACAACAAGCTGTCCCGGTCTTTCCTGCATTTCGAAGGAGCCCTGAACCAGCAAATGTGCCGCATCTCCTCGGCCAGCAAGGGGGTCTCTGCTTGCCGAGCCGCATGGTGGACTTCACGGTCAGTTCCATCCCAGGCTTTCCGGACTTCTCTAACGCCGCGAACATTGCATGCATCGTCTCGGCATTTCCTACGGCCTTCAGGGAGTGCTTCTCTGTCAGCTGCAGTTGCAGAGGGGCAGCTGCGAGCTGCCATGGCTCCACCACGCGCAGCCAAAGGACGGCGAAATGAAAATACAAGCGCAAGTGCAAGTGTGGTTGGTAAAACTGCTAATAAGGATAAGGACATGGACAAAGAAGGAAACGGCGCAGAGACTCTATCAATAGGTGAGCAGAGCCTTTGTAATCCCTCTACTGATGTCATTCCGGTCCATTTTGACACTGTTATTTCCGCTAATTCCAGGGCTGAATCTGGGACAGGGGCGCAGCTTGGCAAGCCAATCCTGAAATTACTTCAGTCAGGGAGAGCAACTGAACTGCTTAGGTCATGTGGGTCTGAAAACTCCATTCCGGGTGTTGTGATGGCCGAAGTGCTGAATGCTGCAATACTGGATGTAAGAAGCGGTGAGGCTTGCTCAGTCAGCGCTAAGGCCATGCCTGCTGCTGCGCATCATTTCTCTACATTTCAGGAAGCTGGAAAAGCATCTAATCTAATTAATTCAGCAATTAGTTGGGCTGGTGACCCTGTGTTGGAGAAAGATAGTCTACTGGGTAAAATAACTAATAGCCCCGTAACAATTACTGCAACAATTATCGGACATAACGATTTAACTATGCAGGAATGCAAAGATTCCGCGGAGACCTCGGATCAGATAATAGTGGGGGAAAAACCCCAGAAGGGGAACAGTAGTGATAACTGCAGCAGCTCCGGAGTCATCAGTACTGACGGTGAACCACAATCAGAACAATCTGAGCAAACAGGGCAACATGTCCATAATCTTGCTGATTCATTTGCCGATATCATCTCTGATGCTGGGGCGGTCGGCCCTTGCAGCACCACAACGGCTCCAGATATGGGATGGTTCAATATGGCCCAAAGTTGGGAGGATATTCAAGATAGCCAGGACAGTAACCCTGGCAGAGGGGGCAGAGGTGCAGTGAAAAACGCAAGAGTTAACAGTCCTAAAACCACTAAGACATGCAAAGGTGGCAAAAGTGGGAAAAATCGAGGTGGGGGCCATGGCGGGGGTGTAAAGCAACAAGTGATTGATGCAATGGGGCGATTGAAAGAGGCTTCAACTAGCACTTCTAAGCCCGGACCTGGGACCAGTCCACTGCGGAAGTGGGTATCTTCAAAAGGGGAAGTCAAAAACATCATCTCTAGGCTTTCCAATGTCAGCAGTACAGCAACTACTCCTACAGAACTATCGGAGGGAGCTAGAGCCGATATCAATCAGGCAGATGCTAGGGAAAAGAAATCTGCATCTCCCGCCAGTAGCGGTCCCCCGATGCCTTCAGTCTTCTCCCCATCAACAAACTCTGTAGTGCCATCAACACCGCCAACCGTGCCAGGATCAGGTCCTATAGTTCCTATAGTTAACAGTTTGGAGCAGACGGAAGAGGAACCATCACTGTTTAGCATTATGCAAGTTTTATGTGCTCAGAGAGCAGAGGCTCAGGCACACTTTAAACAGGCGAATGATGACAGCAGGGAAATCAAGCAGGCTCTGGCAGAGGTAACATCAAAAGTCAGCCTACTCTCCTCCGAAGTGACGGACCTACAGCAGCGAGTAGCTGCAGTGGAAGAATCTAATTTGTACACAGTCAATCAGGTAAAGATCCAGGACTCCCAAATGTCGTTAATGCAGTCTAAGATCAAAGATCTTGAAAATAGACAGAGACGTCAGAATCTACGAATCTTTGGCATTCCAGAAGGGAGGGAAGGCAGCGATCCATGGACTTTTATAGTCAAACTTTTACAGGAGGCCTTCCCGGATCTTGGGGACTGGGATATGGACACTCAAGTGCAACGAGCACATCGATTACCACTATCAATTTCCCAAGGAAATCGCGCTAAACCTAACTTTGCTAGACCTATTCTTGTCTGTCTAGGCAACTTTTTGCTACGCCAAGCTATATACTTCAAGGCGCGTCCGTCATCTCCAGTTAGGGTGGATGCAATGTCCGTTTTTGTGCGGTCCGACTTTTGCAAGGCAACCATGGACAAACGATGGAAGCTCCGTCAATTAATGGATCCTCTTAAAAATGTATGTTCACAAGTGTTCTTGCATGAACCTGCCCGTCTTAAGATTTTAAAAGACGGATGACAACACTTCTTCTTTAACGAGCAGGACGCAAAACAAGCTCTTTTAAGATGGCAAGCAACCGGCAAAGAATGATTCTAGTTTTTTTTTTTTCCTTTTCTCAAGGTCCACAGTGAGATGAGACAGGTCTTTTTTTTTCTCTCTTCCTTTTTTTTCTCTTTTTTTTTTTATTCAATTTTTTCTTCTTCTCTCTCTCTCTTTCTTCCTTGATACAATACCCAAGACTCATGATTCTAAATGACTCTGAAACTGGTTGCTGTCTTATCAGATACGGGACACTAAACAAATAATATTGGTGGGCCGGGTTGTGCTGGGTTGCTTGGGTTGATGTGGTCGCGGGGGAGGCGGAGGGGGGATCGAGAGGGTGTCTTCAGCATGTTGTCAACATGGGACAGCAAAGAAGAGGGCGATTCCTTTTCGTAGGTACTGGGGTGGTGGGAGGGGGGAAGAGGAACGGGAGGGGAGGGAGTTTTGGGAGAGGGGATTTAAAAAGCCACAGTTTATTGGACTTTACATGGGCAGAGCACTGGAGGGAAGGGTACGTATCTGGGGAGAGGACGACGGGACCGGGTTTACATTTATTATCCGATGTCAGAAATTAAATATATGTGTTGGAACGTAGCCGGACTTAATCAAGCTAGTAAGCGACGGTTAGTAGCAGAAGAGTTACGCGTATTTAAGCCCCACATATTAGGACTGGCGGAAACGCACATCGCATACAAGGATAGAGCTTTGTTAAAGCAGCTGGGGCATGATGTTATCGTGTGCACTTCACAAACTATTTCTATTCGGGGGTGGCGTTATTGAAATCTAAGAGATGTGGGGCTGTTGTCCTCCGATCAGTGGGCGACTCTAAGGGGAGACGGGCTATTTCACAGATGTTAATTTCTGGGCATACGTTTACAATATGCATGGTATATGGCCCGAATATCGATTGCCCGGATGTCATTCATCAGTTAACCTCTGAGCTCCTCGAGTGGTCTGGTGAAAAGATCGTGATGGGAGATTTCAATTGTATTTTGGATCAAAAGATCGATACTACTAATGCTACTGCACGCTTTAGAATGTGCAGAACCAGGGCCGCAGTCTTAGAACTCCTTCATTTGCTCCAGCTGGAGGATTCGTGGAGAAGGTTATTTCCAAACGTATCAGGCTTTGCTTTCTATTCTGCACCGCACAAACACTATTCAAGGATAGACATGATATTCGCTGGTAGGGCTATTTTAGAGAATGCGTTTGTTACGGTATGTCCCAAAATTACATCCGATCACAATCCAGTCATGCTAACAATGCAGCTGCAGCTTAATCTCCAGGAACCCACTTGGGTAATTTTAAGTTTTACATGTACTGGTAGTGAAAAACTCCCAATTTCGTTTTTTACTACTGGGAGGCCTATCTCTCCCATAGGATAAAATTGTTTTTACCTTATTACATCTTTTAAGTGTAATTCCCAATTCTGAAGAGATAGACTTTTCAAGTTTGGTGTCACCTGACTCCTAATTTAAAATCACAATGTATGATGAAGTTTTATTGTAAATTACATTTTTAGTAAATTCCACTTTTCTAAAGTTGGCATTTACTCACTTTAGCCATTTTGGTGCATGCTGCCTGCCTCAGTTCAGTCTGTGTTGGGGGACATCTGGGTTTTGTGTTTTCTCTCTAGACAGCCACACACAAAGGGAGCTTAGGTGTGTCTTGATGAGCATTCATAGGAGATGGTAGGGAGGAGCTGGGCACAGCCTCACATTTACACCGGAATAGCCTGTGTCCTGTCCCCACACAAAGGACTGCATACCCCCCTGTAGTGAGTCTGGAGCCAGAGCAGGAAAGGGAGGACCTCTGTGCACTTTAGCCATTTGGTGCCTTCTGCCTGTCTCTGAAATACACGTCTGGGGTGGGTGACAGCTGGCTTCCTGCATTCTCTCTAGACAGCCACACACAAAGGAAGGGTAGGAGTGCCTGAGTGTTAACTGCATGCACATGGGCCATACTGAGCAGGAGGGGAGGAAGGAGATGACACACCTGAAAGGGATGCGTCCTGTCCCCACACGAAGGATTGATTACTCCCCTGTTGTGCCTCTGGAGCCAGGACAGGAAGGGAGAACCTCTATGTACATCAAAGCTTTCTTTGAAGTCTCCTCTACTTCAAAGGCACCCAGCACATAAGTGCCTGACCTTTGGCACTACCAAATCAGTACACTTCTGGACCTCTGACCACTCTGCCAGAAACTGCTGTGCTGCTTAAAGGAATGCCACTCTGCTGGGCTGCTGCTTTGCAGGACTCTGCCTTGCTGTGTCCGTGATTTGTTGAGCTGCCCTGCTGCCTGTTTTTCTCCTGCCTGGGTGAGAAGGACTGGACCTGCATCACTTGAACTCAGAGTGACTCCAAGGGCTTGCTGACTTGCCTCCTGTTGCAAGTCTCAGGGATATCAAAGACTTCAAATACCTGCATCTCCACCTGGAGTCTGCAAGCTGTGAGTCTGCCTTACCTAGTGGTGCCACCACAGTCCTGGACCCTTGGAAGTGAGGTCTAAGATGCTTTTTCATCCAGAACCCACACATCCTCTGGTGCATCTTCCCCTTTGTGTGAGTCGGAACTAGCACACCCTATTCGTTGTGGGGAGCGGGCCCGATGCATCACCCTCGGAACTAGCAGATCCTCGTCGTTGCATGGAGCGGACCTGGCGCATCGCCCTCGGAACCAGCACATCACCTTCAACATCAACAACGCATCACCTACTGCGGGAGCAGCAGCCACGCATCACATATAGAACCAGTGCTCGCACTCGGAACCAACGCATCACCGCAGTTGCATGGAGAAAATCGAGGCATCTCATCCACTGAGTGGCTTAACACTGATGCATCACCTCAGCTGCACCTCGCATTCTCGTCGAGGATGATGCATCCCGGATCAAGGTACTTTGGTTCAGTGGGCCCAAGTGAGTCCCTGTATCTGGTCCACGCTCCTTTGCGGTTGGCCTGAACATTTGACTGTGCCCCGGTCTAGCACGACCAGATAACTAAGTGGTTATTGCTTCTACGCACTATTTTAACATTTATTCTTTAAAAATTCATATCTCCACTTCTACATATTGGAGTTTTGTCGTTTTGATCTTTTTTAATTTATAAAATCATAATCTATTTTTCTAACCTGGTGTTTTCGCTATGTAATTTTATGAAGTGTTCCACAAATACTTTACACATTGCCTCTTGAGTTAAGCCTCACTGATCTGTACCAAGCTACCAGAGGGTGAGCACCCGATAATTTAAGGTGTGTATCTGACTTACCCTGACTAGGATTGTGGTTCCTGCTTGGACAGGGTGCTTACCTCTGTCAACCATACACTTAATTTCTAACACCATATATTTACTGTTCAGTGAAATTCACAGATTTCACACCGGTCCCTATAAAACACACAGGATTCAATTTAGTAAGTGTTTGCGTTGTGTTCGTATCATGCAAACCAGATCAGTTAACAGATCAGGAGGTACTGCATGGTGCAAAGTTTTGTTTGCATTGATATTCGACTCTTGTGGGGTGAAAACCTATATTGGAGGCAGCAGCCTTCCAGGCATCACTTAAACAAAAACTACAGGCGCCTTTGATGTTATCCGAGGACATCCTGCCAGCCAAACTGTAAACCAGTGCAGAATTAAGAGGTCAGCGAGCCAGGGCACGGTATCATATTTTTGGGCATATTTGTAAAGATTTAGGAATATTTCTGGAACAATTTCATTACATTCTTGGCAAATCACCTGCAATTCATGTGGTTTACTGACACGTTTCAGGCAGGGTCCAAAATGTTGGAGGTCACACAAAAGTCAAGTATTTTCTATTCAGTGAAAATTACACATTTCACACATTCACCTTCAAAAAACAAAGCATTTCAGACCCAACATTTGAAATAAACACTTACAGCAGACACCATATATCAGTTCAAAAGAAAGAATAAAAACAGCACTGAAAAGGTGCAGCCATAGTAAGCGTGAAAGAGGCTCTGTGTGATCTGAGGCGTTATGTGTTTCCATGTTTTCAGGTTTCCCTTCCCTACCTGTAAATAGAAGGTGTGATAATATATGTCTCCGGTATTATTCATATAGTTTTACAAAGTTGTACCATTTTCGGACCATCCTAGTTTCCCAACTTGTACTCTCGACTCGCACCTCACCCACAATTGTGGCAATCTAGGATCATCACAAAAGTGCATCGCCTCCCTGACCACTCAAACTTCGTCAGAGCCACTGCTGATGTTCAGCAGCCTTTGATCACTCTGCAAAGGAGAAGCACAAGAAGGCTGTTCTTGTGACTAGGACATGTCAACCAAACAGCCACACCCTCGAGTGCCACATTACTTTCCTGTCTCCATGTTTGTTTTTTGCTGCAACACAATTGACAGTTTCCTGAAGTTTCATACAAAAAGTGAAAAGATACAAAAGGGGAGGTTGGGGGGGCGGGGGTGCTTTTGCCACTTAGGGAATCTAAAAGGCAAATGGCCAGGATCCACTCATGTGTCACCTCAATCATTTTATCATACCTCAGTAGACACCATTATGGCCTTATCAGTAAGGTGCAGTCTAAGTCCTACACACGCTGTAGCCGGTCAGCCGAAACGTGTTTCAACCACAGGGCCTGAAGAAGCCTAGTGCTTTGTCATGGAGAGGCACTCTAGTGTACTTAAAGTGAATGTGAAACTGTGTGTCTCTGAAATAGACCCCATCTACAATATTTACAGGTCAATAATCTATGTTTTAGCTATTTCATACCTAAAGAATAGAGGGCAGATTTCTACAACAGCATGAGGCAGATACCACAGTATTAAAGAACTATTGCCAGCAGACAGACAACCATATTTTTATTCAGTGCATGATAGAACGACTAAAGATAACTTCATGGTATTTGCTGGTGACAACATTGAGTATTTATCTCAACTCGGACGATTGAACCTTTAGATACCATATTCAAGATTTGTGGCTTTCTCTCCAAGCCACTGAACTCCAAAACGCTCCTGCAACTGAAAAAAATTCAATATAAAGATGGTGGCGAAACTCAAGGCACAATGGCATCACCATAATTGAGACTCAGAAGAGGAAGGCCTAGACCAGAAGACAATCCTTTTGCTTGTTCTAAGAAAATGCCTCCTTTTTGTATAGTCATCCCCATTTTTTCTGGACTGATGCCACTGTTTTTGTGGCTCTATGCATTGGGGCACTGGTAACCACACCCCAGTACATGTGTTCTGACCCCTAAAACATGTTGAAATTGAATACACTCCTGATTGGCACATTTAACGTACATTTACGTCCCTAGTGTATGGTACAAAAGTGCACGCAGGGCCTGCAAGTAAATGCCACTAGTGGACTGCAGAGCATATAGTGCTACCACTAAAGTGACAATGCAAAGCATATACCAAGGCCTGCCTCTGCAGCCTAGGTGTGCAGTTTTTAAACTCCCAATTAAACCTTGCAAATTAAAGCTTTTGCCAGGCCTAAACCTTTCTTTTTAATACATATAAGTCACCCCCTAAGGGAGGCCCTAAAAACCCATAGGGCAGGATATATGGTATTTAAAAATTAGGACATTTGATCTTATGTTTTACATGTCCTGGCAGTGAAAAATCTCCAGTGTCATTTTTCACCAGGCACCAATCCCAGTGGGAGAGGAGTTGCCCCCAGAACCAGTTTAAGTGATCACAAGGGAGGGTTTGCCCATTATTACAGCCACACTTTTTGGTGGGTACAGAGAGTGCTGAACAGGGGAAGAAAGGTTCTGCCATATTGGGTTTAGGTATAGAGGGGCACTTTGGGATAGTTTACAGTAAAACACACAGGAAGTATGTAAACATGAAAAGGGTCATCCCTGGGAACTTTTACCCCTTTGGTCAAAAAGTGGCCAGGAGTTTCCCCCACCCACAGGCTGCAACTGGGCATAAATGTGGCACCCCCAGTACACTGTTCAGAACGCTAAAAGGCCTGCTCCCACTTGTACCCAGGACTGAGAAATGGAATCTAAGGGTCAGTTTGCTGACCTCCTGTTAAGCTACCGGGACACAAAAGTTGCAATAGTACCACTGTCCTGAGGAGCCCAGTTGACTAGTCTCAACCGGCACTAACCTGGGCCCTGCTGGTGACTTCTGCTGAAGTGAGTGCTTACCCCCCAAGTCATGTTGCTGAAGTCCTGGAACCATGTGGCTGGTGTTGAAGCATACTCCGCCTGCCTAACCCTAGCACCTGGGTATAAAAAATGTTTTCAAAACTTTTTGCCTGGAGAATCGACAAAAGACTGGGACAACCCTGCCAAGTCAATCCGATGAAGGCACGTTGCAGCTGGGCCAAAGATTCAGCTTGCCCCTTCTCGTATCCTTTTCGCAACAGCAAACCCGATATTGTAGATAAAGTATATGGCGTTGTGGAGCCCTGTTAGAAATTGGGTTTCTGGTTGGCAGAGGTATGCACTCTGTCCAAGCAGGAACCACAATCCTAGTCAGGATAAGTAAGATACACACTAGAAGCTAATCTGGGCTCACCCTCGGAAGCTTGGCACAGAGCAGTCTGGCTAAACTTAAGAGGCAATGTGTAAAATATTTGTGCAACACAACACACAGTAACACAATGAAAACACCACAAAAAGACTCCACACCAGGTTCAGAGAGCAGCAGGCAGCAGGGCAGCACAAGAGAAAAGCAGTTCTTCCAGAGCAGCAGCCCAGAAGAGTGACAGTCCTTGTAGCAGCATAGCAGTTCTTTTGACAGAGGTTCTTTACGGCCCTAGAAGTGTCTGATTTGGTGAGGTCAGCGACCCATTGCTTATACCCAGTTGTGCCTTTTTAGTGGGGGTGACTTCAAACAAGGGTCTTTGAAGTGCACAAAGGTCCTTTCTTTCCAGCCTTGGCTCCAAACTCACTACAGGGGGGTAATCAACCATTTGTGTGGGAACAGGACACTGCCTATTCAGGTGTAAGGGCCCACTCCTCCCTCCCATCTTGCACAGGATGAGCCATCAGGACGCAGATGGGCATTCAGACACACCTAAATCTTCCTTTGTGTGTGGCTGCCTAGAGGGAATGCACAAAGTAAAGCTGTCACCCACTCCAGACGTATATTAGAGACAGGCTGCAGGCACTCAAAGCTGTAGAAGCAGAGAAATATCCACTTTTTAAAAGGGGTATTTCTTAAGTAGTAATGTTAAATCCAACTTAACCAGTAAAAAGATTTCTCATTACCATTCCAATGATATAAAACATGACAGAGCTATTCTTTCTCAATCAGGAATTACAGCTTAATAAGGAATTCCTAATGTTGACCTATGAGAGGAGTAGGCCCCACAGTAGTGAAAAATGAATGAAGGTGGTTTTCACTACCAGGACATGCAAAACTTAAAATTACATGTTCTACCGTTTACTCACACAGCACCCTGCCTAAGGGTCTACCTAGGGCCTACCTCAGGGGTGACCTATGTGTAACAAAAGGGATGTTTAAGGCTTGGCAAAGAGTTTTAAATGCCAAATCAACATGGCAGTAAAACGACACCCACAGGCTCTGCAGTGCCAGGCCTGACACATGTTTAAAGGGCTACTTGTGTGGGTGGCCCTATCAGTGCTGCAGGACCGCTAGAACCATTTAATTTAGAGGCCCAGGGCACAGGCAGTGCACTCTACTAGGGATTAACAGATAAATAAAATATCCCAATTGTGGATAAACCAATGTAATCATGTTTAGGGGAGAAGCATATGTATGTTAGCACTGGTCAGCAGTGGTAAAGTGCTCAGAGTCCTAAGTCCAATGAAAAGAATGAGCAAAAAGAGGAGGGTAGCAGGCAAGACGTTTGGGGGAAGACCACCCTAAGGCTGTCAGGTCTAACAAGCCCTTTCAGCCTTGCCCCACTGCAGGAATTCGAGGTCCAAAGGTAGAAATCTTCAGCGGCCAAAGGCACCAGAGATATCCAGTCGGCAAGGGATATTCTTTGAGCATGTACTTTGAATTTTTTCCACTCTGAGCTTTCCTGCCAAAAGTGAACAGATTCACCTGGACTTTGTCAAGCGGCTATCGACAGTGTACGACCCATTTTGGCCACAGACTGCTGCCTTTGCCCACTTCTTTAACATTTTTAAAATTCATGTCTCCGGTTCCCCTCATTGGATTTTTGTTGTTTCGGTGTCTTTTAGTTCATTCAAATATTCTTTATTTCTATAAATTGGAGTGGGATTTTTATTGTATAGTGTTTTTGACTATTTTTTAAAACTGTTTAGGTACTTCAAAATGCTTTACACATTTTTTTAAGTTAAACATTTCTGTGCTGTGCCACAACTACCAAGGGATGAGCTCAGAATTAATTTACTGAAAGCTTTACTGGACCTACCAAGAATAATGACATTATTACGCGTGGTGGCTTCCATTGACCCCACCTAATAATCCACTTTCTCACACTTGTGCACACTCAGGGCATTCATCAGTAAATGCATCTCTCTCATTCAGTTCCAGAAGGAATTGAAGACACACCTCTTCCAGGAACACTATAACCATAGATACTGCACCCCCTCCCCCTATTCGACTGTATCTGAAGAATATCATATCATTTGAAATGTAAGCTTTTCTCCACTCCCACTAGGGTATCCTATCATTTCTCTTATATGGTGTTTTTTAAGTCTGCAAGACCTGCAGTAATCCATTTACGGAGTACAATCCCGCCTGCTGCTTGCCATTGGTTCCCTCCGGCGTTGCTGTGCTTTCCTAGCTCCTTATTGGCTTTTGCTCCCAAAACGTCACTTCCGTTTCATGGGAAGCAGCACCAACCAACTACAGTTTAGTTACACTGTAGGGCTCCATCTGTTCAGTTTAGGGACTACTTTGTTTATTGGCGCTCGCTTTATGGGCCGCCATGCACATAATTTTGATATTCACGGGCGCGCTTCATGTTGTAGCGTGGCGCCCGCTTTCATAATTAGTTTTGTATTACCCCATGCGCATAAATTTAATAAGCACCGGTGCCACGCTTCATGTTGTAGCATGGCGCCCGCTTTCATAATTAGTTTTGTATTACCCCATGCGCATACATTTAATAAGCACCGGCGCCTTGCTTCATGCGGCTGTCCGAGGCCCCCGCAGGGGGCCACTAAAGAGGGCAGCCCTCTAGTACCAGCTGGGCACCCCACACCCCCGTAGGGGCAGGGACTCAGGAGGAGTCCCCCAAGCCTTGTCGCAGCGCGCTAGGCGAGCATCACTTCCGGGGCGCGAGAACAGGGGGAGGGGTATATAGGCCTCCCCCCACCATCTTGTCATCCTCTTTCGCGTGCCCGGACACGCCGTCTTGTGGTTGCCCTCTCTGTCGTCGTCGCGGTCGTTCGCAGGAGCAGCTTACAGTGGCAAATTCACAGGGCAGAAGGGCCTTTGTGTTGCATTAGACGCTAGCTGATCCAGGCTATCGGCAAGGCCTATTGTGATATAGATGGGGTTCATCTATCACCAGTGGGAGGTATCTCTTCCCTAGCTTTGCAGGAGGCCTGGAAATGAGAGGTTGCAGATGAGAAAGGAGCTTTTGGTGGGGGGCTCTGGCGGCGACGGTGGCCACCTCCAGAGCTGTGGCGGAGTTACAGGGCGATCTGGAAGCAGAGGGGTACAGAAGGGTACCTCTGCGCGGCACCATGGTGGGTGCCAGAGCCAAATCCTAGGAGCCTCATGGGAGGTTCCTGGAAAACCGTGTCAGCGCCCCGTTAGTCCTTCGGGCGGTTGTGGGCCTGAACAACTGGGGGGTTTGCTATGCTACGCTCCGCCCTGAAAGGGGCGTGAGTAATAAGGGACCATGTGTCACGTGATCCGGGAAGAGGATCACCAGAAGTGGCAGCACAGATGGGGTTCGCCCCAGTGCTGCTTGGCTCATCAGGCGGGCAGGCGGCCCAGACGGTTGCCTGCCCTTGGATCGCCCGTAAGATAACCCACCATATTACATAACAGTGTATGTAATAAACCTGCAGCAATTTTACCCAAACAAGAAATGTGTTGTGTGTTTATTTATGAGCATGCATGTTACGTTGGAGGGGTGGGGTAGGTTGCCAATGCTGGTACTATGCGGCTGTCCGAGGCCCCCGCAGGGGGCCACTAAAGAGGGCAGCCCTCTAGTACCAGCTGGGCACCCCACACCCCCGTAGGGGCAGGGACTCAGGGAGGAGTCCCCCAAGCCTTGTCGCAGCGCGCTAGGCGAGCATCACTTCCGGGGCGCGAGGACAGGGGGAGGGGTATATAGGCCTCCCCCCACCATCTTGTCGTCCTCTTTCGCGCGCCCGGACACGCCGTCTCCCACCCTACCGCTTACCCGGCGTGGTTCGTGGCAGGCAGGAGGCAGAGAATGTTGTCTTTTTTCGTTGCAGGCGGAGTTACAGGGCGATCTGGAAGCAGAGGGGTACAGAAGGGTACCTCTGCGTGGCACCATGGTGGATGCCAGAGCCAAATCCTAGGAGCCTCATGGGAGGTTCCTGGAAAACCGTGTCGGCGCCCCGTTAGTCCTTCGGGCGGTTGTGGGCCTGAACAACCGGGGGTTTGCTATGCTACGCTCCGCCCTGAAAGGGGCGTGAGTAATAAGGGACCATGTGTCACGTGATCCGGGAAGAGGATCACCAGAAGTGGCAGCACAGATGGGGTTCGCCCCAGTGCTGCTTGGCTCATCAGGCGGGCAGGCGGCCCAGACGGTTGCCTGCCCTTGGATCGCCCGTAAGATAACCCACCATATTACATAACGGTGTATGTAATAAACCTGCAGCAATTTTACCCAAACAAGAAATGTGTTGTGTGTTTATTTATGAGCATGCATGTTACGTTGGAGGGGTGGGGTAGGTTGCCAATGCTGGTACTATGCGGCTGTCCGAGGCCCCCGCAGGGGGCCACTAAAGAGTGCAGCCCTCTAGTACCAGCTGGGCACCCCACACCCCCGTAGGGGCAGGGACTCAGGGCGGAGTCCCCCAAGCCTTGTCGCAGCGCGCTAGGCGAGCAACACTTCCGGGGCGCGAGGACAGGGGGAGGGGTATATAGGCCTCCCCCCACCATCTTGTCGTCCTCTTTCGCGCGACCGGACACGCCGTCTCCCACCCTACCGCTTACCCGGCGTGGTTCGTGGCAGGCAGGAGGCAGAGAATGTTGTAATGTTGTCTTTTTTCGTTGCAGGCGGAGTTACAGGGCGATCTGGAAGCAGAGGGGTACAGAAGGGTACCTCTGCGCGGCACCATGGTGGGTGCCAGAGCCAAATCCTAGGAGCCTCATGGGAGCTTCCTGGAAAACCGTGTCGGCGCCCCGTTAGTCCTTCGGGCGGTTGTGGGCCTGAACAACCGGGGGTTTGCTATGCTATGCTCCGCCCTGAAAGGGGCGTGAGTAATAAGGGACCATGTGTCACGTGATCCGGGAAGAGGATCACCAGAAGTGGCAGCACAGATGGGGTTCGCCCCAGTGCTGCTTGGCTCATCAGGCGGGCAGGCGGCCCAGACGGTTGCCTGCCCTTGGATCGCCCGTAAGATAACCCACCATATTACATAACGGTGTATGTAATAAACCTGCAGCAATTTTACCCAAACAAGAAATGTGTTGTGTGTTTATTTATGAGCATGCATGTTACGTTGGAGGGGTGGGGTAGGTTGCCAATGCTGGTACTATGTTGTAGCGCGGCACCCACTTTCATAATTAGTTTCGTATTAGCATGACTGCCTGTTTACAGGTCGCCATGCTCCTAACGTTTATGTATGTGCACGGGCGCCGCGCTTTGTTAAAGCACGGCGCCCACTTTTATATTTTTCATGCATTTTAAAACAAAAGCATGCCCAACACTTGCACCCACCAGCCGCCTCATTCCCTTAAACATCGCTTACATTTTCTGTTGACGCGAGTTTCCTTTAGAATATTGCTTTTGGGAAACATAGCTGAAGAGAATCTTGTTAGTTTGATAGAGGGGGGTTGAATTAGTTAATGAACGCGTACCTAGGATTGGTTTAAATATTTTGAAATGGAATAAAGAATACTGCTGGCATGGTCAAGAATTTGAGCTTCAGCCTGGGAGGTGTTACGTGTTTCTTGTTTTAAAAGAGTTACATGTCTAAGAGTAGCATTCAGGTGTACACAAGCAAGGTTGCCTTTGCGTTACTTTTTGTCACAGTGAGATATGAGACACAAAAACCTTCCACTCTGCTACAGAACTCTTACAAAATAAAATGACGTGACCCTTGACGTATATTTCCAAGAGGTGCCGACGGCTGCAGCCGGGGTTCATTTTGTTACGTACAAGAATTGAAGCTGGTGAAGTTTTTGGCCTGGTGAAATATCTGTTCCCAATTGGTTAAAAGTCCCCACATTCAAAATGTGGTGAAGCAGACAGTGGAGGTTTGTAAACAGGGGATTTTGTTCCAAGGATAAATAGAGAGAATCTCCAGCTCCAAGACTGGGTGACATCACTGGGAGTTTCCTCTCTCCTGTTATCGATTGCATACGTGAGTCTTACCTCAATCAGGCCCTCTCTCATGGCATTAGGTCTTATGCTGCCAGGCCTACACTCTAATATGATGAAAACATTTCTGTTGTGCCAATGGGTGTTTGTGTTGGCCCGAGGCATTGTGACACATGCATCCTCACATGAACGTACAACGTGCTGCTCTGTGCAGTGTACACAATGGAGGGACTTAAGGGGGAGACACACACTACATACATGTTTGAATTGCAGGACAGGCACTGACTTTTTTGCAAGGGGCACCTTCACTGAGCATGCAAACAAGGGGCAGAATGCTGGTTAACAGTTCCAAAGAGCCTCGCAGTGTGCTGGTGGTGGGGTGAGGGAGGCGCTTGAGTGCGAAGAGCCATGTGAAGAGAGACCACATACGTTTTCACAGGGATGATCACGTGCCTTTACTTTCTGCTGTTACTCATGCTGCACTTTTTTCCCATAAGGAAACTTTGTTCTCGAATCTCAAAACAAGCATTTGCAATGCAATAGGCCTTCGCATTTGCAAGAGTTTGAGCTATTGGCATTGTAAATTGCAATGCCTTTTACTTATGTGTTTTGAAAACCTGCAAGCGGTGCATGAACACACACTTTGTATTTATAGACCTTGCTAACTAGAAGCAAGGCTGACAGTAAAAGAGGTGCAGTTCCTGCCAGCCTGGCTTGTCATATGCAAGGACTATAAGTACAAAGTGCGTGTTTACGCACCGCTTGCAGGTTTTCAAAACACATAAATAAAAGGCATTGTCATTTACAATTCCAGTAGCTCAAACTCTCCCTAAAGCGAGACCTTTTGCATTGCAAATGCTTGTTTACTTTACCGCTAGGGTTGCGCATATTCACGCATTCACATGTTTCTCTCACTTCAATCTGTCAAAGGTAGTTTGGAAGCTGTTGTGTTATGCAAGCTCCCTTGGCATCAGCTCAGCATGCATTGGCCCCTGTGGATAAAGTGTCTCTCATGCTCAAGCAAGGGAGACTGGACATTAGCGGATGGCCTGCAGTGTATGCTGCTCCTAGTCCCCTGAGCTGTCCTGCGTCTTTCGTGATCTAGCATTGGGCTTGACCAATCCTCACACTGAGACTCCCTGATGATGGCATCTGTGTGTGTGGGTGCACTGTGCAGGTTTGGAAACAATGCAATGATTGTCCCTCCAAAGAAAGACCTTTCATAACAATCTTAGGGGCCCATGAGGATGGCGGGCGGATCGCCCCTGCCAGGCCGGCGGTTGCCACCGCTGGCCCGGCGGGTGCGATCCGCCCGCCATCCATACCTAAAAGACCCCCTGCCATATTAGGATGTCACTAGTGCTAATGGCCCTGCACTTGACCTGTGACCTTCCCTTTTGTTGTGCAACAAACCTCCAGGAATGTTTTCTCACCTCGCGCTTGCTGCCATGGCTGCCTGCAGCCTGCACTTCCAGGACAAAGGGAGAGTCTTGAGGTAGTTTGTTGATCGCTGTCTGCATCCTGCCTGGCCTCAGCCGGACCCTACCTTATTCGACGGTTTCACACTGCACAATTCAGCCACTCAATGGTTAATGTTTTGTTGAAATGTTGGTTATTTTCAGCAATTGAACCTCAAATTAGCATCAGACATAGTCTAAGCACAGCATCTTGGGTTAGGGTGTGTCAGATGTGTTGGTCTGTCCTAATATTTACATAAATAACAATTTAAATACCACTAGTTTGTCGTATTTCTTTTATAGCACTACTCAACCCAATCCAGGGTGTCGGAGCGCTTTACATCACCCATACACATTATACATTGACAATAAACCATAAGGGTGTAAATCAATTTACAGGATGTGTTACATAAGATAGTGAGGGTTACAAGGTGTAGGAGTCACATGTCCTTTCCTTTATAATTCACTGTGCTATATGAGAAGGATTACAATTCATGAACTGCAAGTAACCAAAGGATCTCTATGTTAAAAGCAGTAACCCACTTACCCACCCATATAAAATAAAAATCTGTCATCTGTGTGTCACATGATGTGCTTTGGGGGAGACATATTAACCCTCTATGCTAATTTAATTCAATACTGGGACTAGGCAAAACACCTGTCTCTCCAGCAAGTGCATTAACCTCCAGAGTTATCTTACCATTATTATTATTTCCTGAGATTTACTGGGTACATAAAGATCTATGCAACAGGTGCCTTAACCACAAACGACATTTTAAAATGCAGACTTTACAACCAATTAAGCAGAACAGATATATTGCCACGTTTCTGCTTGTTGCCAATTTCTTTCTGGCAGAGTTTTAATAACTAAGGGGCATATTAGCAAGACCCACGTTAAAATTATCGCCGTTTTAGCGGCAGGAAACTGCCGCTAAAACGGCGATAATGGGCTTGCTAATATGCGTTATAAATTCCAATAGAAGCCCAGGTTAGATGTCCTGCACATCTAACCTGGGCTTCTATTGGAATTCTATAACGCATATTAGCAAGCCTATTATCGCCGTTTTAGCGGCAGTTTCCTGCCGCTAAAACGGCGATAATTCTATCGCCGGTCTTGCTAATATGCCCCTAAATGTATAAGTGGAGGCCTAGGTCTTGCTCCGGGGTTCCATCACTTTTTTGGCACAACTGCGACGCAAAATCTAATTTGTTAAATATTGTAATGCGCTCAAATGTACTCATGATAGACCTGCTTAACATATGTGAGGTCTTTTTTTTTTTTTAAAGAGATTTATATAGCGCGAACTCGACCCAAAGGTACCTCAGCGACTTACTTGAACACCGGTTATGCTACAGACAGACAAGGTCATTTTTGGTAGGCATGGGGGAGAATAAGTGATTTGTCCAGAATCACTGGATGTTGAGCGTCCCTGCCAAAATTCGAACCCGGTTCCCCAGCTTCGAGGTCGACCGCTCTACCTGTTAGGCCACATCCTCTCCCCTTAGAATCTGATGTCATTTTTTGTGATATCACTTCCTGTGAGGTCATAGGTTGTGATGTCACGTGCTGTGATGTCACTTACATACTGCCTAACTTGGTGAGTGCCCTACTTCTTTTCGGACTTGTGCCCTGGTGGGAGAAGTATAACGGAGAACTGGTGTTGGTGGTTGTAGGAGTCTGGCTTAATATATGGTGCACACTCTCAGGAGTGATGCACCTTGCACTAATCCAGGCAACCCTTATGGTGATTTTAGTGGTCTTTTATAACCCTAGAAAGCTCTCAAAGTGGTAGCTGTGGAGAGCAGCCTTCAGGCTCATCATGAAGGAGTATAAAGCAGCTTGTTTTACCACATTCAATCAACAGTGTAGATGAAGTGAAAAAGAACCACACAGTGTTTATAAAAATAAGTCTATTTATTATGCAACACAATCACTAACGCATTGGCATATCTCCTACCCGGAGATATCAACAATACACACAAGAATACTTCAAAATAATCAGGTAAGTAGCACAAATATACACTGGTCTCCAGGGGGAGACGAAACCATATACTAAGAAAGTGGAATGTGAACTGCAAAGGAGAACAGGACTTGGACCAGAAGACTCAGAGGAGCTGGGGACACAAGGAACCACCCATGGTAAGTACCCTGGAACCCCATGGAGGATGTGTACAGAGTGGAAACACAGCCGTGTGCCCAATGGAAGTCAATGGAGAAGTTGCGTTGCAGTTTTAAAGAAGATGGACCCTTCCGAGAGGACCCTGAAGAAACCCTTTGGAAGACGGGAGGTTGGAGAGCAACCCCTACCGTGGATGTCCCAGGAACCAGGTTACCTGCACCAGGGAAGCCGGGTGCATGGGATGAAGTGATGTCGGAACCTGCCATAGACGACAATGGAAGACTTTGAAGAAGATGCCTCTGGAGAAGCCTGTGAAGGAGTCCAGTGGAATCCAAGACTGGATACTTGAAGAGGAGAACCTGCAAGCAGAGGGGACAGAGTCTATGCCACTCGGAAGTGACCAGGAGGGACGGAAGCACAATGCCCACTGATGACGGGAGGTTCAAGAGTGAAGATGGTGACCTAGTCGCTGCAGCTATGAGGAGCAGGTGATGCTGAGGAAGACCAGGAGCCATGCATGAGCTGTCCCACATCTGGTGTCAGTGTCCAAGTTGTCGGTGTCCGGCGGGAGCACCAACAAGTCTTAGTAGCCACAACTGGCATGAAAAGTGAAAAGTTGCAATCGTTGGGACCAGTAAGGTCCAAGGGACTCATCAATTGTTGTAGAGTCAGGGCAGGCCCAGAGCAAGCAGGTGAGGCCACTGACACAAAGGAAGACCCTCCAGAGGACCCACAGGCCGAAGGCACAGGAATCGCAAGAGGATCTCAGGCCGCTCACCAATGATGGAGGTGCAGAGGATACAGTTAGGATGCTGATCTTTGAGGGATGAGGTGCAGAAGGCTTGAGCTTCTTGTAGCCTGCAGATCTCTGGAGTGCAGAGACAACATCCTTGTCTACGGCAAGTCGACACTGTGCACAAGGGTTTGGTCCCAGCAGCTCTGATGAGGGATACTGTCCTCAAAATTGCAGAGAAGACAGGTCAGGCCTGTAGAGAGCTGCAGAACCACCACCTGTGTTGCTGAGCCTGGGGAAGTCCGTAGGACGACAGGAGCAGCAGACCGGTCAGCTTCATTGCGGTGCCTGCAGATGCAGGGGAGTGACTCCTTCACTCCAAGGGAGATTACTTTGGATGTCCTTGATGCCCACAGGCCTCCTGGAGAACCTGGATGAAGCACAGACACAGACGACGCAGAAGACATGAAGAACAGCGAGACCAGGAGCAGCAGGAGTCTTCCTTGATGCAGTCTCGGTTCCAGTCGAAGTCCAACAAAGTCCAAGTGTCCAGACGGTTGAAGAGTGTCTTTGTTTCAGAGGTGAGTCTTGTTCCACAATGAATCTGAGGACCCACCCATAGAGGTGCTCTTTAGTACCCTAGGATAAGGGTTGGGGATGACTTGGGGTCCCTCCAAGAGGAGGGGCTGGACAGAGGGGAGAATACTCCCCTGTCCTTTTGTTCAGTTTCGTATCAGAGCAGGAACCAAGGGTTCCTGAACTGGCTCAAACCAGAGTATGCAAAGAGGGCACCAAATGTGCCCTTCAAAGCAATCTGGTGGCATTGGAAAGCACCCCACCCCAGCCCCATTACACTAAGTCCTGTCTGGGAGGTGGTCACACCTCCCTGTGACAGGAAACCAATTGTTCTACCTTCCCCTGCTCGAGCTGAGCTCAGCAGCAGGAGGGCAGAATTGTGACTGTGGTCAGCAGCAGCACTAGCTTGCATGGCAGACACTGAAAGGCTGTTACCTGGAGTACAGGGGGGTCCTCTAAGGAGCCTCCCAGTACATAGGATCATACTTCCAGCACTGGAATCGGTGTTGGGGTATGATTCCAACATGTTTGATACCAAACATGACCAGGTTCGGTGCAGCCATTATATAGTTAGCCATCTCATAATGTCTGATGTGCACTATATACCTTAAAATGGCTGACCACACTTTAAAAGCCTGGAGAATCGACTCTGGGGTTTGTAGGGGTCTCCTGCTCATGCAGGGGAACCCTCTCACTTGTAACCAAGCACCCTGCCAGGGGTGACTTATAGGTTTTAAGTGCAGTGACCTCAGATATAAGGAAACATATCTGTTGTGAGAGGTGCAAGCACCATCTCACCCAGGCTGCAATGGCAGGCCGGTAATCAGAGTTTAAGTGGACTCCCTTGGGTGGCACAATACATGCTGCATCCCATGGGAGACTCCTGATGTACCTATGCCCTGGGTACCTTAGTACCATATGCTAGGGACTTATAAGGGTACACCAGTTGCCAATTGTGGATGTACCAAAGTACTTACCAGAGCCAGTTTAGGGGAGAGAGCACAGTTGCTGGGGTCCTGATTAGCAGGAACCCAGCAAACTACAGTCAAAACATACTGAGACCAGGCAAAAAGTGGGGGTAACCATGAAAGCAGATCTTACTTTCCTAGTCAACCCCCCACCCCCGAAGTGTAAGGACTTGAGACTAACCTTGCCCAGTTGAGTCTTCATTTTCTAAGTGGAAATATCTGGAGAGTTTATCTGCGTTGGCATGGTTATTTTCCACTGAAAAGTCCATTCCCTGTAGGGGAATAGACCACCTCAAAAGTTTGGGGTTTTTCCCTTCAGCTGTTTAAGCCATAAGAGGGGCTTATGGTCTTTCTGAACAATGAAGTGAGTGTCAAACAGGTATTGCTTCAACTTCAAGGTCCCAACCACAGCAAAGGCCTCCTCTCAATAGCTGACCAATGCTTCTTCCTGGGGGTCAACCTTCTGCTTATAAAAGCTAGTAGTTGATCCTGGCCATCTGCATTAAGCTGTGATAATACTGCACCTATCCCTATCTCGGAAGCATCTGTCTGGACAATGAATGGTTTGGAGTAGTCAGGACTTTGCAGAATTGGAGCAGAGCACATGGCTTGCTTCAGGTCATCAAATGCCTTCTGACAGCTAACGTTCCACTGAAATTTCTTTGGCATCCTTTTGGAGGTGAGATCATTAAGGGGTGTCAGTCACTATGGATCCATAGCCCTTAACAAACCTCCTGTAGTACCAGTCAGGCCTAAGAAAGCTCTGACCTGAGTATGGGTAGTGGAGCAATCCAGTCCATGATGGTCTGAATTTTGCTCTCCAATGGTTGAACTTGGCCTCCACCTACAAGGTGGCCCAAGTACACAACCTTACTCTGCCCTATCTGGCACTTTGTGGCCTTGATAGTGAGGTCTTCCTTCTGCAGGGCCTCAAGTACATATCTGAGGTGGACCAGGTGATCCTCCCAGGTGGAGCTAAAGACAGCTACATCATCTAGATATGCTGCACTATAGGCTTCCAGAACTGTTAAAACTTTATTCACCAGCCTCTGAAATGTGGAAGGTGTATTTTATAAACCAAAAGGCATCATAACAAATTGATAATGCCCACTGGGGTTGAAAATGCTGTTTTTGGTTTGGCATCCTCATAGAATCTGATTTGCCAATAACCAGCAGTCAGGTCAAATGTACTGAGATATTTGGCAGAGGCCAACGTATCAATCAGTACATCTGCCTTTGGAATTGGATGGGCATCAGTCCTAGTGAGTGCATTGAGTCCTCTATAGTCAACACAAAACCTCATCTCTCTCTTACCATCCTGGGTGTGAGGTTTTGGTACAAGGACTACAGGAATAGCCCAAGGGCTATCTGAAGGCTCAATTAACCCAAACACCAGCATCTTTTGGCCCTATGTCCTGATGCAATCTCTGACATGGCCACGCTGCCTGTAAATTTTGCCCTTCACAGGCAGACTGTCACCTGTGTTCATGTCATGGGTATACCAGGTGGTTTGACTGGGTGTCAGAGAAAAGAGACCAGGAAACTGATTGAAAACCTGTCTGCAATCAACTTGCTGTTGATCAGTGAGGCTGTATGCCAAGAATATTCCTTCAGCTGATCCATCAACAGGATCCTGAGAGATGAGATCAGGGAGAGAGTCACTCTCTTCCTCCTGTCTCTCATCAGTGGCCATGAGCAAGCTCATGTCAGCCCTGTCATCAAAAGGTTTCAGGTAATTCACATGAAGTACCCTCTGGGGACTTCTTACAGTACCTAGGTCAACTAAGTAGGTGACCTCCCCTTTCTTTTCCAATATAGTGTAGGGCCACTCCATTTGTTTTGGAGAGCTGCTGTGGCCACAGGCTCCAACACCCACACTTTCTGTTCTGGCTGGTAAACTACCAGTACAGCATTTTGGTCATGCCAAGCTTTCTGAAGCTCCTGGCTGGCCCCAAGGTTTTTGCTGGCCTTCTTCATGTACTGAGCCATGCAAGAACCCAGGCCCAGTACATAGTCTACTATGTCCTGTTTAGGAGACTTGAGAAGTTGCTTCCATCTTTCCTTGACTAGACATAATGGACCCCTAACTGGATGTCCAAACAAAAGTTCAAATGGGCTGTAGCCCGCCTCCTTCTGAGGGACCTCTCTGTAGGCAAAGAGAAGGCAAGGTAGTAAGACATCCCATTTTAGCCTCAGCTTTTCTAGGAGTCCAATAATCATACCTTTGAGGATCTAGGACCTTTCAACAAGCCCATTGCCCTGTGGATGGTAGGGTGTGGTAAACTTACAGTTAACACCACACTCTTTGCACATAGCAGTGATGTAGCTAGATATGAAGTTAGTACCGCTGCCTGACAAGACCTCCTTTAGGAACCCAACTCTGGAAAAGATTCCCAGGTTGGCCCAGGCCACTACAGGAGCTGTAGTGGTCCTAGAGGGAATAGCCTCTGGATATCTAGTCGCGCGGTCCACTACTACTAAGATAAAACTATGTCCAGATGCTGTTGAAGGGTTTAAGGGACCTATAATGTCTATCCCTATCCTCTAAAAGGGAACCCCAACCACTGGTAGTAGGATTAGGGGGTCTTTGTAGTGCCACCTGACTTAACACTGGCTTGGCAGGTGACACAGGAGCGACAAAACTCCTTGGTGTCTTCAGGCATGTAGGGCCAGTGAAAGTGAGGGACTAACCTGACCCAAGTCTTGCTTTGCCCAAGATGTCCTGCACGGGAAATGCTGTATGCCAAGGTCAATAGGAAACCCCTGAATTTCTGAGATATGATCAACCTCCTGGTGGCACCAGGCTGGGGTCTCTACTTTCAGAAAACAGGAGCCCATCTTCCCAATAAGCTCTGTGGGACCCAGTGGCATTCCCTGCTTCCTAAGCACCAGCTTGCTTTCTGAGTTGTTCAAGAGAGAGGCAGACCTTCTGCTCCAGACTCAAGTCTTCCCTGGAAGGTCCCCATGGCCCAGTAGCTCTGCCTTGGCTGGCCCAAGATCTTCTGGCACAGTTCCTTCACAGGTACTGAAATCATCTCCCTCACGAGGCTGATTCACACTGGGAGCCTGGGAGGAGGATACATCTTTACCCTTCCTGCTCCTTCTCTTAGGAGCTGGATGGTCCATTTTTTCAGGATCAGGGCTCCCTAGGGGCCTAACCTTTTGGCCTGAGCCCTAGTGACAGCAAAGACACCGGCTGAAATTCCCATAATTTCTTCATGAGTCCTGAACTCCACTTCAGACCAGGCTGAAGTTTCCAAATCAGTGCCCAGTTGACAGTCCACAGGTAGGTCTGACAATACCACAAATCTCTTTGGGCCATTTACCCTTCCCCAGTTGAGATTGACCACTGCCATGGAATGATCTGTCCTGACATTGCTAGC
The DNA here is from genome assembly GCA_963921515.1 of Calotriton arnoldi. NCBI lineage: Eukaryota > Metazoa > Chordata > Amphibia > Caudata > Salamandridae > Calotriton > Calotriton arnoldi. Next base: position 618,864 of record CAWUFW010009960.1, on the reverse strand, counting down.
ATTGGTCACTTGGTAAATCTGACCAAGTTGAATCTGCTCAGGACACGCAAGATTCTCTGTCACCATAGTGACACTGGCCCCTGTGTCCCTGTAAGCTAAAGCTTCAAGACAATTGAGAGGCTTTTGTCTGTATTTGCCCAAGTTAGTGGGACTTTCAATAAGGGTGGCAAGCTCAGTGCCACCATCACAGACTAAAACAGCCTGAGTGGGTGTCCTGGCTAGGCAAGAACACACTTCAGTACCTAAAGTTAACCCAGCTAAACTCTTGGGGGCACTACTACTACCAGTGCTATTTCTAAGGACACTTAGAGGTTTAGGAGTAGTAGTAGCAGTATTGGTGCTAGATTTAGCGATATTGGCATCCTTTGCCCTATGGACGTTTTCCTTACACAAATAGCACCAAGGTTTCTTGATAGAGGAGGAAGAGGATTGGGACCCACCCCCAGAGGAAGATTTTTGGGGACCTTCTGAAGACTCTTTCTTTTCTTTAGATTTCTCCCCACTTTTCTCTTGGGCATTAGAAGAATCTTGCTTCTTCTGTTCACCACCAACATGAGACTTTTGTTCACCCTGGTGCAGACCAACTTGTCTGCCTTCTTTCCCAATTCTTGGGGAGAGGTCAGATCCGAGTCCACCAGGTACTGGTGCAGTTGCTGATTTTCACAGTTATTAAGGATGTGCTCCCGCACAAGTAAATTGCACAGTCCTTCACAATCATGCACATTACTTCCATGAAACCAGCTTTTCTGAGCCTTAATAGTACTATTTACAAAATGTACCCAGTGTTCTGTGTGTGCCATCTGTGTGTCCCTACACTTAACCATGTATTGCTCAGTGGTTAACCCAAACCCATCTATGAGAGCACTCTTCAAGACTTTGTAATTGTCTGCATCTTCTTCATTTACAGTCAAGAGTTTGTCTCTATTTTTGTTAGCAAGAGAGCCACAGGATAGGGACCCACTGCCCCCGAGGAACCTTCAGAACTTTACAGGCCCTCTCTAGAGCAGTGATCCACTTATGGATGTCAACACCCTCCTAGTAAGGAGGGACTATCCTGCTCATGTTCCTAGTGTCAAAGGAGTGTTCCCTAACTCTAGGTTCACTAGTGCTGCCACCATGGGATTCTAATCCCAAATTCTTCCTAGCCCTCTGGAATTTTAGGGTTTCCTTATCTAGGGACAACTGTTCCTTCTTGATCCTGAGCTTGGCTCTCTCAAATTTGAGTAGGTGGAAGTCCCTATTGAAGTGGCAAGAGGAAATTTAATTAACTCAGGCGGACCTGAACCTCCCCTGAACCCTTTGTACCCTCCCAGGAGGAATAAAGGGGTCCTACCTCTAGGGCCTCCCTCCGTGTCACTAGAACTATTCCTTGCGGGACTAGAGTTCACCACTAAGGGGTCCTGGACATGCTCAGAAGCAGAGTCATGGGTGTTGGACACCCCTGGCTCATCTTCTGGAGCATCACCATCCAAGTTATCCTGCCCATCTGACCTTTTTTCTTCACTGTTAATACACAACTCTTCAAATGTCACTTGTAAATAAATCATCATAGTCTTGAGCAACGCCACCACGCCTTCAATCATTGTTTCAATTAAATGCTCAATATTTTGGCTCTAATAATCCTAGCATTAGGCATATTTGCTAGTTTTGAGCATTTTATAGTTTTTGTGAGCCTCCAATATAATAATGTTCTTGTGCTTTAGTGCATCCCATGCCCTGCTCATTTGTGACCCTCCACCCACTGTATTCATTTGTAAGCTTCACACTCAAACACTATGTTTCCGGTGTTCATCACTAACACCCCATATCTAAGCTTTGCCACACATCTCATTTTGTATATCTCACTATACCTGTCTTCTGTGAGCATCTCATATGTGTCACTCACAATAATAAGCGTCTCTCTTCCACAAAAACACTGTACATCTCATTTTTGGGAGCATCCCACCCAAGGCGAATTCTTATTGCAAATTTATTTCATAGGACTTCTTATATTTTTGTGCAAGATAATGCGTTTGAGTGCACTCTAGACTCATATCATCCAACTGCAATAACGCTTCTCATAGATTAGACAATAAACGTTTCTGTATTGTGTTGTATACTTTGCGATGCATTAAGGGATTCTCTACCCTCCAGTCACAGGAATGCAGCTGATAAACTTCCAGTGTTTGAGAAACTATTCTCGCTCTCCTTCTTGTGCCCTCCTAGACCAGGGGTTTCTAAAAGGGATCAAACTGACTTCAATACTCAAACAGACACACAGAATCCTATACCATACTATTAGACCTGCCAGCCTTCGGGTGGTCTTCTGCCAAACTGTTTGCCTGGTTACTTCCTCTTTTTGCTAATTATTTTTGTTGGCCTTAGGACTCTGAGCACTTTACCACTGCTGACCAGTGCTAAAGTGCATGTGCTTCTCCCCTAAACATGGTAACATTGGTGTATACACAACTGGCATATTTAATTTACTTGTAAGTAACTGTTTCAGTGGTATACCATATAACCTGGGCCTAAAAATTAAATGCTTCTAGTGGGTCTGCAGCACTGAATTTGCCACCCACACAAGTAGTCCTTTAAACATGTCTCAGGCCTGCCACTGCAAAACCTGTGTGCGCAATGTTACTGCCATGTTGGCATGGTATTAAAAACCCATTGCCAATCCTTAAACTTCCCTTTTATTACACATCACCCCTAAGGTAGGCCCTAGGTAGCCCATAGGGCAGGGTGCTATGTTACAAAAAGGTAGGACATGTAATTTTAAGTTTTGCATGTCCTTGTAGTAAAAAACACCTACATTTTTTTCACTAGTGTGAGGCCTACTCTGATTGATTAACATTGGGATTTCCTTAATACACTCTTTTAAGCTGTAATTCCTGGTTAGAAAGGAGTAGCTGAATCATGTTTTATATCTTTGGAATGGCAATGATAAATCCTCTTTACTGGTAAGGTTGGATTTCATATTACTATTTTAGATATGCCACTTTTAGTAAGTGGACATTTCTCTGCTCTTACAGCTCTGTGTGCCTGCAGCCTGTCTCCAATACACTCCAATATTAGTCCAATTGCATTTTGAGGTTTAGGAATGTCGTGAAGAGCATCCAGGTTATTCTTCCTTTTTTTCGTCCTACCTTTGTTTGCTTGATGCATGAAGAACCTGTTTTTCGCATTTGATCTAATTGCTTTGTGAATGTAAATAACAATTAAAGCATACTTGCAAACTGTGACTGCATGCCTGACTTTACCAATGTTTCACTACAAAATTATGCAATTGTAATTTGGTTAACGGAGCGTACAGATCTCATACAATGGGCAATTTGTAATGAGTCACTGGAAAGTTCAAAAGTTGTCCTTGTCCCCCTCTAACACCCCCAGAAATTGAGTGTCTCCTACGCCCCTGGAATCAATAGAAGTTCAGCAGACCCTCGAAGGCATTCACATTGGTGGCTGATGCCCAACAGTGGAGAAAACTTTCTGACGAGCTGCTTTTAATGAAAGATTTAAAAAGCTTCCAATATGGTCATGTGTAAGACCTGAGTGTGTCAAGCCAAGACACACTGCACGTCTGGGTACAATCTCAGTGTTATGAAACGGGATCTGACCTTAGCAATCGGAAAATGTTTCACCCTCAACTCATCTCCAAGTTTATAGGCTTTTCTTACTTTTATCAAAGAGGATTAAAAAGAGCGTATGCTAAAAATAAACAATTCTTATCCACTTCACATACTGCTTAAATGCACATACTGATCAAAGTCAAACAGAAACCACGGAGACAAAATAGTGGATTGTGATTGTCCCAATTTTAATTTAGAGCCCAAATCTCATGCAAAGGCCAAATTTGGACTAATGTAGAATTAATAAAACAAAACGTGGGAAAGAACAAACATGAATGAAAGTTTTCTTAATCTGGATTTTTCTTTTTGCCTCAACACAGAGCTCATGCACCAGTAACATCCAAGGACCGACGCCTGGATTCTGGGTCTTGGGAGATGTCTTCATCAGAGAATACTTCACTGTTTTTGACAGAGCGAACAACCAGGTTGGCTTTGCACCCATTGCAACAGCTTCAAAAGACAGAATTGGCTATAGTTTAGCTCTATATATTGCTCTATTGTTTCTTATCATGCTATGTATGTAAGTGTCACAATAAAGCATACTTGGTTAATGTAAAAAAAATGAAGCCAAGCAACACAGCATCTTCAATTGAATCTAGCATGTGTGAAATCCTTCAACTGATGCTATTTTTAGAACTATTAGATAATCCTGAACTGAGGTGTATAGGATATATCTTACATATATCTTACATATATATCTTCAGCCAGGATAGCTTGATTCCAGTGGCATGGAAAGCACGGGACCCACGTCTGGGCATACCCGTCTGGGCATACCCGTCCCACTCGGGGTGACAAATGCAAAAACAACAGTTGATGAACAGAATGTAGAACAATGTCATACATTCACCCCAGTACAGAGATCTGGGCCTAAATCCATCGTTTTTTTGCTCACCATGCCATTCCAGTTTGAACCCAGCCATATGCAAATCAGTCTTGACCCTGTGCCTCATGGGAACAGTCCAGCCCGAACTGCCAAGCCAGGTCCTCCCTGTACTGGAAACAAGCATCCTAGGGTCCAAACTGGGGTGGCGTTGTGGGCAAAAGAACGATGGATTTAACCCAGATCTTTTGACTGGGGGAGAATGTTTGCATTGTCAGCATTCCGTCCATCATTTGTTTGCTGTAACACTTTTCGCCCTAAGTGGAATGGGTGTGTCCAGACGTGGGTCCCTTGCTCACTGTGCCACTGGATTCAAGCTAGCCTGGCTGAAGAAGGGTGACATACCCTGAAACCGGTCCCAGGATGCTTGTTTCCGGTCCAGGAGGACCTGGCCTGGCAGTTCGGTCTGGACTGTTCCCATGGGGCACAGGGTCAACACTGATTTGCATATGGCTGGGTCCAAACTGGGGTGGCGTAGTGGGCAAAAGAACGATGGATTTAACCCAGATATTTTGCCTGGGGGAGAATGTTTGCATTGTCAGCATTTCGTCCATCATTTGTTTGCTGTAACACTTTTCGCTCTTTAGTGGGATGGGTATGCCCAGACGTGGGTCCCTTGCTCACTGTGTCACTGGATTCAAGCTAGTCTGGCTGAAGAAGGGTGACATACCCTGAAACCTGTCCCAAGATGCGTGTTTCCTGTCCAGGGATGACCTGGCCTGGCAGTTCGGTCTGGACTGTTCCCATGGGGCACAGGGTCAAGACTGATTTGCATATGGCTGGGTCCAAACTGGGGTGGCGTAGTGGGTAAAAGAACGATGGATTTAACCCAGATCTTTTGACTGGGGGAAAATGTTTGCATTTTCAGCATTCCGTCCATCATTTGTTTGCTGTAACACTTTTCGCCCTAAGTGGGATGGGTATGCCCAGACGGGGGTCCCTTGCTCACTGTGCCACTGGATTCAAGCTAGCCTGGCTGAAGAAGGGTGACATACCCTGAAACCGGTCCCAGGATGCTTGTTTCCGGTCCAGGGAGGACCTGGCCTGGCAGTTCGGTCTGGACTGTTCCCATGGGGCTAAGGGTCAAGACTGATTTGCATATGGCTGGGTCCAAACTGGGGTGGCGTAGTGGGCAAAAGAACGATGGATTTAACCCAGATCTTTTGACTGGGGGAGAATGTTTGCATTGTCAGCATTCCGTCCATCATTTGTTTGCTGTAACACTTTTCGCCCTAAGTGGGATGGGTATGCCCAGACGTGGGTCCCTTGCTCACTGTGCCACTGGATTCAAGCTAGCCTGGCTGCAGAAGGGTGACATACCCTGAAACAGATCCCAGGATGCTTGTTTCTGGTCCAGGGAGGACCTGGCCTGGCAGTTCGGTCTGGACTGTTCCCATGGGGCACAGGGTCAAGACTGATTTGCATATGGCTGAGTCCAAACTGGGGTGGCGTAGTGGGCAAAAGAACGATGGATTTAACCCAGATCTTTTGACTGGGGGAGAATGTTTGCATTCTCAGCGTTCCGTCCATCATTTGTTTGCTGTAACACTTTTCGCCCTAAGTGGGATGGGTATGCCCAGACGTGGGTTCCTTGCTCACTGTGCCACTGGATTCAAGCTAGCCTGTCTGAAGAAGGGTGACATGCCCTGAAACCGGTCCCAGGATGCTTGTTTCCGGTCCAGAGAGGACCTGGCCTGGCAGTTCGGTCTGGACTGTTCCCATGGGGCACAGGGTCAAGACTGATTTGCATATGGCTGGGTCCAAACTGGGGTGGCGTAGTGGGCAAAAGAACAATTGATTTAACCCAGATCTTTTAACTGGGGGAGAATGTTTGCATTGTCAGCATTCCGTCGATCATTTGTTTGCTGTAACACTTTTCGCCCTAAGTGGGATGGGTATGCCCAGACATGGGTCCCTTGCTCACTGTGCCACTGGATTCAAGTTAGACTGGCTGAAGAAGGGTGACATACCCTGAAACCGGTCCCACGATGCTTGTTTCCGGTCCAGGGAGGACCTGGCCTGGCAGTTCGGTCTGGACTGTTCCCATGGGGCACAGGGTCAAGACTGATTTGCATATGGCTGGGTCCAAACTGGGGTGGCGTAGTGGGCCAAAGAACGATGGATTTAACCCAGATCTTTTGACTGGGGGAGAATGTTTGCATTGTCAGCATTCCGTCCATCATTTGGTTGCTGTAACACTTTTCGCCCTAAGTGGGATGGGTATGCCCAGACGTGGGTCCCTTGCTCACTGTGCCACTGGATTCAAGCTAGCCTGGCTGAAGAAGGGTGACATACCCTGAAACCGGTCCCAGGATGCTTGTTTCTGGTCCAGGGAGGACCTGGCCTGGCAGTTTGGTCTGGACTGTTCCCATGGGGCACAGCGTCAAGACTGATTTGCATATGGCTGGGTCCAAACTGGGGTGGCGTAGTGGGCAAAAGAACGATGGATTTAACCCAGATCTTTTGACTGGGGGAGAATGTTTGCATTATCAGCATTCCGTCCATCATTTGTTTGATGCTGATCTTCCATCCTGCGGGGAGGGATCGCCAATCCGCTCCAGGTTGATTCCCTTGTTCAGGTACACAGGCATGGGAGCTCAGGCTAACCTAAGAGATCGGGAAGAGGGTACACCAACTATGCTCTCAGAGTAGGGGTAGTGATAGGTAGGAATATATAGACATCAGACTGCCATGGTTGGACTGTTTATTCTTTTCACCATGTTCATCAAGCTAGTTATATTGCTTTGTTTTATCTGCCTAATAATCACAGCTCATTCTTTCTATGCAAGAATACGATTGTATCAATAAAGGTATTAAAAACTTAATTTGTATCTTTCTTGTGTTTATCATGAGCATGCATAAGTAAACAACAAAAGGGGGAAGATCTGTTTCCATGATTCCCTTGGGGATCAGAATATCATGGTCGAGGTTGCCAAACTCACCTGCCACCCCAGGAAGGTTAGGGTTTCAGATGAGGCACTGTGAGCTAGCTAAGAATTTGGCTGACAGTATCTGGTCGGTATAGATGGGCTCAGTCCCTTCATTCTGAAGTTCTGTTGTCCTAATGCACAGGCCTACCTTTTTTAGTGTGAACTGTATAACAATACAGTCTATAATAATCTCCTGAGTAACAGTGGTGTGCTTGTTAGCCCTGACAGACACCCAGAGCAATAACGGTGTGACCTTAATTAAAACTGATACATAGGTCATGCCCAATTCCTCATGTAAAAATAAGTAAGGAATCGATGGGTGAAGGCCGGGCAAACAGAGGCAAAACCGATTCTCCTCTACCTGCAACTCATTAACGTTATGGTAGCCCCAGACTCCAGCACCATACATTAAAACAAGTATACATTTTTGTAAATAGACCTCCAAAAGAGGCTGAATCGGTTTGTTACCTACTCTTTTTGCGCAGTTGAACAAAGCGCCAACAGAATGATTGAAACATAGACATTCATTAGATACACAGAGCATCCAGGTACATTTAGAGTCAAACGTAATTCCTAAATAGGGAAAGTTGGAAACCTGCTCAATATACCTGCCTTTAATCCAAAAGAGGCCTGCTTTGACTGCTCTAGAGCTGCATATCATGTATTTAGTTTTAGAAAAGTTGATTTCCAAATCTACGTTGTGCATAAAAATGACAAAACTGTTAATTAATATCCTCAAGCCATTGGGGTTTTGAGATATTAAAACAACATTATCTACATAAAGCAAAGCCGGTACTGAGGTGGACTTAATCTTGGGCTAATCATTTCCTGAGCTTTGCAGGCAATCATTTAAACCATTAATGTAGAGAAGAAACAGGATGGGCGCCAGGACAGAGCCTTGCTGCTCTGGCGATCTGCTGTAGTAGAGTACGGAAGAGAAGCCCCGCCCACTCCCCGCCCATATTTTTCATTGGCTTGTGTCTTTGTCTTTCGTAAATGCTGGCTTCTGATTCCTTAATAGGCTTGTTAGTTACCCCTTGGTACCGCCTTTTCTTCATTTGTAACCTCCCATGGCTACTGGCCCCTATACTTCGTTGTTACACAGTATGGTACGTGTTAGTTAGACTGTGAGCACTATTTTCTTCATCGAGTTTCTCTTACTGATGGCACAACCACGACGTGCTTTGCTTACGTGGTGCCTTCTTTACAACCCCACACTCCCTCCTGTTGTCTGTGCCTTCTTTACCACCCGTCCTCCCTCCCGTTGTCCCTGATGCCTACCTTACCCCCTCTCCCATTGTCTGTGCCTTCTTAAACCCCCCCTCCCTCCCGTTGTCCGTGTCTTTCGTTCCCCCGTTGTCCGTGTCTTTCATCTGCCCCCTCCCTCCCGTTGTCCGTGCCTTTCATCCCCCCTACCTCCCGTTGTCCATGGTACCTACTTAATGGCTATGCCAATGCTTTTTTAAAATGTATATGCTAAATAATAGCGGCCGCGAGTCTCATTGCGCGCAGCTCACCCAACTCACTTAAAAAGATTTTTTAGGTCGAGCATCAGTGCGGAAGCGCTGTCTGCAAGACCTGCTGTAATCACTCTATCGAGTGTAATCCAGCCTCCTGCCTACAATTGGTTCACTGCTGCCACCGCTTTAATTTCCTGGCTCTTTATTGGTTAATGCTCCGATACATCATTTCCGGTTTTACGCAAGGAGCACCAGTCAATTACAGTTTCCTAACACTCCTAAATGTTATTGTGTTTCTTGGGGACTACTTGTTTATTTATTTTCCTACAAGTGTGTGGCACGCATACATACATTATCAGCAAGGCGCCCTTTCACAAACTACTTGTTTCTTTATTTTCCTACAAGTGTGTGGCAGGCATACATGCATTATCAGCACGACGCCCTTTCACAAACTACTTGTTTATTTATTTTCCTACGAGTGTGTGGCACGCATACATACATTATCAGCACGACGCACTTTCACAAACTTCTTGTTTATTTATTTTCCTACAAGTGTGTGGCACGCATACTTACATTATCAGCACGACGCACTTTCACAAACTACTTGTTTATTTATTTTCCTACAAGTGTGTGGCACGCATACTTACATTATCAGCACGACGCACTTTCACAAACTTCTTGTTTATTTATTTTCCTACAAGTGTGTGGCAGGCATACATGCATTATCAGCACGACGCCCTTTCACAAACTACTTGTTTATTTATTTTCCTACAAGTGTGTGGCACGCATACTTACATTATCAGCACGACGCACTTTCACAAACTTCTTGTTTATTTATTTTCCTACAAGTGTGTGGCAGGCATACATGCATTATCAGCACGACGCCCTTTCACAAACTACTTGTTTATTTATTTTCCTACAAGTGTGTGGCACGCATACTTACATTATCAGCACGACGCACTTTCACAAACTTCTTGTTTATTTATTTTCCTACAAGTGTGTGGCAGGCATACTTACATTATCAGCACGACGCACTTTCACAAACTTCTTGTTTATTTATTTTCCTACAAGTGTGTGGCAGGCATACATGCATTATCAGCACGACGCCCTTTCACAAACTACTTGTTTATTTATTTTCCTACAAGTGTGTGGCACGCATACTTACATTATCAGCACGACGCACTTTCACAAACTTCTTGTTTATTTATTTTCCTACAAGTGTGTGGCAGGCATACATGCATTATCAGTACGACTCCCTTTCACAAACTACTTGTTTATTTATTTTCCTACGAGTGTGTGGCACGCATACATACATTATCAGCAAGGCGCCCTTTCACAAACTACTTGTTTATTTATTTTCCTACAAGTGTGTGGCACGCATACTTACATTATCAGCACGACGCACTTTCACAAACTTCTTGTTTATTTATTTTCCTACAAGTGTGTGGCAGGCATACTTACATTATCAGCACGACGCCCTTTCACAAACTACTTGTTTATTTATTTTCCTACAAGTGTGAGGCACGCATACATGCATTATCAGCACGACGCCCTTTCACAAACTACTTGTTTATTTATTTTCCTACAAGTGTGTGGCACGCATACATGCATTATCAGCACGACGCACTTTCACAAAGTACTTGTTTATTTATTTTCCTACAAGTGTGTGGCAGGCATATATGCATTATCAGCACGACGCACTTTCACAAACTACTTGTTTATTTATAATCCTACAAGTGTGTGGCACGCATACATACATTATCAGCAAGGCGCCCTTTCACAAACTACTTGTTTATTTATTTTCCTACAAGTGTGTGGCAGGCATATATGCATTATCAGCACAACACCCTTTCGCAAACTACTTGTTTATTTATAATCCTACAAGTGTGTGGCACGCATACATGCATTATCAGCACGACGCACTTTCACAAACTACTTGTTTATTTATTTTCCTACAAGTGTGTGGCACGCATGCATACATTATCAGCACGACGCCCTTTCACAAACTACTTGTTTATTTATTTTCCTACGAGTATGTGGCATGCATAAATACATTATCAGCACGACGCACTTTCACAAACTACTTGTTTATTTATTTTCCTACAAGTGTGTGGCACGCATACTTACATTATCAGCACGACGCACTTTCACAAACTTCTTGTTTATTTATTTTCCTACAAGTGTGTGGCACGCATACTTACATTATCAGCACGACGCACTTTCACAAACTTCTTGTTTATTTATTTTCCTACAAGTGTGTGGCACGCATACATACATTATCAGCACGACGCACTTTCACAAACTTCTTGTTTATTTATTTTCCTACAAGTGTGTGGCATGCATAAATACATTATCAGCACGACGCACTTTCACAAACTACTTGTTTATTTATTTTCCTACAAGTGTGTGGCACGCATACTTACATTATCAGCACGACGCACTTTCACAAACTTCTTGTTTATTTATTTTCCTACAAGTGTGTGGCACGCATACTTACATTATCAGCACAACGCACTTTCACAAACTTCTTGTTTATTTATTTTCCTACAAGTGTGTGGCACGCATACTTACATTATCAGCACGACGCACTTTCACAAACTTCTTGTTTATTTATTTTCCTACAAGTGTGTGGCACGCATACATACATTATCAGCACGACACCCTTTCACAAACTACTTGTTTATTTATTTTCCTACAAGTGTGTGGCAGTTGATGGAGCAGAGTAAAAGAAAAATTTTAACCCCTAACAAATTTTATAAATAATTAATAAATATGTTCGTTTAAATGTATTAATCAACAATGTATGTGAGGGAAGGGTAACACGCAAATATGTATGCTGAATAATCTATTTACAAATGTCCGTGTGTCTAATTATAACATAAAAATAATTGCGTACTAATTAAATAATAAATGCATGATCCGTGATGTTGCAAAAACAATAGTGATGGTGAGTAAGGAACAGCCTAAATCTTGCTTTCCACTAGGTAATAACTGATTGGGGTACGTAGAAGATGGGAGGGAAACGAAAAGGCTATGTTTCTCTATTTTAATTATGTTTTGTTTATTTCTAAATAGTGCTTCTAAATCGAATGGCGATACAAAATGGCTGCCGTTTATTAGAGTGCGCATGCGCTGAGAATACACACGCTGAGAATACACATGCTGAGGGAGAAAAAGCTGGAGAAAGACTGACCACGTGATGATGCTGAAAGGCTAGGATGCAAGAAATGGTCAAGGCTGATGTGACCTATTTGAACTGATAATGTGCCGTGGTGATCAGCAAAGAATCGTGGGAAACAGTTTAAGAGAAAGGACAATGCCTGCAGAGTTCTCGAATGTATCGAAAGAAGTTACAAATGTACTGATCGAAGCGGATGGAAACATGTCATGAACTGTGAGAAAGGAAATGAATATATGCATTCCAGAAGAACAAGCTGGAACAGGGAGAATTTGATTAAAACTGAATAATGGACTGAGTGGACCAATGAAAGAAAAGCGTGTTATTAATGTTGCAACAATTAGCTAGCAAAGTTAGAATTAGGGTATAAGAAGGCCTACTCTTAGTGGGAGGGGGTCATCGCGCTTGCTTCCAGTATAGCGAAGTTCTAGATCGATGAGCGGGAGATGCTGAGAGACTGTTAGATGAGACGGGTTGCGGTAGCTGATGCTGACGAGCTGAAGATTCTGTTGCTGTCTTTATTTTCCAGTTGAGTATGAGAATCATGCTATTTACCAACTTTAGACTTAGTTTAGAAATCATTAGGCTAATTTAGGAAGATAGGCAGGTTAATTAGGATTTTCCTCATGACAACATTTCCTTTCTGCAATAAAATTGATTTTGCTTAATAAATATTTGATTTTAATAAATGCATGAATAATTGAATAATAAAGTCTAAATTCTTTTTCCATGCCTTTAAAATTTATATAAACTTTGAAATTCTGAAATCAAATGACTCAGTGATTATTTACTAAATGTTTGCGAAATTAGTAATTAGTTATTGTGATTTAGCTGGTCTTAATTACTATCAACTAATACATACTAGATGATCCATCGACAAAACAATGAGCAGGAATATCTTATGAGATAACTAAGAAAGTGATAGGTTATGGTAAAAAGGTATCCCGGCTCTTTCCAGCGGTACATCATGATGTTCGTTTAGGTGTTTCTTTCTCCTAGGAGTATAGTTTCGTAAAAGTGTAGACAGGAAATCCAGGTGAGTGAGTGTGTGTGTTTGATAGGCGATGTCATGGGCCCCATCGTCATGTGGATGTGAGAATTATAAGTCGCGTCTGGATGACCGATAAATGACATGGGAGAAATAGTTTTCATTGTATCCGCTGCATCAGATTTCTTGGTAGCAGAGTTATGGTTTCTATAGATTAGTTTGGTGATTATTGATTATTGATTATTTTTTATGACTAACACTATATGTTGAGTCACGTTATGTTATATGTGAGTTTTCACGCTTCTGGGATGTAGGAAGTGGAACACGTGTGGCAAGAGAAGTCACATGGAATTTGGTACATGGTCTGAATTCATTTTGGTAATAACGCAGGTTGTGTTATGTTAGGGATTTTTTCTGTACGAAAGGTGTCTAACTGAGATAGCAAATCACGTTTTCTTGTGAAACTCTGGCCTTAATTCTCAGGAGCATAGTCTCCACATGTGTCTTATCCCCAGAGAAACGGGTTTACTGTTTGCTTGAAAGAAGGATAAGGTAGAGGGAAGTGCTACTTTATCGGCGAAAGTTAATAATTCTGTGGTAGGGTAGAGGTAAGCGCTGCCTACTGGAAATACAGGATTCTTGTGTAAAAGGACAAAGCTGTCACTTTTGTTTAGCGAATCAGACTATGGAATTGTTTTAAATATCATAACTAACGAAGAAACATTGAAAAGAAAATTGCCGATAAATTTTGTAAAGGAGGGGTAAAAGAGCAGGAGTGACGTAGACAGTGCCGCGCTAGGATTGGATAGTGCGCTAGTCACGTGAACGCAAAGACAGGAGTGACGTAGAAAAGTGCCGCGCTAGGATTGGTTGGTGCGCGTAAGAAGGAAATCGTTCTGATTGGTATGTTGGTGTGAATCGCGCTGTGATTGGTTACAGTTCCGTACACGGAACGGTGCTGAATTTTAGAGAGATTTGAAGAGAAAACCGATTGAAAACCTGCCGTATTATGAGTATGAAAAGGAGAGGACGTCATGGACGACAAAAATTAAGAATTTCTTTAAGAAAGACAAAAAGGTTGTGACTAGAGAGGGACAAGTAATTCCTCAGCCGAAATCAGCAGCTTCACATATGATGCTGAAATATGGATATCATACATGCATATGGTTAGAAAATTGGGCAAAGTATACGAAGAATGATGGAGCATTAGCTTTCCCTGAGAATGGTTTATTTAGTGTAGCGGTTTTGCGGAACTTGAGGGAAAAGATGACAAATTTAGAACCTAGACCTAGACCGACACAGTTTGAAGCGTTGACGGAATGGGAAGATGAGATGTATGAGCGAGAGAGATTCAGAGGTTTAAGGGATCATGAGTTTATGCCTGGAAGAATGTGGGGAATAAATCATGAGGATCGAATAAAACGATGGAGATGTGCTAACATGACAGGAGGTTTGTTTCCGGCTTTTACTGTTGAAGAAGAGACTAAGAGAAAACGTACTGAGAAAAAGAAACATATGGAGAGGGAAAAATATATGCATGAGAGTGAAACAGATGATGAATTGCTGGAAGATATTCTAAATAGAAATCCCCCTCCGTATCAGCAGAGTTCTACAGTGGTGACACCTAATGCGCCGCAAATAGAGACTGTGCGAAATAAAAGTCCCGTAAAAAGAATTGAAATAAATAGGTCACAAGATCAAATGAGAACTTCGCAAAATGAAGGAGTAGAAAGTGACAATGCAACTGAATTAGCAAGAACGACAAAAGAACTGACTGAGAAAATTAGAGAATTAACGAAAAACATGGAAGCTGTAACTGTACCCGTAACAATAGGTCCAGTAATACCAGTTTTTGAGAATCAGAAAATTGATGAACGCTCTTTAGTGATTCCTATGAATTCACAATTTCAAAGAGAAAGAGAAGGATGGAACCAAGTACAAGTAATTTGGCTAGTGCTTATAGACCAAGTCCACCTGAAAATTTGACTGTGAATGAGTGTAATGGTAGGAAAATGCATATGGTAACAGAATCTGCAACGGAGACTCCTGAAAAGAGTGGTAATTGGATAGAACTAAATAATACACCCATAGGTCCGACTCCTGATGAGTTAAATGAGTGGATGAAGGCATTTAAAATAAAAGAACCAGAAGAAAAACCATTAGATGCAATTAGGTTAAAGATTGACATGGAAGAATTAATTTTAGGAACGATTGGTACAGAAAAGCTGAAAAATTACCAGGATGATGAGATTATGTTTCTGTGCAGAAGTATTACATGGAGAGCTAGAAATTTACATGACAAACTGGAAGAGATAGCAAGTGAAATTGGAGTGGAATTTGCGAAAGTGAAAACATTGCAGAAACCATACAGAGTAGACTTTTGTGAGAAAGATATTGAAAATTTGAACACAGCAGGAAGGCTGACTCAGATAAAAGAGTTGATTGTATTATTGAGAAAATGGGGTGATGTGGACAGATGGAAAGTCCGATGGACGAAAAAGTATGAGAAAACTGCAGACAAAGCTTCTTTGGCTTTTATGATAACTGAAAAGGAACCTGTTGCAAGAGAATACCCTATGAGAGAAACTCCAGGTGGTAGTTATGTGCATGTTCCCTGGACTAGACAGGATATACTGTCATTTACAAATGAATTCCCGAAGTTGAGAGAGAAACCAGTTGAATGGTACCGACAAGTGGAGAGGTTTGTGAAGGTTTCAAAGGTGTTGTGGATAGATTTAGATGGATTGTTTGACATAGTGGTGCCAACTGATTTGTGGTCTGAATGTAAAATTACAGTTGACTGGCCAACTACAGAATATCAAAGAGATCCTAAGACAGGAGCTCCAGGTCCTGAGGTGATGCGGAAATATGAACAGGTGATTTACCTTTTTGAAAAATAAGATTCCTCCTAAAGAAACAGATTGGGTAAAAATAGACAGAACTACACAGGAAAGTAAGGAGTCCGTACATGCCTACTATGAGAGATTGTTGTTGGTCTTCAAGCAATATAGTGGTTATGAGGAGTTGAGTGAAAAGGATATGAGTCATTTTGTATATAGATTTGTGTTTGGACTGAAACCAGAGATTAGTGAAATGATTAAACAACATATGATTAACTGGCAAAATGGCACTGTAGATGAGGTACTGAGGTATGCTAAGTATTGTAGTGATGATATTGAGAGTAGACAGCGTAAATTGAAAGAGAAGGCAATGTGGGCACAGGTGAAAGTGGCAGAGAAACAGGAAGCTCAATTGAATAATAGTGGGAATGAAACAGGACAGAATAAAACCCGACCTAACATAGGTAAAGGAAAAGGTCAAATGAGTCTAGAAGAGGCAAAGAAAAAATGGCCATGTCATAATTGCGGAAAAATAGGGCATTGGAGAAACGAGTGTAAGTTCCCACCAAAACCTAATCCGGAAAATCAATCATTAAATCCACAGGTGCAGAATGAGGTAGTTGTTCAACAAGGTCAGGTGCCACAACCACCACTTCCCAACAGTGTTAACCAGCAGAGATACAGTACAGAAACAGGATTCTACGGAGGAGAGCAGGTAACACAGTTGCCGCGAGCAGCTAACATTTCTCAGTATTGGTTGCGTCAGAGTGAGGATGAGTCGGATGAAAGTTCATGATGGTTCCTAGGAGAGGGAAAAGAGTGCGTACTTGGCGCAACTCTAGAGGTAGATCAGTCTGGTCCCTTTGTGGATGGAGAAGTGAATGGAGCAAATGTAACATTCCTTGTCGATACTGGAGCTACCCGTTCTACTGTTAGGTCAGTGGAAATTCCGAACCTTCCTCTCTCAGGTGAATATATCCAAGTAGTTGGAGTAGCGAATCAGCAGATTAAAACACCACTTACTGAATTAGTGGAAGTAAAAATTGGTCCTTTCAGTAAAATGCATAGATTTGTAGTTTGCGATTGTAGTCCCGTAAATCTTTTAGGTCGTGACCTCTTGTGCAAAATGAATTGCACAATTTATTGTACACCAGATGGAATTGGATTTCAGACCCCAGATGAAGATGTATTGTATAAAGTGACATTGATGAATCAGGAACCAGAAATGAATGGTTTGTTTCCTGCATTTGATGCAGAAAAGCTTCCAAAAGAGTTGAAAGAGACAGTGGAAGAGAATGTGTGGGATTTTACAGGAGAAGATATTGGATTGATGAAAGAGGTAGATCCCGTAAAAGTGACAGTAAAGGAAGGAACAACTTATCCAAATACGCCACAGTATAAATTGACTCCCGAAATAATTGAAGGGATAACTCCTGTGATAAATAAAATTATTGAACAGGGAATTCTAAAAGAAATAATGAGCAGTCCATGTAATTCACCTATAATGGGATTGAAAAAGCCAAACGGAACATATAGAATAGTACAGGATTTGAGAAAAATAAACAAAATAGTTGTGCCTTGTTGTCCAATAGTGCCAAACCCTGCAGTAATTCTATACCAAATTCCACATGAAGCTGAGTGGTACACTGTGATAGATTTGTGTCACGCATTTTTCTCTATTCCTTTACATCCAGATAGCCAGCCATTATTTGCGTTCCGGTTCGGAGAGCGTATTTTGGCATGGTGCCGAATTCCTCAGGGGTATACAGAAACCCCCTCAATCTTTAATCAGATTTTAAAGAAGTCCCTGGAAGATTTGAAAATGCCAGAAAAGTCAGTGATGGTGCAGTATATCGATGACCTATTGGTGGCATCGAAAACAAAAGAAACATGTGTCAGCGATACAATTGCTTTACTGAACCATCTAGAGAAAAGAGGACATAGAGTGTCCCCTTCAAAATTGCAGTTTTGTCAGAAAGAAGTCCAATATTTAGGGCATAAAATTGAGAAAGGAGTGCGAAAGATAACGACTGAGAGAATAAAAATGATTCAAGGAATGAGAGCACCAATGACACAAAGAGAGGTAAGAATGTTTCTGGGAATGGTTGGATATTGCCGACAATGGATAAGTGGTTTTTCATTGATTGCTAAGCCATTACAAAAACTGACCAAGAAGGATGTTAGAGATCCTTTTGAATTGAATGACGAAGAAATGAAATCTTTCAAAGAATTGAAAAAGAAATTGTGTGAGGCCCCTGCTTTAGGAATGCCTGACTACGAAAAGGATTTTGAATTGTACTGCAGTGAAAGAGATGGATGTGCATTTTCAGTACTGGTACAAAAACATGGAACAATGAAGAGACCAATTGCTTATTTTTCAGCTGTTTTAGATCCTATAGCAAAAGCGTTGCCTGGATGTCTGAAAGCTGTTGCTGCTACTTGTGTAAGTCTGGAACAAAGTGAAGGTATAGTGATGGGGTATCCACTGAGAGTATATGTTCCCCATTCAGTGGAGATTCTTTTGACAAGAACAAAAACACAGTACATGACACATAGTCGGCTGACTAAGTACGAAAAAGTAATCTTGATTGCAGAAAATGTGACCATAGATAGATGTATGAATGTGAATCCTTCGACATCATTGCCAGATGAAGAGAGTATAATTGAACAAGATGAAGTAGATCATGATTGTCTGAATGTGCTGGAATATTGCACCAAACCAAGAGCTGACATAAAAGATGAGCCTTTGAAAGAGTCAGATTACGTCATGTTTGTGGATGGCTCATGCTTGAGAACAGGAGAAGGAGTTTTAAGCGCAGCTTACGCAGTATGCACGGTGGCGACTGTGATGGAAGCATCTTGTCTGAAAGGAATAAGGTCTGCCCAAGTTGCAGAACTGATTGCTTTGATTCAAGCATGTAAGTTGGGAAGAAATGTACGAGTTACGATTGTGACAGATAGCCAGTATGGTTTTGGTGTTGTGCATGACTTTGGTCAGATTTGGTCACAAAGAGGTTTCTTGACGTCTGCAGGAACACCTATCAGAAATGGAGATTTTGTGAAGAAACTGCTTGAGGCGATACAGCTGCCTAGGCAGATAGCTGTAGTGAAATGCAAAGCACATAAGAAAAATGAAGATTACATAACTGTCGGAAATAATTACGCCGACGAGATAGCAAGATATTGTGCAGAAAACATGGTATCCCTGAATAAGACTCGAGAAAGGGAGCATATTTCTTCTCCTTTGCTTTTTACTAACACTATTGAGACATGGGATGAGGTGAGGCAATTACAGGAAGTTGCAAATGATGAGGAAAAAGATTACTGGATAAAAGCAGGATGTAGAAGACAAGAAAACAATGGTGTGTGGGTTTACAGAGATGAAAGACCAGTTATGCCTGATAGCATGATTTCAGACATGGCACGGATGTACCATGGACAAGCTCATATTGGGAGAGATGCAATGATCAGATTTTTTAAACAGACATGGTATAACCCAAAATTCAGAGCCATAGCTGAAAGTCTTTGTCAAAGATGTCTTATTTGTCAACAGTTTAATCCAGGAAGAAAAACAATAGTGAGTCTAGGAACAATAGGACGAGAAGGAGGTCCGTTCACTAGAATGCAATTAGATTTCATTGAGATGCCCCCTTGTAACAGACTAAAATATGTTCTAGTGGTCGTCTGTTTGTTTTCTCGTTGGGTGGAGGCATACCCGACAAGAAGGAATGATGGAATAACAGTAGCAAAGCTTATGCTACGAGAGTTCATTCCAAGGTATGGTTTTCCAGTCACGATTGAGACAAATAGAGGAACACATTTTCAAAATGATCTGATTCAATTAATTTGCAGAAAACTGCATTGTGCATACAGACCAGAGGCTTCTGGGGTAGTAGAGCAAATAAATGGAACAATTAAGAATAGGTTAGGAAAAATGTGTCAAGCTACAGGACTCAAATGGCCCGATGCACTGCCCCTTGTCCTGATGACCATCAGAAGTATTCCTGAAAAGAAAACTGGACTGAGTCCTCATGAAGTGATCATGGGACGAGCAATGAGACAAGCACAAGTACCTGTCAACAAGTTACTGACTATAACTGATGATCTAGTACTGGATTATTGCAAAGGACTGGCTGATGTGGTGCGTTCTGTGTTTCATCAGGTTGGACCGGATGCGACCACTCTTGAAAGAAAACCAGCCCACGACTTGAATCCAGGAGACTGGGTCCGCATAAAAGTCCACAGGAGAAGAAACTGTCTAGTTCCTCGCTGGGACGAGCCACGACAGGTAATCCTAGTGACAACGACTGCGATCAAGTGTGCAGGAGTGAAAAACTGGATCCATGCCAGTCATACAATCAGAGTTCCAGAACCTGAAGATCGACATGTGAGTCGACATCTGGAAGTGAGGGATGACAGTTCAGCATCTGAGACAGAAAGAAGAAGAAGAAGGGTGCCAGAACTTGAAGATCGACCTGTAAGTCGACATCTGGAAACCCCAACTACAAGTACCTCTATAGAAGAAATGAAATTGAAATGAAATTTGTACTTGTAAAGCGCACTTATACCCCCAAAGGGGTGTCCTGGCGCTGTACGCATACCGCTGTGGAACCCTTCCTGGCTTTTTTTCCCTGTGAAATGTCCACTCCTGGGCACCCCCAGGGTGAAGCCAGGCATCCCAGCGCTGTTGGGGCCGTTGTGGAGATTAAGCAAGCTATTGCCCAGAGTTGCAGAGTGGGACCCATGATTAGAATAGGCACCGAGGCGAGAATTATCAGGTCCGAGGAAATTGAGCCCAAGACCCGCCGAGGCGGGAATTGAACCCTGGTCCCGGGCCAGATCTCTGCATCAGGGTCTGCCGCTCTAACCATTGAGCCACACTTCTCCACAAGAAGAGGAAGAGGAAGAAGAAGGAGAAATTCCAGAAATTCCAGAACTTGAAGATCGACCTGTAAGTCGTCATCTGGAAATATCTGACACAAGTTCAGGATCTGATGATTCAGTTGAAAATTGTGAAGAATTTCGAAGGAAAACTTGGAAATTTGAACCAATTAGAGAAGAAAATGAACAAGAAAATGATCTAAATGAGCAACCAAGCACAAGTTATGGTGGAAATCCTTCAAAGATAATATTAATAGACAAAGAAGGGAAAGAGACAATTAGAAAGCTAGAAAATCGAGAAGAACCCCGAGGAGCAATAGGGATAGATAGTGAAACAAAAGAACATGGAAAATTAGAAGCAGAGAGTGAGAGAAACACCAATTCGGAAGAACCTCAAGGAGGGACAGTAATAGGTGAACCAAAGAAGGAGAAAACAGAACCACAAGTAAAAGAAAGTGAGATCATAAGTTTCAAAATAAAAGACAATTTTGAGAAAATTGAAACAGAATCTGAAGAAAGCGGAGAAGAAGGAAAAATAATAACTGAATCAAGAAAAAGAAACTGGAAATCAGAAAGAGGAGAAAAGGAAGGTGAAGCCAAAAGGCCAAGAAAAGGAGACAATTGGCCCAGCAGCAACTATATAAGAAAATTGAGATACAGAATAATCAGAACAGGTGAAAAAAGTGCTGAACAGGTGAATGAAATAACAAGTCCAAAAGAACAAGAAAAGCCAAGTGGAAAACGATTGCAAAAGTCTAAAAGAATAAAGAAAGTGAATTCGAAATACAAGTCACCTGAGTGGTTATATATCGCTCTAACTGATTACAAAGAAGAAAGAAACACTCACGAGAACCCGAGACTACGAAACCGAATGGGTAAAGGTGAGGTGCAACAAAACCTGAAGTGAAGACTTAAAGTTCTTCTGCCGGATGTGACAATTTTACTGGATGTGACAATTTTACTGGATATGACAAATCACCGGATGTGACAACGAAGGAATTCTGAAAAGAATTAAAAGAAAGTACCAAGCAAAGACTTTTTTGAAGGCAGAGTGACATCTAAGTCATTTCTGAGGTGTAGTGACACAAATTTCTGAAATTTAACAAGAAATTAAAACAAAAATGGAGAATACTAGAGATAGAAGAGATAAATGTGAGTTTGTAAAAAGTTGGTGTAAAATGTGCTGCTTTTGTACAGGATTATTAATGACAGTATGGATAGTTTTGGCAATCACAATTCCTATTAGTATAGCCGTAGTAGAAGCAAAGAATGATACTAAACCAGAAAAAGAAACTAATATTAAAGAACAAGTTATTTTAAGAAGTAGTGCAGAATTACATAAGGATAAGTCAGTAGCAGATTTTTCTAAAAATGTATTTACAAAATTATTGTACGAGTATGTAGAGACAATGGATGTGAGAGATTGTTATGTTTGTATGCAGTTGCCTGCATCAGTGTCAGAAGGTGTGACTTATCATCACCTACCTCTAACTTATGGAATAACATGTAGTGTCATAGCAAGTTTATTTTATAAAACAGGTAGATTAGAATTTTATTACACTGACGTAGATAAGATTTTTGCAAATGTTCCTATAGTTTCAGAACTAAACAAAGTAAAACAAGCAAAAGTTTTAGGAGAATTCTTTTTAGAGCATAACATTTTAACATTAGAAGAAATAGCTAAAAACAACCTTACCTGTGAGTTAAAGAAAGAAGAAAAGGTATTTTTAGAAATGGTTGAAGAAAGAAGAATGAAATTTCAAAAAGAAGCAATAAAAGAGAAAAGAACACATTTATGGACGTATGAGGAAGAGAATCTTGAAGGGAAAAAGATAAATGCAGCAATGACATTAGATTGGCCGCAAACAGAAAAGTTGTGTATTAGGAGAAATAAGACAGTCTATGACAATTATTTTGTAGGTTCCAGTATCTGCCATGACAATTATCAAATTCTGGGAGGTTGGGGATTCAAAGGTGGAAAAGATCCAATATTTCCAGGTATTTATTATATTTGTGGGAATAGAGCTTATTACAGGTTACCGGACCATTGGTATGGAACTTGTTATGAAGGCCTGGTCTTTCCAAAAATCTTTCATATGGACAGAGAAGAAAAAGGAACATACAAGATGGTTAATAGCTTTACACGTAGAAAGAGAGAAAGGTTTACAGAAATTGTAGGTGATATTTTTGGAGCATTGATACCAGCAGTGGGAATATCTTTGAATGCATTTAAAATTCGGAAATTATCCACAGTAGTAGATCGTTTGTCTACAGATACTGCGGGAGGGTTCTTGATGGTAAATACCGAAAGGGTTGCCATGAGAGCTATGGTGATGCAAAATCGGCTTGCCCTTGACATTCTTTTGGCAAAAGAGGGTGGAGTCTGTGGAATGCTGAAAGTCCAACATTGTTGCACTTACATTCCTGATAAAAGTGAAAATATACAAAAGTATATTACAAATATTACAAGTTTGCACAAAGAACTAGTTCCACTGGAGGTTGAAAGTGTCCTGGGAAAACTTGGTAAAGGGTTTTCTTCAATAGCAAGTTGGTTAACAAGAATGAGTAGACTAGTGATAGGGAAAGTCATAATAATAGCAACTATAGTAATATTAATAGCTATGATGTTGAAAATAGTAATAACATGTATAAAAAGAAAAAGAAGACAAAATGAGATAAAAAGAAATAACAGAATAATGAAAGAAAGAGAGAGAGAAATGGGCGAAATTGAGTTAGAGAAAATGAAAGAAAGTATGTACAAAGAGACAAGAAGACAAGATGAAATGGACACAGATGTATAACTAACAAAAAGCAAAAGGATGAAAGACATATGCTGCCTGAAAAAGAAGTATAACTTGGGTTTTATGTGGTGTTTTAAAAATCACCAAAGGGGGGAGTTGATGGAGCAGAGTAAAAGAAATTTTTTAACCCCTAACAAATTTTATAAATAATTAATAAATATGTTCGTTTAAATGTATTAATCAACAATGTATGTGAGGGAAGGGTAACACGCAAATATGTATGCTGAATAATCTATTTACAAATGTCCATGTGTCTAATTATAACATAAAAATAATTGCGTACTAATTAAATAATAAATGCATGATCCGTGCTTCTTAAAATAAAACGTGATGTTGCAAAAACAATAGTGATGGTGAGTAAGGAACAGACTAAATGTTGCTTTCCGCTAGGTAATAACTAATTGGGGTACGTAGAAGACGGGAGGGAAACGAAAAGGCTATGTTTCTCTATTTTAATTATGTTTTGTTTATTTCTAAATAGTGCTTCTAAATCTAAACCGAATGGCGATATAAAATGGCTGCCGTTTATTAGAGTGTGCATGCGCTGAGAATACACACGCTGAGAATACACATGCTGAGGGAGAAAAAGCTGGAGAAAGACTGACCACGTGATGATGCTGAAAGGCTAGGATGCAAGAAATGGTCAAGGCTGATGTGACCTATTTGAACTGATAATGTGCCGTGGTGATCAGCAAAGAATCGTGGGAAACAGTTTAAGAGAAAGGACAATGCCTGCAGAGTTCTCGAATGTATCGAAAGAAGTTACAAATGTACTGATCGAAGCGGATGGAAACATGTCATGAACTGTGAGAAAGGAAATGAATATATGCATTCCAGAAGAACAAGCTGGAACCGGGAGAATTTGATTAAAACTGAATAATGGACTGAGTGGACCAATGAAAGAAAAGCGTGTTATTAATGTTGCAACAATTAGCTAGCAAAGTTAGAATTAGGGTATAAGAAGGCCTACTCTTAGTGGGAGGGGGTCATCGCGCTTGCTTCCAGTATAGCGAAGTTCTAGATCGATGAGCGGGAGATGCTGAGAGACTGTTAGATGAGACGGGTTGCGGTAGCTGATGCTGACGAGCTGAAGTTTCTGTTGCTGTCTTTATTTTCCAGTTGAGTATGAGAATCATGCTATTTACCAACTTTAGACTTAGTTTAGAAATCATTAGGCTAATTTAGGAAGATAGGCAGGTTAATTAGGATTTTCCTCATGACAAAATTTCCTTTCTGCAATAAAATTGATTTTGCTTAATAAATATTTGATTTTAATAAATGCATGAATAATTGAATAATAAAGTCTAAATTCTTTTTCCATGCCTTTAAAATTTATATAAACTTTGAAATTCTTAAATCAAATGACTCAGTGATTATTTACTAAATGGTTGCGAAATTAGTAATTAGTTATTGTGATTTAGCTGGTCTTAATCACTATCAACTAATACATACTATATGATCCATCGACAAAACAATGAGCAGGAATATCTTATGAGATAACTAAGAAAGTGATAGGTTATGGTAAAAAGGTATCCTGGCTCTTTCCAGCGGTACATCATGATGTTCGTTTAGGTTTTTCTTTCTCCTAGGAGTATAGTTTCGTAAAAGTGTAGACAGGAAATCCAGGTGAGTGAGTGTGTGTGTTTGATAGGCGATGTCATGGGCCCCATCGTCATGTGGATGTGAGAATTATAAGTCGCGCCTGGATGACCGATAAATGACCTGGGAGAAATAGTTTTCATTGTATCCGCTGCATCACACGCATGCATACATTATCAGCACGACGCACTTTCACAAACTACTTCTTTATTTATTTTCCTACAAGTGTGAGGCACGCATACGCACATTATCAGCACGACGACCTTTCACAAACTACTTGTTTATTTATTTTCCTAGAAGTATGTGGCATGCATAAATACATTATCAGCACGACACACTTTCACAAACTACTTGTTTATTTATTTTCCTACAAGTGTGTGGCACGCATACGTACATTATCAGCACAACGCACTTTCACAAACTACTTGTTTATTTATTTTCCTACAAGTGTGTTGCACGCATACGTACATTATCAGCACAACGCACTTTCACAAACTACTTGTTTATTTATTTTCCTATAAGTGTGTGGCACGCATACATACATTATCAGCACAGCGCCATTTCTCAAACTACTTGTTTATTTAATTTCCTGCAAGTGTGTGGCACGCATACATACATTATGCGTGCACGGCACATAATGTATGTACGCCACGCTCTTTATGGGTTCATTGATGTGTCTCTTTCCCTGCTCCTCCACCCCGCTCTCTCGGCTCTCACTCCCCCTCCCTTCTCCCTTCCAGTCAGTCATCGGGCTTTAGCTTGTGTAAACAGCAGGCGCCTATCTTTATGCGTTACCCACCACAAATGCAACGTTGGGCTTTAACTTTCAATATTAGAATTTTTTTATTTTTTTAAATAAGCCACACCGTGTTGCAGATTAAACATGGCAGCCACGCACTTTTCTTTTGTGCTGCATGGCTCGCCTACATCAATTTTTAAAATTGTTTATTTGTTTTCAAAAGCGGCAAAATGCTAGCTTTAACTTTACCATCAGCGCCCGTGTGCCTGTTTTCGGCAGTTCGGCGTTGCCGCTTTTCCTACGTGAGCATGGTTGTTGTGTTGCCTGGACGTAGGTAGCACCGAGATCGCTGGAGTAGAAGGTTTGTTCACTTTAGCTGATCCGAACCTCGAGAGTTTAACACAACCCCTCCCTTTTCGCAAGTGTGGGCTACAGCGCTGCCTGGCATACACGGAGTGGCACCGGAGAACCTGCCCATCTTGCCTCCCACAGGATCCTCGCTCCACAACAGCTGTTATTGATCATGGGTAGCAACTGATGGGCTTATGGTTGGCGCACAGCACAGTAAACACCCTTTTGTGAAGCCTCATTTGAGTTCACAACAGCCCACACCACAACATGTGACACAAACATCTCACACTCTGAGTGAAGTTGAGGTTCGCTCTGCAATGGCTCTGAGGGTCATATTCTCAAAGTTTTATTGCCGAGTTAACAGCACCTTACCGCAGCTAAAGTGGCAATAAAACTATCGCCCCATTCACAAGCTGGTGCTAACAGCCCATATCACCAGTTTACCTGCAATAGCAGCCGCAAAAAACATCGCCACAGATGACACCGGCAACTATCGCTAATGAGATGCAGAGTAGGCGTTCCAGTGCAAAAAACGGCGACAACACCACTCCGCAACATTCTCAACGACCAGCCAGATCGGCGATAAGATCACAAAACACGCGATAAGGTGCGTTAGCAGCAGGGATTTAACACCTGCTCTGACCTGGTGTAAAGTCGGACGACAGCCTGCACCACGAAAGGGAGCCCAGCTCACAGCCACACTAGAAGACCAACAGATGCCATGGAGCTACTGATCATGCATCTCGGAGCCCCCACAGGGCCATAACACCCACCGCCACCACCCCCAGGCCCGCCCGCCCCCCCAGACCACCACAGAGGCAGCGCAGACACAGACAGCGGACCTTCAGAAAACACACCAGCCTCACAGACTTAACACCAGAGTATGTCATTGCCCACTACAGGCTCAAAAGGACAACCATCCTCCGCATCCTGAACATCATTGCCCACAGGCTGACGGTACCAACACAGCGGACAACCAACATCCCACCTCAGACAAAGCTGCTGGCCGTGCTGCACCTGTTGGCCTCTGGTACATTCCAACCAACAACCGCCAGAGTCGGAGGAGTCTCACAGCCAGCCCTATCCAAGTTCCTCAAACCTGTCCTGGATGCCATCATCAGCTTGGTACCCCAGTACCTATACTTCCCCCACACTGCGCAGGAACAGCTGGAGACCAAGCAAGGCTTCTACACCATAGCTGGATTCCCGCACGTGTTGGGGGCAATTGACTGAACACATGTCCTACTTGTACCCCCTGCCGACACTGCACACAATTACCACAACAGAAAGCACACGCATTCCATCAATGTGCAGGCAATAGTGTACCACCGGGGACTCTTCACCAACGTCGTCGCCAACTACCCAGGCAGTGTACATGATTCCTACATCTTCCGACAGTCCATCATCAACCAGCGCTTCCAGGCTGGCACCTACGGAAATGCACTGCTCGTCGGTAAGTACCAAATGAACACACCACACACCTCAACTCCACAATCATGCAACTCACAACTCTGGAAATGCACACGTCACAAAGTCACATACAACATGCCAAACAACATGCCCACCCAGCAGACACGACAGCGCAACTTACTGTGGGAACTTGGGCTAGCCATGTATAGAAGCCATCAATGGCATGGCACCTCAGCCACACAATAGCAGATTGTGGGGAGAGGTGGGGACCAGGCATGTGCAAAGGAGGCAAGTGACCGATGAATGAGAATGTACACTATGCCAAGTGTGGCATGGATGTGATGGACCGACAGCAGTATGCCGACCACACATATGTCCATGTCTACATACACCGCTGGTGTATGGAGTGTAGTGGACAGTGGATGCAACCATGTCACCCCAGCCAGTGTGGGAGATCACCGAAATGTAGCTTGTGACGTCCCCCCCTGTAAGCGTGTGCGGAGTGGGCTGGCCCGGTGTACGCCAGGCCAGCGTAGGGGTGTGAATAAACAGCACGTAACTCTGGGCGTGGTTCTTTTCTGGAATGCCCAACGTCTCTGCAAGGGCGGCGCCTCTCACCCCACCACGAGGCCGATGCCGAGAGCGGTGGTGCCTGCGATCCTGTGCGCATGATGCACACCGTGCCACTGGTCCCCGAAAATGTCTTTCCCGCCCCTGCGCACCCAGGCCTCAATGCCCACCTGCTGACACCGGCGTGTGTCGAAGAGGGCCCACCACGTGCCGGTGCAAGCTCCAAGCCCGAGGCCCGCGACCCTGGTAGCCTCCTCAGACCATCACGGCCTCCGTGAGCAAGGGCCGCAGTACTCCTTTCTCGTTGACGTACTCCACCGGCTGACACAGCGGACATGTAGGTCACACATTTGGAACTGAGTCTTGATTACACAATGGCAGTGGACATTTTACTATGGATGTGTTTAAATCACTATACCCCCATCGATGTGGTGCCACCCACGCCATGCATAGCATTCCAACCTCACGTGTCTGTGGGCCCTTGCTGTCTTTGGCCTTCGGCCTACACTGCGGTCCTGCAGGACTCACACCAATCCAATACAGTCCGTACCAGGCAGGACACGGCATCGTCACTGGCTAAACTCCCGCTCAACTCTGGTGCCACTACCTCCGTCAGCCACAAATCTGCTCCACATGCCATTCCAATGTCGTGTGTTAGAGATCCAGGAGGAGATGGCTGGACAGAGGTTGACCTGCGCTGACCTCTGCCTATGGCCTACACTGCGGTCAACTAGGTCACACATTCGGAACTGAGTCTTGATTTCTTCATGGCAGGCCTCATCGCAGACCACATACTCTTCCAGCTCTGGTGCCACTAAGCATGTCCCCCGAAATTCATGGACACTCTGGTTGCACTTTGGTGGCGTCTGAGTCCATGGGCTGGGGATTGTCTTCATCATCATGTAGCTGATACTGACATGGTGGTAAAGAGGAGTCTGTAGCATTCCACTCCGCCATTTGCCTGTTTCTGCTTGTTTCTTCCCTCTGCATCATGCCCAGGAGGACACCTTCCACTGTCCCCCGCAACCCTCCGCGACATTCACCTTGGACACCGACGAGGAACCGCACAGCTCGCGTGGCCCCACCTCAGTGCAGCGCAAGTCACCGTCCCGTGGCGGTGTGCCTGTGGCGGCCGCAGTGCATCCTGGGCCACTGACTCTGTGCAGCTCAAGTCATGGACCCTTGCCATTTGCAGCTTGTACTGCTGATTGCCTGTTCACTGTTGTGGTTGTTGCCAGCACCAACCAACCCCTGAGGGGTGGCTTACACTACCCAACACCCATCCAGCACAGGCATCACTGGACAGGTGACCCTGGCAATAAAAGGGGCGACGTGCCCGTAGTCAGTTCCACAAACTCACTCAGTGTCTCCGTGTGGTCATTATGTATGCATGAGGGCCACGGGCCATTCCACATTACATTGTGCTGTGTACAGCGTGCGCAACCATGTCACCGCAGGCAGTGGGGTAGATCTGGGACATGTAGCCGTGTCGTACCTCCCTGTGAGCGTAAGCGGAGTGGAAAGGCGTACAGCAGTACAGCGTAGGGGTGTGGCTCTTCCACACGTGGATCTGGATGTGGTTCAGTTTAGGCCTTGCCAAGGAAGTGACTGATGCGTGTGTCTCTGTTGTAGTGTCTGCGCCACCCGTCCCGCAATGGACAATGTTGCTATGTGGCATGCCCCCGGAGTGCGGGCTCGGCCGAAGGGGTACATGAGGGAGGGCATGTCCGCTCGGGGTCAGGGATCACACATGCCAACTGTTATCAGCGCAGCATGATACCCACAACCGCATGGTGAGTTCAGCCAGGCAGGTGCTCTACATCTGTGTCAGTCCTGTCCTTACAATGGGCCTAGACACACGTGGCCGGCCACCTTCAGCGCACATCATCACTGTGTCGTAGTCAGGCTTGTGGACATGCGCAGACAGGCATGACAATGGTGTGCCGTAGGGGTGCAAGTGATGCAACCGCGCTGCGCACACTAGTGACTATGCTCGGGGAGGGAGGAGCAGCAGTGAGGCTACGTAATACACATTGATGGCGCTCATTTTCAACAGGCAGTTCATGTCATACAGGAATCACTAAATCACACTTATCACACACCAACGGACCAGTGAGCCTGCCAACACATCATGCAGTGCGTAGTCTTGACTCATGTCTCTCTGCACTGTCACAGGTGACCAAGGATATGCACTCTGCGCTTGGATGATGACACCCCACCAAGCCTAGAACACACAGGCCCAGAGGCAGTACAATTTGACCCACAAACGCACCAGGGGCATCGTGGAGTGCACATTTGGCGTGTTGAAGTCACGTTTCAGGTGCCTGGACGTCACAGGTGGAAGGCTCCTGTACTGCCCAGACATCGTGTGCAAGATGATCATTGCATGTTGTGTGTTGCACAACATATGTGTACGCAGCAAAGCCCCATGGATACGAGTGCCAGATGCACCGGACGATGATGATGAAGATGAGGCAGGTGGACCACACCCAACTGCAGCCGCAGCAGGAATTGCCCATAGGAACACCATCATTGACAATTTCTTCTCATGTTGACGTCACATTGTGACGGTCCTTGGCAATGAGGGGACAGTACGATGAATGACCACAGGCACAGCATGTGCAAATAAATGCATTCCAAAAAACATTCCCGGTGTGCATGTCACTCATCTGTACAGGCACATCACTCAGACAAGTGTGGGTGGGACATGTAGTGCTTGCAATTTTGGAATTTGGTAATGGATGGTGGGTGGGTCACCTCTGTGCAGTGAGGCTGTTTAGGGTGTCACGTATTGGAACTGCCAGTTCTGTGTGTCACAGTTGGAATGGTATCCCACTCTTCGGCGTTTCACATGTGTCCCAATTCATTCCATTTTGGCTGTCATTTGTGGCCTGCAAGTGACAACAGTGCTTCTTTTGGGCTCTGATTTGTGCCGCCTTGATGCAGGGATGCACCCTGTGATTCAAGTCCCACGACATGGGCAACATGTACGTGAGGAGGGTTCACTGCCCCTACATTAGTCCATGCTTTCATTATTGTTTGGTCATGGACATGGCACGTCTGTGTGCAGGAGGTGTTGTTTGTTCCTCTGCAATGTGAAGAGGAGATGCGGTTTCACAGTGTGTCCCATGTATGTTTCCGCATTGGCGCAGGTTACGTACAGAATGCATGTCAATGTGCATTGTGCCTGTTTGTGAGGGAATGCCTGTCTGATGTGAGACAATGGTCATTTGTTCTACGTCACGGCTATGGGGTTGTGCTCGTACGTTGTCATCTCACCGTATTTTTACTCTGCTTTTATGGGGCATTTCTACGCATGACGCGTGTGACTTGCAGGCCTGTCGCTGGTTTTTGCTGATTTTTGTATCGCGATTGGCCTCATCGTAGCTTTTTTTGCGTTCGTGTTTCGCATTTTTGCGGCGTCGCGTTGGTTTTAACGCTGTCATTTGACGCGTTATCGTGAGACTATCGCATGGTACCGCCGTGTTGTGAATACTTAGTTAACACGGCGTAATTTTCCCGAGATAGACTGCGATGTTGAAAGTTGCGTTAAGCTAATTTTGCTATACTTATCACACGTTCTTGAGGATATCCCCCTTACTGTTTCATTAACTTTAAAGAAGTGCCCACGAGTCAACCGCTCATGTCTGTTATCTGCACGCAAATGCCAGAAGAGCTATGCCATATTTGTAGGAAAGGTGTGTTTTTTTTCAGCTGTGAATGAAAATGGCTTTCTGTGTCTCTATTGAATACAATAAATAAAAAATGAACCACTCTTTCATAACAGGCTTAAACCTTGTCCTAGTTTAATGGCCCACAGCTTGTTTCAAAACTGTTAATGTTTATAAAGAACAAAACTCATATTCTCTAAGGGTCTGTTTTTATAAAACTGTAAAAATGCAGCCTCTCTTCCTGTTCTTTTGTTTTGCTAAATATAAACCATGTTCACCTTCATTCTGTGTAAGGGACTCTGGAGAAGTACGGAATACATAAATGTTGTTGTCAAATGCCAAAATGAAGCGCCACAGTGAACTATTTTTACAACGTTTTAATACTATAATTTCTTTGACGTTTTGTTGTTTTTCCCATGCTAGTAGTGTTTGTTTTCCCATCTATAAAATCAAGCCACAGTAGCAAATAACTTACTTCACTGATGTGCTTAGGTATCAGTAATGCGCTACTTTTACCCACACTAGAATTCGTTTTGGGGGTGATGAATCTGTAAAAGCTTGTGATGCCTTTTAAAGTGTCAGTTTATGGACCACCTTCATGCATATGGACACATACTTGGTGCTATCAGCATTGCAAAACCGAACAAACACAATGGCTCATAGATCATGTCTCCTGTGAGACGCCAGTTAGTGTTGGCTTTTAGTCAGAAGACTTGCATTATATAACATTTGATAATTTTTTGTTGGTTACCTTGTAATTAGCAGATAGAGGCCCCCGCATGCAAAGTGTGCTTGGTTCAAGGATGGGACCTCAAGATTGCCCAGTGTCAAAGGCACGTCAAAGAAATTATAGTATTAAAACGTTGTAAAAATAGTTCACTGTGGCGCTTCATTTTGGCATTTGACAACAACATTTATGTTGTATTAAGTTCTCGTAGACGAGGCATGCCCAAAAGTTGCACTATACGCTCACGACACTTCCGTTCTAGGAGAGCTTTCTCCACATCGCTCGGAGTGATGCCTGTGAATAGGCTTGCCATAGCGTAGTAGTAGGAATAGGAATAGGATTCCTGCAACAAGTGCTAGAATTAATGGCACACCACCAAACACCGAATGTGCGAAGTTTGGGATGATTCCGAGGACTGCCTGGAAGGGTGCTAACAGTCCTGAACAGATGGTTTTAAATACATGTACAATGCCGCTCGTATCAGACATGTTTAAGATACGTCCCATCATTTCTACGAAATGTATAGGGCAGTTTGTACGTATTAAAGCCTGTATCTCAGCCGAAGTCCTTGCTACTTGAAGATCATAGGTTTCTTTGGCCGAGGTCAAAGGCACGGTCTGTTGCAAAAGCATGGCTTTCATTCTGCTTAAAGTATCAAATCGTATAAAAGAAACATTCAACGAAGGCCATAGTGGCGACTCCCTGACTGTCTCTGTTTGGGGGAACAATACTTGCATACAGCAAGTAACCCTGGAGTCTACCGTTACCAGATATGGGATTCCTGGCAACATGCCACAGCAACTCTGATCATTCAACATGAGGTAACTCCCATTAGAAAGTTGGCCAAACGTTGGATTAATCACAGCAGCTGGTGTACCTTGCAGGTGACAGGATAAATTTGCCACAGAACCATTACAAGTACCGTGCAAAGAAATGTCCTGACATACGAGAGAACCGCTTAATGCCTTTTCACAGTTGGTACCGCTAAGAAACACTTCACGATCCCCACTCCAACATCTGTATTTGTAAGGTAAATCCCAGGATGTCTTAATGTATTCTTTACCCAACCTTTCATATTTTCCCACTTGCATCTGTTTGAGGCAATACTGAAAATGAAAAGTCGAGACAGGCAGAGTAATTTTGCCATGAATAAGCCTTTCTGTAGCTGGTTTTTCTGCCACTGTGAATGGTAATTTTTCCAGTTTTTCAATGCTCAGCACTGTATACTTTGCTCCCCTTTGTGCCAATTCGATCTGTTTTTCAGTTAGATTGTATTCTGAAAACAGAGAAGACGTGTTGATAAAACGCCAAGGCACACAG
Source organism: Calotriton arnoldi (assembly GCA_963921515.1). Taxonomy (NCBI): domain Eukaryota; kingdom Metazoa; phylum Chordata; class Amphibia; order Caudata; family Salamandridae; genus Calotriton; species Calotriton arnoldi. Next base: position 584,911 of record CAWUFW010009960.1, on the reverse strand, counting down.
CCCGCACGCAATGATTGCAGCGTCCAGCCTAATAACATAATAGAACGTAACTGAGATTGGCCTTGTTGTAACATGGCTAGATCTTGTTCCAGTATGTCAATAGCAGAGGATACAATGTTGTCCAATGAATAAATTCTGGATGACAAAGTTGTTAACCCATTGTCGACCACAGTTAGAGATTTCTCTAAGTTAATACGATCAAGTTCACGTATTCTTTCTGCGGCCTCTGCCTGTGAAACCTTCCATCATTCATTATAAGCAGCATAGATGCCGGCATATATGAAACGTTTTTGACGCGGTTTTCTTGGTCCTAGCAAGAATTCCCTAAGGTGTGCGTCTTCTTTAAGCAAAGATAAGTGTTGTTTCACATCCTCTAGTGTAGACTTTTGTAACCAATGAAGGCACAATTTCCCTACACTGTATGTTGTTACTACCCCCGGATGTTGTCTTTGAACATATCGTGGGTCTGGCCTATGGATAGTAAAGCCCTGTGTTTTATTCAGGAATCTTTCTTGACAGATGTTTGTGTCTGTGGGCCAGATCAACCATTTTTTCCAATCAGGTTTTGTTCTGTTGATTTGTAATATAGGGTCTACTGTGACCGCTCCCTGTGTAGTGTTATTACTTGCAGGTATTGGTACAGAAGGTGTGTTCATGTCCTTTATCTTGGCTAAACCAAGGCAAGACGTTTGTTTCACAGTGTCATTTAAAAACATTATTTGACGTGGGATGATACATGCTCTAAACAAAGCTTCTATCCCCTGCACTTACCAATCTTTAGAACCCCAGACAGATTTTGTGTCGATTGTGTCTTTCCAAAGGTTGAATCCCTGTCTAGACAACTGGGTAATAAAGGCTGCAGAATAAATCTGTTTTGCATTTGTTAACATGATTTTCTGACCTGTTTTGTTTACATTCTTATAGAAAAATGTTTCTGGATCAGATGTATTGTACCCTGAAAAATATGGAAACGTATTCGTAAACGTTTTTGAACTAGCCTTTGGAGGTGTAGGACAATGTTCCCATTTAAAAACAATTCGGGGTGTAGCAGTTTTATGCAAGAAATGATGACCATAGTGGTTGTAACAATACAGCTGTTCATAGTCTGATGAACCCTCTAAGTATTCACTGTTAGAGAATGCAGCAGACCTTTCTAGATCAGACATCATGTCATTCACAGTCTCAAAGTCCCAATCATCAGAATAGGTACTGGAAGTGATAAAGTCACTTAATTAAATTTTAATTAAATGTGGAATCTTCAAAAGTTCAGTCGGGCCGAATATATCGAAATCGGTTTTGTCCCAAACTATACCATCCTGTATAGGAACGGCTGTGATGTTCACTGCTGACAAGTCTCTTGTTTCACGATGGGATGATTTGTGTGGTTTTAAAAGTAAGTTCACAAATTTACTTTCAGTGTCCAAAACAATGTATCTGCCATTTATAAGCATGCTAAGAGTCATAACCAAAGCTAGCCAAAACAGAAAGAAAAATATTCCAGAAATAATCCATATTTCAATCCATGGTGAAACCAGATAAGTCTTTCTCAGGAAATAAAAAAGGTCTTGTACTTGCTGTTTGAAAGTTTTTGATGCTGGCGTCGTTTCAGGTTCGCTAGGATCCTCAGAAAACGTATCAAAGTTAATGAAATAGCCAGAAGCAGTTCGGTCAATTGCTGAAATTGCATCAGGATTTGTTGAAATCGCTGGAACCAGTTGATCACTTGTTACGTTGGTGTAGACAGGTGTATCTGGACGAACTGTTACTTGAGTTTCAAGAGGGATGAGTTCCATAGCGTTGTTGCTTAGTCCTTCATCTGTTACCGCTGAATTCTCGATTGTTATGAGTCTTTCAGTCTGAACCTCTTGGATAGTAGCGAGGGGAGTGCGTCTGCTACTAGGTCGGAGTCCACGAGGCCTTCTATTTAGTATTGGCCACATACTGTGGTTTGATGAGGTCGATTGACACAAATCTTTTCTCCTTTTTTCCAGAAAGGGGCGGCAGAAGTACTGTTCTTGTTCAGTGGATGGCTAGGACAGGTACTGGTTTTCTGTAAGAAGGTCTAAATTCCTTCTTGTCCGCAATCTTCTCTCTGACTAGATCCCCAACTTTTGGGATCCAGACAGGCCTTGCTGGGACTGCCGGTATTTCCCCAGTGGTGGTTGGCTTCAGGAACACGTTGCTTTGTTTCGATCTTAGTTCATTTAGATCCTGTAAAACAGCCAAACGATCTTTGATATCAAAGGGTTTATTTTCCACCACTGTGCCTTTACATTCGAGATCAGGAACACACATTCTTGTCCCAAATCGGACCTCATATGGAGTGACCCCCCCTAGAGAACTTCTTGGCAAATTATTTAATGAGCGTTGGACCCCATAAAGATGTTTGACCCACCCATCACTTGAACCTAATACTCTAGCTGTTATAGACTGCTTTATGTCCCGGTTTTTCCTTTCCACAACAGAATTTCCCTCAGGATGAAACGGAGAGGAGTACTGCAATGCAACGCCCAAACTGGCCATGGCTTCTTTGTAAGCCCGAGAGCTAAACGCAGGGCCCTGGTCAGAATGTAGTGTGCCAATTGTGTATGTGCCGATAAAGACTCGCAAATCTTTTATAACAGTTCAAGCGTCAGCCGAGCGCTGAGGCCACATCCATAGGAACCTTGAGCACGAATCCACTGCGACCACAGTGGTCCAGGTAAACACAAGCTAATGGTTTGTCTGAAATTAACAGGGGTGTCTGCGCAGGACGTTTCACTGTGGAGACTTTCATCTGTTGGCATATTTCACATTCTAGAACATAGTTCTTGGTCTGTTTCCTAATGCCAGGCCACCAATATCTTTGTTTTAGTAACAATACTGTTGCAGAAACACCTGCATGGGCAGAAGCTATCCCTTCAGGTGCTGCTAGGATCAGTCCTAATGTACGTTCCTTGTTTGGAATTACCCTATCCCCCACTCCAGGGATTCAAGCAAAAGGAACGTCGTTCGCATCAATTACATAAGAGTACTTGAGTGGAAACTTTTTTGGTAACGCTGCACCACTGCCTTTGCTTGTAGCATTGACAGCCAACAATATCTCACTGTCTATTCTCGTTTTTGAACGAGTGATCGCAGCTACGGAAGCCGTCTGAACAGCCCCCTTTGCGGCTTCGTCAGCCAATGAATTCCCTGCAACGTGAACGCCATCACGTTGATGACTCAGCATGTGTATCACGTGAGCTTTTGGTAGTTCGTTTTTTAACTGAACTACTTGTTCCCAAAGCGTTTTATGCTTTATTGTGCCACCTTTTGCATCTTTGAACCCATTTTCAAGCCAATTTTGTATATATTCATTATACGACTGAACACAGTAAAACTAATCGCACACTATCAGTGTGGGGAATTCGCGATCTGTACTTTCAGGTGCCAGTTTGAATGATTGTAGCTCAGCTCACTGAGCTGTACAATCTCCTAGAGATTGAGTTTTAGTGACCATTGGTCTGAAGTTACCATCTTGCATGCGACCTTTAACGATTGCGCACGCTGCACTGTAAGCTTGCTTACTCCCTGTAGCGGGTTGTGCTGATCGGTCAGTGTAAATTATGAATTTGTACTGATCGAGAGGCAGAATTTCAGCGAGCAGAGGACATTCATGTTCATATTGCAGGAACGCTTGTGTTTTTAAATCAGGATCAAAAACATATTCAACATCCGTTGCAGCAAGAGAATTAAGCCATTGTATCCATCTAGGATGTAAAGCTTTTGCATTTGGAATGCTCGCTTTTGTGACCGCCTCTAAGGCAGGTACTGGGGTTACGACAATAATGCGTTTCCCTTGAGCTAGAGCTCTTTCTTTTGCTACAGCTGTTTGAACTGCTGTCAGTATTTTCTCTGTTGAAGTGAAGCGCATTTCTGCTTGTGTATACAAATGTGATTTGTATGCTATTGGTACTTTTTCACCCTCATTAAATGTTAAATAGGTGAATCCGCACTGTCCCGAAATTATTCGGATCACTAAATTGCGTTGGTTTACGCGTGTTTGTAAGTGATTTGTTGCTAACATGTTAGCCTGGAGTGAACGCAGGATTTCTGTGTGTTCTTGTGTCCAATGTTTGATTGAAAAATCATGTTTGATTAATTTGTAGAGAGGTTTAACCCTTTCTGCGTAATTTAGAATGTAAGTTCTTCCAAAATTTAGGAAACCCAGGATAGATTGCAAATTTTTCAGCGTTTTTGGAGGTTGGAACAGCGCACATTTTTCTAAAAAGTTAGCTGCCAGGCACTTGCCTTCAATTGAAAGCTCATATCTTAGGAAAAGGACATTGAGATGGGCAATTCTGGATTTTTTTAAGTTGAATTTATAGCCCTCAGAGGCGAAGCCCAATATAATGGTACTCACCCTGTTCAAGTGCCTATCCAGGTCATCGTCTGTCAGATAGATGTCAACGACATATGACAATGCCTCATTATCATAAATTTGTAGTAACTCTGTTACCCTTGCTGAGAATAACCCCGGGCTGTTCTTGAACCCTTGTGGGAGTCGACAAAATTTACGCTGGGTCTCCATTATTGAGAAAGCTGTTAAGTACCTGCTTTCAGGTGCTATGTTTTGACAAAAGAAACCGTTTGAAATATCCAATGTGGTTTTATATTTTTTACGCACAATGTTATTCATTAATGCTGTACTATGTGCATTTTGCACTGCAAATGTTTTAGAACTAGTGTTCAAGTGTCTGTAATCCAAAACTAGACGATATGTATTGTCTGGTTTGGATACAGGAAACAAAGGATTGTTCATTGAGGAGGTGCATGTTTCAATCACCCCTTGATATTCAAGCTGATCTAAGATCTCTCTGACCTGTTTCTTAGCTTCTTGCTTTATCATATACTGCCTATGTGCAGTAGGTTCATTTTTTAACTGTATTTTATGGTGAGGTGAGTCCTCATCCCATCCTACATGATTTTTATATAATGCTGGGGCCTGGGCGACTGCCCATTTCTTGGCATAAGTATATTTTAGGTGAATTGGTATATGGTTGGAGAAGGCTGGCATAATAATGTCCTCGCCATGTGGGCACTCCCTGACAAAAATTGGTGGCCAGTCTTTTTCTGCTAGAAGTATATCATAACCCCTTGAAAGTTTTTCCCAAAAGAGTGCTTTCACCTGTCTTGGTATGTCTCCCTCCATTCGGAGTGTTATTTCATATAACTTTTGTGGAGTACTAACCCTAGTGTCTACAGTCTCTACTGTGATGTTCTCATTCAAGTCCACTATCTCCAGAAGTTCCTTCAGGTTCTGGCGAGCTATTGTTACTTCTGCTGCACTGTCCAGCATTGTCTGGGCCCATTCTCCGTTCTTGAGTTGTGTTCTCAGTATTCTCGGCATGTCTGATCTTCAGACCTGCTACCTTCTTTTTCGAGAATTGAGGTTTTGATTTATTTTTCTGAACGTGTTTATCGTCCTTGGATTTCACGCGTTCTTCTCTATGTTCTGACCGTCCTCTTCTTTCTGATGTCTGTGACGATGTCTGAAAGGTACGAGAGGAACGTGTATCAGTATCTTGATACCTGTCAGGTTTTCTTAAATTATCCCTATTCCTGAGGTTATACCTCCTTTCAGAGGGCTCCTTTTGAGGAGACCTACCTCGGGATTGAGAACGTGTCTCTCTGGAATTTTGTTTATTAGTTTCCCACTTCTTTTTAGAAGATGTAGGAGTTTGTTTAATAGGGTCTTTTTCAGGACTTTCAGATAGTTTTGGCTTCAATGGTTTTCCACCCAAACTATCCCTGCCTAATTCTGCATAAGATTGTTCTATTATTCTGGGTAGTTCAGTTTGATGTTCTGTTACATCAAATTCCCTTAATCGTTGGCGGATCGCCACTGCTGCTGCCTCCCCTTTAGTATTAGATAATATTATTGTTGAGACCTGGTCGAAGTTTTTCAGTCATTTCATACCTAAATTCAGAGCAGGCTCTGCCCCGTATTCGTTTTGAATTTGTTTCAGGACATCTGGTATTACTGCAATTGACGGAACACCATGTGTTTTAGTATAGATGGCAGCAAAGACTGAGCCCCAAGTGGTGCGGTCTTCCAGTTGTGGTGTGATCCCCATTGGTAAACAGATTGTTAGAATTCTGTGTTTCTCATACGGCTAGTATTAGGAAATACTGCTTCGAGTTGAGTAATTTTTTGGGCTATCCAGAATGGAATTTTCTCACGTTTTGTGGGCAATTTTCCCATGACTGCGTGTAAAGTCTGTGGAGTAATTTTTAGTGTATTCCCCTGTTGAGGGGTTGTATTTGGAATGGTCAATGGTGGTTGGACCGTGAAAGTCCGCATGACATATTGGACCAATTGTCTGTAAATTTTTATTAACTCTGTAAGTTGAGTAAGTAATTCCTCGTCTGACATTATATCGATGTCAGGATGAGGAGTGTAGCCGGCTAGAATCGGCCATGTTGCTCTTGGTCTACCTAGTGGACCGAGCCTGGTAATGTTTCTGTGATGTTTTAGGGCGCCTTTAAACCAGAGCTGATGCTCCTGGTATGTGAGTGGAATTTCAATATCCTCAAAAGGAATATATTCCTCTGGTGGTTCATCTTCTTTGTAGAAGTGAAACAGTTTTGTTACTGGATTTGATTCAGGGAATACTATCCATGAATAGAATACCTCTGTCTGAAAAGATTCATGTGCCTCTATCACGAAAACTGCTCTACCACCTCTTGGTGGAAGGCCGTGTTTTATAAGTTTTAGAGTGATGGCTCTTCTTAAGTTTGGAGGGATGTCTATAACACCCTCCTCGTTTTCATTTAAACCTGTAATGTTAAAAGCTGTTACGGCTGGGTGAGCCGCAGCTACACCGTTCTCGGTGTCATTGTCCCCGCGTGTGGACATTTTATTTTTTGAATAATGTAGTACAAGTTTCAAGGAAACAAAAGATAAGGTGCACAATATTTTGGAACACTGTATCCTTCAACGTTGAACAAACCAAACAGCTAATGTATAGGTTTTTTTTGTCCTATTTAGCTTTGGCAGATATTTTACCCTACCCACTCCAGACGTCTTATGGAGTATGTGAGTAGGGGTCTCTGAGAAAAGCACGACTGAGTTACTCAGTATCTAACGTTAAATTACTGCCTTACCAAACGGTTGGGCGCCATGTAGTGTAGTTCCTATTTCCCTAATAGGCTCTGCGCATTGGAATAATATAACCTATAGGTTTGACATAGGACTGAGGTCAGTATGTCCCTATCGAGTATATTAAACTTAATTACTTTTGTGCCACCTAGCTCAGAAGCCACTAGAAACTCCTTGAAAAAAAGAAGGGAGTAGTTTATGGCAACCGCATAAACATGACAACTTTGTTTCTCTTTAGAATTGGAACACTTCTCAGAATCGTGGAAACAATAGATAACAGTTTCACTCAGCTCAATTGTGCATGCTTAGTTTCTACAGAGTTACACAGAAAGAAAAGACGGGCGTTTCAATAAAAGGGATTTATTGAACAGTCTTGTTTCTCGTGTAAGAGATATGTGCTGTTATGATCACAAGACAGTATGCAAGATATATAATGTACAGCGTAAGCAGTAGAAAGAAATAATACTGCGCAAGCATTATCTTTTAGCATATATTCACGTACATAAATAACATGAGCTAAAAATGCGAGTACTCATACGATGCGTCTCTAAGCTAGTTCTACTCCAGTGTACCTAACCTAGTCTAGGTGTAGGGAAAGGGAAGAAGTAGGTGGAGTATTCTATAGTATGGTATACTAAGAGTATGTTAAGAGTCTAGTATGCCAAGAGTCTAGTATGCCAAGAGTCCCTCTAGGTTCTAGTCAGCTCCATACCTTGAGAATGAGAGAGGTGGGAATCTCTTTCCGGACTCGAACTCTAACACCCCGCGAAGGGAGTCTGAACACTGGAAGCTGGATTCTCTGCGAGCAGGGATGACAGCGTCTCTTCTCACTGCGTCAGGCCGGGATACGGGCTCCTCTAAAGTCGAGGTCTCCTCCTACTTGCTTGGGCAAGGGAAGGCATATTTATACCTGGTAGATGCCTTGGAATGTTAGCATTGACGTGAAGTCGGACAGAGGAAGACGTCAGGAATGAACCCTTAAGGTATAGCGGTTCATGCATAATAGATGAGTTCTTGGAGAAATCAATAATCCTGTGCTAGGGGAACTCCCAAGAGCTTAAGGGTCTGGTTTCTAAGAACTCGTTGTGACGATAGGGTGGACGGATGTCGGTGACCATGCCTGTATTTGGAGTGCACGGCTAATGCCTAAATAGGGACTGGGATTCTATGCCTAGATAAGGGCAATGCGAATTGTGCCTATATAAGGACATGTTTCTGGAAAACCTATATATGGACACCTAAAGCGGAATACAACACTATGCCATATTTGTAGGAAAGGTGTGTTTTTTTCCAGCTGTGAATGAAAATGGCTTTCTGTGTCTCTATTGAATACAATAAATAAAAAATGAACCACTCTTGCATAACTGGCTTAAACCTTGTCCTAGTTTAATGGCCCTCAGCTTGTTTCAAAACTGTTAATGTTTATAAAGAACAAAACTCATATTCTCTAAGGGTCTCTTTTTATAAAACTGTAAAAATGCAGCCTCTCTTCCTGTTCTTTTGTTTTGCTAAATATAAACCATGTTCATCTTCATTCTGTGTAAGGGACTCTGGAGAAGTACGGAATACATAAATGTTGTTGTCAAATGCCAAAATGAAGCGCCACAGTGAACTATTTTTACAAAGTTTTAATACTATAATTTCTTTGACGTTTTGATGTTTTTCCCATGCTAGTAGTGTTTGTTTTCCCATCTATAAAATCAAGCCACAGTAGCGAATAACTTACTTCACTGATGTGCTTAGGTATCAGTAATGCGCTACTTTTACCCACACTAGAATTCGTTTTGGGGGTGATGAATGTGTAAAAGCTTGTGATGCCTTTTAAAGTGTCAGTTTATGCACCACCTTCATGCATATGGAGGCATACTTCGTGCTATCAGCATTGCAAAACCGAACAAACACAATGGCTCATAGATCATGTCTCCTGTGAGACGCCAGTCAGTGTTGGCTTTTAGTCAGAAGACTTGCATTATATAACATTTGATTATTTTTTGTTGGTTACCTTGTAATTAGCAGATAGAGGCCCCCGCATGCAAAGTGTGCTTGGTTCAAGGATGGGACCTCAAGATTGCCCAGTGTCAAAGGCACATATTTGCCTCATTATTTTTGTTTGCTTTTTGGTGCATGCAGATCTGTTTATAAGTGGGTAAAGCAGAACTACAAAAACACGCACTTTGTACTTATAGCCCTTGCTTACAAGAAGCAAGGCTGGCAGAAAAAAAGGCACAGTTACTGCCAGCCTTGCTTCTCCTCAGCGACTAGAAGTACAAAGTGCGTGTTTACGCACCGCTTGCAGGTTTTCAAAAGACATGAATGAAAGGCATTGTCATTTACAATGCCAATAGCTCAAACTCTTGCAAATACGAGACCTATTGCATTGCAAATGCTTGTTTATTTATATGGTAAATAATGGCGACCGCGAGCAACGAGACGCACCCTATTTCAACAAATTTCATCAGTTTGTGTTTTTTTGTCATGTCTTTTGGGTTCGGGCACAAAATTATGCAAATATGAAGGAATTCAACCCAGTGGAACAAATTTATAAAAAAAATAGTGGGGGATTCATTCTGCAACAAATTTGTTTAATGTTTTTTATTGCGGGTGGATTTTGTGTTTCAATAGTACGTATCGCCGGCTCTGATAAAGGTGTTGTCAGAAAGCTGTTTAGAAGGAGGAACGTTTTCCGTACAAAGATCGTTTTATGGTGTGCTGACATATAGAGGCCCGAGAGCACCCCATCCTCCCCCCCCCCCCAATTAGCATTGCATTTCTTCGGAAAAATACTAATGGAAAATGTGCACAAAACTTAAATGATCTAGTGTAAAACTCGAGGCACTTTCGCCATTATATAGCATGGTCAACACAACATGCAGCCACTTAAATGTTGCTAAGAACTACTATAAAAAAAAAATAATAATCTTTTATGTCTGCTATAGTGTTGCATATGATACGACAGCAGTGATTTTTACTGTATTTGTGCTTATGAGAAGTAAAGCCACAGGTTAGGGGCACAGATATGTTAGGGGTTTTGTGGCAGCTGTAGGCTGATATGCAGACTCAAATAGCCACAAAAGTGTCCAATCAACAGATCTGCCTTTGTAACAACAGTAGCAACACACTAAGGCAGCGACACCAAATCAATCAGGGAATTGTAAGTGCGCTACTCACCCATGAGGGTCTCAAGGCGCTGAGGGGGAGAGGGCGTGCAGATCCATTCAGCCGAAGAGCCAGGTCTTGAGGGTCTTCCTGAAGGTGTTCAGGGAGGGGGCGAGTCTGATGTCTGCTGGTAGCTCGTTCCAGGTCTTGGCTGCAATGTGGGAGAACGATCTTCCGCCTGCTCTGGCTCTGTGGATGCGAGGGGTTTCAGCCAGTGCGAGGTTGGCAGACCGGAGGTTTCTCTTGGGTACGTGGAAGTTTATTCTGTCGTTGAGGTATTTGGGTCGGTTGTTGTAGCTCCACCCACACATAGCGGTGTCCGGTGGAGCTACAGGAACAGCAATAATAAGATAGCACAGAAATGCCTTAGCTGGCATCTTGCAAAACTGAAAGAACAAAGCCGCTCAGGTCAACTAATGAGAGTATTTTTTAGTTGGGTTCATGATGCCAGGCAAAGTAACCTGCTGCTCGTGCCACCAACACATCAAGAGCGCCTCAGTGACTATTCCAAGCATGTCCCAGCTTCTTAGAAGTACTTAAGTGATAGTAATCCAGAATGTGGCCTAATGGCTAGAGCGGCCGATCTCGGAGCTGGGGAACGGGGCTCGAGGCTAGGCAGGGACGCTCAACATCCTGTGACTCTGGGCAAATCACTTAATCTCCCCGTGCCTAATAAGAATGAATGTGTCCTCATGTAACTCAGCTGGGGCTCATGTAAAGCGCTCTGATACCTTAGTCTAGTTTGCGCTATATAAAACGCCACAAAAAAAACCAAGCATTTGCAATGCAATAGGTCTCGCATTTGCGCAAGTTTAAGCTATTGGCATTGTAAATGACAATACCTTTTATTTGTATGTTTTGATAATGAACACCTAAATAAAAGGCATTGTCATGTACAATTCCAATAGCTTAAACTCTTGTAAATGCAAGGCCTATTAAATGAAGCGTCCGCCATTGTCTCGGCTGCTTAGAAGTGAAAGCGCGCATGGCGCTCTGAATGTTGCAGGAAAGCATGTCGTGCCTGCAGTAGGAGAAACTACTTAAAGAAAATAGTGCTTACAGACTAAACAAGCATTTGCAATGCAATCGGTCTCGCCTTTGGGACCTTATAAGTGTATAGCCATGCAGTATATTATTGCATATTTCTGCAATGGACTGTGTGGCAGTGATTATAACTGTGGCAGTAGTTTTGGCAGTAAACATTGTATTTGAGCTCTTACGAGTGGTTTGAAGAATACATTACATTTTTGATACACTTTAAATAAATTTATAAATAAGTGGAGCCTACAAAGACGTTTGTGTACGTTTGTGGAAATTAACAAGTATGCTCTGTAGTGTTTGAGGTGCACACAGGAAGAGAAAGGCAGACATTGTTAGAGCAGGAGGGTGTGCTTTGGGGAACAGATGTGTAATAGGAGAGAGGAGGGGATAAACAGCAGGAGGAGAAATACAAGAGAAAGAGTGGACAAATTAAAGTGAGAGAAAAGAGAGCATATGAATGGGGAGAAGTGATGGTTCTTATTGCAGTGAGGGTAACGCAACGCTGCGTAAATCGCTGCGTTGCATTACTCTGCCCTGGGAAGGCGTTCCATGAGTGGAGTGTGGATGTTCCCATACATCCAGCCATGGATTCTGAAGCAATCCCATATTTACTAATACTGGTAGACCTGGGAATGCGTCAGGATACTACACCTTCCCAGGTGAGGCACAACGAGGAGAAATATCTTTATTTCTCCTTCTTACTTCCTGTTTCTATGTGTGCTGGAGTAATAGGAGGAATATGCCTCAGAGGATTGATTTTGTGCAGGAAGGTGTCCCTTGTGCACGAAAACAATCCTGCTTTCAACGCAGGCACCACCTTGGTGCAAGGGTGCCTGCGTTGCCGCTAGGTACCACATTGTGCACCAGCACTGGGAAATGGCAGGAATGTGCCACATATCGTTAAGTATGGCAGATTCCTGCCCTTTCCCTATTATGCAGTGCAGCAAGATGACTTGTTCCACTGCCCGATTTCTGAGTAAATATGCCCCTAAGTTTATGTGCCCACCATCTGCAACAGCTGGAACAAAATAAGCGTTGGCACCCACCCAAAGGCCCACAGACACCTTCAGGAACCAAGACATACATATGGTTTCTAATTCTCGATTTGGCAGAAAGGCAAAATAAGGTTGTCTGGTAAGCTGGGGACATAATTAGAAACTTACAACCAGCATTGTATTCCTGTCACCAGACAGTCGTGTACGGAATTCAACTACAATCAACCATCACACTTCTTTAGAAAGCTACACATTTCCTCAGTCAATGAAACTACATGAAACACTTAGGAACCCAACGAAGCTTCGCTGCGCACAAATACTTTTCCTTTACTCTAAACATCTATTAGTATTGGTGATGGGAATTTAACTTAAAAAAATAAAGAAAGAAACTGCAGCTCCTGCTCGAAGGTGAATAAGGGGTTCGTTGGTCGGATGTTTAGAGAAAAGCAGAACAGCAAGCTACACAAATCATATCAGAGCAGTCCATTTTATAGCAAAATAGACCGATAGATCTGCAAAAAGCAGAACAGCAAAGAACGCATAAGTAGTGAATTCAAACTCGGGGTTCCAGTGACTGCACTGAAGAACTGGTGATAAAAAATTCACAAATGTTATTCTTTTTAAATTTAAAAAAGTTAAACACAATACGTTTACCTATCATGAAGCCACCTGATCCGGACTTGATCTTGTTTTCGCACTCACTGCAAGCTGCAGCTCCTCTGTGGAGTGTGCAGATTACGTGTGGGGGGTTCTATCAGAGGTCATGAAGCGGTCATTGCTGGCTTGGAGGTGATGGAGCAGGGAAAATAAAAATTTTAACCCCTAACAAATTTTATAATTAATTAAATAAAATGTTCGTTTAAATGTATTAATCAACACTGTATGTGTGGGAATGGTAACATGCCCATGTGTGTGCTAAATAATCTATTAATAAATGTCTATGTGTCTAATTATAACGTAAAAATAAATGCGTACTAATAAAAAATAAATGCATGTTATTGTGCTTCATAGAAATAAAACGTGTCGTTGCAAAAACAAATAGTGATGGTAAGTAAGGAACAGCTTACATGTTGCTTTCTGCTAGGTAACAACTAATTGGGGTACGTAGACGGGAGGGAAACGAAAGGGATATTTTTCTCTATTTTAATTATGTTTTATTTGCCTCAAATTAGTGCTTCTAAAGTAGAACCGAGTGGCAATATAAAATGGTCGCCAGTGGGAAGATGTGCGCAGGCGCAAGGGGACACGTGGTACGGGATGAGATTGAAGAAATCTGGAACCTCGTGATGTCTCTGAGAGGCTAGGATGCAAGAAATGGTCAAGGCTGGTGTGACCTAATTGAACTGATAGTGTGCCATGATGATCAGCAGAGCGCCCGTGAGAAGCAAGTCTAAGAGAAAGGACAATGACTGCGGAGTTCTCAAATGTGTCGAAAGAAGTTACAAATGAACTGATCGAATCGGATGGAAATGTTTAAGCGTATGGGAAAGGAAATGATCCAAGGACCCTTGAATCCAAGAGAACTTGATTAAAGAATGAATAAGCTGACATGCATGGACCAATGAAAGAAAAGCGTGATATTAATGTTGCAACAGTTAGTTAGCAAAGTTAGAATTAGGGTATAAGAGGGCCTACTCTTAGTGGGAGGGGGTAGAGTTCCAGGCAGTTCGAGAGTCGTGGTTGCAGTCACAGTCAGGAGAGGAGTTGAAGAGTCGTGTTGGTGGCTTCCAGTGCTGGGTGGTCCTGATTGATCCCTTATTGAGCGGGAGATGCTGAAAGACTGTTAGAGGAGACGGGTTGCAGGTAGCTGATGCTGACGAGCTGAAGTTGCTGTTGCTGTCTTAATTTTACAGTTGAGTATGAGAATCAGGCTATTTCTAATTCCTAACTTAGGTTAGAAATCATTAGGCTAAATTAGGAAGCTAGGCAGGTAATTAGGGTTTTGGCTTCATGACAAAAATTTCCTTTCTGCAATAAATTGATTATGTTTAATAAAATTGTGAATTTAAGATTGAATAATTGAATAAAGTATTAAAAATTCTTTCCATGCTTTTAAAATTATATAAAATTTAAGATTCTTTAAACTCAAAATGACTCAGTGGTTATTTTCCTAAATGATTGTGACATAAGTAATTGTTTATTGTGATTCAGCTGGTCTTAATCACTATGAACTAATTTCTTAAATGAATGATTCATCGACAAACAATGAGCAGGAATATCTTAAGAAATAACTAAAAGAAAGTGACTGATAAAGGTAACAAGATATCCTGGCTCTTCCAGCGGTACATAAAAGGTGTTCTCCATTTAGTTCTCATGCTTCTCCTAGGAGTACAGAATTTCACAAAGGTGTAAAGGAAATCCAGGAGTGTGTATGTGTGAATGTGTTAGACGATGTTTATGGGCCCCATCGTCATGTGGATATGAGAAATATAGTTTGCCCCTGGATGACCTATAAGTAACCTAGGAGGAGAATAGTTTTTATTGTACGCGCTGCATCAGATTTCTTGGTAGCAGAGTTATGGTTTTCTATAGATTAGTTTAGTGATTATTTGTTATTGATTATTGATTATTTTTGATGACTAACAATATATGTTGAGTCACGTTATGTTATATGTAAGTTTTCACGCTTCTGGGATGTAGGAAGTGGAACACGTGTGGCAAGAGAAGTCACATGGAATTTGGAACATGGTCTGAATTCATTTTTGGTAATAACGCAGGTTGTGTTATGTTAGGGATTTCTGTGTGAAAAGTGTGTAATTGAAATAGCAAATCACGTTTACTTGTGAAACTTTGGCCTTAATTCTCAGGAGCCTAGTCTCCACATGTGTCTTATCCCCAGAGAAACGAGTAAATTGTTTGTTTGAAAGAAGGGTAAGGTAGAGGGAAGTGCTACTTTATCGGCGAAAGTAAATAATTCTGTGGTAGGGTAGAGGTAAGCGCTGCCTACTGGAAAAACAGGATTCTTGTGTAAAAGGACAAAGCTGTCACTTTGTTTAGCGAATCAGACTATGGAATTGTTTATTTGTTGTAACTAACGAAGAAAACAGTAAAAAGAAAAATTGCCGATAAATTTTGTAAAGGAGGGGTAAAGAGTAGAAGTGACGTGGAAAAGTGCCGCGCTAGGATTGGATAGTGCGTTAGACACGTGAACACAGAGCAGGAGTGACGTAGAAAAGTGCCGCGCTAGGATTGGTTGGTTCGCGGACGGTGGAAATTGTTCTGATTGGTACGTTAGTGTGAATCGCGCTGTAATTGGACGAAGTTCCGTACACAGAAACAGCGTTAGAGTAAAGAGAAAACAAAATAGAAAACATGCCGTATTACGAGTATGAAAGGGAGAGAACGTCATGGACGACGAAATTGAAGAATTTCTTTAAGAAAGATAAAAAGGTTGTGACTAGAGAGGGACAAGTAATTCCTCCGCCGAAATCAGCAGCTTCACATATGATGCTGAAATATGGATATCATACGTGCATATGGTTGGACAATTGGGTAAAATATACAAAGAATGATGGAGCATTGGCTTTTCCTGAAAATGGTTCTTTTAATGTAGCAGTTTTACGGAATTTAAGAGAGAAAATGTTTAAATTGGAACCTAGACCTAGACCGACACAGTTTGAGGCTTTAACAGAATGGGAAGATGAGATGTACGAGCGAGAAAGGTTCAGAGGAATGAAAGGTTATGAGTTTGTGCCCGGAAGATTGTGGGGAATGAATCATGAGGACAGAATAAAACGATGGAGATGTGCTAACATGACAGGAGGTTTGTTTCCAGCTTTTACAGTTGAGGAAGGGACTAAGAAAAACGGACTGAGAAAAAGAAACATTTAGAGAGAGAAAAGTATATGCATGAGAGCGAAACGGATGACGAGTTGCTGGAAGATATTTTAAATAGAAATCCACCTCCGTATCAGCAGAGTTCTACAGTGGTGACACCAAATGCGCCACCAATAGAGACTATGCGAAATAAAAGTCCGGAAAAGAGAAATGAAGTAAACAGGTCACAAGAACAAATGAGAGCTTCTCAACATGAGGGAATAGAAAGCGACAATGCAAGCGAATTAGCAAGGACAACCAAAGAACTAACTGAGAAAATTAGAGAATTAACGAAAAATATGGAAGCAGTTACTGTGCCTGTAACAATAGGTCCAGTAATACCAGTTTTTGAGAATCAGAAAATTGATGAGCGATCCTTGGTGATTCCCTTAAGTTCACAATTTCAGAGAGAAAAGGAAAGAATGGAAACAAGTCCAGGTACAAGCAATTTGGCTAGTGCTTACAGACCAAGTCCACCTGAAAATTTAACAGTAAATGAGTGTAACGGTAGGAAAATACCTATGGTAACTGAATCTGCAACAGTGACACCTGAAAAGAGTGGAAATTGGACAGAAATAAATAGTACTCCCATAGGTCCGACTCCTGATGAGTTAAATGAGTGGATGAAAGCTTTTAAAATAAAAGAAACGGAAGAAAAACCATTAGATGTGATCAGATTAAAAATTGACATGGAAGAATTAATATTAGGAACGATTGGTACTGAAAAGATAAAAAATTATCAGGATGATGAAATAATGTTTCTGTGCAAAAGTATAACATGGAGGGCAAAGAATTTACATGACAAATTAGAAGAAGTGGCTAGTGAGATTGGAATAGATTTTGCAAAAGTAAAAACATTGCAGAAACCATACAGAGTAGATTTTTGTGAAAAAGATATTGAAAATTTGAATACAGCAGGAAGGCTGACACAGATAAAAGAGTTGATTGTTTTGTTGAGAAAGTGGGGTGATGTGGACAGATGGAAGGTTAGATGGACAAGGAAGAATGAGAAAAGTATAGACAAAGGTTCATTGGCTTTTATGATAACAGAAAAAGAACCTGTTGTTAAAGAATACCCTATGAGAGAAACTCCAGGTGGTAGTTATGTGCATGTTCCATGGACTAGGCAGGACATCCTGTCATTTACAAATGACTTTCCAAAACTAAGAGAGAAGCCAGTTGAATGGTACCGACAGGTAGAAAGGTTTGTAAAGGTCTCAAAAGTGTTGTGGATAGATTTGGATGGATTGTTTGACATAGTGGTACCAACGGATCTGTGGTCAGAATGTAAGATTACAGTTGACTGGCCAACTACAGAATATCCAAGAGATCCTAAGACAGGAGCTCCAGGACCAGATGTGATGAAGAAATACGACAAAGTGATTACCTTTTTGAAGAATAAGATTCCTCCCAAAGAGACAGATTGGGTTAAGATTGATAGAACTACACAGGAAAGTAAGGAGTCTGTACATGCATATTATGAACGTTTGTTATTGGTTTTCAAGCAGTATAGCGGTTATGAGGAATTGAGTGAAAAGGACATGAGTCATTTTGTATACCGATTTGTGTTTGGCCTGAAACAAGAAATAAGCGATATGATTAAACAACATATGATAAACTGGCAAAATGGAAGTGTAGATGAGGTGTTGAGGTATGCTAAGTATTGTAGTGATGAAATAGAAAGTAAACAGCGTAAATTGAAAGAAAAGGCGATGTGGGCACAAGTGAAAGTGGCAGAGAAACAAGAAGCCCAATTGGACAATAATAATGGAAATGAATCAGGACAGAATAAGATGCGACCAAACATAGGTAAAGGAAAAGGACAGGTGAGCCTAGAAGAGGCAAAGAAGAAATGGCCATGTCATAATTGCGGAAAATTAGGGCATTGGAGGAATGAGTGTAAGTTCCCACCTAAACCTAATCCGGAACATCAATCATTAACTCCACAGGTGCAGAATGAGGTAGTTGTTCAACAAAGTCAGGTGCCACAACCACCACTTCCCAACATTGTTAACCAGCAAAGATACAGTACAGAAACAGGATTCTACGGAGGAGAGCAGGTAACACAGTTGCCGCGAGCAGCTAACATTTCTCAGTATTGGTTGCGTCAGAGTGAGGATGACCCGGATGAAAGTTTCTGACGGTGCGCAGGAGAGGGGAAAGAGTGCGTGCTTGGCGCAACTCTAGAGGTAGATCAGTCTGGTCCCTTTGTGGATGGAGAAGTGAATGGTGCAAACGTAACATTCCTTGTCGATACTGGAGCTACCCGTTCTACTGTTAGGTCAGTGGAAATTCCGAACCTTCCTCTCTCAGGTGAATACATCCAAGTGGTAGGAGTAGCCAATCAGCAGATTAAAACCCCACTTACTGAATTGGTAGAAGTAAAAATTGGTTCTTTTAGCAAAATGCATAAATTTGTAGTGTGCGACTGTAGTCCTGTAAATCTTTTGGGTCGGGACCTTTTGTGTAAAATGAATTGCACAATTTATTGTACGCCAGATGGAATAGGTTTTCAGACTTCAGATGAAGATGTTTTGTACAAGGTAACTTTGATGAATCAAGAACCTGAAACGAATGGTTTGTTTCCTGCATTTGATGCAGAAAAACTTCCAGAAGAACTAAAAAGTGCTGTAAGAGAAAGTGTGTGGGATTTTACAGGTGAAGACATTGGGTTAATGAGAGAAGTTGATCCTGTAAAAGTGACAGTGAAAGAAGGGATAATTTATCCAAACACGCCACAGTACAAATTAACTCCAGAAATAATTGAAGGAATAACTCCTGTGATAAATAAAATGATTGAACAAGGAATTCTGAAAGAAATCATGAGCAGTCCATGTAATTCACCTATTATGGGACTGAAAAAGCCAAATGGGACATATAGAATAGTACAGGATTTGAGAAAGATAAACAAAATAGTTGTACCATGCTGTCCAATAGTGCCAAACCCTGCAGTGATTCTATATCAAATTCCGCATGAAGCTGAGTGGTACACTGTGATAGATTTGTGTCATGCATTTTTCTCTATTCCTTTGCATCCAGATAGCCAGCCATTATTTGCATTCCGTTTCGGAGAGCGTATTTTGGCATGGTGCCGAATTCCACAGGGGTATACAGAAAGCCCCTCAATTTTTAATCAGATTCTAAAGAAATCTCTGGAAGATTTGAAGATGCCAGAAAAATCAGTGATGGTGCAGTATATCGATGACCTATTGGTGGCATCGAAAACCAAAGAAGCATGTGTAAGTGACACAATTGCTTTGCTGAACCATTTAGAGAAAAGAGGACATAAAGTGTCTCCTTCAAAATTACAGTTTTGTCAGAAAGAAGTCCAGTATTTAGGACATAAAATTGAGAAAGGAGTGCGGAAAATAGCGACAGAAAGAGTAAGAATGATTCAAGGAATGAGAGCACCAATGACTCAGAGAGAGGTAAGAATGTTCTTGGGAATGGTTGGATATTGTCGACAGTGGATAAGTGGATTTTCTTTGATTGCAAAACCCTTACAAAAATTGACAAAGAAAGATGTAAAAGACCCTTTTGAGTTAAACAAAGAAGAAATGAAATCTTTCAAAGAATTGAAAAAGAAACTGTGTGAGGCCCCTGCATTAGGCATGCCTGATTATGAGAAGGATTTTGAGTTATACTGCAGTGAAAGAGATGGATGTGCATTTTCAGTACTGGTACAAAAACACGGCACCATGAAGAGGCCTATAGCTTACTTCTCAGCTGTTTTAGATCCTATAGCAAAAGCATTGCCTGGGTGTCTGAAAGCAGTTGCTGCTACTTGTGTAAGTCTGGAACAAAGTGAAGGTATAGTGATGGGGTATCCCTTGAGAGTGTATGTTCCCCATTCAGTAGAAATTCTTTTGACAAGAACAAAAACACAGTACATGACACATAGTCGGCTGACTAAGTACGAAAAAGTCATCTTGAGTGCTGAAAATGTGACCATAGATAGATGCATAAATGTAAATCCTTCTACATCATTGCCAGATGAAGAGAGTATAATTGAACAAGACGAAGTAGATCATGATTGTCTGAATGTGCTGGAATATTGCACAAAACCAAGAGCTGACATAAAAGATGAACCGTTAAAGGAATCGGATTATGTCATGTTTGTAGATGGTTCATGTTTACGCACAAAAGAAGGAGTGTTAAGCGCAGCTTACGCAGTATGCACAGTGGCAACTGTGATGGAAGCGTCTTGTCTGAAAGGAGTTAGGTCTGCCCAAGTTGCGGAACTAATTGCTTTGATTCAAGCATGTAAATTGGGGAAAAATGTACGAATCACGATTGTGACCGATAGCCAATATGGTTTCGGCATCGTACATGATTTTGGTCAGATTTGGTCACAAAGAGGATTTTTGACATCTGCAGGAACACCTATCAGAAATGGAGAGTATGTTAAAAAACTGCTTGAGGCGATACAGTTGCCTAAACAAATAGCTGTAGTGAAGTGCAAGGCGCATAAGAAAAACGAAGATTACATAGCGGTCGGCAATAATTATGCTGATGAGATCGCTAGATATTGTGCGGAAAACATGGCGTCCCTGAACAAAAATAGAGAAAGGGAGCATGTCTCTTGTCCTTTGCTTTTCACTAATACTGTTGAAACATGGGATGAAGTAAGGCAGTTACAAGAAACAGCGAGAGATGAGGAAAAAGATTACTGGATACAAGCAGGATGTAGAAGACAGGAAAATAATGGTGTGTGGGTATACAGAGATGAAAGACCAGTTATGCCTGATAGCATGATTGCAGACATGGCACGGATGTACCATGGACAAGCTCATATTGGGAGAGATGCAATGATCAGACTTTTTAGACAGACCTGGTATAACCCAAAATTCAGAGCCATTGCTGAAAGTCTTTGTCAAAGATGTCTTATTTGTCAACAGTTTAACCCAGGAAGGAAAACCGTAGTGAGTCTAGGAACAATAGGACGAGAAGGAGGTCCATTCACAAGAATACAGATGGACTTTATTGAGATGCCCCCTAGTAACAGATTAAGATATGTTCTAGTGGTCGTCTGTTTGTTCTCTCGTTGGGTGGAAGCATACCCCACAAGAAGGAATGATGGAACAACAGTGGCAAAACTTATGCTGCGAGAGTTCATTCCAAGGTATGGTTTTCC
The DNA here is from genome assembly GCA_963921515.1 of Calotriton arnoldi. NCBI lineage: Eukaryota > Metazoa > Chordata > Amphibia > Caudata > Salamandridae > Calotriton > Calotriton arnoldi. The sequence goes on along the minus strand of CAWUFW010009960.1, from coordinate 563,646 downwards.
AGTCACGGTTGAGACAGATAGAGGAACACATTTCCAAAATGAGTTGATCCAATTGATTTGTGAAGCTCTGAGTATTAAACAAAAATTGCATTGTGCCTACAGACCAGAGGCTTCTGGGGTAGTAGAGCAGATTAATGGAACAATTAAAAACAGATTAGGAAAAATGTGTCAAGCTACAGGACTCAAATGGCCGGATGCACTGCCTCTTGTTCTGATGACCATCAGAAGCATCCCAGAAAAGAAAACGGGACTCAGTCCTCATGAAATGATCATGGGACGAGCAATGAGACAAGCACACGTACCTGTCAACAAGTTATTAACTATAACTGATGATCTAGTACTGGATTATTGCAAGGGACTGGCTGATGTGGTGCATTCTGTGTTTCATCAGGTTGGACCGGATGCGACCACTCTTGAAAGAAAACCAGCCCACGACTTGAATCCAGGAGACTGGGTCCGCATAAAAATCCACAAGAGAAGAAACTGTCTAGTTCCACGTTGGGATGAGCCAAGACAGGTAATCCTAGTAACAACGACTGCTGTCAAGTGTGCAGGAGTGAAGAACTGGGTTCATGCCAGCCACACAATCAGAATTCCAGAACCTACAGATCGACATGTGAGTCGGCGTCTGGAAGTGTGGGATAAAAGTTTAACGGCTGGGACAACCAAGATAAAAGAAAGGGTGCCAGAACTTGAAGATCGACCTGAAAGTCGACATCTGGAGACCCCAACGGAAAACACCTCTAGAGAAGAAGAGGAACAAGAAGAAGAAGAAGAAAGAAATTCAGAAGTTCCAGAACTTGAAGATCGACCTGTAAGTCGACATCTGGAAATATCTGACACAACTTCAGGATCTGATGATTCAGCTGCAAACTGGGAAGAATTCCGAAAGAGAACTTGGGGTTATAAACCAATTAGAGAAGAAACTGAGCAAGAAATTGAGTTAGATGAACAACCAAGTACAAGTTATGGTGGAAATCCTTCAGAAACAATATTAATAGATGAAGTAGGGAAAGAAGTACACAAAAGGTTAGAAAATCGAGAAGAACCCCGAGGAGCAATAGGGATAGATAGAGAAACAGGAGAACAGGGAAATTTAGAAACAGAAAAGGAGAAAAACACCAAATCGGAAGAACCCCGAGGAGGGACAGTAATAGGGGAAAACAAAAAGGAGAAGACAGATCCACCAGTAGGAGATGACGAGATTATAAGTTTCAAAATAAGAGACAATAGTGAGACAGTTGAAACAGAAACAGAAGAAAGTGGAGGAGAGGAAAAAGCAAAGACTGAATCAAGAAAAAGAAATTGGAAATCAGAAAGAGAAGAAAGAGAAGGTGAAGCCAAAAGGCCAAGAAAAGGAGATAATTGGCCCAACAGCTATGTAAGAAAATTGAGATATAGAATAATAAGAGCGGAAGACGAAGATGCTGAACAAGTAAATGAAGTAACAAGTCAAAAGGGACAAGAAAAACCCAGTGGAAAAAGATTACAAAAGTCCAAAAGGACAAAGAAAGTGAATTCAAAATTTAAGTCACCTGAATGGCTGTATATTGCACTAACTGATTACAAAGAAGAAGAAAACACTCACGGAAACCAGAGACTGAGAAGTCGGATGGGAAAAGGTGAGATGCAACAAAACTGAAGTAAAGACTAATAGTGCTTCTGCCGGACGTGACAAATTTACTGGACGTGACAAATCACCGGATGTGACAACGGAAAGAATTCTGGAGAGAATTAAAGAAAGTACCAAGCAAAGACTTTTTGAAAGCAGAGTGGCATCTAAGTCATTTCTGAGGTGTAGTGACACAATTTTCTGAAACTTAACAAATAGAAAAAGAAAAATGGAAAATAATAGGGATAGAAGAGATAAATGTGAATTTATAAAGAGATGGTGCAAAATGTGCTGCTTTTGTACAGGGTTATTAATGACCATATGGATAGTTTTAGCAATCACAATTCCTATTAGTGTAGCTGTGATAGAAGCAAAGAATGATACTAAACCAGAAAAAGAAACTAATATTAAAGAACCAGTTATTTTAAGAAGTAGTGCAGAGTTGCATAAGGATAGGTCAGTAACAGATTTCTCAAAGAATGTTTTTACAAAGTTGTTGTATGAGTACGTAAAAACAATGGAAGTAAGAGATTGTTATGTTTGTATGCAGTTGCCTGCATCAGTATCCGAAGGTGTGACTTATCATCACCTACCTTTGACTTATGGAATAACATGTAGTGTAATAGCAAGCTTATTTTATAAAACAGGTAGATTAGAATCTTATTATACTGATATAGATAAGATTTTTGCAAACATTCCAGTAGTACCAGAACTTAACAAAGTAAAACCAGCAAAAGTTTTAGGAGAATTTTTTTAGAACATAGAAAATTAATGTTAGAAGAAATAGTTAGTAACAACCTTACCTGTGAGTTAAAGAAAGAAGAAAAGGTATTTTTAGATATGGTTGAAGAAAGAAGAATGAAATTTCAGAAAGAAGCAATAAAAGAGGAAGGAAAACGCTTATGGACGTTTGAGGAAGGAAATCATGAAGGGAAAAAGATAAATGCAGCAATGACATTAGACTGGCCGCAAACAGGAAAGTTGTGCATTAAGAGAAATAAGACAGTCTATGACAATTACTTTGTAGGTTCCAGTATCTGCCATGACAATTATCAAATTCTGGGAGGTTGGGGATTCAAAGGTGGAAAGGACCCAATATTTCCAGGTATCTATTATATTTGTGGGAATAGAGCTTATTACAGGTTACCGGACCATTGGTATGGAACTTGCTATGTAGGCCTGGTCTTTCCAAAAAAATTTCACATGGACAGAGAAGAAAAGGGAACATACAAGATGATTAATAGATTTACACGTAGAAAGAGGGAAAGTTTTTCAGAAATTGTAGGTGATATTTTTGGAGCATTGATACCAGCAGTGGGAATATCTTTGAATGCATTTAAAATTCGGAAGTTATCCACAGTAGTAGATCGTTTATCTACAGATACTGCGGGAGGGTTCTTAATGGTAAATACCGAAATGGTTGCCATGAGAGCTATGGTGATGCAAAATCGGCTTGCCCTTGATATTCTTTTGGCAAAAGAGGGTGGAGTCTGTGGAATGTTGAAAGTCCAACATTGTTGTACTTACATTCCTGATAACAGTGAAAATATACAGAAGTATATTACAAATATTACAAGTTTGCACAAAGAACTAGTTCCACTGGAGGTTGAAAGTGTTTTGGGAAAACTTGGTAGAGGGTTTTCCTCAGTAGCGAATTGGTTAACTAGGATGAGTAGACTAGTGATAGGGAAAGTTATAATAGTAGCAACTATAGTAATATTATTAGCAATGATGTTGAAAATAGTAATAACATGTATAAAGAGAAAAGTAAGACAGAATAAGATAAGAAGAAATAACAGAATAATGAGAGAAAGAGAGAGAGAAATGGGTGAAATTGAGTTGGAGAAAATGAAAGAAAGCATGTATAAAGAGACTAAAAGGCAAGATGAAGAAGAAACAGATGTATAAATAACAGAAGGCAAAGGATGAAAGACATGCTGCCTGAAAAGAAGTATGACTTGGGTTTTATGTGGTGATTTAAAAATCACCAAAGGGGGGATTGATGGAGCAGGGAAAATAAAAATTTTAACCCCTAACAAATTTTATAATTAATTAAATAAAATGTTCGTTTAAATGTATTAATCAACACTGTATGTGTGGGAATGGTAATATGCCAATATGTGTGCTAAATAATCTATTAATAAATGTCTATGTGTCTAATTATAACGTAAAAATAAATGCGTACTAATAAAAAATAAATGCATGTTATTGTGCTTCATAGAAATAAAACGTGTCGTTGCAAAAACAAATAGTGATGGTAAGTAAGGAACAGCTTAAATGTTGCTTTCTGCTAGGTAACAACTAATTGGGGTACGTAGACGGGAGGGAAACGAAAGGGATATTTTTCTCTATTTTAATTATGTTTTATTTGCCTCAAATTAGTGCTTCTAAAGTAGAACCGAGTGGCGATATAAAATGGCCGCCAGTGGGAAGATGTGCGCAGGCGCAAGGGGACACGTGGTACGGGATGAGATTGAAGAAATCTGGAACCTCGTGATGTCTCTGAGAGGCTAGGATGCAAGAAATGGTCAAGGCTGGTGTGACCTAATTGAACTGATAGTGTGCCATGATGATCAGCAGAGCGCCCGTGAGAAGCAAGTCTAAGAGAAAGGACAATGACTGCGGAGTTCTCAAATGTGTCGAAAGAAGTTACAAATGAACTGATCGAATCGGATGGAAATGTTTAAGCGTATGGGAAAGGAAATGATCCAAGGACCCTTGAATCCAAGAGAACTTGATTAAAGAATGAATAAGCTGACATGCATGGACCAATGAAAGAAAAGCGTGATATTAATGTTGCAACAGTTAGTTAGCAAAGTTAGAATTAGGGTATAAGAGGGCCTACTCTTAGTGGGAGGGGTCAGAGTTCCAGGCAGTTCGAGAGTCGTGGTTGCAGTCACAGTCAGGAGAGGAGTTGAAGAGTCGTGTTGGTGGCTTCCAGTGCTGGGTGGTCCTGATTGATCCCTTATTGAGCGGGAGATGCTGAAAGACTGTTAGAGGAGACGGGTTGCAGGTAGCTGATGCTGACGAGCTGAAGTTGCTGTTGCTGTCTTAATTTTACAGTTGAGTATGAGAATCAGGCTATTTCTAATTCCTAACTTAGGTTAGAAATCATTAGGCTAAATTAGGAAGCTAGGCAGGTAATTAGGGTTTTGGCTTCATGACAAAAATTTCCTTTCTGCAATAAATTGATTATGTTTAATAAAATTGTGAATTTAAGATTGAATAATTGAATAAAGTATTAAAAATTCTTTCCATGCTTTTAAAATTATATAAAATTTAAGATTCTTTAAACTCAAAATGACTCAGTGGTTATTTTCCTAAATGATTGTGACATAAGTAATTGTTTATTGTGATTCAGCTGGTCTTAATCACTATGAACTAATTTCTTAAATGAATGATTCATCGACAAACAATGAGCAGGAATATCTTAAGAAATAACTAAAAGAAAGTGACTGATAAAGGTAACAAGATATCCTGGCTCTTCCAGCGGTACATAAAAGGTGTTCTCCATTTAGTTCTCATGCTTCTCCTAGGAGTACAGAATTTCACAAAGGTGTAAAGGAAATCCAGGAGTGTGTATGTGTGAATGTGTTAGACGATGTTTAGGGGCCCCATCGTCATGTGGATATGAGAAATATAGTTTGCCCCTGGATGACCTATAAGTAACCTAGGAGGAGAATAGTTTTTATTGTACGCGCTGCATCAGAGGCACATGCTGCACTGCTACTGGTGCTTACATCAGCGTGTGGCAGATTTTACCAATAAGTTAATGTGTTCTCTGGTGCTACCGGTGACTGCAAGAGACACAAAAGTAAAATGCATGTCTAACACATATATCGACTTTCTGGACCTGATTATCTGTGCGCACTCTAGTTTTTTCCCACTTTCATTTGGTAATGTAATTCGCATTGCAAATGCTTGATTTATAGTTTGAAGGCATCGTGCATTTGCAATACCTGTTACAAACTATGTAAGGGCATTTCCCAGCGTTTGTCAGCTAGCATCGTGACATGCATGCATGGGACTCTTAGGAGAGCCACGCTCTTTCCAGTTCGATTGGGTAAAGTTTATTGTTTCCAGCCTCGATGGAGGGAAATACGGCCGCTGCTCTCACCGATCGCTCAAAACACTTTATGAAGATGTGAGTGGGCGGAGTTAGGGGTGGTGGACGAACACAGAACAGTAGAGATTTACGTTACATGATTTACTGATACAAATATATTTGAAACCATTTTTTTCTGATAAACGAAGTGTTCTTTTAAATACCTTTCTTTTCCTGCACCCAGTAGCACTCCTAACTGTATGCCCAGTGCCTTTGGTGCACCCTTCCTTCAGCTCACAGAAGGGCATGCCGTTGTCTCTCCCCTCGTTCCCCGCCCCTGCCTGTCTCTACACATTCCTCCGTCTGTGCCTACCGGATTTCAACGACGCTCACAAGTCTTTCGGGTAAATATGGACGGTGCCTCAATTGAAACGAACTTTGGAAATGAAAAGAGCAGGTAACATTTCTTCTTCGTTCTGGCAAATATCAATAATCATTTAGGCATAGGATTTGTGGGAGGGGACAGAGGAGGGGTTTGGAGAGTGGGGAGGGTGTTGCCGGAAAGAGAGGAGGCACAGAGTGACTCTAAATCTCCTCCTCCTGGAGGGCGGAGCTGTGGGCCGATAAGATCGGCCTGAGCACTTTCAGTTTCAGCAGTTTCGGCCCGTTTGAATGTTATCTTCTGGCCATATGTTCTCTGGCAAAGGCTGGGCCCCCGTAGTGGCACGAGTACGATCGGGAGTGGATGGAAGGGGGCGGGGCCGCCAAGAAGTCACGAACTGCGGGAGGGAGGGGGAGAGTGGCTGCGAGCAGCTCCGCACAGCGCACACACGCTCAGGAGGACTGTAAAGCAACACGCCGGGCACGCAACAGCGGGGTGGGCTCCCGCTTCCCGCCTGCAGAAAGGGGCAAACAAGGCAAAGGCTGGGCCACCGTAGTGGCAACTAGCATGACCGGGAGTGCTTGGAGGGGGGCGGGGCCGCCAAGAAGTCACGGACTGCGGGAGGGAGGGGGAGAGACTGGAAGAAAGTAGTCTGTGCAGTAAAGGGGCTGATAGCTGTGGAAGGATACAAATGATGACTGAGGAGGGACTAACATGCCTCAAACCAATCGGAAGGCAGCATTTAAGACAAAAGCCAATGGCCAGAGAGTGGGCGGAACTTCCACGAAGCTTCTACACTACAGTGTATACTGCATGCCTCGCAAAGCGATGGCAGCACATTCGTGCTACATCACTAGGCGAGACCTAAAAAGACATACCGTGTAACAACCGAAGTAAAAGGGTCAGTCCTGTTGGGAGGTTACGAATGAAGACAAGGCGGTTTAATAGTGCCCCCTTAATTGGTATGTGAATTCTTAGTTTAAATATATGATTTTTTTAAACAAAAATTATTAAAGTTATTTTATTTAAAATTGAATAGCCGTTTTTATTTTAATGTAAAGTTTATCACTGTACTTGGCGTTGAGCCAGGCTGGGCCCTGCACTTCTGCCGGCAGCCGCAGCTAGGGCAAGATCTATTTGTGCTTCTTGCCTCAGTTGGAAAGAGCCTGGGAGGTGTGATCAGTCAATGCTGAAAAACTAAGGAGAATTTTGGGCTCGGGTTGTAAGGTAAGCCTTTCATCCTTCCGCGGTCGATAGGCTGAGCACCAATGTGTTGGGTAACAGTTCCTAAAGGTATAACTTTTGGCTGTATGCTTCTGTTAGTGCAGATGACAACGAGTAGCCAGGCATACATCCATCCATACCCATGTGAAATAGAGTTCTACGAACCACTCTTCTCTCAATAGTGGGCGGGGGTCAGCACAGGAGGTCGAGTTTGGAAGGCAGAGGCTCAGGGAGGGACATGTCAGCACTGGGGCAGGGATATGAAGGACTTATAGTTTGGTTTTGCAGGGATTGCAGAGAAGTAGCACGTCTGTACTGTGGAGAACATGAGGGAATGGGGACATCAGCACTGAGCTCTGGAGGGCCCAATGAAGGAACTTTAGCACAGTTGGATGGAGTTGCGGCTCTGTGAAGAGAGGGACCTCAGCACATAGGCCTTGATGGCTGATTTGCACTCCTACACACTGCCTTTCACATATTCCATCTTGTGAAATGCACGGCATGCATATGCCCACAGTGAGGCTTACTCTAGTGAGGGTACCTTCCGAGGCCAGGCACATGCTGAGGGTGCTTGCAGATCCATTGTGGCCAATGGGACCCAGCTTGCAACCTAGGCCTCAGACACCTACAATGGTTGGAAGCCAGTAGCCCGGGGCCAGGAGGTGCAGGAGTCTGGACCACCCCACATAGGAGCCAAAGGCTACTCGGACTGTGGGAGGTCATCCACAAAGAGGGCTGTCACTCCGACTGCACAGGCCAAATTTTTATTCACTGGGTTTGTGAAGGAGCTTGTCATGAGGTAGAAAAGAAAAGAGGACAAGGAGACACAGTGGAAGTTGCTAGATTAGGTGAAAAGACAGAGGAAATGAAGAAAAACAGAAGGTTGGAAGGCAATAGTGCTGGATAGAAAGAGGTTGGGAGAGGAGGGGGCAACTATGGAGGAGTGATATTGAGGAGAGAAATAAAGAGGGACATAGAAGGGTGGGTGAGAATCGGATATGACATGGTTAGAATGAAGGTAGGGGAGTCACAGCGTTAAAAAATGGACAAAGGATATAGGAAAGACAGAATGAAAAGAAAGATTGGAGAGCAGAGAAAAGGTGAAAATATAAGAAGGAGGACTGGAAAGAAAGAAAAGGTGCGGATAGGAAAGCAGAATAATAGGAAGTAGAGAAATAACAGAAAGATGGAGAGGGAAGAAGATTTGGATGAGAGAGCGAGGGAAATGGGAGATTTGAGTGAAGACAGAAAAGGGGACATGTATGGGGAGGATGAGCTATGGAAGCGAGATGGTAAAAAGGAAGACGTGAATAAGCCAGAAATGCTGAGGGAAAGAAAGAAAGGGGTGTGTAACATAAAAAGGAGAGAAAAGGGGAGGGAAAGAAGGAAGGATGGAAGAATGAGAAGAACAAGAAAATGCCTAGGTAACATGAGGGGAGGGAAAAGGAGTGAAAGGGACAATAAGATGACTATTAGAACAACATCAAACCCACTAGGTCAAAGGGTTAATCTCCTAGGGAATGAAATGTATTAGTACAGTAGTTATGGGGCTTTTCACATGGTTGCTAGGTAAAACTGGTTATGGTGGGGGAGTGTGTTCTTAGAATGTAACAAATTGAAAACTTGAATAAAACAGATTTTCAAAAAAAGGGGATAGATAGACAAAGGTGGCAAACAAGGAGGTCAGAGATGAGGAATGAGATGAGTGGGAGAGAAGCAAAGTGAAGATATATATTTGATAGAGAAAGGGTGGAATGAGAGCGAGGACAGGGAGATTAGATTGGGGAAGAGAGAATGGTAGGATGTAGATTGAAAAGAATGTAGCAGGATGAGAGAGAAGTAGAGGAGAGCGGAAAGGGAGAAAGAAAAGTGGGGAAGATAAGGGTTGTGTCCTCACCAATAATCACGCGGGGACAGGTAGGTGGATATTCAATTCTTTATTCGTTCTTGTCCTGGCTGTGCCCACATGCACATCTGTCCTCTTGCCCTCGTGGCTGCAGAGTGTCCTCCCCACTCCCTGACCGGAAGTGGTGTCCGGTTCCTGGCCCCTCTCAATCATTCGGGTCTAGGGTCCTAGTGCCCTCTGACCCAGGTCACTACATCTCCCCCTTTGTGGAAAGAAAATAGCTGACAAACGATAGCGAGCGAGAGAGAGAAAAGAGAGAGAGAGAGAGAAAAGAGAGAGAGAGAGAGAGGATGATCCCCATCGTTACATTTCTTCAATCAGTCTTTGTGGCCTTCTGCTCACTCTTTTTGGACATTCTCCTTCCGTTCCCTTCTGTGATCCCTCTTCTTGTCTCTAATCGTTGTGTGCCTCTCTTCTATTGCTGTCCTTACCTTCCTCTCTTCCTGCTGTGTCTCTTCCGTCTTCATCCAATGTCATTAGTCTCTTGAAGTGAGAGCTGTTTCTGGTAATCCGGTAGGGGCCCGATGCCGCTGTTATCATCGGCCCTTAGACGTTTACAATTGTCAATGGTTCATCTGAGAATGGACTGTCCGATTTTCTTGACTGCTGCTGGCGCACCACCACTGAGTCCCCTTGCTTCAGGTGCGAGGGAGTGGCCTGTCTCCTGGCGTCCACATATACCTTCATCTTGTTTTACGCCTCTTGGTCTCTTACTGCAATGCTGTCGTCTTGTCCTGCTTGTCCTTCCTAGTACTAGTTCTGCTGGACATCGGCTTGTGGAGCTGTGGGGTGTGTTTCGATAGTCCCTTAGAACTTGACAGAGTGCTTGGCCTATGGAGATTTGCGCTAGCTTTGCTCTTTGGACTGCTTTCTTTATGTTCCCCATGAACCTCTCCACCATGCCATTAACTTACGGCCACAGAGGCGTTATTTTCCTGTGGTTAATGCCTAGGTAGTCCATGAACTTGCAAAACTCCTCTCCTGAGAAAGGAGGACCATTGTCTGTCTTTACTGTTTGTAGGGAACCCCAGGCTGCAAAAATGTCATCTAGGATTGGCGACGTCGCAGTTGCTGATGTTGACGAGACATGTCGCACTATGGGAAATCTGGAGTACTCATCAATGATTACTAACAAGTAGTTTCCTGTGTCTAGTGACCCATAGAAATCTGCTAACTACGTTGTCCACACTGCCCTTGGAAGCTCCGAGATCTGTAATTGTTCCGACTTTGCTGGTCGCCCTGTTACTTGGCACAGGTGACAGTTTATGATGGTGGTTTCCACCAGTCGATCTAGGCCTGGGAACCATACTTTCTCCCGTATCATTTTCTTTGTTGCTACCATGCCTCTGTGGGACTCATGTGCCATATTTACGGTCTGCTGACGTAGTGCATTTGGCATGACTATCCTCGTTCCTCTTAGTAGGATTCCGTTTTATGTCTCCGAGAGTTCCTCGTGTACATTTTTGAATGCCAACATTTCTTCCATGTTGACTCCTTCTCCCATGGCGCTGTTGCTGTTAATGTGCCTCCATCTTTGCTTTCTTGTTGTCATTTTCACTGCTTGCATTGTGGCATCCTTCGCTGTCTCTTGTTCTAGCTCTGTGATTGTTATGGGCGCAGGAGTGTTCTGCCTCAGCACAAAATTGAGGTATTCCTCTGCCATTGATGTGTTCTCTGGTACCTGTGGTAAGGGATGTCACAACATGTAGTCAGCTGGGTTGTGTTCTTTTCCCGGCTTGTGCACGATCTTGAAATCATAGTCCATCAGCCTTATTCCCCATCGTTCTTTGCATTCGGATTTCCATATATTGTCACTAGGGCCTGCTGGTCTGTTACGATGGTAAACGGTTTCCCGTAGATGAACATGCGGTAGTGTTCACACGCCCATACCACTGCGAGGCTTTCCCTCTCTGGCTGGGAGTATGCCCTTTCAACGTCAGATAAACTCTTGCTTGCATATGCGACAGTTTTTCTGGGCGAATCTCTCCCAGACATGTGTTGCGCTAGGATTGCTCCCAACCCTACCGGGCTGGCGTCTACGGTCAGCTCAGTGCGTAGTGATTGGTTGAAATAGGCCAAATTATCCACGGCCATTATGGCGTGTCTAATGGCCTCAAGTGCCTTATTGCATTCCTGTGTCCATATGAATTTCTGACCCTGCTTTGTCAGATCTCGTAGAGGAGTGCTCACTGTGGCAAAGTCTTTTATGTAGCGAGCACAGTAGCTTGCCATGCCAAGAAATAACCTCACTTCCGCAACTTCTGTTGGAGGCTTTACTTTTTCCAATATCTTCACTTTGCTGGGGTCTGGCCTCATGCCTTTTTTTGAGACAATGTGACCAAAGAATACTAGCTCATTTCTCCCCAGTTCGCACTTGTCTTCATTTAAAGTTAGGCCTGCTTGTTCCGGCTGGAATGTGTTTTGGCGTGAGTTCCCCTGCTGGTTCATCTGACATCAGATACGGTCGTTCTACAGCCTCTGGCGTGGCTGCTCCATCCGATTCAGCTGAGGGACTGCTATTCTCTGTTTCCATGTATCTTGCGTATCTGCTCGTCACTGTCCGTGACCTTGTTGGCCTTCCTCGCTCATTCTTGAATTGTTTACTCATGCAGGCGCTTGTGAAGTGGTTCTCTCTGTTGCACTTTCTGCATCTGTGGCCCATTGCCGGGCATGCACCGGTATGTGGAAATTCAAGTCCGCATCTATAGCACGTTCTTTCTTGCTTCTTTCTTGTTGGTGGTGATTTGTCTTTCTTCTTGACATTGCCAGTTGCGCGGTTTGCTTGTTCCACTCTTCTTGCCTTTCCCAGTTCCATCTGTCTTGCATGTGTTGCTGCTCTGGCCTCCGCTCAGGTCATGGTCAGTATCTTCTTGAGCGAGGACGGTTCCTTTAGAATTCTTGCGCGGAATTCCACTGACTGACAGCCTTCAATGATGTGCAGTCGTATCGCTTGTTCATTGTCAAACTTGTCGAACTCGCAATATGTTACTAATTTTCGCAGTCTGGTTGCGAAATCATCGAGTGACTCCTCTGCTAGTTGACAAGTGGTGTTGAACGTGTACCTCTCGAAATCTACATTTCGTTGCGGGTCAAATTTGTTTGTAAGACATTTTATGATTCCCTTGTACGTTGCCATTTGATCTTGGGGAAAAGTAATTAGCAGGTCCTCAACTTCATCACCTACAAAGTGGAACAAGTATTTGTTCTGGTCTTCAGTGTATGCCTTGCAGTTGGCCCGCATGTATCGTTCGAATTGCCTTATCCACCGTTCCCACCTAATGCCTATTTGTGGTTCTGACAAGCTGAACGGTAGTGGTCTGTGGAAGATTACATTTGCGCAATTCTTGTCGCTTGCGTCTTCCGTCATTTTGTTGTAGTGCCTTTCTTTTCATTTGTTTGCAGCTTCTTCCTTTGCTGTCTTTTAGTTCTTTGTTTCACCTTTGCTTCCTTTGTTTTTCATTTATTTGTTGTAATTTCCTTTTATTTTCACTCTTTCCTTTTTTGTTTTGTTTTAGTCTTTGCCTGACTTCAAAATGGCCGCTTGACCTTCTCTAGCCTCCTATTGGTCCTCCCGCCTGACTTCAAGATGGCCGCTGGGATTTCTATGGGCGAGATTTGCTATCTGTTCTATGGCCTGACTTCAAGATGGCCGCTGGGTCTCTTTCAGCCTTTCATTGGCTCTCCCACCTGACTTCAAGATGGCCACTGAGCTCTCGCAAGATTTGGGCTTGAAATCTACACGCGGGAGGCCCAGGGCTCTCTTTGCAGTCAGCAGTCGGGTTTTTCACGGTCGGGTGCCCTTTTCCTTTCTCCTCACCTCACTTTGATGATGCGGCCGGGGTGGGCTCCAGATGTAGCTGCAGGCTCTTGTGCGCGGACCAGCGTGGGCTCCTGGCTCCGTTTTCCTTGCGATCGCGGTGGGCTCCCGACTTCGCGTTTTCTTTCTGCGGGTGCTGACGGTCCAGGGTAGGCACCTGGCTCCGTTTCTCGCGACTGGGGTGGACTCCCGACGTCGCGTTTTCACCTCTTGGTGTTCGGCGGACCAGAGTGGGCTCCTGGCTTCGCTTGGATGTTGTAGGGGCACGCGCCTCTGGTGGTGACTTCAGACAGATCCCATCCTCGTCGCCAGTTGTCGTGTCCTCACCAATAATCAAGCGGGGACAGGTAGGTGGATATTCAATTCTTTATTCGTTCTTGTCCTGGCTTTGCCCACATGCACATCTGTCCTCTTGCCCTCGTGGCTGCAGAGTGTCCTCCCCACTCCCTGACCAGAAGTGGTGTCCGGTTCCTGTCCCCTCCCAATCATTCGGGTCCAAGGTCCTAGTGCCCTCTGACCCAGGTCACTACAATAAGGAGGAGCAAGGAGACAAGACAAAAACATAAAAAATGGATGACGAGATAAGGACAAGCAATAGAGAGAGTGGAAGTAGATAGGGATAAGAAAACGTGTGAGGAGGAGATAAGAGATTCATGGTGATTGAGAAGAGAGAGGAATGATACATAGAAGGATTAGGGCACAAGATTCAGTGTCACCAGTGCCCAGAGGTGCAAAGAACCCACTGCACCCCTGTAATGGGTTTCTTTTAATACCAACCCAGAGGTGAGGGAGGTCATTTTTTTCATGTTTATATTAGTGCCCATGGTACCCTTGCTATGCCACTGATTTTTGTAGCTTGCATGTGGCATGTGCCTTCATATTAAGTTGTTGCTTGAATTCCGCGCATGCAGCCTTGTCTTCAGTGCACAAAGCACCATTATTGCCGAACATTGAGGAAAAATTAGAAGAAACATTGCCTGCAAGCACTTCTTCATTTACAAAGCATTAAGTGCAAGGGCACAAGGTATTTCACACAAGTCCCTTGCACCTGGCAGCACTCACTTGTCACCTTCAACTGTATATTTAAGTCCTAGTTGTATCAGTTAAAGGAATATTAATTAGCTAAATGTTCCACTAACAAACTCTGCTAAAAAGTAAACACACAGCTCCACCGAGTGGTGGATTCTAATAAATACATGCAGGTAAATGAGTGCAGTGCTGAGCACAAATTAAGCACAGACTGCAAGGCACAGAGAGGCTCTGATTGTGTGCCAAGCTGCTGCCCAGAGGGACACTGAGGGATCAGGGACTCTTTCTCATCTGTGAAAGCTCCCATCCAGTTCCAAATAGAAGGACAATGAATTCCTTTTGTCTGAGCTGCATTCCAGGATGCAGGTGTCCACGTCACAAGGAGCTCAGCTGAATACAGTCCCACCTTTCCTGCAGACCAGGCAGCCCATCAAGGGAAACAAGGATTTAATCTGTTATATCCCTTATCAAGTTTGCCCAGAAATAAACTAAGAAATTATGTTTTTATAGGAAAAATGAGCAATTTGCTCTTGGGGCAGGTAAGGGTTACCAACAACATTTCTGTGAAGGATCAGAGTTGCTTCACACACCATAAAAATATTCGAATATGCCATGAATACCCCTTCATAACCTATGGCTTTTTAGCACTTTCAGGTAATAATTGAGCTGTAAATGCACTATTTTGCCCCATTTTTAAAAAACAAATCTAAGTTGGGTGTTCTGCCTCGATCCTGCCTATAGGAAGTCGGGCAATCATTTTTATTTAGTGCTGCATGTCACACGTGTCTTTTCTAAATGCCTGTAAAGCCATGTGTTATTGTTGCCCAATTTAAGACAGCCTAGCTACCTTCACATCACTGCAGGTTTCAGGGACGAAATTTCAACTCTCTGAACCATCTTTCCGGCTTTAAAAAAGTACCAGAATACAGTGAATAGAACAACTAGGCGTACTACTCACATGTGTCCTGGGCAATGTGAGAGTTATGAAAAGCTAAAACAGAATTATTTTTACCACGTTTAGTTGGGGTGTTGTATTACTACCTAACTCGGGACTGCTTAATTCAGGGGCCTCTGCTCCTCAGCAGTTAAAACTCAGAACCTTCCAGCAGCAGGCAGATCTCTGCAGCAGCTCCTGATCCCTTTGAGCTATCCTCTTGTTTAAATCGACCCCAAGTACAGTGGCTTCGCTGTGACGTGTTTCTGACTGCAGTTCCTTTTGACCTACTCCATGAGTAAAACATTTTTTAGCTGACCCAACATGAATTTTCAATTCTATTAAGGACACGGAGGCGAGGATTATGCTTCTCTTAACTTTACTGACTTTCACAGCAGCCAATAAAACTTTAAATTTGCATAATCCCGGAAGGACAACCCCCTCCATTGTATGCACCAATCACCTATGAGTCCCATACATAACAGTCCTTGCATGACCTTCCTCTTCCTCTTTCTTTGCGAAATCTTTAACTTCAGTCTTGAACTCGACTGCTGAGCCGGAACGGCGCCTACCACGCCTCCAACTGTAACTGGAACTTTAACCGTAGAGATTCCTTACGAGACTTCCAATGAGCTCCATCCTGATTGTTCAGGTTTGTTTGCCTTGATCTCCTGCAAAGAGAATAGTAGTCGTAATACGCCATTCATAATCCATATATCTTTCATAACAATCATGTTATTCAATAGTCACAATTTTCATATTTCCAATATCAAAAACGGGTGGGAAGAAAAACCAACTCATCACCATGAACAGTACATGAAATTTTTTACCAATCTTGCAATGACTAATCTATCACATAGAGTACCATCATCATATTGCCTGGGTGGGATAATCCTCGCCTCCGTGTCCTTAATAGAATTGAAAATTCTTGTCGCGTCAGCTAGAATTTTTTTTATTCTATGTCAGTCCACGGAGGCTCAGATTATGCTAGTTTAAAGTTGCTCCATAACCGTCGAGGCCACATCTACAATAGGTTTATGATAAAATGTCTTAAACGTTGAGTCAGAGGACCAGTCTGCCGCAGTCATAATATCTTGTAAACGGGAGCCAGTATAAAAGGCCTTGGAAGCCATCGCTCCTCTAACAGAATGTGCTCCAAACATTGCAGTATCAACACCTGCTAGCCTTAATAACCAAGTAACCCACCTGGCTAAAGTCGCTGCAGTGACTGGGCGGAAAGGTCTCTGTAATGAAATTAACAATTGCCCTGCAACATCATTCCTGAATTCTCTAGTACAATCCTCATAACATTTTAAACATTGTACCACACATAACTTGCTATGATGAGGAAAAGCAGGGTATGAAATACATCTGGAATGTGTTTTTGTCCTCTTTGAAATTGTGAAAGAGACTCCCGAAGGAGTAAATACTCTACCTGCTATATCCAAAGCTCGCACATCCGAGACACGTCTGCAGGATACAAGACATAATAGCATCGTAAGCTTTGCCGACAATTGCTTACGCGATAATCCCTCATTAGCTGGCCAAGTCTTAAGGAAACGTAACACTACGTTAACGTCCCACAAAACTGAATACTTGGGTTTTGGAGGGTTAACCAAACGGATGCCCCTCACCACTTTACACACCAGGGGGTGTTCCCCCACCGGTTTACCATCCACGTGTGGATGTCCTGCTGAAATTGCTGAACGAAAGTTGTTAATTGTCCAATATGCCATGCCTGAATTCGCCAGTTCTGAAAGAAAATTAACTATCAGATGGACACCGGATCCCAAGGGATCTCCTTCCCATTCAGAACACCAACTAACCCATCTACGCCAAGCTGATTCATAACGTTTGTGCGTAGCGGGTGCCCACGATTGTGATAAGAAGAACAAAGCCTCTTGTGAAACTCCAGGCATTTGCCATTGTCTCCTGAAAGTCTCCACGCCATGAGAGACAGTTGGCCTTGCATCACCAACGGATGAGGTAACCCCAGAGGATCCTCCAGAATCTCTGGAAACTACCGTAGTTGCAGTGGAAGTGCACACGACAAGGTTAGAGCCACCGGAAACCACGCTTGTGCTTTCCAACATGGTGAGACTAGTATCACCTCCGCCTTCTGTCGACGGACCTGTGCCAATACCCTCGGAATCATGGCGAACGGTGGAAAGGCATATAGAATGCCAATCGTCCATGACTGAAGGAATGCGTCAGAGCTGATCGCCAGAGGATCTGGTCGCCAACTGTAAAACTGAGGTAGTTGTGCGTTGAGTCTGGACGCAAAAAGATCCACTGAACATGGACCCCACTTGTGGTTCAGTTGCTTGAATATCCTGGGATGCAGTCTCCAATCGCTGCCATCCCGCAGAAAATGGGAGTTCCAATCCGCTACCACATTGGAAGAGCCCGGAATGTATTCCGCCGTTACAGTTATATGATGGGCCAGGCAATAATGCCAAAAGTCTTTGGCTATCTCTACCAGAAGACGAGACCTCATACGCCCCAGACGATTGATGTATCGTACTGCTGACACATTGTCCATTCGCAGTAGAATACAGCAACTCGCCCGTTGCGGTGAGAGTGTCCGAATTGCAAACGAGCCTGCAAGAAGCTCTAGACAGTTGATATGGAGTTTCAGTTCCTCCTGGGACCACCGACCACCAGTCTCCACCGAGCCGCATCGGGCTCCCCAGCCCCGTCTGCTGGCATCGGATTCTATGACTATCTCCGGACTGGCTGCGAAAATGGCCTTGCCATTCCATGCATCCATGTGCTCCACCCCTAAGTCATCTCGGTCCGGGCCTCTCTGGAGATCGAGATCTGCTCTGCATAACTCAGACCTTTGCTTAAATGCAGAATCTTCAAACGTTGAAGTGCCCTGTAATGTAAGGGTCCTGGGAATATCGCCTGAATTGATGGGGCAAGAAGCCCCACCAATCTGGCCAGCATCCTCAAGGATATAGTCGGAGAGGCAAGCGCTCTCCTCAACTCCTTCTTGATAGCTACTCTCTTTCTCAATGGCAATAGTAATTGAACCGTAATCGAGTCTACCTGAAACCCCAGGAATTCCAGCGACTGCGTTGGGATCAGAATGGATTTCTGCGCGTTGATGACGAATCCCAATTCTTGTAGGAGTTGGACCGTCCAGTTCAGATGAAGAAGAACCGTGTCCATATTCTGTGCCATAATCAGAATATCGTCTAAATAAATTATAAGTCTCACCCCTCGTTCCCTCAGATACTGAACCACGGGTTTTAGTAACTTGGTGAAACACCAAGGGGCGGACGAGAGACCAAAGGGCATGGCTGAAAACTCGAACCACTGGTCTCTCCACTGGAACTGCAGAAACCTCCGGTGAGGCGGAAAAATGGGCACCGCCAGGTACGCGTCCCTCAAATCCAGACGCACCATCCAATCCTTTTCCAACAGGATGTCTCTTAGTAAATGTATGCCTTCCATTTTGGAATGGCGATACACTACCCAGGAATTGAATTCCCTCAGATTGAGCACCAGTCTGAAACCTTTGTCCTTTTTGGGCACTAGAAAGATTGTACTTACAAAACCCAGCGGATGAGGAATTGTTTGCATGATTGCCCCTTTTTCCAACAGTGACTGAACCTCGTCGTCTATGAAAGACATCTCTGCATGAGAAAAACGTAGGGGAGGAGGGATATGAACCTGATGGGGCGAGGCATAGAACTCTATCTGAAACCCTGTTACTGTTTGAAGGATCCAATGATCTTGTGTGAGAGTCTCCCACATATGGTGGAACAAAGCAATCCGACCTCCCACCTTGGTGTCCCCAGTTTGCATTAAGCTTACCTGAATAAGAGGTGTCTCCGGAGGAATTATTCTGTCCTCTGTAACCTCTGTGTTGTCTCCCTCTGTCACCGCGATTGCGGGTAGGGTAGAATTTTGAGCGCTGTGCACCACCTCTGCCACGTTGCTCGAAGCCTCGAGAGGTCTGATTAAATCCTCGGCCGGTCGCTCGACCCCTGAAGCGTCCGGCCCTGTTAAAAAGGCCAGTATGGAATACTTTTTTGATGTTCGCCTGAGCCTTATCCAGGGCGGAGAATGTGTTCACATATTTCCCCAACTCTTTCACGAATTTGTCCCCGAAAAGCATGCCATTGGCAAGCGTGCCTGGTTCCGTATTCGCCATTTTCGCAAGTTGGGGGTCAATGCGCATAAGGAAAGACCTTCTTCGTTCCACCGAAAGGGTGCAGTTCGCGTTCCCTAGGAAACACATAGCTCGTTGCGCCCACTCCAGAACCTCCGTGGGGTCCAATGTAGTGTTGGAGTCTTTGGCGGTGACCGCGGCATCCAATATCTTTGTCAGGGGTCCGGTAACGTCAAGGAGTTTATCCTGACAGCCCCTCCAAGCCCGGTCAAGTCCCTTTTTGGGATCCTTGGCAAACTTTTTCATAAAAGTGGCCATGTTCGGGTCTATTTCCGGTGTGTCCGCCACTTTTCCCATTAGAGATGGTCTGGGGCATTCGGAGTGTAAGGTAGCCCTGACTTCCTTCTCGAAACCTCTCCGGAGAGTCTCCTGCACATAGTGTGCCACCTCGACACAGGGAACCCACTCTGTGGACCTCGGGTGTATGATATTTCTGGGGTCGAACAAAAGGTTTTTATTGACCGGTGTGTCCTCAACGTTGTGGGACTTACGTTTCCGTTTCGTCGCCTTCCGCGAGGCCTGCGACTCCTTATCCGAATCAGATGTGTCAGGCGTGGTAGGAGAAGACTCTTCCGCCTCCCCCATCTGCGTCACCGACGTTTTAGTAGACTTGGGGGACCCCATGTAGCCATGGTCATTCATAACATTACGGGCCATCCGAGCAAGGACCTCAGCCGAGGTATGACCTGAGGATTTCCCTTGTGAAGCACCAAACTTTTGCTTGCCATAGTTCTTCAATGGTTTGGTAAATGGCTGTAAGGCCTTAATTAATGCCCTGTTTACAGAGCCCTGGACGTGAGTATCCAGGGCCTCAACCAATTGCTCCTCCATATGGTGCTCTTCAGGTTCATCATATTCTGCGTATTCATTAAATTCAACCCACTGATCTTCCTCCTCGGCGTAGTACGCCATCGTGCTGCAGGAGGTCTGAAGGAGCTTTAGGGGGGGAGAAACCCTGGGGTGTTCTTGTCTGCACAGGCACTGTTTAACTGTCCCTACAGAAGTATCACAAAGTGTCCCTATACCATACACCACAGTATGCCAGTATAATAGTGATTATGTGGAGGGAGCCACCCCTACTCTCCCCTAAGGCAGAGCCTTGGTCCGGAACTGCTCCGGTCAGCGTTAATGAGGGACCGGGGATAGAGCAGTCAATTAGTTTGCTGATGCGTGAAGAGCCGATCGCTTAACGGTCAAATCGGCCCTTCGTGCATGAGCAAAGCGTGGGCATTGAAAGAGGACTGCTCCCCGAGCGCATGAAGCGCGTCCCGCTCCACGAAAATATGCCCAAGGAGCGCCTGAAACACCACAAAAAACTCTTGCAAACCCTAAATATGGAATTTTACTATCGCGAACCGCGAAGACCACATAATGTGGAGAAAAGCAGTAAACCGACAGCGCGACAGCGCGACACCGCGCGCTTGTGTAAAACGCCGTAACGGCGCCAGCGGTCACATCGTTTACACTGAAACAATTAATAATGATAACAGAAAGTACCCCCAATTTCCAGTATACCCAGAGAAAAATTAAAGGTATTTATCTTGCTGCTGCAGCAGCAAAGAAAGAGGAAGAGGAAGGTCATGCAAGGACTGTTATGTATGGGACTCATAGGTGATTGGTGCATACAATGGAGGGGGTTGTCCTTCCGGGATTATGAAAATTTTAAGTTTTATTGGCTGCTGTGAATGTCAGTAAAGTTAAGAGAAGCATAATCTGAGCCTCCGTGGACTGACATAGAATTCAACCCCCTGGGAAACTCCTCGTCCTGGTATTGTGTTAACGACTGCAATTGGTTGGTGTAGGAGAGTAGGATCTGCCTCTTATGGTTACCTCCACTTTTTGCTGGTGTATCACTGTTTTTCGACTTTAGTCTGGCTGGGGCCCTGCTATTCAGGACCCCAGCCTAGCTGCTTGCTCTCTAAATTGATTCCCTGTACTTTAGGTATATCACAGATTGGATTCTGGAGTGCCCTTATAAGTCCCTAGTATATGGTATACTATGTACCCAGGGTATAGGTACCCCAGAGGCCTACCAGGGGCTGAAGCATGTATTGTGCCACCCCTGGAAGGCCATCCAAAATGACACCACAGGACTGCTACTGCAGCCTGGGTAAGGTGGTGCATGCACCCCTTGCAGAGATATAGGTTCACTATATCTCCCCATAACACTGCACATAGAAACCTATCAGTCACCCCTATGGCAGGCCTTATCAATCCTGAAGGCAGGGTGCTTGGTTATATGTGAGAGGGTGCCCATGCATGAGCAGAGCCCCTCTGCAGCCCTCGGAATCTCCTATCCGGGGTTGTCTGTGGTGCAGCCTGACCATATACTCTTAAGTGCATTATATCTAAACGGTAAATGCTAACTTTGGGATGGCTGCACGGAAACATGTCGTGTTTGGTGTCAAACACCTTGGAATCATACCCCCACACCAGTTCCTGGTGTGGGAGTATGATCCCACCCTTCTAGATGGAGAGACATGACAGCACCGGTATACCCGGTACCAACTAAACAGAGCCTGGCATCACAAAATGGATGCTGCAGCCACAGACACGAGTCTGGCCTCCTGCTGCTGACCGAAACTCCGGCAGGGGAGGCCTGGACAATAGGTTTCCTGTCTCAGGGAGGTGTTACCACCTCCCAGACAGGCCTTAGTGGATTGGGGCTGGGTGGTGCACTCTCTGAGTGCTTTGAAGTTCTGCACTGGGGGCACCTTTGGTGTCCTCGTGCATACCCCAGTTCAAACCGGTTGCAGGGGCTGCCAGCCCCTGCTCTGGTGTGAAACTGGACAAAGGAAATGGGTGTAGCCACCCCTCTTTCCAAACCCTCCCATAGGTGGGTCCCCAGAGTTAGTCCAACCCCTTTTCTTAGTATAAGTAAGGGAACCCTGGCAACAGGACTTTAGATATCCCTGGATGAAACTCTGAAGCTGAATCCTGGACCTTCGACGCTCTACATCAAGATTAGAGGACTGAAGAATCTCCTTGGGGTCAAGGAGTGACTCCCCTGCTTGGCAGGCACCAACGAAGCATCTGTCCGGTCTGCATCACTGAAGCTCCCGCCGGACGCCGAAGTCTTTGCATCACCAGAGGTAGATTTCCAGACTTCCTCGCGGCTGCCCTGAGTCCTCAGCAAAGCTAAGGTACGTAGCTGTTGTGGGTAACGTGGAACCGTGACCCCTGAACACCGAGCACATTTGCAAGTGCATCAACTTCCTGACATCTCTTGAAGCCTTGCTTTGGGTTCCAAGTAGCCCTAGCCCCGAGCACCAACTGCAGTGAAGATCACTGGCCTACACTCCACGAGTGTCCCGTGGGCCAGCTCCAAGTGCGACCGCTCGAGGCTCCTTTGTGATCTCTAGTCTGTTGGCTAGTGGGTCCCCACGAAGGCAACTCTTCAATTGCTTGGGCTTTTCTGGTTGCTCCAGAAGTGCCCTGACTTACCCTTGCTGGGTGAGTCCCTCAGACCTTGCTGGTCTGCACCGCAGCCTTTTCTTCACTTCCCCGTGACTTGCCGTTGCCAAGGCTTGTTGGGTCCAATCCGGTCGCCGACACTGCAGCACTCAACAGACTTTGTGGGACAGCTCGAATCCAGCTCCTGGTTGTCGTCGATGCCTCCTGGACCTCGTGGCTGAAGAGTCAAGGCACCCGTCAACTCACCTGAAGCACCCGACACCTGAGGGCATTCGACTATCGTGCCCCTGGTCACTGGCTAGTGACCCAGACTCTATCCCCTCTGCTTTCAGGTCTTCCTCTTCCTCGATCCAGGCTTGGATCGCTCCGGACACTCTTCTTGTCCACGGCAGCAGCACTTTTCCAGAGGTCGCCATTGAAAACGACGACGATTCCCGACACCTTTTAACACGTATGCACCCGGCTTCCCTGGGTGAGGTAACTCAAGTATTTCGGTACTCACATGGGTGTGGGCCCTAGAAACTCTTAAGTTTTAAGGGGTTAACTGGAAGTCCTCTCCGAAGTGTCCTTTTCTTTAAAAATCTAACCGCGACTTTCCCCATAGAAGTCAACGGCGGCTCGCGGCTGTGTTCTCACACTGCACGCGTCCCCCGTGGGTCCCCTGTGTCACTACCTTGGGTGGTTCCTTGGGGTCCAAGCACTTCTACAGGCTCTAGGCCTTGTGTCTAGTTCAGTCGTGGTTCTTATACCACTATTTTAGTATATGGTTTGGTACGCCCCTAGGGCTCAAACGTGTATTGTGCTAAATACTGCTGATATTTGACTTGTAACTTATGTATTTCGAACTCTAGCCTCATAAAGAGACTAGAGGGGTGTGTTTAAGACTAAATACATATATTTTATATATATACCTGGTGTGGTCCTCTTTCATTTGGTCACTCAAGAGATTATAGACTGGTAAAACAAGCTGCTTTACATTCCTCTAAGACTTAGCCTGAAGGCTGCTCTCCATAGCTACCACTAGGATAGCTTTCTATAAAGGTTGTCTTTAACCTATCATCCATAAGGGGTTGTTTGGACTGCTGCAAGGTGCCCACTATAACTAGTGGACAGCATATGCCAGGCCAACTTCTCACATTGGTGTGCAGCGTGTGTGATTCCAGCTTGCTATTGTTTTACCAGATAATCTCAAGTGTGTGACTAACTGAAAACCACTAAAGGTACCTAAGGTACATATAAATTCAAGCTTAGAAATACAGTAAGTTCTACTGAACTTAGAGTTGTGTGTCAAGGGCTTAGCACACCCTTTCTACAACTCAAGAGAGTTTAGTAGGCCACACTAGAGTAGGTAGTGCATACACCACACCTCACTAGTAATGTCTTCACTGCCAGGAACCAGTGGGCTCCTGCCCTCCAAATATGACAACCTCCCATTCCTGGAATTGAGAGAGTTGTGCAAGATTAGGAAGCTGAAGACAGGCAAAAGTGCCAACACCCAACGTCTCATGGAGATGCTTCTGCTGGATGATCTCAGAAGACCCCTAGGGTCTGCAAAGGTAGGCAGAGAGGGTGGGGCAGAAGATGAGGGAGGGGCCAGGGGTGAAAATATCCAGGACCTGACCTCTGAAACTGGCCAGGAAGATGACAATGATCTTGCCCTGGACAATGCAGCTCCTCCTGCAGATGAGGAGGAGGATCAGAATGACCTCCCTTGTCCCACCAGGAAGAGTTGTGAGTGTGCCTAGAAGGTCCAGATCTCCTTCTCAGGAGTCTAACCATTCTGACACCTCAGTAGGGACCTCTGTTTCTTCTCATAGGAGGGAATCCTCTCATGAAAGGAAAGAGAGACTGCTCAAGTATGAGGAAGCTCAGTTGAGAATCAGAAGAGAGCAGTTGGCTATAGACAGAGAGTCCCTAGAGCTTCATAGACAAAGAAGAAAGTTGGGACTAGAGTCCCATGGTGGCAGCAACTTCCCTAGTGGTAGGGAAAGGTCTTATGACCATAGAAACCTGAGCAAGATTGTCCCTCCCTACCAGAGTGGGGATGACATCCACAAATGGATTACTGCACTGGAGAGGGCCTGTAAAGTACAGAGGGTCCCTCAGGAGCAGTGGGTAGCAATCTTGTGGCTCTCCTTTGCAGACAAAGGTAGAGACAAGCTCCTCACTGTAAGAGAAGAGGATGCTGATGATTACCAAGTCCTGAAGAGTGCCCTGATAGATGGGTTTGGCCTAACCACTGAGCAATACAGGTTAAAGTTCAGAGATACCCAAAAGGCACAGACACAGGACTGGGTGGACTTTGCAGATTGTGCTACCAAGGCTCTGGAAGGCTGGTTACTGGGCAGTAAGGTGTGTGACTTCAATGGATTGTATAATTTAATCATGAGGGAGCAGATTCTTAATAACTGTCAGAATCAGTTGTTACATCAGTACCTGGTTGACTCCTGATCTGACCTCTCCCCAAGAATTGGGAAAGAGGGCAGACAAATGGGTCAGAACCAGGGTGAAGCAGAAAGTACAGAACCAAGGTGGTGACCAGAAGAAGCAAGATTCCAAAAACTCTGATAAGGGTGGGGAGAAGGGTAAAGACCAGAAGTCTTCTCAAGGGCCCCAAAAATCTGCATCTGGTGGGGAACCCCAATCTAATAAAGGAAAAGGCCAAAAGAAACCATGGTGCAAAGTCTGTAAGCAAAAGACTCACTGGACCAGTGATTGCACCAAGTCCAAAGACTCCAATCCAGCCACCATTGCCCCTAAGGCAACTGTTCCCCCTAGTCCAGCTACAAGTGGTGGTGGAAACACTCAGAATAAGGGTTTAGTAGGGTTGACCCTGGGTACTGAGATGGACTCTGGCCTAGTCAGAGTGCCAACACAGGCTGTCCTAGTCTGTGATGGGGCATGGATATGTCCCCCTTTGTGAGCCCCAATAATTTGGGCAAATACAGACAGCAGCCTTTAATTAATGGAAGGGAGGATTTGGCATTCAGGGACACAGGAGCAAGTGTTACCATGGTGACACAAGATCTTGTGGATCCTGGGCAGATTATACTTGGTGAAATGTACCAAGTGACCAATGCTAGTGATGGAGCAGGAACTCATAATGAGACCTGCTCGGAAGCAATCTCCTCACAGTATTAATTATTGACATTTGTAATGTTCATACTAACCAATGCACACACGAACATAAGTAGAAAGTGAAGCTTGCCTATGTGTTTAAACTAACAAATAACGTTTGTCTGTTCTAAAATGGCCGCTAAAGCGCGGGAACTTTATTGCGCATGTCTCAACCATATCACATGGTGTGACGTCTTTCTTTGCTTGGTGGGAAATTCTTGCTTCTGCGCAGTGTGTATTAAAATGACTGCTTAATGTTTTCACGTGCTACAGCTTGCTCTTATGTTGTAATTAAATTGTGGTATTCTAACGTTATTAATGCGGGATAGAATTTTTTTTTAGTAACTGGGAATAGAGTAGAAAGAGTGGGTATACAGTGAAACAATTTATTTGTGATTTTAATATTTTCTTCTTTGACTTTTCTTAGTTTGTAAAACGGGCCTGGGTTGATGAACTGAAACTCGAGAGACAATGATTCTGCGCATGCGTCTTGCATGGCTGCCCAGAGAGAAGGATGAAGTCAATCTGGACGACGTCCAAGGCCATGACCTGATGGCCAAGACTGCTGTACCCATGATGTCCTACCGAAAATAAACAAAATATATAAACAATGTATAAACTTTGTCATGAGACGGGTGGGAAATAAAGTAAATGTATTAAAAGTGATGGGCGGTATTTTAAAACAATGGGCTTAAAGAAATTGAATTAAATCAATGTGGTGTGAGGATCAACCCCTGTCCCTGTCCAATAAGAAGTAGTGGTCCCATAAGTTTGCAACATTTAGGGGAGGTACATGGGCATAAAAGAGTATAATAGATATAGAATTAGTTAATTAGTTAGCACAGGAGCGCACGGAGACGAAGGAGAGATCAGGCTTTGGTGCTCGACGAGCTGATCGATTGCAGACTGAACCGCTGTCCAGAGAGGTCCTGAGGTGGGGGCTGCGGAGTCCATTAGAAGGAAGAGTCGGAGGAATCGAGGAGAAGCGAAGTATCAGAGAGGGGAATGACGCAGGCGTCGTTGATAGAGAGGTCACCCGTCCTGTCCTGAACCCGGTCCGGAGGCCCTTGCTCTTCATCCTTCCTGGAACCTATCTTTCCATCTCCTTGGCCAAGGGGTTTGGTTCTCGCACTTTAGGTAAATATAAATGCAACCTTTAGTTGCGCTGCTGTCTCTATCTTCTCCTTTCTGAGGGACCGTCATTGATCGATAATTGATCACTATGCTTCATCCTTGATATGCGATTAAGTATCATGCGATTCTGTACTTTACTCTGCTAAACTTTTAGATAAACATTTTAAAACTTCTTGACTCAGTGATTATTTTAGAATTTATGAATTGTAATGAATGTCACTCATTTTAAACTTCCCAATTATCAAAGGGTCCATTGGTAAGTCATTACTCTTCAATCAGAAAAGTAATTGGTAACAGGGATTTATGATAAAGAGTACAACTGACACCCCAGCGGAAATTGCTAGCGTAGTATGAATGTATGGGCCCAGGTGAGTATTCTGTGTGTGAATGCTTGTTGCTAGTAACGCGCTGGCTCACTAGCAATGTCAGAACAGACCATTCTCTGGCAGTTGTTAACTTCTCCTGGGGAGGGGTAACTGGCCTTAAGAAAGGTTGTGGTGAGTGCAGACCTACCAGTGGAATGCTTGCTTGGCAATGATCTTGAAACCTCAGCTTGGGCAGAGGTGGAGCTCAGGAAACATGCAGAAATGCTAGGGATCCCTGCACATGTCTTTGCTGTGACTAGGTCACAGGCAAAAATGTCAAAGCTGAACAGGCCCTGGATTCTGGAATAATGGACCAGGTGCCTCCCAAGAGAAGGAGCAGTAGGGTTAAGGCAGTGCCTTCCCCTTGGCTCAGGAGGAAGATCAGTCTTTTGAGGAAGATGATCTCAAGCCTGAAGAAGGAACTGTCCCAGAGGAGCTTGAACCTGATCAGGTTGAGTTCTTGGGGACAGGGGGCCCTTCCAGGGCAGATCTGAGCCAGGAGCAGCTGAACTGCCCCTCTCTTGAACCCCTCAGACAGCAGGCTGCTGCTGAGGCTGCTGGGAATGCTGGTGGCACCCATAAGATATATTGGGATGATGGACTCCTGTACTCAGAGAGTAGAGACCCCAAGCCTGGAGCAGCCAGGAGGTTGGTTATACCTCTGAAGTTCAGGGGCTTCCTATTGACACTAGCCCATGATATTCCCTTAGCAGGTCACCTGGGCCAGAACAAGACTTGGGACAGAATTGTCCCTCACTTTCACTGGCCCCACATGTCTGAAGACACCAAGGAGTTTTGTCGCTCCTGTGTAACCTGCCAAGCCAGTGGGAAGGCAGGTGGCACCACAAAGGCCCCCTGATACCACTACCTGTGGTGGGGGTTCCCTTTGAGAGGGTGGGGATTGACATAGTTGGTCCCATGGATCCCCAAACAGCATCTGGGCACAGGTTTATCCTGGTGGTGGTGGACCATGCCACCAGGTACCCAGAAGCCATTCCCCTTAGGACCACTACAGCTCCTGTGGTGGCAAGGGCCCTCCTGGGAATTTTCTCAAGAGTGGGTTTTCCTAAGGAGGTAGTATCTGACAGAGATGCAAACTTTATGTCCAGTTACTTGACTGCAATGTGGAAGGAGTGTGGAGTGACTTATAAGTTCACCACCCCCTATCACCCACAATGGAATGGTTTAGTTGAGAGATTCAACAAAACCTTGAAGGGCATGATTAACGGGCTCCCAGAAAAGCTTAGGCGAAGATGGGACATACTCTTGCCTTGCCTTTTATTTTCATACAGGGAGGTGCCTCAAAAGGGGGTTGGTTACAGCCCTTTTGAACTTTTGTTTGGCCATCCTGTTAGGGGTCCATTGTGTCTGGTGAAGGAAGGTTGGGAGTTACCTCTCAAACCCCCTAAACAGGACATAGTGGACTATGTACTTGGTCTCCACTCCCAGATGGCTGAGTATATGAAAAAGGCAACCAAAAACCTTGAGGCTAGCCAGGAATTACAGAAAGCCTGGCATGACCAAAAGGCTGGGCTGACTGTTTACCAGCCAGGACAGAAGGTGTGGGTGCTGGAGCCAGTGGCCCCAGCAGCCCTCCAAGACAAGTGGAGTGGCCCCCATACCATTGTTGAACAGAAGGGAGAGGTTACCTATCTGGTAGATCTGGGAACTCCCAGGAGCCCCAACAGGGTGCTCCATCTCAACAGGCTAAAGCCATATGTGGACAGGGCTGACATGGGCTTGCTCATGGCAACTGATGAGGGCCAGGAGGAGGAGAGTGACCCTCTCCCTGACCTGCTCTCTCAGAACCCTGATGAAGGGTCAGTGGATGGTGTAGCCTTGGCAGGCAGCCTCACTGCCCAGCAGCAAACTGATTGTAGACAGGTGCTCAATCAGTTCAGACACATGTTTTCTCTGACTCCAAGTCAGACCACCTGGTGCCCTCATGAAGTGGACACTGGGGACAGTCTGCCTGTTAAAAGTAAGATTTACAGGCAACCTGACCATGTCAGGGACTGTATCAGGACAGAAGTCCAGAAAATGTTGGAACTGGGTGTCATTGAGCCTTCAGATAGCCCTTGGGCTAGTCCAGTGGTCCTTGTGTGATTTTATGTTCAGGTGCCTATCACGTTTACGGTTCATTTGTTGTTTTGAATTTTATAGGTAAACAAAAGAAGGAGGGCACCAATATACCTCAAGAAGTCTCTCTCCCCCAACATCTTTTAAGATATTTATCTAACGGACACCCACAGAGAAATGCAAGGAGGCACACACACACGCACCTCAAACAGGCACACACACTAGTATTCATTCCCCTCTCCCCTGTGCATGACAATATGTGCTTCTATAATTTGATTCAAATGAGAAATCCTTGTCTATATTCACAGCGAGGCTCTCTTCCGCATGCTAAAGAGCCGGAGCTTTGCAATAATTAACAAGGCAGCAACAAGGTGTTATCAAGCTGGGAAAATGGTGAACGCTCTGGAAGCATGAACCCCCTAAAGCGAGCGGACTTCAATATCATGCTGTTTAACTCTTGACGGTTCGCTATATTTAAACACTCTGCGATATTGGCCGCTATTAGAGGCTATTTCCATCCAAACTCATTCTGAAACGTCCAAGTGCAGTAACTGAGCGAATGTTGTTGCCCGACACGAAACCTGCTCGTTTGTTAAGCCTCTCTTGTCGCTGCCGGAGTCGGGACTGAAATAATTCATAGGTGGGAACGTTGAACAATTCATTTAACGCAGGCTAGAGGTTTTTGAGGTAATTGTACCTGGCAGCCTTAAATATATCATTACCGAGGAAAGACTTCTCGGCGGAGTCCCGCTGACGCGCAAGTGAAAGAGTTAACAGCGCTCCCAGGGAAGGAGGCATTGGCTGGCTGATCACTGCCATGGTAACGCGGCAGCAGCTTCCCACGTGCACAATAATAAATAGTAATAACAAATCACTAAAAGCTCGGTATTGTTCACTACCAGCATAAATTCTGACCTTGGATGAAAGCTTGACGCCATTGGGGACCCAGGGGGATGAGGTCGCGAGCCGGTGTCCCCCTGTTTTTTTTTCGCGCGGTGGGATAATCCACGCTGCGTGACAGGTTAGGTAGGTAGGGGGGCGGGGCTTATGGGTAGTTTATATATAGGAGTGCTTTTGGCGGGAGGGCATTGCGGCGGTGAAAATGAATGCGGACTGTTTTCTTTGACGTGTTCACCTTGTCTGTCAGAAGTTAGGCGTGGTGTGTTTTTGGTCGCCTTAATAAGGTATTGCTGGCTATTACCATGGCGGAGGGGGTGGCAGTGAGGGAAGCGCTGCGGGTTCTCTGTGCAGCGGGAAGAAAAACCTATTGAGGCCCGGTGTGTCCGCTGTGGTGGGGGCAGGTGGTTTCGCGCCCGAGAAGGAAGGCGGCACGGGGGTGGCCGAATCGGTAGCTGCGTGTTTGCCGCCAACTGGCAGGGTTCCTTTAGCGCCAGTGCATTTGGACGGTGTAGCGGCAGTGAACCAGAGCCGCGGCCGTTCTCACCTGAAGCGCAGAGGCGAAGGGCTGTTACGGGTGCGCAGTCTCTCAGCTCCTGGATGTGAGGCGGGGCAATTGGGGGCAGTCTCCGCCTCTCGCCGGGGCCGGGGGAGTAGAAGGAGAGCTTCTCTGAAGGGTGTTGCCACCACAAGGAAGTCTTCCGTATTGCCCATTAGTGGAGGGTTGAAACGGGGCGGGGTTTTGTCAGTCAGGTCGTCAGCCTCCGTTTCTTTGCCGGCGAGCCCTTCCCCTACAAAGCGGGCCCGGGAACAATTAGATATCGGCTCAAGACGCTCATGCTGTAGTGTGGAAGGTATAAAAATCAACATTGCGCCTCACGTGGTTTATGGCAGGAGCTCTGCTTCTTTGGTAGATTATTCTAGTGACCGTTGTGAAGAAGTTATGGAAGAACAGATATTGTTCCCTGCACCTAAACAGGGAGGTAATTCTCAATTGTTGAACATGTTTATGGTATCTAGATCATTGTTGGTGGGGGATGATTCTGTGGTTTCGCTGTCCCCGTTGCCTAGAGGCCCCCCTGGTTACTCAGTCCCCTTTTCAGGGGTGGATTCATTATCAGCCATACATATTGAGGGAACAAGGTCTGCAGGACAGGATTACTCTAATGAAGGGTTTGAAGTTTCACCTCCTCTTTATCATAGTGCAAATATTGAGCATCAGTCTGAACAGCTTGGGGTTTCACCAGGGAACGAGTTTCTTTTTCCCACACCTCGTCCTCCTCCTTGTCAGTTGACGTCTGATTTTGGCTCATCTTTTGGGCCTCAGGCGGGGCAGTGGGTTTGGGTTGAGCACTCGAACCCACCCCTGATCACAGGTGTCAGCTCTGTAAGAGGGGTAGGAGGTAAGAGTTTGGATTCATTATCTTCCTCGGGCAAGAGCGGCTTGAAGGTCCAAGCGTCGTCAGGAGTACGGTCTACGTCTGGTGTCTCCAGTTCTTCGTCTATTGACCATGTTGCAGCTTGGGGTAAAAAACCGGACAAGCAGGGCGGATCACGAGTGGATTTTCAGGCAGCGGCCGGACATTCGGAGCGGATGTCTGTGACCAATTGGAGATTGTATGATGGGGGTGGGGGATGGGGAACTGCCTGGACATAGCAGCAATGCTTTGGAATTTTGTGATGATCAATTGGATTATGGGGAAGATTATGATGAGTTTGAAGAAGGGGGTTTGGGGAAGGAACAAGGTGATGGTAATGAACAGATTACGCTTCATGAAAATGTGGTTTCGGGGGGTGTGTTGGGGGCAACCAGTGTTTTTGGTCTGTTGCAGAAGTCAGGAGCGGACAGCGCAACAGAACAAGAACAGCGGCACGGTCATCGTCAGCGTGATGATCCAAAAGAATTTCAGCAACGCTCCGCTCAGTTGCCTAAAGGTAAGCCACATTGGTGGGTTTCATGGGCACAACCTGCTGTTAACAAGTGCAATACTCGTTCTGTGGGGGTTGGGGATGCTGTGTTGGCTTTCTGAGGAGGGTGTGGGGACTGTGAGTGGGCAGGTTCCAGAAACGGGTAGAGTTTCTGTGGAAGGTAGGGATAACAGTCAGGCTAAAAAAGCTGATGAGGCTAATGGCTCTGGTAATGTGAAGGAGAGTGAAGACAAAAATATTCATAAGAAGCTCCCTTATATGGGTATAGCAATGCCATTGGGGACTCATCTTTCAGAAAAGACAAAAACTAGAATTTGGAATCACGAGTTCGTTGATGTGTTTAAGCTCTTACATAGAGATATACAGGCTAAAGAAGGGTCCAAAGAAGAGGAATGGGAGCTTGCCAAACGCCCTAGGGTCCCTAAGAACATTGAGAATTGGACATCTGCTTTGTTGATATACGAGAGTGTATATTGCGAAAGACATTAAGACAGGGCTGTTGCAATGTTCAAATACATAGATATAATTCGTAAGGCAAAATGCACTTTGGTGGCTACGCGTGGCTTAGCTATGACGAGCAATTTAGGGCCAGGGTCAGCATATTCCAAGACAAACCTTGGGGTGACGTTGACGCGGAGCTTTGGCTTCAGTGGATGACATCTACACAACCGCCGGCAATGACACATACAACAAGTGATTTGCCAATTACATACCGGCCCTTTCAGCCTCGCCCCGCCCAAATGGGGGCGGGTTGGTTTGGTAGAGGACAATTTCCAGTATCTGGAGCCTGTTGGAATTTCAACCGGGGTTTTTGTACCAGACAGTTCTGTAGATTTAAACATGAGTGTTCACAATGTGGGGGTAAACATGCCATCACACAATGTTTCACTAGCCAAAGGTTTGGGGAGCAGGGGAGATTTCAAAGGGGAAGGGGTGCAACATTTCAGCCTGTCCCAAAGGGCTCATACCCCAATTAGGCTGTCGATTCTTGCATCCTGGCTGAATGAGTATCCGAATGTTGAAACGGCTTCGAAACTCAATTGGGGATTCAGAGATGGCTTCAAGATTGGTTTTCAGGGGCCAAGGTATAATCGATGGGCTGACAATCTTAAATCTGCTAAGGAGTTACCACAGATTGTGCAAAAGAAATTAGATGCAGAACTGCAAGCGGGCAGAATAGCGGGTCCATTTCAGCAAATCCCGCTGGAAAACCTGATTGTATCACCTTTGGGTCTAGTTCCAAAGAAAGTGGCTGGGGAATTTCATTTGATCCACCATCTCTCCTGGCCAGAGGGTCATTCCATTAATGATTTCATTTCTCCAGATGATACTAATGTGTCTTATGCAACGGTGGATGACTCTTTGAAACTGGTAAGAATGGTGGGGTCTGGAGCTGAATTGGCTAAGAGCGATATTCAGTCAGCTTTTCGCTTATTACCGACACATCCATCTGATTTTTAGCTTTTAGGCATGTTTTTTAATGGTGCATTCTATGTAGATAAAGTCCTCCCAATGGGTTGTTCGGTGTCCTGTGCTCTTTTTGAGATGTTTAGTACTTTTCTGCAATGGCGCTTTACTAAGAGAAGTGGACACACGTATGTGTGCCATTATGTGGATGACTTTATGTTCATTGGATCCGCCCATCCAGATCAGTTGCAGCAGGGCTCTGCACAATTTTCAGGACATGGCTAAAGAGTTGGGTGTCCCGTTAGCCCCGGAAAAGACTGAAGGACCCAGCACCAAACTAACCTTTCTGGGTATCGAAATTGACACTCAGGACATGGTAGCACGTTTGCCGGCTGACAAGGTTCAGGAGATCAGGTACTTTTTATTGAGTGTAATGGTGAAAGAAAAGATTGAGCTCAGGCAGGTTCAGCGTTTGTTGGGCTATTTAAACTTTGCCTGCAGGGTGGTCAGGGCAGGTAGGACTTTTTGCAGGTGGTTACCTTCCCCACCACAGGTTCAGATTATCTAAGGCCATCAAGGAAGATCTTTCTATCTGGTTACAGTTTCTTGAAGACTTTAACGGTGTTTCTCTATATTTTGTGGAGGATGGCACAATCTGGCAAATACAACTTTTTTCAGATGCATCTGGGGCACATGGCTTTGGTCTGTTTTGAGAGGGTCGCTGGTGTGCAGAAAAGTGGCCTCCCCATTGGCTTCAACAAGGGCGCAGTATCGCTTTCTTGGAATTATTTCCTCTCATAGTTGCCTTGCTAGTGTGGGGTGAGGAATTTCGGGATAGATGTGTGCTTTTTTATGTGGACAATATGTCCGTGGTAAATCTGATTAA
This sequence comes from Calotriton arnoldi, assembly GCA_963921515.1. NCBI lineage: Eukaryota > Metazoa > Chordata > Amphibia > Caudata > Salamandridae > Calotriton > Calotriton arnoldi. Next base: position 529,289 of record CAWUFW010009960.1, on the reverse strand, counting down.
TACACAAAGAGCGAAAGATATAAGAGTGTTACGCCTTTTGCGGGTTTTCATGCTGCAGATTCTTAAACTGAATATTGTTTTCAGAACCAAGCACATTCCTCGCATCAACAATTCTATTGCAGACGCTTTGTCTCGCTTTAATTGGCAGAAATTTCACAGTTTGGCACCAGGGGCCGACAGCGTAAAAACTCCGATTCCACAGAACACCTAGGTGCTGGGGGATTGAGGATCGCCGAATTAGTGGAACATTCTATAGCTCCCTCCACCAGACGAAGCTACCAACAGGCTTGGAACAAATTTTTACGTTATGCAAAACGATCTCAATGTTATGGTGGGAACTTTGATGGTAACAAACGTTTCATTTTACAGTTTGTACTACATTTAATCAGCAAAGGCCTATCTCACACGACTATTTCTTGGAAATTAGCTGGGATTTCCTTTTATGGCCAATTATGGTGGGGTTATGATCCTGTTGAGGATGTTTTGTTAAGGAAAATGTTGAAAGGGCTTAGCAGGGAGCGCACTCATCCTGTGTCTTTGAGAGAACCAGTTACTTTTGATTTGTTGCAAAGTTGTTGTTACAGTTACCTTTTTGTTGTTACGATGATTGGGAGGTTTATAGATTTAGGTTATGCATGATTTGGCTGTTTTTGGTGCTTTCAGGGTTTCGGAATTATTGGGTCTCGCGCGATCAGGATGGCATCCAGAGCAGTGAGGTTCAGTTACATGATAGTAAGCTAAGGATCTGGTTGCGAATGTCAGGATAAAAAATGGATGGATATTCAGATAGCGGCTAAACAAAAAAATATACGTGAATACTGGACTCTTATTGCAAAAGAAACAGGCAAAAAAAAAACTTTACAAGCCTCACCAGTTCCCCCAAGGGAATGGGAAGTGTATTTAGCAAACTTATACAAAACAAACGTGAGGAAAGAAATTATGATACGACCATCGGGCAAGACAAGGGTTACTACTCTTGAAGATCTCGCCCTTCACCATTTCAAATTGATCTTCATATAAGAAATGCAAGAACATCTGCAGCAATGGGCCCAGATCTAATTCCAATAAAGGTGCTTCAAAAGAATCCAAAGGAGTGGAGTTTGTTTTTAGCTCCTCTCTTCTCCCATAGCTTCGCCACTGGCGAAATTCCCAAATCTTGGAAAGGAAGTATAATTATCCCTATCCATAAGAAGGGCTCCAGACTGTCCCCCGGCAACTATCGACAGATCGCTCTGCTCGATGCGACAGGAAAGATCTTGCGGCCAGTGTATTGGACCATCTCAAAGAGTGGGCCTTCTCAACTGGATCAATTCCATTTAACCAAGCTGGGTTTCGAAAAAAACACTCTGTAACTGATAATATCGCGATGTTACAAACAATAATTGATAAATATGTGGTCTCGAAATCACAGGTCGTCTACTGTGTCTTTGTTGAGCATTTGACAGAGTGGACAGACCAACACTTTGGTGTAAGCTAAAAAAATTGGGAATCCCGGTTAACTTATTACATATAATTGTGTCACTCCACTCCGAAACCTGGTGCCAACTTTTATTAGGGAAAGAGAGGGGCCTCACATCCCCAATTAAAACATTGAATGGCCTAAGACAAGGGTGTCTTTTAGCTCCTTTACTATTTTCCCTCTACCTTAGTGATCTCCCAGATTGTTTTAATATCACTACATAAAATTCATACTTTGATGTATGCAGATGATGTGATTATCCTTGACCTTACTCCATTCGGCCTCCAAAGGAACTTGCATGCACTTGCGCCATATGTAGAAAAAAATTTTTTGGGCCCTAATATAACAAAGACAAAAATAGTTCCTTTTCGAGGAAGTAAAAGATACGTAAACTATAACTGGACCTTAGGAGGACAACCGTTAGAAATAGCGAATGAATACATCTATTTAGGTCGTATTTTTTCGCAAACCTTAAAAAATCATTCCCATCTTCAGCACCTGGCCTACAAAGCTGATGTTCATGCCGGGGCGCTTCAAAGATTATACTCTTCTACTGGGCATAGGCACTTTTCAACCCTTTTACAGGTCTTTCGCATCAAGATCCCTCCAGTTCTTTCATACGCTCTTGAGCACATTCCCATAAATCAATGGCATTCAATACAACTCAAAGAAAGTAAGATTCTTCGGAAATTAACCAAAATGTCTCAAGCAGTACCTGTGCAAGCCCTGCGCCTCGAGTTTTCTCTAACAAGCACATACGCTAGAGCACGGGTACTCATAGTACGGCCCGCGGGCCGCCAGCGGCCCGGCAAGCCTTCCTTGGCGGCCCGCGGACCTTGTAGACATAGTACCTGTGCAAGCCCTGCGCCTCGAGTTTTCTCTAAGAAGTACATACGCTAGAGGAATCACTAGTATCATCCGATGGGCGTATAACATCTTACATGCCGAACAAGGTTCTCTAAGAGCTTTATTAAAACTGGACATTTTTGAAGAAGGATCCTCAAAATACGTCTTTTATCGAAACTTAATGTTTGCACTGAAGTTGTCAGAATGTACAGTTGATCTGTTGAAAACCTGGACCCCGGCACATTTGAAACTCTTTTTAAGACACTTGACTCCAAGGATAAGTTATGATCTCGACTTCCAGCACTGTACAAAACTGCAATGTTATAAACAATATGCTGAGTCAATTGAATTCAAACAAAGACAACAATATCTTACTTTCACTCTAAGACATGGTGTCCGGCGTTGTATGGTTTTACTTCGGTTTGGGATCCTTCCTCTTAAATCTTTTACCTTTAAATGGACAAATAACAATAATGCCAGCAGCTTATGTGACCTTTGTAAAGGAGGAGTTCAAGATCTGACGCATATTTTGTTTGTTTGTCCTAACTCCACAGTAGTTGACGCTAGAAAGCGGTTTCTAAAACCAATTCAAACAAAGTGTAACTCTACAAGTGTACAGAGTTTGATCTCCATTCTTAAATCACCTCCCAATGAATTTGTATGCTATAATCTGTTTAAATTTTTAAAAACTTTTTTAAACTTGTATTAGGATATGTGCTTACAATTTTGCTACTTATAATTGTAATTTTATCGTTTTATCATCGCATTTGTTGTTCTCAGTAGAGAACTAAATCAAAAAAAAAAAAAATTTGGAATTTGGTTGCGAATGTCAAAAACGGACCAAATAGGCAGAGGCATGTGGGTTCACCTAAACAGTAGCGGGGTCATAGATTGTTGTCCTTTGATGGAGTGGGAGTCATTTTCTAAGTCCCCTGTTTTCAGGCCTGGTAAAAAAAATTGTCATTTTAAAGGCAATAAGATTTCTAGCACCCACTTATTAGCTGTGTTAAGGAAGGCCTTGGTCAGGATTGGTAAAGACCCTTTAGCTTTTGGCACACACTCTTTTCGGATTGGGGCGGCTACTGAGGCTGGCAGAATGGGTTGGGCTTGGGAGGATATACGGAGAATAGGGAGGTGGAAATCGGCTTGTTGTACTCGCTATGTCAGGAAATGAGAGCTCAATTTGTACACTTTATTCCTTCCTAATATTTTGTTTTTCTGTTTAGGTTGCGTAAAAGGTCCACTGGCAACAAAAATGCACACCTGGATAGTGGGACACTCTTTCATTAAATGGGCAGCGATCTTTGCGGAGCAGCAGATATATGGCAGATCACTCGGACTTCCCGGCAAAGGGCATGAAGTATTCTGGAAGGGAAAAGGTGGGATGCGGTGGGCTAGGTTGTTTCCCACTTTAACGGAGCTGTCTGCTGCACGAGGTTTTCCTGACTTGTTAATTATACATTTAGGAGAAAATGACTTAGTGCCTTTGTCGGGTCTATCCCTTATTAAACAAATGAATTTTGACCTTGCAGTTTGTGTCATCTGGACAGAGTTCATCTATAGAAAACAGTGGAGAGGGGCAAGAAATCACGCAGCTGTTGAAAAGGCCAGAAGGAAGCTCAATCGAGCGATGAAAGTTTTTTGCCAAGCGATGGGTATTAAAGTTTTATCACATGATAATATTACAGGTTCTGAGGGTCACCTATTCAGAGAGGATGGAGTACAAATGGGGCAAGCGTATTATCTATTGGAAGTGAGGGATCTGCTTGCGAATTTTTGGAATGAAAATTTATGGTGTAATAAAAGTGTTTTATAAAAATAATTCTTTTTCAGCAGCCAGTTGGGTGGAGCCAGGAAAACTCTCTGGTTTTCCTGGGTGGCGTTTTTTTGGGGGGTTTGGATAGTCTGGAGCGGGCTTATCCATCCCTCAGGGGTGGGGGCGGGGGGGGGGGAAAGGTCAGTAAGCAAAGGAGGGGAAAGGAAATGATGGGATTTTGCATTACATGGGGGTTAGTTATGCAAGTTTTGTTGGAACTATTTGGGGTATTCTCATGCTAAATGTGTTGGGGTTTGTTTTTCAAAGTATAATGCAATAAAGGGGTTTTTGATAATGTCAATAATTATGTATAGTTGTACATAAAGAAAGTTTAAGTCTTACCTGTCTTAATAAAGGTGGCCGTTTCTGCTAAGATAACAACAGTGAGTGGATTGTATTATTGCGCAATGGGGACCCAGGGGGATCAGGGCGCGAGCCGGTGTCCCCCTGGGGTTTTTTCGCGCGGTGGGATAATCCACGCTGCGTGACAGGTTAGGTAGGTAGGGGGGCGGGGCTTATGGGTAGTTTATATATAGGAGTGCTTTTGGCGGGAGGGCATTGCGGCGGTGAAAATTAATGCGGACTGTTTTCTTTAAATAAAAAAAAAGTCACTTTAAGACAGGTGAGATCCCTATAAGTTCATTGCTATGTAGGCATTTTTTTTGGGGGGGTTGGATAGTCTGGAGCGGGCTTATCCATCCCTCAGGGGCGGGGGGCGGAAGGTCAGTAAGCAAAGCAGGGGAAAGGAAATGATGGGATTTTGCATTACATGGAGGTTAGTTATGCAAGTTTTGTTGGAACTATTTGGGGTATTCTCATGCTAAATGTGTTGGGGTTTGTTTTTCAAAGTATAATGCAATAAAGGGGTTTTTGATAATGTCAATAATTATGTATAGTTGTACATAAAGAAAATTTAAGTCTTACCTGTCTTAATAAAGGTGGCCTTTTCTGCTAAGATAACAACAGTGAGTGGATTGTATTATTGCGCGACGGGCTGGCATTCCTTCTGCTATTGGTGGAAAGTGAGGGCTGTGTCCCACACCCCCGGCCGCCCCTCTCCTCCCAATGTACAGTGTTACGACGATGCCCAGAGAGTATTTGTAACCCGTTCTGACGCTGTCGGAACAGCGTCGACGCATGCGTAAGATAGACGCCTGGACAGGTAAGGCAAAATAGAGTTCAAATTCACCCAGCCAATCCCAGGACAAAACAAGCATTTAAAATGCAATAGGACTCGTACTTACACGAGACCTATTGCATTAGAAACGGAAGTGCGGCCTTCGAAGAAGGCACGAACGGGAAGGGGGAGGGGGGTGGTGGTGATCCGATAAGTTACGGACTGCGGGAGGGAACGGGGGGAGGCAGGGGAACAAAACAGTTTTGAAAGTAAAGGGGCCGATAGCCATGGAAGGAGAAAAATTATGACATGGCTGTCAGGAGGAGGGACTAAAAAGCTGAAAAACAATGAGAATGCAGCATTTACGATTTAAGCCAATGAAAAAGATGCTCGGAAAGTGGGCGGAGCTTCCCCCCAGTATACTGTATACTGCATGCCTCGCAAACTGAACAGCGTGTTGCGCTGCAACGCTATGCGAGACCTAATGACGTAGGACTCCACTATAAAGTACTGGGCCTTTAATTTGTTGTTTTTCAGATAGTTGTGTCCACTTGGTTCAATAGAAACAAAGACTACAACACCCAAAATGCAGAGAGCTGGAAACGTGGAATTTTCCTGACCCAAACATGAGAACCTAAAATAAAATATTTATTGTAGATGCACTTCCTATGACCCAAAACAAATATCACACACATCGGAAATGAGTACCACAACAGCTATTCACAATTAAGATTGAAGAAAGTTATACAATTCTAAACAACTCAGGTTATGGTCCATACAAAACCTTCAGTCAATGGTGCCACACGGGGTACATGTGTTGGCGATTGTTCTCGGTGCTACTACAGGCACTGTCTGTTTACCTGTTAAAGACAAGTGGCAACTGGAAAACAAAAACTGTCTGTGATATGAAACATTTCTCTTTGGACAAGAACATATTGGGAGTAAGTTGCTAAAGTGAAAAAAAGAACTGTTTAAGAAAAATTAATTTTGTGAATAAGATTCTCACATGCTCGTTCATGCTTTTTTCTCCAGCTGCATTTTGTAGTGTCTTATGATCATGTGAAAGGGGACCTGTGTGGTCCTCAGTGGACTCCTTACAATGTTACATCATATGATGGGGTGTGTCTGGGTGTGGTTAATAAAGTTTGTGACACAATGCGTTCAGTTAACAGTTTCATGCTGAAGATTAAAGACGTGCATAACAGAGCTCCATGTGTGGCGTGGTCATTTACATGCTCCAGAGCTGGGGAGGAGGCAACAACTGTCGGTGAGTAGGGGATACATGCCCCAAAGTAACAAGATTGCTCTCCCTGAGGGTTTGCTGTGGTCCAGCAAACTGTTTGTGCGTGCCAAGTGCACTCCGAGGAACAATCAACAGTTGGCATATGTGGAGTCAAAGCGCTGCTCCATCTTCCACCAGTCCCTCGAAGAAGGTGAAGGCCCTACAGAGGAGCACAGCCAGAAAGCCTGCCAGAAGCCTGTTGGCAAGGCCCAAAGAAGAGATAATGTGTCACAGCGTAACACAGAGCTGTTGTTCGTACAAAGCAGAAACGCTAAAGGCAGCAACTACCAGGTGTGAAGAAAAGCTAAAGGCAGCGACAACCAGGTGCAACAAAGCGCTAAAGGTAGAGACGACCAGGTACCAGAAAATGCAAAAGGCAGCAACAACCAGGTACAAAGAGCGCAGGTGCACTTACCCGCACGCACAAAGGAGTGACGACTGACAACAGATCGGGCCCTGATTGAAGGCCGGTGAGTCCAAAGTAGCCAGGAGCATCCAATTCTTTTGAAGCCAGTTGGAGTAGTGAAATTTGTCAATGTCTTCTGAAAGGAACACCAAATACGGAGCAGCTGCATTCCTGAAACCACCACCACCATTCGATATCGCCGAAAATCAGAATATTGGCACCAGATGGACTTCATGGATCGGAAAACTTTCGACGACTTCATAGATGTTCTAGAAGAACAAGATGACAAAAAGATCATCAAATAGTTAATGAAACTTGCAGGTGATGCAGAGAAGGAGTGAAGAAAATGCCACAAATTGATGAAGTGTCTTACCATCAAATGAAAGAAACGTTAGAAGCCAAGTTCAATACGATTCCGACTGTAGACTACGAAAGGTACATCTTCAACCAGGCTAGACAGCAAGCTGGTGAAAGGATGGACGAGTTTATCGGGAGACTTGACGCCCTCATCAAGCACTGCAAGTTCAGTGAATTCAACAATGAAGAGGTTGTACGTCTCTGAATAATCGATGGTTGCCTCTCCGATTCATTCCTACGACACATGCTGATGGACACAGTCTACAAAAGGTGCTCATGGCTGCGAGATCTGTAGAACGGGCAGATTGGCATAGTTGACGCAAGCGCAGTGGGTTTGGGCGTGATCCTTGCTCAACACAATGGACACCCTGGTGCACAGAGACCCATTGTGACCTATGCCCATAGAAGTTTGTCTCAGACTGAACGTGTCTATTCTCAACCCAAAAAAGAGAGTTTGGCTGTAGTGTGGGCTTGCGAAGATTTTCATGTGTTTCTGTACGGAAAGCACTTCACACATGTCACTAACCACCAGGCGTTGCTCACCATTTTCAGAAATGCAAAAGGTAAGATGCCCCCTTGCATCGAGAGGTGGTGGTTGCGATTGCAAGAGTACGATTACCCTATTGTGCAAAAGCCGAGGAAGGATCAAAACGCAGCTGATTACTTTTCACGAGTGCCATTACAGTGTTGCAGTGCAACATCCAAAGCAGCTGAAGAATACATTAACTTCATAGTAAAGTCCAGTTCTCCTGCAGATCTTTCCTTTGAGCAGATCATTGTTGCTAACAATACATACAGAGACATGTTCACCCTCAAGGATATCATTGCAACCTAATCATGGAGGAAATATACTCGACCTCTCACAGATGACTTTGAATATCAAAAGTTTAAAAATTTCCAGGAAGAGCTTTCAGTGACTCAGGAAGATGCTATACTATAAGGTTTGAAAATTGTCATACCGAGAGTTTGAGACAACAAGTTATTGAATTGGCCCACAAAGGACATCCTGGTACTGTAGCCACCAAAAGAGCCCTTAAAGACCCAGTGTGGTTTCCTCGTCTCAACGAACAAGTCGAGAAAGAACTGAAAGCATGTCACCTATGTAGTTCTTTACCTCCCAAGACAAAACAGTATTGTTGTATATATGTCTGACCTACCCAAACAAGTGTGGGAGAGGGTTGCCGACCATTTCTTTGGACTCCTTAATAATTGATATAATCATATGGTAGTCATTGATGAGCACTCAAATCAAATTCAAACTAACTTTATTCGGCACAAGACCACAAAAGTTTAACAAACAGACAATACATTTTTAAAATACATTTTTAAAATATTAAAGAAAAATATCCTTAATGAGGTAAAATCACAATTAAAAATAAATGCCTCATCGGCCATAAAATGTCATATTTGTTAACATAGAACTATACAAATCATTTCCTCTTCCCAGCCAGTTACTGTAATTCATAACGTTTACTAATGCCCATTGGTGTTTTGATAAAATTTGACACCGCACTGCAAATAACAGAATTGGTCAGCAATTGCAGATATCTAAACCTCTCAACATTTGTACATGGACGAATATTCATTAGTAGGTGTACCAAGAATCTTCTCCTCGGTTCTTTATAAAGTGCATAAAAAAAGAGTAAAATGCAAGGTGCTCTGGGTTGCCATATTGTCGCAAGGGCAGGGAGTGAGGTTGTCCATCCACCCAGATTGTTTAGGAAATGCCACTAAAAAGTGCAAAGTGCCTAAGCGGAATCTTGTTAAAAGAAAACATATCTGACTATTCGTGGTGAAGGATAGGTAAAATGGCTGTTTAGGCATAAAAGGGCAGCTAGGACCTGACGCCTCCAATTGCGAATGATGCAAGGTTGACCAGATGTTATGCGCCTCTATTATTATAACCTTCGCATTTGTAGGGATACTCATCGGGGTGTCAAAGTACTCGCCCAACCCAATCTCAAATAACCTATCCCTCACAAAACGAAGCCAAGGAATCTTCAAAGACTTGTCCAAATTAATACAGTCTTCAATAATCTCCCTAGGAAACTGTAACTCTTCAGAGACCCATATTTTGGTCCATAAGAGCAGGGGGGCAGAGCCAATGCGATCTTCTATATATTCCATCCCGACTTCTTGGTGAGAGAAAGAGGTGGCAGAGCTATTTGGAATCATCAACAAGCGTTTTATAAACTTATTTTCCACCACTTGTAACAAACGATTTTTTTGGTAGCCCCACACACCCGCCCCATAAGATGCAACCGAAAAGCATTTTGGTTTGTATAAAGTAACAAGCTCGGGCACTAGCTTATGGCCTAACTTTTTTTTTTTTTAAATTCTTTTTATTGAAAGTTTCAGCATCGTACAGTGTACATATTTAGCACATCTTTATATTAACAAAACCGTTAAGTAATTAACAAAAAAATAAAGCATTAGTAGGTACATGTCAGTAATCGTGTGTCACAGCAAGTGCAGTATAACTATCCCGCCTTCATAGAGTAATACAATCATGCCAGTTGGCGAAGTAGCCCAACAGTGTAGGTGATCCACAGAGTCATTCAGCGTCCCCGTGGGACTGTAGCAATAAATACTCTCGCAGCGGGGTCCATATATCTGATGGCCTGGATGTGACCGGCAGTTCCTCCGCATAGAGGTCCAGCTGCTCACGGCAGTATACTAAGTCTTTAATCCAGTCAACAATTTTGGGAGCAAATTTACTATCCCAAGTAAACATAACCCGCCTTTTGGCCAAAAGGAGAGCCACTCTGACAAACCTACCCGTGGAGGACTTCAGGTGGGGAGTGTATCCGAGGAGGCATACCAGAGGGATGCATTGTACTACCCTTCCCGTCATAGCATGTATGCGTGTAACAACAGCCTCCCAATATGTAAGCACCGAGGCACACTGCCATGCAAGGTGCATGAAATCTGCTCCAGTATGACCACAGCGCTTACAACAGTCAGAGTCTCTGAGGCCCATTTTATAAAGTTTAACAGGGGTGTGGTACAGCTGGTGCACAAATTTAAAATGAATAATCCTCAGATTGCCATTCGATGTGAGGCGGCCAGTCAGTATGCAAATTTGTTCCCACTCCTGCTCCGTGATTGGGGGTCTACTATCTTATTCCACCGCGCTAGGCTAGAGTCCTGCTCTCGCACTGCCTCATCCTGCACTGCCCTGTATAACTTGGTGATCAATTTCTTCTTGGTAGGGGCTATTAACAGTAGCTGGAGTGATTGCAAGGTGGCCGGCTCGGCCGGGAAGTCGGGGTAGTGATCCCTGAGTGCTCGCCGCAAGCGATAACATGAGTATTGAAAAAGCGGAGTGGGGTTTTGTATGTATGCCAGATCCTCATTGTCTATGAATCTGCCCCCGGAGTAGAAGTCGCTCAAATGTGTGAAACCAGCTTCTCTAAATGCCCATACTGGCTCCCGTTCCTGAGTCACAGACAATGCCGCGTGGCCCGCAAGTGGCAGAGCAGGAGCGTAGACAGGAAGCTTGTGCGCCCGCTTGCCAATCGCTTGCCAGGCCGCGATCGTCGTATCAATTGTATTAATCTCAGCCCTGGGCGTCTGTCTACGGGTGTGCGTGAGGACCCCCTCCAGCGGCACGGGATAGGCGTCACCCTCCTCCACCGCAACGTGTGGGATATATTCGTGTTTCCTAAACCAATAAAAAGCGTACTGGGCCTGTGCACAGAGATAATAAACATAAAAATCCGGAGCCGCAAATCCCCCTTTGTCATATGTGAGCGCTAGAGTACGCCAGCTGATCCTTGGCTGTTTACCCCCCATACGAGCCTCAATAGCTGTGTTTGCACTGTTTTAAAAAACTGTTTAGTAAGTTTGATCGGAATGTTACAAAACAGGTAGAGAAATCGTGGCAGTATTGTCATTTTAACCACTGCGATGCGGTCTGCAAGGGACAGCGGGAGACGGGACCATTTGTCCACCTGCTGCACCAGGGTACGATATGCTGGGCCATAATTCTCTTTTATCACAATGTCCGGATCTCGATGTACCCATACCCCGAGGTATTTAACTGGGTCAGCAGACCATATCAATGGGTATTCTATCTGTGGGGGCAACGCGCTCAACGTTAAGGGAATAATGACTGATTTCTCCCAGTTGATCTGGAGCCCGGAAAAAAGGCCAAATCGTATATATTCTCGGATGAGTGGAGACAAATTAAGTTGGGGATCACGGACAAAGAGGACCATGTCGTCCGCGTACATGGAGACCCCGACCGGTCGGTGATTAAAATTGAGAGCAGCCGCCCTGTGACATTGGCGGATTTTGCAAGCGAGCGGTTCCAGAACCAGGGCAAACAGCAGGGGGAGAGGGGACAACCCTGCTGAGTACCACGTTCTATGCTGAAGGGTTCTGAGGTTAGCCCACCCACCCGCACCCTCGCAGAGGCATCAGTGTACAACACCTGTATCCATCTTGTCAGGATAGGAGGAAATCCCATCCTGTGCAGTATGCGCATCATGTAATTCCATTCCACAGAGTCAAACGCTTTGGCCGCGTCCAACATGACCGCCGCAGCGGATAACTCTGGACTGAGAACGTGAAACATGGCGAAAATGGTGCGAAGATTATGAGAAGTGGACCTCTCCGGAATGAACCCGGACTGGTCAGGGAGAACAAGCAAAGGCATCAAGGGTTGAATTTTAGTGGCCAATACCTTCGCAAGTATTTTTGCATCAACGTTGATCAGCGACAACGGACGATATGACTCGCAGCACGTGGGCGATTTGTCTTTCTTGAGAAGGGTGATTATTAATGCTTGCCGAAGGGAAGGGGGGAGGAACCCGGACTCGTGGGCCTCCGCGTACATCGCCAAGAGTCGAGGCACCACGAGATCCACGTAGGCTTTGTAAAACTTGGACGGCAGACCGTCCGGCCCCGGAGCCTTACCATTGGGAAGAGAGAGAATGGCCTCCCTGACATCAGTGTCTTCAATGGGCTGGCTCAGATATTGCCTGTGGGCATCCGATAACCACGCGCAGGCCGTGTCAGCCAGGTAGTCATCTAGTGCATCATCACCCATCCCGCCCCGCGTGGTGTACATCGTGGAGTAGTACTGACAAAACTGATCCACAATAGCATGTGGGGTGAAGTGCGCCGTCCCGCTATGATCAATTATTTGATCAACCATGTGATGGTCTGTTCTAAACCGCAGTTTAGCGGCCAGATTCCTGCCCGGTCGCCCCCCCTCTCCATAAGCCCTGGCCATGTGACGCCTTGTTATGTACCGAGCCTCAGTATTATACTCCGCTAGAGTATTATATTCGGCCACCAGTTCATTTATTCGTGCCAGCGTGCCCAAGGATGGTGTGTGCAAGTACTGTCTCTCTAGGTCCCTCAAGGCCCGCTCTGTTTTGGACAATTGACCCCGAATATCTTTAAGTATACCAGCAGTGGTACCAATACACACTCCACGGATCGTCACCTTAAATGCCTCCCACAAAATGGCCTGACTGTCCACTGATCCCTCGTTGAGGTCAAAATATTGTACGATAGCTGTTCTCACAGCTTCATTATATAGGGGATCTAATAGTGCCGCAGCTCGGAACCGCCAGGTGAACGGACGACGAGAGGCAGAAGGGATACAAATAGTGAGTGAGACCGGGTTATGGTCCGACAAGGTACGCGGGAGAATGGCAACCTGCGTGACCCACCCATTTGCCTCCCCATTCAGCAGCCAGTAGTCCAGCCGGGACCAGCTATTGAAGGCAGGGGTGATATGAGTGCCCTCTAAAGCTTCTGCATTTCTCAGCCGCCATACATCTAGCAGGCCCATTTCCTCCATGGCATCCCTGACACACTTAGCCACCTTAACAGAGCGCGCTCCAGCGGGATTGGATTTGTCAACCTGTGGATTAAGGTGAGTATTAAGGTCACCTCCCCATATGACTGCGGCCTCGGGCCAGGTTCGTAGAGTTTGAAACATTTGAAGGAATGGCGTCGGGTCATCCACCACGGGACCATACATGTTTATTATCGTTATTAATGACTGTCCCAGCTTACCCTGTACCATGGCCCAGCGCCCCTCCGTGTCTTTACCTGTGCGTATGGGTGTGAATGAGACTCCCTCTTGAGTAGAATGAGTACCCCCCTCGAGTAAGTAGAATATGACGAGGCCAGGCGGAACGACGCCCATCTCTGTGCCACCCTGTCCTCCGTTTGTCTACTCAGATGGGACTCCTGCAAGAGCGCGACCTGCACCATGTGTCTATCTAGGTATGCCAGCACTTGGCGAACTTTCTTTGGGGTGTTCAACCCGCGAACATTCCAGGTCATACATTTATAAATTTCACCCATTGTCCAGACCCCTCTCAATAAACACACCCTGCCTGTTGGACAGCATGATAGTCGCATATTCATTGTCACGGGCCACACTCGCCATCAATATATCGAACATTGTACCTACATCTTGCAAAATACAAAACCCTTTCCCACCCCCCACCCACTTCAGCAACCCCAATTTGCCAAAGACAAGTCCCAACAGTATGAACAGTCCCAACAAATCCCCAATAACAATATAGATCAGTTGGGGTATACCCATTGGGGGACGTAGTGGCATGATCCACTCCCTGATGAGGTCGGGAGGGGGCCGCCATAAGATTTTAATAAACTCCCTCCCACAAGCCATCCCACCGCATCCAGCATATTACATCCAATGGAGAGCACCTGTGTACGGAAAGTCCGGGACGCTGTGCCCCAGCATCCAATATTCGGCTGAACAGAGGCGGAGATCCCAGCCCGCCCAGCATCCCCTAGTAGTGCATCGCCACCCTGTCTGTTTGAAAGCAGAGTAATCAAAGCCTTTTACTAGGCATTAGTCCTGGATGGCCGCTCCCCAACACCTATAACCCACGATAACAAAATCCTGCTAATGCCCGTGCGGGCAACTTGAATCTGCATGCAGTTCCTCTCTGCAATCCAGCATGATACAGCGACAGAGGGTGAACTAGCTTGTAATGCTGACAATTCGTTGTTAGCAGCCCAGACTATTCAGTCATCTTCGTCCGACGTAGGGGCTGAGGCGCTGCGCCGCCGACACAGTGATTTTGCGTGTTCCATAGCCTGTTTCGGGTTCAAGAAGATCTTGGCGTTGTCATCAGTTCCTATGCGGAGTCGCGCAGGGTAAAGCATGGCGTATTGGACTTGCGCTTTGATGAGCAATTTTTAACCCCTGGAACTCTTTTCGCGCAGCCTGCACTGTAGCCGTGAAGTCCGGATAAAATGATAAGGCATTGCCCTGATGATTAGTTGTACCTTTTTGGCGAGTTATACGCAGCACAGTGTCTCTATCTCTGAAATTGAGCAACCACGTGATGATCGGTCTGGGAGGAGCACCGGGTGGAGGGCGCGCCGACAAGGCCCTGTGCGCCCGCTCCACCGCAAACATGGGGGAGAGATTGTCAGCTCCGCAGATCTCCCGCAGTAAAGTCTCCACATAATCCTCCAAGCGCCCAACATTTGTTGATTCCGGCAATCCTAAAATGCGCACGTTATTGCGCCTAGAGCGCGCCTCCATGTCCTCGTTCTTTGCCTGGATGATGGCCAGAAGCTTCGTGAGGTCAGCTGTTTTGGCAGCAACTTGCTGAAGGCCATCCTCGGTATCCGAAATACGCTGCTCAGCCTCGCCAATCCTCGCCGCGTGTTTATCGAGCTTTGCTGAGAAGTTATCCATGCGGCCATTAAGTGCCTCGATCTTTCCATCAATCCCCTGTAGACTAGCCTGTATGGCCGCCAGTGACTTTTCCAGCGTCGAGGTGGTCGGAGTAGGTGCCTCCAGCTCAGAGTCCGACGCCGCAGTTTGTGAGGACTTTCCGCCCTTCCTGAGCTCGAAGGTTAGGCGAGGTTGGGTCTTGTCTGGCTTGCCCATGATGCCCAGCAGCGGGGGGGAGCACCGCGCAGACGAAAGCAGCCTCAGCACGTGTCGGGAGGCCGAATGACAGGCCGTGAATGTAGTAATGGCGGTCCAGCCCGCCGAGCAGTCAGCCGGGCGTCTAGGTCACCAGGGCCCTCCGCGCTGCTCGCACCTCAGACTCGGGGCAAGGAGGCAGTCCGGGACGATACTGTGCCCAATCCCGCAAGTGCTCCGCGGCCCCCCCCGCGCCGTAGCTCCACACAGCACAACGTCGCAGTCTACCAAGTTCACTCAGCAGCCCAGTTCTGTGTGCACGTGGCTCTTTCCCCTTGTCCGCGTCCTGCCTCTGGAATCCCTATTCGGAAGTCGGGCTGAAGGGCCACAGCAAAGCTCCCAGGCGTGCGCCCCCCAGGCCAGGGGAGAACAAGCAAGCCGACCAACAACGCAGTCCGCGATGTTCAGATAACCCGCAGTCTCCGCAGGGCCTCAGTCAGGCGGCCGGCACCAGGGACCTCCTCACCCCGCTCCCACGAACACAGCAGGCTTCGGATCGCCGCCTCCCCACCACACCAGGAGACTCTAGGCAGGTGCGGGCAGCCGCGCAGCACCGCAGGTCAGCCGCCGCAGCCACCTCGCGGCCTACCTTATAGTCCGAGGCCGGGCGCTTGCGCAGCGCGCCGTGCGCACCCCACGTCCGGCAGGCAGATTCCCGTGATGCGATCAGGCACCCTCCTCCGCTCCTCAGCACTCTCGCCAGCAGTCGCGATCCCGCTCGCGGGTCCCAGAGGGGTCGCAGTCTGCAGCGTCAGCGCTCCGGTCCACGGCAGGCACTCCCAGCAGGACGCCCGATCACAGCGCCGCAGCCGCCATCATGGCCGCAGCCCAGCGCGCAGTTATCTCCCCACAGCCCCGGGAATTGACTCCAGCGCCAGGACTCGTCTCCGCTGCACTCTCCCGATCTCCGCAGGCCCTCTCAGCCTGAAAGCAACGGTGGATGGCTTGTCAGGAGCAGGATATATGTAGGATTAATTCGGCGGCCAGCAGAGCAGCACTACTGTGCGGCCATCTTGCCGAGTGCCAGGCCACGCCCCCCATCTTATGGCCTAACTTACAGGCAAACCTAAACAGCCCCTCCACTACTCTGCTTGTTTGCTGGGCCCTTGCCGTGACCAAAGAATCCCATTTCATCTCCTTATTAAACATATTCCCCAGATATGTGAATGTTTTCACCTTTTCGATAGTCTTGACCCTTACATTAAAACTTCGGGATTTTGGTTTTTTTGGGCCGCATACCATTATATAAGACTTTGAAAAATTGACCTTCAAGTCAAGAGCCGACATAAAGTTCGTAAAGGCATCCAATGAGTTTTGTAGACATTTGGCCGTCAAGGCCATAAGTACAGTGTCGTCCGTATACGTGAGTAGCGGGACTGGGTTGCCTTTAATATGAGGTAAATCAATTTTCTTGCCCAATAAAAACGCTTCCAAACCATTTGTATAAATCAAAAAAAGAAAAAGGGCTAAAATGCACCTCTTGCCGAACTCCTTCGTTCGAGGTTATGTGCTTAGTCCTTTCCCCCTGTGGGCCGAATCTTATGGAGACGGAGGTGTTAGCCTGAAGTCTTTTTAAAAATAGGATCAGCGCCTTTTCAAAGCCCATTTCTGGTAATAGCGCCCACAATTTCTCCCTGTTGACGGTATTAAATGCACTGGACAAGTCCAAGAAGGCAAGGTGGATAGAGCCACCTTTTGCCTTCATGTACTTGCCCATAATCAGGGGCAAATTTAGGCATTGCTCTGTTTTTCCCAGCCTCCTTCGGAAACCATACTGGGTTTTCGAGATAATCCCCTTATTAGTTGCCCAGGTCTCTAATCAATCAATCAATCAATCAATAAATCAATCACAGAATTTGTAAAGCGCACTACTTACCCGCGAGGGTCTCAAGGCGCTAGGAAAAAAAGGGGGGGGGTGCTGCTACTGGTCGAACAACCAGGTCTTGAATAGCCTCCTGAAGGTCAGCAGGTCTTGGGTCTGTCGTAGGCTTAGTGGAAGGGTGTTCCAGGTCTTGGCGGCGAGGTGGGAGAAGGATCTGCCACCGGTGGTAGTTCTTCGAATGCGAGGGACGGTGGCGAGGAGAGGTCGGCGGAGCGGAGTTGGCGGTTGGGGACGTAGAAGAGGAGTCGTCTGTTGAGGTAGGCTGGGCCAGTCTTGTGGAGTGCCTTGTGTGCGTGGATGAGGAGTTTGAAGGAGATTCTCCTGTCGACGGGGAGCCAGTGCAGGTTCCTCAGGTGGGGGGTGATGTGGCTGTGGCGTGGTACATCGAGGATCAGGCGTGCGGAGGCGTTTTGTATGCGTTGCAGTCGCTTGATGAGCTTGGCCGGGGCTCCCGCGTAGAGTGCGTTCCCATAGTCACGTCTGCTACTGACGAGGGCCTGGGTGACTGTTCTTCTTATGTCTGTCGGGATCCACCTGTAGATCTTGCGAAGCATGCGGAGGGTGTAATCGAGCAAGGATTACCCTACCCAGCACCTTGACAGTGGCGTCAATAAGGGAAACAGGCCTGTAACAGGCGGGGTCGTTTCTATTCCCTTTTTTAAACACGGGTACAACTATGGCCTCTTTCCAGGAGGCTGGGATTGAACCAATCACCACCGATTGAGTACTCATGTTTTCCCTTAGTGGAAGACCTATCATTGGCCCCTCATGACAAAGTTATCGAGAGACTGGAGGATATTTTCACAGCTTGGGGTGTTCCTTCCATCCTTAAATTTTACAGTGGTCCACCTTTCAACGGCCAAGAGTTTAAGGACTTTCTCAGGCACCAGAAAGGCTCTCCTCTCTGGCCTCAGGCAAATGGTTGAACAATTTATGGGCACCCTGAGGAAAGTGGTTCAGGGTGCTGCACTGGAAGGAATTGTTCTTGAAACAGCCTCGTGTCCAGCCCTAAGTGCATATAGGTCAACTCCCCATCCGACAACAGGTGAAAGCCCTGCCACCTTGCTGTTTGGAAGAGCCACTGGGACAAAGTTACCGTAATGTACCACAAGTTGATGAATAGACACTGATAAAGTCAGTATTAAGGACACTGTTCACAAAAACAAAATGAAAACTCATGCAGATAAACGCAGATGCTCTTGAGACACAATTAGCAAAACGGAGACCAAGTCCTAGTCAAACAGAGGCGAAAGCGCAAGACTGACGCTCCATTTGATGCTGATCCTTTGAGAGTCGTGGCAAGTAAAGGACATATTGTGTCAGCCCAATGTCCCGGAAAGTTAATTTTGAGAGACTCCTCGCACTTCAAGCATTTACCTTGATCTTTGTCGGCTCCAGATCTCACCTGAGCACCCAAGTTAGTATCAGAGTCCACAGCTGCGATGCCAGGTGACAGCGTAACTCCCTCACCCCTTACAACTTGATCTGGAAGAGTCGTGCGAGCCCCACGACAACTCATTGAGTAACTCTATTGTACATATGTTGTTCATACTTTTTATTTACCAAGGGGGTAGATGTAGTGTCCTATGATCATGTACAAGAGGACCTGTGTGGTCCTCGGCGGACTACTTACTATGTTAGGGTGTGTCTGTGCAGTTAATAAAGTTTGTGACCCAATACGTTCAGCTAAAAGTTGCATGCTGAAGTATGAAGATGTGCATTACAGAGCTCTGTGTGTGGCACGGTCATTCACGTGCTCCAGAGCTGGGGAGGACACTCCACACTTCATGTCACGGGTCACTGAAGACTCCCTTAAATCAAGTTTCTAACATGACGGTCGGATTGTCTTATTTTGAATAGCAAGGCCAGGATTTTAATTTGTTGTAGAAGATGTCATGTGGTTCGTGACACAGTGCATGCTAGCTATGCAGCATACGTGGGCCAGAGATACCCACAAAGGGGTCTATTAGGATGGCGGTCGGAAAACCACCCTGACCGCCATGGTAGCGGAAATCAACTGCCCGCCGGTACCGCGGGAAAACCGGCGGTACAATTATGATCAACCGCCCCAAAAATCTGACCGCGGCGGAACGAGGCAACGAAAAAACGCCCGTAGCGGGCGGAGAAGGCTAAAATCCGTCCGCGGCGGTCGGATTCACGGCGGAAAATCACCAAACCGTTGCCATGACAGCGGAGACACCGCACGGAAAATGAGGATATTCCCGATGTGACCGCGGTACGTTCCGCTGTTTCCGACTGCCGCGTCGCCAACAGTGATGAATGGGAGAGCCAGTGGAAGAACTGTAGCATAGCCACCGCTGCGGATGCTCCGTGACAAATATGGCGGTCGACAGAAAAAAATCACAACAAGGCTACAAAGTGCACACAGCAAACTAGCCATGCCCCCCAAAAACACCTAACACACCCCAATGACACAACCACATGGCAACCACAAAAACTACAAATCCCAGGACAACCCACACTACACACCTGACAGCAATACCCCATTTGGACACACCTACATAGCTGAGTATAAAACCAGCCCCTTCCCTGACCAGAATCCTTTGTAATACTCCACAACTGAAGGGCCCAACACCAGAGCACAAAGGAGAGGCAAATCAACACACCATCACTACTCACTAAGGCTGGGCGTAGTTCGCGAAGTAATGCTTCGTGAAGCTACGCAAAGTGCAGTTCGCACTACGCAAGCTCCGCGTAGCACTACGCGAACTGCGTAGCGCACTGTTCGCAATGATTGCACAGTGCCGGATGCTTGTCCGCACTGTGCAATCATTGAAAACGGCAACTTGCACAGTGCGAGCTGTCTTTACTGCCGCTCGAGTAGATTTTTACTCGGCGGCAGCTTTCTCAACGCGGACTGGTAGTTTCTCATCGCGAGCGGTCGCGAGCATACGCGACCACTCGCAATGAGAAACCTGACCTCCCGCGTTGAGAATCTCGCCGGGAGGTTTATTTTCCACGCTCGCGATCGGCAACTTGATGTTGCTGATCGCGAACGAGAAAAAGTCTCGCCGGGATGTCATTTTGCTTGCTCGCGGTCGCCAACTTGACGTTGAGGACCGCGAGCAAGCAAAAAATGACTGCGGCACTACGCTACGCTACGCTACGCGTGTTTGCACTGTGCTACGTGCAATTCGCGTTGTGCGAAGTAGCGCAAACTTCGCAAACTACGCGAGCGTAGCGTAGCACTTTGCCCAGGGTTACTACTCACACCACACACAGCACCACCACCACTTCCACATCTGCACTCCTAACCCCTCTGCACATCACACACCATACACATCACCACCACCCCCACCACTTACACCCCTGCACCTATAACCCCTTTGCACATCTCACAACATGGCAACACAGAAAATGCCCAAGTTCACAGAGAGTGAGTTGACAGTCATGGTAGATGAGATAATCAGAGTAGAACCACAAGTGTTTGGTATCCTGGTCCAACAGACACCATTAGCCACAAGAGCACAAATGTGGGCAAGGATAGTCAATAAGGTCAATGCAGTAGGGACCACCCCGTGAACAAAAAAGGAAATCATGAAGCGGTGGCATGACTTGAAGAGGGTTGTGAAAGAGAAGAGGAGCAAGAACCGTGAGCTGGCTCAGAGGACTGGCGGTGGCCCTCCCATTGCACCCAAAACATTCACTGCATGAGAGGAGAAGGTGCTTGCCATACTGCATCCAGAGAGTCTCACAGGAATAGACGGGGGAGTGCAGGCTGGTAAGTACAAACAAATGTAGGCCATTACACTGCTATGTACTGTCTTGCACAACTACAAAGCTACATCTCCTAGGCCCAATCCCATTCATCTGCACCACCATACCCAACACACGTCACACAGATGTAACATTCACCACATTTGATTCACCCCAAAGGTAGGCAGCTATATTCCCAGGGTTGAATGGGTACAGGCAGCCAGCACTACAACTCCCATTGTATGGCTCACCTTCACCTAACAGGTAGGTAGCCATCTTCCGAGGGAGGGCTGTTTGGGGGTGGGAGGTATGCACTACAACTCCCACCATCCCCCCTGTCCCACACCTGAGCAGGATGGAGCACCCCCACCCAGCCAGAACCATGTGGCAGCCACTGTATGGCTCACCTTCCCCAAACAGCCCTCCCTGGGAAGATGGATACCAATTCATCTTCCCAGGGAGGGCTGTTTGGGGGTGGGAGGCACGCACTACAACTCTCACCATCCCCCCTGTCCCACACCTGAGCAGGATGGAGCACCCCCACCCAGCCAGAACCATGTGGCAGCCATTGAATGGCTCACCTTCACCTAACAGGTAGGTAGCCATCTTCCCAGGGAGGGCTGTCTGGGGGTGGGAGGCATGCACTACAACTCCCACCATCCCCCCTGTCCCACACCTGAGCAGGATGGAGCACCCCCACCCAGCCAGAACCATGTGGCAGCCATTGTATGGCTCACCTTCACCTAACAGGTAGGTAGCCATCTTCCCAGGGAGGGCTGTCTGGGGGTGGGAGGTATGCACTACAACTCCCACCATCCCCCCTGTCCCACACCTGAGCAGGATGGAGCAACCCCACCCAGCTAGAACCATGTGGCAGCCATTGTATCTCACCAACCAAACTTACAGGTAGGTAGCTGTTAGAACCCGGAGTCTCTAATTGGCAAAGGTATGCACCTTTGTCAAGTAGGGACCCATCGTCTACTTCAGGGCAAGGGAGTTACACGCCGTAGATAACCCCTGCTCACCCCCTTGGTAGCTTGGCACGAGCAGACAGGCTTATCTCAGAGGCAGTGTGTTAAGCATTTGTGAACACATACAGAAATATAGATGAACCACTACAAACGGACACCACACCGGGATGAATCAAGCATAAGTAAGCTTTATATATTTAACACAAGACCTTAATGGCAAAAATCCACAGTTCGAGTATGCTTTACGGTTACTCAAAAATAGGCTTTAGCTTCAAGTGTCTCTGGCAACAGATAACCCCAACGGGAGTTATCGCTTCAACGCACAAAAGAGTTCTCAGGGTACAGCCCGCCTGCGAGGAGCGCAGCGTCGGGCCCGGGGTCACAATTAGACTCTCCCGGGACAGTTCCTTTCAGACAACAAACAAAGGCTCTTCTCGGCGTCAGGGAGCTGCGATGTCGTGTGGCACGTTGGTAGCGTTGGTTCCTTGCTTCAGGGGAAAGCGATGCGGTGGAGCCCTGGTTGCGGATGCAGGCAGGGGGCGGCTTCGTCCTTACCGGAGAGGAGGTGACGTTACGGTAGCGCCGGCACCACAGGTTGTTGCTGATGTCGTTGAGTCAGTGAATGCTCGGTCACTCTTGTCGATGATCGCTCCGCCCAGATGGCGATCTCGGAGCCGGTGCGACACATCGGCAGGTGTCGGTCTACTGTGCGAGTTGGAGCAGCGCTCACGGTCTCGTGGCAGATGTCGGCGACGTTAGCTGGCTTGAGTTGCAGAGTTTCTCTGTAGCGGCTGAAACCGCAGTTCCAGCTTTGCTCAAACAGAAGAAGTGAAGTCGTTGGTATCCCTGTGTCTTCAAACAGGAGGGTTGCTCAACTCTAGCCCTCGGAGAATAATCGGCAAGATGATGAAAGTTTCTTCCTTGGTCCTTTCTACCTCTCCTTGGCACGAGAGACACCACCACAGGCCAACCCACTACAGCGCTCTGGCAGAGGGGCAGTACAACTCCTGTGGTCTCCGGGTGCTCTTCCTCGGCAGAGGGTCGTCTTGTTCATTCCAAAAATGAGTCCAAATGATTCCAAAGTTCTGGGGTCAGGGCCCCATTATTTATACCCATAAATCTTTTGACCTCTGAAGGCAGAGGGTCCTGTACCTGGACAAAACCAGTTTTGGGTGCCTTCTACCAGTGCATGCCTTCTTCCTTTGTCGGGGTGGGCCAGGGTCTTCAGACTCACCACAGGAAGTGGAGCCAACGTTGTGGGAGATGGCCCAGCTCTATTCAGACCCAGGTGCCTACTCCTCCCACCGCTCTCAAGACGATCAGCCTAGTGCCGTTGCGCCCTACCTCCTGGAGTCCCCCCAGCCCTGTCACTCGCAAACCCAGACACACAATACACACACTAGCAGAAGCAGACTGGATAGTCAGGTAAGAAAATACTGTCTTTCTAAAAGAGGTATTTTCAAACACAGAATGTTAAAATCAACTTTCCTAAAAGGTGTATCTTATCATTCTGAGTTCAGGCATACTAAACTCGACTCTCTACCTGGTTCCCTGAGCCAGTTAGGAATATAGGATGCTATAATCAAAACTGCCCATTCTGGCCTACGGGGAACAGGTAGCCTTGCAATAGTGAAAAACGCGCTCGGTGTAATTCACTACCAGGTCATGATGCCACACACTCCAGGGCATGACCTGCCTTCTACATACAACACACCCTGCCCGCAGGCTTTCTGTAGGGGTGACCAACATGCAGTAAAGGGAAGGTTCACAGACCGGCGAGTGGTTGCACTCGCCGAGTCACACAGCAGCCCAGGCTTTGTACGGCGCTCTGCGGTGGCAGGCCCGAGTCATACTTTACGAGCTGCTCCAGCGGGTGGCACAAACGGTGCTGCAAGCCCACCAGCAGCATTTGATTTACAAGCCCCGGGCAACCCTGTGCACGCTACTAAGGCCTGACACTAAATCAAATAACCCAATCATGGAGTCGCTAATCAATACATCACTTTAACATAGGGAGCACTTACACTGCATCACTGAATAGCAGTGGTGCAGTGCCCAAAGCATCTAGACCAGCGAAACAGATCAAAAACAGAGGAGGCAATCCGTCAAAAAAGTGGAAGGGAGACCAACGCCAATGGTACCAGGTCTAACAGTAGCCATTTACCATGGTTGTTCTGTTTGTGGGTGGGAGGCCTGCACTACTACTCCCAACATGCCCCCTTGTTCCCCAGCTCATCAAGATGGAGCACTCCCTCCCACCCAGATGCATGTGGCAGCCATTGCATTGTTCACTACAAACTAACAGGTAGGTAGCCATTTACCAAGGTTGTTCTGTTTGTGGGTGGGAGGCCTGCACTACTACTCCCAACATGCCCCCTTGTTCCCCAGCTCATCAAGATGGAGCACTCCCTCCCACCCAGATGCATGTGGCAGCCATTGCATTGTTCACTACAAACTAACAGGTAGGTAGGCATTTACCAAGGTTGTTCCGTTTGTGGGTGGTAGGCCTGCACTACTACTCCCAACATGCCCCCTTGTTCCCCAGCTCATCAAGATGGAGCACTCCCTCCCACCCAGATGCATGTGGCAGCCATTGCATTGTTCACTACAAACTAACAGGTAGGTAGCCATTTACCAAGGTTGTTCCATTTGTGGCTGGTAGGGCTGCACAACTACTCCCAACATGCCCCCTTGTTCCCCAGCTCATCAAAATGGAACACTCCCTCCCACCCAGATGCATGTGGCAGCCATTGCATTATGCACTACAAACTAACAGGTAGGTGGCCATTTACCAAGGTTGTTCCGTTTGTGGGTGGGAGGCCTGCACTACTACTCCCAACGTGCCACGTTGTTCCCCAGCTCATCAAGATGGAGCACTCCCTCCCATCCAGATGCATGTGGCAGCTATTGCATTGCTCACTGCAAACTAACAGGTAGGTAGCCATCTTATGCTCTCTTGTCCCACCCCTGAGCAGGATGGAGCCCTCCACCACACACACAGAGAGATGTGTTACAAATCCCACCCAAATGTGAAAACAGAACAGGTAAGTAGCCAGTGCATGCACCCAGCCATTCCTCTAAAAAAGCATGGTGCCATATGACAACACCAGCCCTCACATCCCATGAAAATTCACACAGATCCAATTGCCACTTACAGTGTGCAGACAGCTAAGCGAATGTAACTGTCACAGCAACCAGAGTGTGACTCACTAATTCACATGTTGAAGAAAGTTTGTGCACAATCATGCACAGCACTGAATGCCATGTGTAAGTGTCATGGGGGCAGAGCAGCAAGGACCATACGAAAACAAAGCAAGCATGGTCTGTAGTACAAATTGAGATTTGCACATGACATGACAAAGGTATGCATGAGATAACAATGGCCAGTCCATGCTCAGATGTAACGTCTGTCAAGCAGAGTAATCAACAAAGATGCTGCATATAAATTCGTCGTGGCGCTAGTCGTTAGATGACAACATGTCCTTGTAACCACAAAACATGCACGTGGCGCATGGTATGTCTTGACACGTCACACCATGGATAAGTAATGCATGTACTGCAACATCATGTCAGGATGCACAGTAGTGTGCAGACAAACAATGTGATAACTAGTACACTGTGTTGTGTATAACCTGTGAATAAAATACATCTAACACCAAGCTTGAGGGGTGCACCTCAATGACCATTTCCCCTCTGTCCCACAGGTGACCAAGAACTGACTGCAGAGGACAACACCAGCATCCTGCAGAGCCATTCTCCCATCCCCCCCCCCCCGGAAAATGGACTCTCGGATGTTGACTCCCGGGATTCTGAGGACGAGGAGCTCGAAGCCGGCCCATCTGGTGTGCTAGGGCGCAACAGGTCCCAGGACCCCATTGTCCCCCCTACCACATCTGCAGCAATACCACCTCATCTGCAGACCCCGGCTGTAATGGCCTGTGCGTCCTCCACCACCACCAGTGATGCCTGCAACACCCTCCCTGTCCCAGAGGATGACCACCCCACACCACCAACTGAGGAGTGCAGGGAGAGGATGCGGGTGCCTACAGTGGTGAGGCAACGGGTCCGTGGCAGCGAGGCAGGTGGGAGGGCAAGGTTAAGTCAAAGACAACCGGACACTGGGACCGAAGCCCTGGACAACATCACCAGAGTCCTTGGGGCCTATGAACAGGCCCAGGGACAAAGGGGCCGGGCTGAGGAAGATTCACACAAGCTCCTCCTGCTGATGAGGTCCATGGACACCCGCATGGGCCAAATTGTGGACCTCTTGGGCCAGCTAGTGGCGGTACTGAGGGACAGGCCTGCGCCACAACCAACACCTCCACCTCCCTGTGGTGGGCCGCAGGATGACAGTTCACCATCCTCTCCTGCGGCCACAGAGAGGGGTGAGTCCTCAGACCTGCCGCCCCTCACCACCACCTGCTGCTGCTGCTGTCTCCAGGGACTGCTGCCTGCCACGCCTCACCACCAACTGCTGCTGCTGCTGTCTCCAGGGACTGCTGCCTGCCACCCCTCACCACCAACTGCTGCTGCTGCTGTCTCCTGGCCACAGTGATGGCGAGGACTGAGAAGATCCAGGCCAGTCCCTTCACCAGCGAGGAGCTGGAGGTCCTGGTGGACGAGGTGCTCACACAGTATCCAAGGCTATATGGTGCCCCAAATGTCGTGGTAAGTCTTCAACAGTGGGAGTGAGAGTGCAGGGGGGACACAAATGAAGTAGAGCTGCTGCAGTATGTGCCTGAGAGTGTGGGGTTTTGTCATACACTGCCTAGCATGCTTTCTCCAGGGGAAAGGGGTGTGTAGCCTATTTCACACGTTTACCTGCCTGCACATCAGGATTTGAGGGACATGTACTGTCTTGTCAGCCAGTGACACAGCAAGTTGGTAATGCAGGAGTCAGGACAGTGATTGTTTGTGTGAATGGCTGAGTGGGTCCCTGTTGTTCCCCTCAGTGTGACCCCACCTGGCCTGCACAGTCACCACCCAATCTGACAAGGACACATCACTGAATGTACAGAGTGTTACCTTTTTTTCTCCTTACTCTCCATCAATGAGCCATCTCATCCCTGTAGATTGCACATGACAGGCCTTGGGAGAAGGGTGTGGGTTTGTGAGAGCATGTCCCTCAATGTGACGTCCATGACACAGTGAGCCATTCACAGGGCAAGGACATAGAGGGCTGCGCAGTGTTGTACACAGTGAGTCTACCCCCAAACATATATTGATATGTAAGGTATGTCTTTCTCTACCTAAAAATGGACAGCAGATGTGGCCAGGCTGCACATGGCTTTCTGTGCTGGCATCCTGCATGTGTATGAGATGGGCAGGTACTGTGTCCACCCTCATACATGCATGCATTTACATGTGATTCTCCCATGCTCTTGTTCCATGTGAGATGCATTATTGTCACTGTTAGACATATCTGTGAATTTGGGATGAGTTAGTATCATGCTCCTGTACTGAGAGATATTGGTACATAACACTGTGTCACTGATGTTTTCCCCCTCTTGTCTCCCATGCCTGCAGCTCAAAGTCCACCAGCATAAGGCTGTGTGTAGGGCCATTGCAACCAAGGTGCGGGCTCTGGGTGTCTCAAACCGACGGCGCACCCACTGCCACAAGAGGTGGGATGACATCTGCCGGCTGAGCAAGAACGTGGCGAAGATGACGCTGGGGCTGCTCCCTCAGACTGGCAGGTTGGCGCGGCAGAGCATGACACCACTAATGGCCTGCATCTTGGCCGTGACACAGCCTAAGCTGGATGCACATTTGAAGGAGCATCAGCAGCAAGCTAGGGGTGAGTATCCTTGGAAGGGTGACTTTGGCTGTGAGTGGCTGCATGTGTTCGCAGGCTGAGCCAGCGCTGGGCTATGTGATGTTGGTAGTGTGATGCAGTGGATTGTAAGTGGCCTCTGTGTTGGGTGCAGCTGGCATGTATTTGCCCTACCTGTACTTCCTAATATAATTTGAGTAATGGGCATTAACATTGCATTGTGAGTCCTGGGCTTCAGGTATCGTCTGCATTGTGGTAGTCTGGGAACTCACATGGAAGGGAACGGCAGTATGCATAATCTGAGTGCGCTTTCATCAATGCGTGCATTGCCTGACCTCAGATTTGTGAGGCTTAGACATCTGACGGCAATGTGCGACAGTAGTTGTGCCCCACAGTACAACATGGTGGATGGCATGAGCTCATGGCCATTGTGGACTGTTATGTTGTAGTTTGTATCTGTGTTGTCCCCTTCTGCGCCATCCAGATATGACAGTGGCAACATGTCGTGGGGTTCATCTTTGCCCCCATCAGGGCCCAAGGTGTGCTCAGAGCTATTTGTGTGTCTGGTTGAACGGAGCCACCTGCGGGATATTGTGCTGTGTGGTCATCACATGGCTCACTTATGCCTGTTTTGCTTGTTGAAACGCAATGTTCGAGGTCAAAATTGATGTCGCACAATGTTATTGCACAGGGTGGTGTGCAACATGTAGATTCCATCATCTTCAGTGATGCTTTGCTTGCACATGATTGTTCTGTTGATGCCAATGAACTGACCCTACATCTCTCTCTCTCATGCAGCATCTCCCGTGGGCACGGAAGGACAGGGGACGGACACCAGTGGTGAGGCATCAAGCACAACAGCTGGACATGGGCACAGTGACACAGATGTGACCTGCGCATTGGAGGGGGACAGGAGTCTGCTTGAGGAATCACAGCCAGAGACGCAAACCTCAACGTCATCGGACGCCAGCGGTGACGCATCCATGTTGGCAGGCACAGAGAACGGGGACTCTGCCTCCTCTTCCACCACACAGCGTACAGTGCCCACCCTCCCAGCTACTTCCACTAGTGCTGCCCGTGTTCGCACCAGTAAGAAGGGAAGAGTGTCCTTCACCCCAGGCACCGCTGCCCCTGCCCCTGTCCCCCCTGCTGCCATCAGTGCTGAATCTGTGGACCTTTTGCGCCAGCTATGTGTGGGCCAGACAGCTCTCCTCAATGCCTTCATAGACCACGACAAAAAGTTGGCACAGGTGGTTGCTTTCATGGAGGGTATACATTCAGACATGGGTGGGCTACACCGGACTGTCCAGTCTTTGTCCTCCGCAGTGATGGCAGCCCTTCAACTGGCACAATCTCGGAGTCCAGCTCCAGTCCCTTTGTCCACCCCCCTGCCAGTGGCCACATCTGACGATAGTGACCACGCACCACAGACATCAAGGGCAAGATACAGCACACGCAGCACACAGCAGCCCAAGCGGTCCAGGGCGCAGACACCATCCCCACAGAAAAGTAAAGCCACCCCAGAGCGCAAAGACAAGAGCCCGTCAGGCGACAGCAAGGGCCACAAAGCCAAGAAGCAGATCTCAGGGTCACATGCCTCAGAGGCATCCCCAGCCAAGGACTCTCCTGTCCCTAAAGTGTCTCGCAAAGACAAGCAGACAGTTTCCGTGCCCGCAGAGAAGGTGGCGCCTGCTAAGAGTACACATAAGAAGAGCTCCAAGGCAGATTCACCCACAACATCAACTCCCATCCAAAGCCCTGTGAAGCAGGGAAAGGAGGGCACTGTAGGGGGTAAACATGGTAAACAGGGGATGGAGGGGCAAAGGCATGGCCAGACCAAGCGAACAGCTGGATCCAGCATGTCCCCAGAGGGAGGGCCACCGTCTGCACCTAGGGGTGGGCGGAATGTGCGTAGTCGCGCTACGCAAAGCTCCGCAAAACTGTAAAAAATCTCCGCGAGTACGCAGAGTTCCGCGAACACGCGGAATTGCTTGTTCCGCCTGTTCGCGATGCTTTTTTCCTGTTCGCGAACGCTCTTTGCGTGCTCGGGGGGAAATATCTCGCGAACACGCATTTTGAAAGCGTAAACAAGCAAAAAATTCCGCAAAGTCGCGGATCGTGGAAATTTTGGCAATTCCGCGGAACGCAAAATTACCCAAATTCCGCAAATTCCACGAGCGGAATGGAATTTACCGCCCAGGCCTACACCTGATGCAGCTTTGGTGGTGAGTGTGCCTGTTGTGTCCGCACCACTTGCCAATAATCCCAAGACAGGGAAGCGATTTAGGATCCCCAAGAAGTGGAAAGGCACTCCTCCACAATCTCCCACCCACACTGTGCCTCACGGCAGCATGACTCCACCTCCACGTGCCACTACACCACCTGGTCCAAGCAGCCCTCCGGCTTACCAAGCCACTGATGCCTCTACCTCAGCTGGGCCTCTCTCTCCCCGGTCAAGTCCTCCAACTGTCTCCGACACACAGCCACCTCCCAGTCCGAATGACAGCCAAGTCTGAGTGGAAGTCCCCCTCACACACCTGTCTCGCCCACAGCGGTGCCTGTACTGCCCATTGTTACCCCCCTGACTGTGTTGCTGACCATGGCAGGGTACAGTCGCACACATTACCTGTGCAGCTTCTCATGGACTTACTCTGCACTTTGTGCTGGCCACTGGCCTTGTTGTTCACTGCTGTTTGCCCCTTGCCTGTGCAGCTTCTCATGGACTTACTCTGCACATTGGACTGGCCACTGGCCTTGTTTTTCACTGCTATTTTCCACTTGCCTGTGCAGCTTCTCATGTAACTACTCTGCACTTTGTGCTGGCCACTGGCCTTGTTGTTCACTGCTGTTTGCTCCTTGCCTGTGCAGCTTCTCATGGACGTACTCTGCACATTGGACTGGCCACTGGCCTTGTTGTTCACTGCTGTTTGCCCCTTGCCTGTGCAGCTTCTCATGTAACTACTCTGCACTTTGTGCTGGCCACTGGCCTTGTTGTTCACTGCTGTTTTCCACTTGCCAGTGCAGCTTCTCATGTGACTACTCTGCACTTTGTGCTGGCCACTGGCCTTGCTCTTGTCTGATTTGTGTGCCTATCTGTGCAATATGTGAACAAATACAGCTTCTCCTGTTGTCTGTTTTGTCAGTGTCCTTATCTAATTAAAGTGTTTTCTGTGTGGGTATGTTTTACTGTGACACATGCTTTGTATTCCACTTCAATATTGCCAATGACTTGTCTCACTTTTTCTAGTTTTTACAGGGGTGACAGGGACTTCAGTTCATCCTGACTCTGGTGCTTGTGGGTGCAATGATAGTGGTTTTCGATGATATACCGTTATCATTATCTGTTCATGTTAGCTATATTGTACACATGTCAGGTTTGGGGGCACTGCCAGCACAGAGTGGGATTCTATACACAGGATTGCAGGAAGCTACCCAGGAAATTCATGTATGTGTGATCTTACTTTATGTGTGCCCAGCAGTGTAGGTGTGTAGTCATCTTGTGATGGGCAGTCATCCTAGTCACATGGGTTACTTTCAATGTGTGCACTTGGGTGGTCAAGAAGTGTGCAGTGTGAAGGGGGTGACTTTGTCGGGAAAGTTGATGTGTGTGTGCCCCTGCAATGTCAACTACACACATGTGTCACCCAGGAGTAGAGTGCCTGTTTGTGTGATTGTTCAGCCCTGTGATTGTGATTGTGTGCACATGTGTGTGTTGTATGTTGTGCACCGTGCAGTGTGTTGGTGTGTCCTTGCAGTTCTGGCTGACTCCTACTTGTTGTTCTTGGCAATTGTGAGTATGCAGAGAGTGTGACTGGCAAGTCAGTGTTGTGTTTTGTTGATCAGCCATGTCTCTTGATATTGTTTGTGGTCACTGTGCAGCCCTGCTGAGCCACACTGACATTGTGGGTGCTTTTTCTCATGCATTGCTGTCACATGGGGCTTTATTGCCTCCAGTATGGCATGTGGGGTGTGTGGTGTCATGACATCCCCTATCTGTGCCTCAGATGCCTACCCATTGTGAGTCTGCACTCCATCTATTTGTGTATGGTACACTCCTGCCATGGCCACTACTGATGTACACAACACTTCACTTTCATGTCAGCTGTCCCCTTGGGTTGCCTGTGTGTATGCCTCCCCATCACTTCATTTGTAACACTGTGCTTTGTGTTGCAGATCTGTACACAGGAGCAATGTGCCACTCAGGAACTTTTCACAATTGGTTAAATGTGATTATCTTATACTGTTTAGCAGTCATGGTTGCTCATATGCTGTTCAACTGTTTTTGCTGCACAGTCCTCTGGTCATGTTGTGTCCACTTTGGGGTCCCAGACTTGTGCATCTGTGGGTGTTGGGTTAGCTGTATGTGTGTTTGCTGAGGTACTGCTTCACTTCCTGAGTGTGATGTTGTCTGTGTGCTGTTTTGATTGTTGTAGTGGGTGTTCATGGTGTGTCACTCATATCTGTGTGGGACTTGTATGTTTGGTGTGCACACACTGCTTGTTGTGCATGCAGTGCTGTGAGTGTATGTTGCCTTGTCCTTGCCTGGTGTGCATCCCCTGATGTCCTGCTGTGTTTGCAATGTGATTTATTGGCATGTGGATCTGTTGTGTGTTTGATGTGGCTGTGTGCAGTGTTTGGGCTGTGTTGTCTCTTGCAGCTGACAGATGCTCTGTGTGTGGTGTTCTATTTGCATGTCAATGTGTGTGTTTTGTTGGTGTGGTGTTTTTCATTCAGATGTGTGTTGCCAGTGTGGTGTGCCTTACTTGTGTGTCTGTCACATGTACTTAGGTCTATTCTAGTTCCTGTGCTTGTGTTAGGTGCGTCCTTGGTGTTTTCTCCTCTCATATTTGAGCTGTCTCTTGTCATTCTTGTGCATGTGCAGGCATGTGGTACACTGTGACACCATGTTGACTTGATGGGTGGTGTGGTATGTCTGTGTGTCATTGTAGTCCCATTTCTCCCAGTTTGTGTCCATGATTGTTTTGTGATGGTGCACTTCTTGTCTGTGCATTGTTCCTGACGGATGGGGTTGTGCACTCCTGTTCTGTCTGTGCTCCCATTGCCTTTCCACAGTTTTGCTGCACAGGTCATGTCTGGTCTTGTTGTGGTTCTGTGTGTGTTTTTGTTGAGTTAAGTGTTTGGATGTTGTTTTTGTGCAATCATTGGTTCAGGCATCCCTGTGTGTGCGTGATGTTTGTGGATACCCCCCAGGGAGTGTGATTGTTTGTCAGTGTATTGACTGGGCATTATTGGCACCCTTCTGTGTGTTTGACACTGGTGTTGTGTGCTGCAGGTGTGATGGGGGGGTATGTGTGAAGATTCCTACTTGTGTTTGCAAGTCATGGAGTGTTGCAATGGGCCCTGTGTGTTGTGCTGCTGACATACTCCTGTCAAGTAGTTGTATACAGATGTGTGGTTGTTCACTGTTTGACGTCATACCCTTCCTTTCATCCCTGTGCCTATATATGGTTTGCCTTGCTGTCTCTCTGAGTTGTTGCACTGAGGTGACTGTGGTTTGACTTCACTCACTGTGCCAGCCATGTGTGATTTGATGTGCTGAGGGTGCTGTTATATGTTCCTTCTCTTGCATGTGATGTATACATGCTTGGTGGTTAGCTCCTTGGCCTTCCATTTGTGTGCATCTCACTTTAGCTTTCCTATATGTTGTCCTCCATTGCTGCAGGCATGTGATCTGTGTATGTGGCTGTGTGTCAGTGTGGGGTATGTCTGTGTGACTTGGCAGGCTGTGTGTCCAGTAGAGTGATTGTTCATTATCTGTGTGTGTGTTCATTTTGTGCTTGGACTCAGTTTTCTTGCCATGTGTGTGGTGTTGTTGTGGTGTGTGGGTTGCCCTGGCCCTGTGCTTATATGCTGTGTGTTCCTCTGCAGCCACACCTGCTGTGGCTGTCTCCCTAGTTGTTTTTTGTGTGTGGTGCAGAGTGTGGGTTCACCTGGCTGGTTATTGTGCATGGGGGAGCACAGGAGGGGCACATGGCATGTCCCTTCATGTTGGGGGGGCCTCGTGTGTGGAGGGTGGGGGTGTGGCCATGTGGTCTTTGTGCACTGCCCATGCCTGGCGCTGGCCCTGCCTTTTGCATTGTGCGCATGTTTTCATGCGGCTTCACCGCTGCGGTGACGTGACCGGGACATTACTTCATGATCGCGGTAGATGGGTGACCTGGATGCAGAAGGGTGATTTGTTGACAGGTAGGACATGTGTGGGTACACTTGTGGATGTGTTCCTGTCCCCACCAGAGTGTCTGGTGTGGACAGGAACCGTATATCAACCCATGAGTTGTGTGTTGTGGTTGTGTGCGGGATTGTGTGTTTGCGTACCTGCGGTGTCGTCTGCGACGGTCCATGAGTTGCTGGTAATGTATCAGGTACAGCACCGGGAAGACGTGTAGAGCTGGGTCCATTGCGGTCGGGACCAGGTGGAAGGGACCGGGACTCTGGTTTCTCGCTCAGCTGTCGTGCTTCCGCCGTCTCTGGTTGGGCTGTTTCTCCGCTGCTGTGCGACTGGATGTTTGGGGCATCCTGATTTGTACAGCGGACGGGACATCATTCCGCACGGCGGTGAGTCTCCATTGGCTCCCACCACCGCGGTGGCGGGCGCACTTTGATGGCAGTTCGCGTCGCACCGCGGCGGACGGGAAATGGGCTATGTTTGGCCATACTAATGATGGAGCAAGGTTTCATAAATGAAACTTGCTTGTATTCAATCCTCCTCACAGTATTAATTTATTAAACTTGTATTGTTAATACTAACCTTTGCATACACTATACAAAGGGGAAGGGTGCTTGCCTATGTGTTTTACTAATGAATAACGCTTGTCTGTAATCCAAAATGGCCGCTAAAGCGCGGGAACCTCAATGCGCATATCGCAACCATATCACATGGTGTGACGTCTTTCTTTGCTTGGTGGGAAACTTCTGCTTCTGCGCAGTGTGCATTAAAATGGCTGCTTGATGTTTTCACATGCTTCAGCTTGTTCTCATGTCATTACTAAATTGTCGTTTTCTAACGCTACTAACGCGGGATAGAATATTTAATTAAATGGGAATAGAATAGAAAAAGTGGGCATACAGTGAAACATTTTATTTGTGATTTTAATATTTTCTTCTTGCACTTTTATTAGTTTGTAAACTTGGGCCTGGGTTGGTGACCTGAAACTCGAGAGACAAATGGTTCTGCGCATGTGTCTTGTGTGCCTGCCAAATGAAGTCAACCTAGACGTCGTCCAAGGCAGTAACCTGATGGCCGAAGATGTTGAACTATTACATTTCCTGTCGCACATTGATACAATGTCTATGAAATTTGGTTTACATTTGTCATGAGACGGGTGGGAAATAAAGCGAATGTATTAATTTGAAGGGGTGGGAACGTAAAGACAATAGCCTTTACAATTTAGGCCAAATTGGTATGGTGCGAGAATTTACCCCCTGTCCCTGTCCAATCAGAAGTAGTGGCCCCATATTTTAGCAACATTAAGGGGAGGTACATGGGCGTAGAAGGGTATAATAGAATATAGCATTAGTTAATTAGTCAGAGCTAGATTCCACGAGAACAGGCGTCCATGCTGTCAGAGAGCTGACTCTCAGAACACACACAAGAGCTCCAGACTGCCATGCTGATCGGTTGCTGACTGAATCCCTGTCCTGAAGAGGTCCTGAGAAGGGGGCGGCGGAGTCCATTAGAAGGGAGACACGGGAGAATCGAGGAGAAGCCGAGTACCAGAGAGGGGAACAGGCGCAGGCGTCGTTATAGAGAGGTCACCGGTCCTGTCCTGATCCTGGAGGAAGTCTTTGCTCTTCATCCTTCCTGGGTCCTATTCTTTTCAAACACCTTGGCTAAGGGGTTTGGTTCTCGTACTAGGTAAATATAAATGCAACCTTTAGTTGCGCTGCTGTCTCTATCCTCTCCTTTTCCTTAAACACCGTCATTGATTAGTAATAATCATTTCTATGCTTAATCTTGGGTATTACGATCAAGTACCATTGTGGCTCTGTATTTTACTCTGCTAAAACTTTAGATAAACATTTTAAAACTTCCTGACTCAGTGGTTATTTCAGGATTATGTACTATATTGAATGTCACTCATTTTAAACTTCCCAATTAGCAAAGGATCCATTGGTAAGTTATTACTCTTCAATCAGAAGGTAATTGGTAGCAGGGATTTTGATAAAAGAGTACAACTGACACCCCAGCGTAAGTACTAGCGTAGTATGAATGTATGGGCCCAAGTGAGTATTTTGTGTATGAATGCTGTTTGCTAATATCGCGCTGTATCAGTTTTCTGGTAAGCAGAGGACGGTTATGGTTACTCTTTGTTAATTGGGTAATGAGAATTTTATTTGTATTTTTTTGAACTAACATCCGCTTATTTTAGAGTTTTGTTTTATGTTGTCCAGAATACCCGGGGTAAAAAGAATAGCGGGTGGCAAGTGGAAGCCATACTGCAGTGAGGTTATCTGTCAGGCAGAAATAGTACTGAAAAGTTAAGCAGGGCTATCAGTACTCGTTAGGGACTCTATGCGTGAAAGTAATAGCAAAAGAGTACGCTGGTGAAAATTTGATGTTATATCACCTAGAAAGGGTAACATTGAAGAAGTAACAGGTATTTCTGGAGCTTGCGAGAAGAGTAGACAGAAGGGTTTACTCGTAGTATATGTCTTAGTAAACGGAAAGGTTTTAATAGGTGTGAGAGAAACTATCTTTTCGAATTTAGAGAAACTGGCACGATAGCGAATGTTTTATGTTGTTACTGAAATTTAATTGAAAATTTATAGAGAAAATAAGTTTTGCGTAAGATTTTGTAAAGGGAGGGTCAGTTGCCGGAGAGGGAGCTGACGTCAGAAAAACGCCGCGCTGGGATTGGTTGAATCAGCGGGTGTGGAGAGACTCTTGTAAAGGAGGGGTCAGAAGTCAGGAGCAGTACTGACATCACAGGTATCGCGCTGGGATTGGTTGAAACAGCGAGGGACAGAGAAAGCGCAGATTGTAAAGGAGGGGTTGACAGAGAAACGTCACCAGAAGGCCGCGCAAGGATTGGCTCGGGAATAAAAGTTAGCAGACATTTGATTGGTTGAAATTATAAAAGCGAAATTTTCAGTGGTGAAAGGATTGCATGTTAAAACGCGATCCAACTTTAACAGGAATTCGTCCGGACAGGAGATATTTAGGCTTTGCAGAATATAATTTTATATATCGGTATTTACCCAAGATGTACGGAGAAAAGAGAAAGATGTAATTTCTGCAAAAGATTAAGAATTATTTTAAAAAGGATAAACCAATCAAAACTAGAGAAGGAATTATCATTCCACCAGCTAAGACACCCGCATCATTCATGATGATGGAGAGAGGTTATCATACTTGTGTATGGATAGAGAATTGGATAGAATATACCAAAAATTATGGAATATTAGCATTTCCCGAGAATGGTACTTTTAATGGGAGAATTCTTCAAAATTTGAGATTGAGGCTGAATGACTTAGAACCCAGACCTAGATTAACTCAATACGAAGCCTTAGAGGAATGGGAAACCGAGGCATTTGAGCGTGACCGACCTCGGAGAAATAGAATTTATCCAGGATTTTTCCCCAGATACTTACATGAGTCTAGGGATGGTCAGATGAAACAATGGAGAAGGGCAATGATTACAGAAGGATTATATCCACTGTTTTCAGCAGAGGAGAAATTAGGCAGTAAGTGCACAGAAAAGACAAAACATTTAATGAGAAATGAGGAGTCTGAAGACGAATTTATGGAGGTAATGTTAAGAAACCCCCCACCATATCAGGAAGGGAGAAGTGGATGTACCCCAAGTGCACCACCAAAAACTCCATTAGTACCACAGGTAATGCATGAATTCACCCCGAGTAGAATACTTCATGACAAAGAGAAAGAAGCCCTAGAAAAGACTAGAACAGAATTAATACAGAAAATAACTCAGATAAAAGTACATCCTGATTCATTGACCATACCTGTAACAATTGGTCCCGTAGTTCCATTATATGGTACACAAGGAAGCTGTCCCACACCGATACTTGCACCTACTCCTGTGAATAATCCCAAACCTGAAGCTCCAGTTATAATTGAGGATCAATTTAGTGACTGTGAATCCACAATATCACTCATGGATTTACCTATTCGAGGTACTGTAAATAGCACCCCCAGAAAAGATGTACCCGGATGTTCAAAAGATGTAAGTCTAATAACTTCATCAGGAGAAAAAAGTGCCACTATAGTAACACCTGAAGATTTAGAAAAGTGGGTACAAGGGTCAGATAAACAGTGCACACCCCCAAAAATAATAGACATTCATAAATTGAAAGTCGAATTAGAAGAAATAATAGCAGGAAATGTAGGACTAGAACGCTTGAAAACCTATGATGAAGAAGAATTATTGTTCCTGTGCAGAAGTATTACCAGAAATGTAAGGTTATTCCATGAAAAATTATCCAATTTAGCACTACAGATGGGAATAGAAATAGGGAGATCACAGGTACTACAGAAACCCTATAGAGCAGAATTTTCAGACAAAGATTTAGAAAATATGAATGCCTTTGGAAGAAGACTACAAATAAGAGAATTAATGCTAGTTTTGCAAAAATGGGGAGACCTAGATAAATGGAGAACTAGGTGGGCCAAGAAAAAGGAAGAAGCTCGAACAAGTAGAACAGCATCAGAATATGTGATGAAAGAAACAGAGAAAGCAGACCAAATGTACCCAATGAGAGAAATTGCGGGAGGAGGATATGTACATGTCCCATGGAGCAGACAGGATATTTTGTCATTTACGAATGATTTTCCAAAATTGAGAGAAAAACCAATTGAATGGTACAAGCAGGTTGAAAGGTTTGTAAAGGTGTCAAAGGTATTATTGAAGGATTTGGATGGGTTGTTTGACATAGTGGTACCTGCCGATTTGTGGACAGATTGTAAAATTACAGTTTATTGGCCAAATGATGAGTATCCTAGAGACCCAAAGACAGGTGCCCCGTCAAACGATGTAATGAAAAAGTATCAACAGGTGATAACTTACCTGAAAGGGAAAATACCCCCGAAAGAAACAGATTGGGTAAAAATAGATCGAACTACCCAAGAAACTAATGAATCGGTACATTCCTACTATGAACGTTTACTGCAGGTATTTAAACAGTATAGTGGATTTGAGGACATTGGAGACAAGAACATGAGTCAGTTTGTGTATCGGTTTGTTTACGTTCTGAAGCCAGAGATTTGTCAGATGATTAAACAACACATGCTGTGTTGGCAGGGAAAGCCCATAGATGAAATTCTGAAGTATGCAAAATATTGTGGAGACGATATTGAGGATAGACACAAGAAATTGCAGGAAAAAGTGATGTGGGCTCAGGTGAAAATGGCAGAAAAGCAAGGAATTAATTTGGAAAATCCGAGTGAAACCCAGGGAAAAGATTCTGGAATGAGTGGTGATACTGGAAATGGTGGAAGAATGAGAGGATGAATGAGTAGAGAAGCTAAAAAGAAATTTCCTTGTCATGGATGCGGAAAGTTGGGGCATTGGAAGGACGAATGTAAAAAAATTCGGAATAATAATGGCCCAAATCAAAATTTAAATCCACAGACGCAGAATGACTCACAGCAGGGTGTAAATCCTCAGAGTCAATTGCCACCTCCACCTGTTCAAGGTAATGTAAGCAGAGCAAAGCACGGTACAGACATCGGATACCAAGGAGGAAGTGGTAAGAATGATTATATAACATCACAGTTTCTTTTGCAGGACGATTTCTGTTGATTCAGTCCATGACGGTGCCTAGGAGAGGGGGAGAAGGAGTGCGTACTTGGAGCATCCTTACAGGTAGATCAGTCAGGTCCATATGTTGAAGGGAATGTGAAAGGTAATGATATTACTTTCCTTTTGGACACTGGTGCTACCCGGTCTACTGTGAGAACAGCAGACATTCCAGACCTTCCTCTCTCTGGTGAAGATATCCAAGTAGTGGGGGTAGCTAATCAAAGGATTAGAACACCTCTTACCGAACCAATGGAAGTTAAAATAGGAAACTTCAGAGAAATGCATCAATTTGTAGTGTGTGATTCTAGCCCAGTAAACTTATTAGGTAGGGATTTATTGTGCAAAATGAATTGTACCATTTTCTGCACACCGGATGGTGTGGCAGTTCAGACACCAGATGAAGACCATGTATATAAGATAATGATTGCAAAACAAGGTACAGAAGTAGATGAGATGTTTTCGTTAATAACAAGAGATGAGTTGCCAGAAGAATTGAAAGGTACAGTAAACCCCATAGTATGGGATTTCACCGGAAAGGAAGTAGGACTTATGGCTAAAATAGATCCAGTAAAAATTACTGTAAAAGAAGGTGCAATTTTCCCAAATACCAGACAGTACAAAATGAGTGCAGAAGTAAAAGCAGGAGTCATTGAAGAAATCAATCGAATGGTAGAACAAAACATCCTAAAGGAAGTAATGAGTAGCCCATGTAATTCACCAATAATGGGTTTAAAGAAACCTAGTGGAAAATATAGGATTGTTCAGGATTTGCGAAAAATCAATAAGATTGTGGAACCATGTTGTCCTATAGTACCAAATCCTGCAGTAATTCTATATCAGATTCCTTGGAATGCAGGATGGTTCACAGTAATTGATTTGTGTCAAGCGTTATTTTCAATACCATTGCACCCAGACAGTCAGTATCTTTTCTCATTTAAATTTGAGAACAAGGTCTATGTGTGGAATCGTGTTCCTCAGGGGTACACGGAAAGTCCTTCTATTTTCAACCAGATACTGAAAAAGTGCCTTGAAAAACTAGTAATGCCAGGAAGCTCAGTCTTAGTCCAATATATCGACGACTTATTGGTGGCATCGAATACCAGAGAGGACTGTGTCGTTGATTCCATAGCACTATTAAATCTTTTGGCCGAGGAAGGGCATAAAGTCTCACCTGAAAAATTGCAATTCTGTACAACAGCTGTTAAATATCTAGGACACCAAATTGAGAGGGGAAAAAGAAGAGTAACCTCTGAAAGAGTAAAACTAATAAAGAAAATGCAAATGCCTGTAACCCAAAGACAAGTGAGAATGTTCCTAGGAATAGTAGGTTACTGTCGACAATGGATACCAGGATTTTCCATGTTAGCAAAACCCTTAATTAACATGACAAAAAAGAAAGCAAAGGACCCTGTTGAGTGGGAGGATGAAAGTGTAGAAGCCTTTGTAAAATTGAGAAATGCTCTTTGCTCAGCACCTGCCTTAGGCATGCCTGATTATAAAAGAGAATTTGCATTATTCTGCCATGAGAAAGAAAATTGTGCACTTTCTGTCCTAACTCAGAGACACGGTTTAGACAGACGTCCTATAGCATATTTTTCTGCTACATTGGACCCAGTAGCATCTGCGTTGCCAGGATGCCTAAAAGCAGTGGCAGCTACTTGTTTGAGCATTGAACAAAGTGAGTCAATTGTGATGGGACATCCTATAAAGGTGTATGTTCCACATGCTGTTGTCATTCTGTTGACAAGGACCCGAACTCAGCATCTCACTCCTAGTCGGCTGACTAAATATGAAAGAATAATAATGGGTGCTGAAAATGTGACCATGGTAAGGTGTACTATAATAAATCCAGCAATCTTACTACCAAATCCATCTCATGAGAGAATTAAAGATGATGAAGACGATGAACATGATTGTATACAAATTACAGAATTATGCACAAAACCACGCCCAGATATAGAGGAACAGCCTCTTAAAAAGCCATACAGGGAGCTATTTGTTGATGGTTCATGTCAAAGACATGAAGATGGCAAACTAACTGCTGCCTATGCAGTATGTGAATTAACTGGAATAGTCGAAGCATCCTATTTACCAGGAGTCAAGTCTGCACAAGTAGCTGAATTGATTGCGTTGATAAAAGCTTGCAAAATTGGGAGGAATCAGAGAGTAACCATATTTATGGATAGCCAATATGGTTACGGGGTTGTGCATGATTTTGGCCAACTATGGATGCAGAGGGATTTCATGACTTCTTCAGGATCCCCCATTAAAAATGGACAATTTGTAAGGGAATTGCTAGAAGCAATACAATCACCAAAAGAATTGGCTGTGGTGAAATGTGCCGCACACCAGTCAGAAGATGACTGGGTGGTAGTCGGCAACAGATATGCAGATCTGGTGGCTCAACATTGTGCCAAAACCAGAATGTCAGTCAATAAGAGGGTGGAAAGAATGGGAATCAGCTGCCAACTTATGCTGTATTTGCCACCTGAAACTTGGAATGACGTCAAGAAATTGCAAGATGAGGTTGATGAAAGTGAAAAGAATTTGTGGATTAAAGTGGGTTGCTCCCAAAGAGGAGATGATGAAGTGTGGATCAGTGCTGATGGCAGACCAGTCATGCCAGACTGTTTACTCTCACAAATGGCCAGGATGTATCATGGAGACACACACGTAGGGAGAGATGCAATGATTAGGTTGTTCAGACAAAATTGGTACAATCCCAAATTCAGGGCTGTTGCAGAGAGTCTTTGCCAGAGATGTCTAATTTGCCAGATGCATAATCCGGGGAGGAAGACAGTAATTGGATTTGGAAAAATTGGAAAGGCAGAAGGTCCATTAATGAGACTTCAGTTTGATTTCATACAATTACCACCATGTAGAGAGCTGAACTATGTACTAGTCATAGTGTGTCTGTTTTCAAAGTGGGTGGAGGCTTACCCTACTAGGAGAAATGACAGAATTACAGTTGCGAAACTGTTGCTACGAGAGCTCATACCTAGGTTTGGCTTCCCAGTAACTTTGGAATCAGATAGAGGAAAACATTTTAACAGTGAAGTGATCAAACTCATCTGTGAAGCATTCCAAATCCAACAGAAACTGCACTGTGCATATCGTCCAGAAGCTTCTGGAGTGGTTGAACAACTGAATGGCACTATAAAGTCAAGATTGGGAAAAATGTGTGCGTCCACCTCATTAGAATGGCCAGATGCATTGCCACTCGTTTTAATGGGACTCAGAAGTATACCTGACAGAACAACAGGATTGAGCCCACATGAAATAATGATGGGAAGAGCAATGAGACAAACACATGTTCCCACAAACAAACTGGTGAATATATCTGATGATATGGTTCTGGACTATTGCAAAGGATTGGCTGACCTAGTGTGTTCTGTCTCTCATCAGGTTGGAGATGACGCAGTTTCCAGACAGCCTGAACAAGAACATGATCTGAATCCTGGTGACTGGGTGGTAGTGAAGAATCACACCAGAGAAACGTGTCTATCACCTAGATGGGGCAGACCGTGTCAAGTCATACTGACTACGAATACAGCAGTGAAGTGTGCAGGATTTCCTAATTGGATTCATGTAAGTCACACCAAGAGAGTACCAGATCCCGAGGAAGAGAATCCTCAGACAACGC
Source organism: Calotriton arnoldi (assembly GCA_963921515.1). Taxonomy (NCBI): domain Eukaryota; kingdom Metazoa; phylum Chordata; class Amphibia; order Caudata; family Salamandridae; genus Calotriton; species Calotriton arnoldi. The sequence continues at coordinate 486,304 of CAWUFW010009960.1, read as the reverse complement.
CAATCACTGAAGAAGCTGAAGGTTGCCCAGCTGAAGGATCTCAGGTTCGAGATTCCAGAGAAGCTGAAGAAGAACAACCGAGCACAAGTCAGGATTGGATACCAGTGGTAGAAGTTCCTGAAGTATACCACAGAACAAGAAGTCAAGCGAAATTGGAAGAAATTGAAGAAGACCAGATAGGTGAAGAAGAAGCAGCTCAAGTACAAGAAGAAAAGACAATATAAGAACCTGAGCAAGGTCAGATAGGGAAAGAAAATTGGACTCAAAACAGTGAAGACCTATTAGACTTTGAACAGGGACTGACAGGTTTAGAAGAATCCGGTCAGGCTGCAGAAGTTCACAGTGCAATAAGCCCTGATCAGAACAACTTAGATCAAGAAGAGTACACAGAAGAAGAAAAAGTTGAAAAACATGAACTTGAAGAAATAAACAAACAAGGTCAATTATTGGAAACACACAGTGGAGCTGTTACAGAGAAACCAATCAGACCTGAAAAAGAGCAAACAGAAGAAAAAGTAATCGAAGAAAACAAAGCAGTACTAAGCAGTGAAATTAACGAGATCTCTGAAGACGAAAATAAAGAAACGTTGCCAACAAAGAAAACAAGAAAAGGAGATCATTGGCCGAGTGTCATTAAAAGAGTAAAGTACCACATAAAAACCAGAATGGAAGATCCAGATCAAGTACCTGAAGTAACAAGTCAAACTGATCAAGAGAAAAAGTCAGTGAAAAGAAAAAGCAAAAGACTGAAACTTGTGAATAACAAATTCAAGGGTCCTGACTGGACTTATATCATTCTTGAAGATTTTGAAAGCTCAGAGTCAAGTGACAGTGGTGGCGAAGGAACAAGTGCAGAACTAACTTACGAAGAAGAAACAAGACCACCCTGACTAAGCAAAAGAATAAGCTAAAGAAAAGAAGAAAAGATAAGAAGAGCAATCTTCATTGTCGAAAAATGCCTGACGATAGAGTTACTAGGAGACCAAAACAGAAATGTTGTAGAAGATGCTGTGCAATATGCATATGTAGTCTAGTGATGGTGCTTATAGTATGGTTAGTCCTGATTGTAGCAGTTCCTTACCTTATGATAATAGACAAAAAGATTAATAATGAAACTAAAGGGAGAACAGCAAACATGAAGGGCAATAGAGTAGAACTAATGGCAGAAGATGAGGCAGAAATTCATCATGAAATAGCTGATAACGACACTAGTTTGAATGTTTTCACAAAGTTATTATTTCAATATGTAGATATCATGGAAGTTAGGAATTGTTATGTCTGTATGAAGTTACCCGAATCAGTAGCAGAGGGTCTAACATATCACCATTTACCACTGACATATGGCATATCATGTAGTGTTTTGTCTAGTTTATTTTATAGAACAGGGAAACTTCAGTATTATTATTCAAACTTAGATGTGATATTTTCTGAGGTTCTGATTCGCAAAAGTATGAACCCAGTGCTCAGTAGTCAAGACGCACAGTTTATGGGAGAATTTTTCTTAACAATGAAATCAATAGACATAACACATGCACATACACACAATTTAACATGTTCTTTACTTGAAGAAGAAAAGGTATTTTTGAATTTAGTAGAGGATAGAAGACAAGGGGGCATATTATCAAGGGCTTGATCGCCGCTTTAGCGGGACTTTTCCCGCTAAAGCGGCGATAATACAGACGCCCTATTAGCAAGCTGTCGCTAACTGCTGTTAGCGACAGCTTTTAGCGATAAGCGACCGGGTTGGAGTGCCGCTTTGCATGCCAGCGATATTTATCGCTAATGGCATGCAAAGTAGGCGTTCCCAACCTAAAAGCGACTGGAAACAGTCGCTAAGCTCGCTATCGCCTATTAGCGAGGCAGGGGAGGTGATTAACGAACCAGCGCTAAACACGTTTAGCGCTGGTTTGTTAACGCCTGGTCCAGACCTGACTTAGCCATGTAATCCAATGGGAGGTGGATTACATGGCTAAATCCCCTCAGCCCTATCGCCAAGCTAACACTGGTCACAGTGTGAATATCGCTTGTTTTCAAGCGATATTCACACTGTTCTCCAGGGTTTCTATCGCTTTGGAGATAAGCGTTGCTGATAGCACGCTATCTCCGCGATAGAAACCTGCGATAGCCGGCGATAATTATCCTAGCGCTAACTGCGCTTAGCGATAATTATCGCCGGTTATTGCTAATAGGCCCCAAGATTTCCAAAAGAAAGCTTCTGAGCATAAGGCTCATTTACCACCTTGGGCTGAGAAAGAAAGGAGTTACACACCTGGCAAGGCTCAAGCTGCTATGGCTCTGGATTTTGTAAAGATAGGGAAAATTTGTCTTCATAGGTTAAAAACTGATTATAACAATGTTTTCATCGGTACCAGTGAATGTGAACACAATTTTTTAATTCTTGGAGGTTGGGGACTCAAAGGAGGAACAGATTCAGTTTTTCCTGGAATCTATTATGTGTGTGGGAATAAGGCTTACTTTAGGCTTCCTGCACGGTGGTATGGAAGTTGTTATTTTGGAATAGTATTTCCAAAAATATACCACGTAAAAAGAAACACTGGGAGCAATGAAAATGATAATGGCAAATTAACACGTAGTAAAAGAGCTAGTTTTTCAGAAATTGTAGGTGATATATTTGGTGCATTGATACCTTCAGTGGGAATAATTCTGAACTCAAGGAAAATATGTAAATTGTCTACAGTGGTTGATCGTTTATCAACGGATACTGCTGGAGGTTTTCTAATGATTAATGCGGAGATGGTTGCGATTAGATCTATGGTGATGCAAAATCGACTTGCTCTTGATATTATATTGGCAAAAGAGGGCGGAGTCTGTAAACTATTGAAGACGAAACACTGTTGCACTTATATTCCTGATAAGAGTGCAGAAATTGGAACGTATATACAGAATATAAATAAACTTGAGAAAGAACTTAAACCACTGGAAGTTGATAGTGTATGGGAAAGATTGACAAATAGTATTACGTCAATTGGAACCTGGTTTTCTAATGTAGGGAAAGGACTTATAGGTCAAATATTAGTACCCTTAGCAGGGATAGCAATAATAATATTGGCAATAACAATATGGTGCAAATGCTGTAAAAAGAATGGAACATATACGGTGACAGGAAGAGGAAAGAAACGAAAAGTAGATGAAATCGAACTTGAAGAATGGAGAAGTGAATTATACAAGAAATTAAAAGGAGATTGTAAGAATGGAAAGTGTAAAAATGAGAATGAAGTAATTTGCTAGAAGTTGGCATCTGATTGAGGGTAGTGTTTTGATGGCTCAGAAACGCCATCAGAGAGGGGATTGATGGAGCAAGGTTTCATAAATGAAACTTGCTTGTATTCAATCCTCCTCACAGTATTAATTTATTAAACTTGTATTGTTAATACTAACCTTTGCATACACTATACAAAGGGGAAGGATGCTTGCCTATGTGTTTTACTAATGAATAACGCTTGTCTGTAATCCAAAATGGCCGCTAAAGCGCGGGAACCTCAATGCGCATGTCGCAACCATATCACATGGTGTGACGTCTTTCTTTGCTTGGTGGGAAACTTCTGCTTCTGCGCAGTGTGCATTAAAATGGCTGCTTGATGTTTTCACATGCTTCAGCTTGTTCTCATGTCATTACTAAATTGTCGTTTTCTAACGCTACTAACGCGGGATAGAATATTTAATTAAATGGGAATAGAATAGAAAAAGTGGGCATACAGTGAAACATTTTATTTGTGATTTTAATATTTTCTTCTTGCACTTTTATTAGTTCGTAAACTTGGGCCTGGGTTGGTGACCTGAAACTCGAGAGACAAATGGTTCTGCGCATGTGTCTTGTGTGCCTGCCAAATGAAGTCAACCTGGACGTCGTCCAAGGCCGTAACCTGATGGCCGAAGATGTTGAACTATTACATTTCCTGTCGCACATTGATACAATGTCTATGAAATTTGGTTTACATTTGTCATGAGACGGGTGGGAAATAAAGCGAATGTATTAATTTGAAGGGGTGGGAACGTAAAGACAATAGCCTTTACAATTTAGGCCAAATTGGTATGGTGCGAGAATCCACCCCCTGTCCCTGTCCAATCAGAAGTAGTGGCCCCATATTTTAGCAACATTAAGGGGAGGTACATGGGCGTAGAAGGGTATAATAGAATATAGCATTAGTTAATTAGTCAGAGCTAGATTCCACGAGAACAGGCGTCCATGCTGTCAGAGAGCTGACTCTCAGAACACACACAAGAGCTCCAGACTGCCAGGCTGATCGGTTGCTGACTGAATCCCTGTCCTGAAGAGGTCCTGAGAAGGGGGCGGCGGAGTCCATTAGAAGGGAGACACGGGAGAATCGAGGAGAAGCCGAGTACCAGAGAGGGGAACGGCGCAGGCGTCGTTATAGAGAGGTCACCGGTCCTGTCCTGATCCTGGAGGAAGTCTTTGCTCTTCATCCTTCCTGGGTCCTATTCTTTTCAAACACCTTGGCTAAGGGGTTTGATTCTCGCACTTAGGTAAATATAAATGCAACCTTTAGTTGCGCTGCTGTCTCTATCCTCTCCTTTTCCTTAAACACCGTCATTGATTAGTAATAATCATTTCTATGCTTAATCTTGGGTATTACGATCAAGTACCATTGTGGCTCTGTATTTTACTCTGCTAAAACTTTAGATAAACATTTTAAAACTTCCTGACTCAGTGGTTATTTCAGGATTATGTACTATATTGAATGTCACTCATTTTAAACTTCCCAATTAGCAAAGGATCCATTGGTAAGTTATTACTCTTCAATCAGAAGGTAATTGGTAGCAGGGATTTTGATAAAAGAGTACAACTGACACCCCAGCGTAAGTACTAGCGTAGTATGAATGTATGGGCCCAAGTGAGTATTTTCTGTATGAATGCTGTTTGCTAATATCGCGCTGGATAACTAATATGGCGGGCGTGAGGCCCGCTGATGGCGTGCGGAGAAAAGCATTTTCCGCCAGCACCGCGGTGGTGCCTCCGCCCACCATACTAATAGACCCCATGGTGTCAATATCAAGAGGTTGGAGGAGGGGCCATCTCAGCTTCCGACAAAAGAAAGTGAATGTATTGAGAGCTGAGAATAGCCTCGGCTAAGCTGTGTGGCATCGCTTATCACAGCGGTCGATAAGTTTACAGTCACCTCTGGCCATCCTGCTGTTAGTGCAGCAAGAGAACTGCACCAGCCACCGCTCTCACGTTTTTGTCACATTACCGTCAAATTAACATGATTTTATGGCATGACACGGAGGCCAATATTATGCAATCTCCTTTTATTTCCAGCTCTCAGCAGCAACAATTAGAAAGAATGTAGAACTTTTAAAACATTCTAATCATCTATAAGGCACAGCAACAAGCAGCCATCTTCCTTCTTTTGTTGCTGCTGCTCACAAGATAAGTATCCTTTACTTTACTCTTCTAAAATTAATTGTTTAATTACTATTACTGCGACCTACGGGTTGACTGTATTCCTCTTATGTTAAAAATTACTACTTTGTCATCTGTAGCCCTTAGGGCTTCCAGATGTAATTTGTTAAGCCTTTTATGCTGTTTATATTTATAAGATGACCTCTTAAACCTTGTTTGAGCCTCTTTGCCTTTGCGCTACTTTGATTGGATTTATTTAATAAGATTCCATTATTTTGATTCAAAATACAAAGTCTTTCCCAAACCGCAAAACAGTTTTAAATCACCGCCAGCGGGCCCGGGCCCGCATTCAAACAACGCACCGGTGCCTCGCGCTCACCAGCGCGATCCCCAGCGCTCTGCCCTCAGCTTTCTACTATGAGGCACACTCGAACGGCAGCAATGCTGCCAGTGTGTGCACGAGCCTCGTTTTACAAAAAAACTTACCGAGGGGGTACTTCAAGCCTTTCCTCCGACACCAACTTTCACACAAAGGGGGGTACCACTTCTCACCTCTACCCAGGTGCGGCCGCAACTGCAAACGTGACCGCACCGGGAGCATTTCTCAAAACGAGGAAGTGAAGCCTTGTTTCTATAATTTAGAGGAAAGTACCTTACGCTTTCATAAGATACTCCACAGAAATGTCGTTTCAATGTCAAAACGACAGATGTAAAGACTTTCAACGCGACGGATCACCGAGGCTGCCCCCTGCTGCAAAATATTTATTAGGAGCCTCAAATTAATCAGTTTACACGCCCACCTGCTTTTTTAACTGCTTATATACAGGGAATTATTCCTTTACTATTATGTTTATAGTTATTTAAAAAATTAAAAAATTATCTGATGAACAATTTGACCCTGTAGTTGAGGGAAGATTAGAGGGGATAGTGAACAGGGCTATAGGGAAATTGATGGGGTCGTTGGATGAAACCATCAATAAGAAATTAGAAACCCTTTCACAAATCAAGTGATCAACCTGGGTGCTCTTCTTGGTCTAACAAACCCCAGAGAAAAAGACCATCGGTTGACGACCCTCACAAAAAAACTAAAAAGTCAAAAGGAATAATTGAGGGTTTACTGGAGGAAGCCGGTGATGGAGTCAGTGTGTACGACACTGTGGATGGGCAAGAAAGAGGCCCGGTTGTCCCAATATCTAGTGAGTCTGATAATGAAGAGACATATGAGCCAGAGCTGGAATTGTCCTGCTCTTCAGAGTGTGACTCTGACTATGAAGACTCCCCATGACAAAAAAAGGGACATCTGATGAGGCATCAAAGGCCTCTGGGTCTAAGATGGGGATTCCAGACCCACTAGGGGAAAATATGTTTTATCCCCTCCTTATAAAGCATCCCCTGTCACCTGAATGGACCCCTTCTCAGCACGTTGCTGAATATATTACCTTCTGGCTAGGAAGGAAGATTTCCAAAGAAGTGAGGTCTCGCCTACGCTCCGAATGCCCTCGGCCATCCCTCCCTGATAAAATAACTGTTACACCCGAACTAGACCCAAAGGTTGTAACCTTCATTAACAAATGGGGGAAAAGACCCTAGAAGAGGCCTAGATAGAGGTTTAAAGTCCTGCCAGGACCGGCTGCTAGATATCATTGGACCTCTCACCAAGATCTTTGAGATGGCCGAAACCGCTTACCTGAGCAAAACACAGGTAGACCCCAAGGAATTGCGCAAGTGGGTGCACAGAGCAGTTTGCCTCCTAGGAAACGCAAACACAGCTGTTTCAAATGAAAGAAGGAAAAGTATCCTCCTGAAGCTCGACCCCAAACTAATGGAGCTTGCCAATAAAGAAGGAGGACCATCCTCCCAGGGCCAACTTTTTGGCGACGATTTTATAAAAGAGATGGCAAAGTATGTGGGCATTTTCAGTTCAATTGAGAAATCTCCAAAAGAGATAAGGAAGGTTTTCCATGACAGAGGGGCTCATTAGGATGGCGGACGGACTCATCCTGGTGTTAACCGGGACTGTCCGCCATACATGCGGTGGTCTTGCACCACGAATCAGGATGTAACTGCCACCAAGGTGGTCGCATTTTGCATTTTAACATTGCGGCGGGTGCTGTTGACAACAGCACCCGCCGTGATGTTCAAAGTGCATGTTGTGCATTTCACTGCACTACGTGGCAGGCACCACACGGTGCTGCCACTTGGTGCAGTGAAATGTTGGGGGTTACCATGGGTACCCCCCCATGCACCCACACCTCCCCCCAACACAAGGGGGGCCCACAACGGGCCCCCAAAACCAATCCCAGCCAGCTTTTCCATGGCGGTTTCGCCGCCATGGAAAGGCTGGCTGGAGCCAGCATCATAATTTGGAGGACGGTGCCTGGTAAGCACCGCCACCATATTATGCTATCTGGACCGTCGGCCAGGTGGCGGTTCCGTAGCAGACGGTCATTGCGTCCGCAGCGGTCAGACAGCTATTCCCACCGCCATCCTAATTTGGCGGTGGGAAAATCGCGGTCGGATGGCGGAAGGAATGCCACCGCATGGCTGGCAGTGGCGGTCCTTCCGCCATCGTAATGAGCCCCAGAGTTTTTGGAAGGGCCGGGCGAACAAGGGGTCAGTTACCCGGGCCGAGGTATACCTTCCTCAAGACCCTTCATGCCACGAGGCAACAGATTTTTTCAACCTGCCTATGGTTCATACTCAAATTTCTACCCCCAAAGACAAAGAGGTCGTTTCAGAAGCACAAGAGGTGATAGAAGACAAAAATGCTTCTCATCAGGTAGGTCATATGAAAGACCTTTTAGATTCTCCAATAAAGGTGGGAGGGAGACTGGCCCAGTTCTGTGGGATCTGGAACTTAGGGGCTCATTACGATGGCGGGCGGACATGAGTACGCCAACCATCGTTGCGGTGGTGGGGACCGCCCGCCAGTAATGCGGCGGTCTCATCACACATATTATCCCGGGCCTTTAACATTGCGGACGGTGCTGCAGGCTGCAGCACCGTTCGCAATGTTAAAATGGCATGTACTGCATTTCCCTGCACTGCGTGGCAGGTACCACGCGGTGCCTGCAGGCGGTGCAGGGAAATGCAGGGGGTACCCCCCCAGTGCAGCAACACCTCCCCCTGGAACAAGGGGGGCCTGCAACGCGCCCCCAAACCCCATCCCTGCCAGCCTTTCCATGGCGGCATTGCCGCCATGGAAAGGCCTTTTCCTCACAACATCCTAATTTAGTGGACGGTGCCTGCTAGGCACCGCCACCATTTAGGCACCCTGCACCGTCCACCAGGCAATCGGTACAATTGCCTTTGGCGGTGTAGTGGCGGACGGACTTTGCGTCTGCCGCGGTACCCACCTCCATCCTAATAGGGCGGTGGGTAAAATGCTTAGTGAGGGCGGAAGGACCGCCAACGCCGGCCCGTTGGTGGTGGGCCTTCCACCATCCTAATCGGCCGCTTAGTGACACAAGACCCTTGGGTGTTACAAACAGTCAGGGGATACAAAATAGAATTCATAGACACACCTATTCAAACAAAAACTCCAAGGGAAATCACTTTTTCGCAAGAGCACTCAAAGTTGGTAATAAAGGAAGTAGAGGACCTACTAGCCAAAGGCGCCATCAGGGAGGCACTCAATCCAGGGGTTGGCTTTATCAGCAACATCTTCTTGGTAGAGAAAAAGAATATATAACGTTACAACGCAAACCATTACAACGCATGCTTTTACAACGCAGTTTTTACACCGCAAGTACTATTACATTGCATGTTTCTACAACGCATACCATTACAACGCAAAAATATTTTAATACATTGAATGATCCATTACAACGCATACTAGTACAACGCATACTATTACAACACATTTTTAAAAATTTGTATATTAAACTCCTGGGACGGGATACAGGGAAAAGAGGGGTTTTGGGAGGGGTAGTGTATTAAAACGTGGGTATTTGAAATTACTACCTGAGTATTAAAATTAATACTCGGGTACCAAAATTACTACTCGCGTTTAATATTTATTTGATAAATATATTAACAATTATTTTGGTATGCAAAAAAAGATTTTTAGGAGGGTTTGTGTTTTAATACAAGGTATTTAAAAAAATACCGCACATTAAAATTAATACTCCAGTACTAAAATTAATACTCAAGTATTTTTCCCGTGATCAATAAATTTTACAACATATTTTTAAATGTACTTCTATTATATATAACGCAAATATAATAAACACACATTCAAAAATTTATATAAAACCAACTAATATACAAATTAATTTGTATACAAATATTTTAATGAAATACACATTTTATCAATTATGTCAAAATGTTTGCAAAATAACCACAAGCCAAAAAACATGAACATTAACACACTTGATTTAACCAAATTAACTACGATTCATTATTTAAAAATTAAACATATTTAAAACACAAAACTAATACAAATCCAAACACATAATCCACCATTTTAAAGTGCATGAAAACGAAAGTCCTACAACACTTTCAATAAAATCACCTTGACCCGCAGGTCGCCAAAATGGCGGTCATAACATACATAAAAAAATGTACAAATATTAATAAATCTAAAAAATTATTTACAGTTTTACACAGCATTAAAAAGACGAAAAAATGTACAAAAACATATTTTGTTTTTAAATTACGTACAACACAAACAAACATATATAAGGAGCCGTCCACCATTTTAAAACTATTGGTTACCTGAATACCAGACACACCACACGCGTTTTGCTGCCTGAGAATTTAAAACATCAAACTGAGCCATCTAGAATACCAAGTAAGTAAAAGCTATAGCAAAGGTAAAATATTTGCAAACGCAAATATAATAAAATAACCCATTTTAAATTTCTTTCAGTTTTTGTCGAAAAATTGTCAAGCTTCAATAAAGCAGATTAAAAACACAGTCTCAGAAAATATATATAAAGTGAGTGAACATAATTTTATACATTTCATTTTTTATCATTTTTAATTAAATGTAACATATTTACATTAAAAAAACAGTACAATATTTTTGGTTTTAAACTAATAATAGTACTCTAACATATGCTTGCCTCAGAAAAATGTATTATAATTGTGAATGCAAAAATACTATTCCAACTCCAACAAGCATTGGCATAGCCAATAGGTCTCGCCTTTAAGACCTTATAAGTGTTTAGTTATCCAGCACAATATCCTTGGTGCAACAACATCAAGGGGTTGATTCCGATTCGGGCCGGAAAAAGCACCGACCGACTCGGATCCGGAAAAAATACCGACCGACACGTACCCGTGGCGCCCGACACGCCAAGTACGATGCAAGGCGCGAAAAATCCGACCGACACGTAACGAAACCAAGTCGACCGACCGAGCCGCACGGAAAACAGCAATCCGGCCGGAAAAACACGCGAATCCAACCGACCGACATGCACCCGGAACAAATCCGACCGAAACGTACACGCTAACTCCAAACCGCTAAGTACGATGCAAGGCGCGAAAACCACGAGCGAGTCGGACGGAGGACAAACCGTACGACCGACACGCATACAAAACCGAGCCGAAGCAACACAATACACCGCGACCGACGCGTACGCAGCATAGAAAACTGCACAAACACAGCGTGAACGAAACGGAAAACACCGTACGAGACCAATGCAGGGTCCGACTCGGTCACAAGAACGTTTCCAACATACACAAACAGCACAAAGGAAAAATCACCCAAAAAAGGCCAAACATGCAATTACCAAGCCAATAAATACTGGGGGGTGGGGACAGAGAACAAGGACACACCCACAACTCCACCTATATAAAGGACACAAATCACTACCATGAGCCTTTGCAAATGCCATTCCACTGCCAGCACCCAAGAGAAAGCAACCACACACCCACAGCTCATCCCTCACACAAGCCACACACCATCAGCACACCAACAAATACCTACCTCACATACACCCAGCAAAACACACACTCACACACCCTCACCTGCACACCAACACACACATCACCCACCATCACCACCCATCACCATGCCCCCCAAGAAGAATCCCAAGTTCCTAGATAGTGAATTGGAAGTCATGGTAGACGAGATCCTCAGGGTGGAGCCACAGCTGTTTGGCACTCTGGTCCAACAGACCCCCATGTCGCAGAAAACCAAGATGTGGGAGAGGATCATCAACAGGGTGAACGCCCAATCACCATGTCGGCGCACAAAGACGGACATCCAGAACAGGTGGTATGACGTGCGCAGGAGGGTACGGGACATGCTGAAGAAAGACTACATCAACAGCCAACACACCGGCAGTGGCCCTCCTGCCAAGCCAATATACCTCAGGCCCTGGGAGGAGAAGGTGCGGGCCATCCTTCCGCCAGTGAGCGTATATGGACTAGAGGACATCCCAGAGCCTGGTGAGTACACAACAAATGTACACAATAAACTGCCACAAAACACACACATCACTGTCAAGGGGAGAGTCAAACCATGCACTCATAGCAATTACACAGCAACTAGAACAGAATCATCCCAAAATGTGTATGTCAGTCAGATAAACACAACACATGCCATCAAAAAAGTCACATCCAACTGTGCCAACACATGTACAAACACAACCACAACTACAGCTAGGCAGTGGCACAAATAGAACTAACAAACACATCCACACATGTAGCCACCACAACAACACCAACACACAGTGAAGACCACTCAAAGGAAGGAATTCTGTGTATGCTGGCCAAGTCAGTGTAGCCAATAGCATCATGGGAGTCGCAGTCACACATATTGCCCGCCCCAAAACTGTCCCATCAACACCACCATGAACCATGCGCACATCACAGGGAGTGGAGAAGGACTCACAAGATGGCTGACACTGGCTACTGCTGTGGGGAGCACAAGGCCCTGCTGCCAACTGTGCACCAACAAACAGCAGGACACCACTGACTGACATCCTGAGAGACAACTTACACTCCCTGCAATGCAAGCACGTTCCATGGTGGGATATCTGGCTGGCTGGGTGGGAAGGGGGACTTGCAGCACTGACTATAGTCACCAGCACCTCCCCTCACACCCCCCAACACAAACTCCACAGTACCCACCTGGTAGAATGCAATGCCCACCATCCTAACACAAGATCCCACAAAGCACCACTACCCTGGGTTATGTTGTGTGAAGCACAGGGACACTCTTGAGACTCTTAGCCAAACAACTGCCAGGACAACACTCCCAGCCATCCTGTCAGCACAGCCAGCCCACCCCACAGGGAAGCAGAGTCAAAAGGAAGGAAGCATGGGCATGCTGGGAAGGGGGTGGAGGCAATAGCATGATGGGAGTCGCAGTCACAGACATTGCTCAGCCTCACAACTGGCCCATCAACACCACCCTGAACCATGCTCACATCACAGGGAGTGGAGAAGGACTCACAAGATGGCTGACACTGGCTACTGCTGTGGGGAGCACAAGGCCCTGCTGCCAACTGTGCACCAACAAACAGCAGGACACCACTGACTGACATCCTGAGAGACAACTTCCACTCCCTGCAATGCAAGCACGTTCCATGGTGGGATATCTGGCTGGCTGGGTGGGAAGGGGGACTTGCAGCACTGACTATAGTCACCAGCACCTCCCCTCACACCCCCCAACACAAACTCCACAGTACCCACCTGGTAGAATGCAATGCCCTCCATCCTAACACAAGATCCCACAAAGCACCACCACCCTGGGTTATGTTGTGTGAAGCACAGGGACACTCTTGGGACTCTTAGCCAAACAACTGCCAGGACAACACTCCCAGCCATCCTGTCAGCACAGCCAGCCCACCCCACAGGGAAGCAGAGTCAAAAGGAAGGAAGCATGGGCATGCTGGGAAGGGGGTGGAGGCAATAGCATGATGGGAGTCGTAGTCACAGACATTGCTCAGCCTCACAACTGGCCCATCAACACTACCCTGAACCATGCTCACATCACAGGGAGTGGAGAAGGACTCACAAGATGGCTGACACTGGCTACTGCTGTGGGGAGCACAAGGCCCTGCTGCCAACTGTGCACCAACAAACAGCAGGACACCACTGACTGACATCCTGAGAGACAACTTACACTCCCTGCAATGCAAGCACGTTCCATGGTGGGATATCTGGCTGGCTGGGTGGGAAGGGGGACTTGCAGCACTGACTATAGTCACCAGCACCTCCCCTCACACCCCCCAACACAAACTCCACAGTACCCACCTGGTAGAATGCAATGCCCACCATCCTAACACAAGATCCCACAAAGCACCACCACCCTGGGTTATGTTGTGTGAAGCACAGGGACACTCTTGGGACTCTTAGCCAAACAACTGCCAGGACAACACTCCCAGCCATCCTGTCAGCACAGCCAGCCCACCCCACAGGGAAGCAGAGTCAAAAGGAAGGAAGCATGGGCATGCTGGGAAGGGGGTGGAGGCAATAGCATGATGGGAGTCGTAGTCACAGACATTGCTCAGCCTCACAACTGGCCCATCAACACCACCCTGAACCATGCTCACATCACAGGGAGTGGAGAAGGACTCACAAGATGGCTGACACTGGCTACTGCTGTGGGGAGCACAAGGCCCTGCTGCCAACTGTGCACCAACAAACAGCAGGACACCACTAACTGACATCCTGAGAGACAACTTCCACTCCCTGCAATGCAAGCACGTTCCATGGTGGGATATCTGGCTGGCTGGGTGGGAAGGGGGACTTGCAGCACTGACTATAGTCACCAGCACCTCCCCTCACACCCCCCAACACAAACTCCACAGTACCCACCTGGTAGAATGCAATGCCCACCATCCTAACACAAGATCCCACAAAGCACCACCACCCTGGGTTATGTTCTGTGAAGCACAGGGACACTCTTGGGACTCTTAGCCAAACAACTGCCAGGACAACACTCCCAGCCATCCTGTCAGCACAGCCAGCCCACCCCACAGGGAAGCAGAGTCAAAAGGAAGGAAGCATGGGCATGCTGGGAAGGGGGTGGAGGCAATAGCATGATGGGAGTCGTAGTCACAGACATTGCTCAGCCTCACAACTGGCCCATCAACACCACCCTGAACCATGCTCACATCACAGGGAGTGGAGAAGGACTCACAAGATGGCTGACACTGGCTACTGCTGTGGGGAGCACAAGGCCCTGCTGCCAACTGTGCACCAACAAACAGCAGGACACCACTGACTGACATCCTGAGAGACAACTTCCACTCCCTGCAATGCAAGCATGTTCCATGGTGGGATATCTGGCTGGCTGGGTGGGAAGGGGGACTTGCAGCACTGACTATAGTCACCAGCACCTCCCCTCACACCCCCCAACACAAACTCCACAGTACCCACCTGGTAGAATGCAATGCCCACCATCCTAACACAAGATCCCACAAAGCACCACCACCCTGGGTTATGTTGTGTGAAGCACAGGGACACTCTTGGGACTCTTAGCCAAACAACTGCCAGGACAACACTCCCAGCCATCCTGTCAGCACAGCCAGCCCAACCCACAGGGAAGCAGAGTCAAAAGGAAGGAAGCATGGGCATGCTGGGAAGGGGGAGGAGGCAATAGCATGATGGGAGTTGTAGTCACAGCCCTACATCCCCCACCACATGGCCCAGCAAGCTCACACTCACGCATGAGTGGAAAGGCCCATCAAAGATGTCTGACACTGTTGCTGTGTCGTGGGGAGCACAAGGGCATGCTGGGTACTGCACACCAACCAACAGCAGGACACCACTGTCAGCCATCTTGCCATTGCCCTCACACCCACACCCACTGAACTCCACACAAAAGCAAGTAAGTATGGGAATGCTGGCAAGTGGGGTGGAGGCAATGGCATGATGGGAGTCGTAGTCACAGACATAGCTCACCCCCACAACTGTCCCATCAACACCACCCTGAACCATGCTCACATCACAGGGAGTGGAGAAGGACTCACAAGATGGCTGACACTGGCTACTGCTGTGGGGAGCACAAGGCCCTGCTGCCAACTGTGCACCAACAAACAGCAGGACACCACTGACTGACATCCTGAGAGACAACTTACACTCCCTGCAACGCAAGCACGTTCCATGGTGGGATAACTGACTGGCTGGGTGGGTGGGAAGGAGGTCCGGCTGTCAACCAAACACAAGCAATGCAGACCATGTTCACACCCCAGAAAATACATAGAAATGCCCAAATAATGCAGGACAATGTGCCACACCAATATCAACCCCTGACTGTGACGACTTAGGACAATGCAATGTACAGGCCCGCACCCAGAGGCACAGTCACAACTGTCATGTGTGTCAACCATTGATGCCTGCAGAAACATGACATACATTGTTTGTGTCTCCCAAAAACAGGTGATGATGGGGACACAGCAGCAGACGCTGAGGAGTCCCAGTCCCAGGCTCAAGAGGATGCCGAGCTCACTGGCGTCGTACAGCCTCTGTCCTCCTCGGACGATGAAGAACAACCTGGCACATCCGGTGCAAGTCAACATGCAGCACCAGCAGGACCACCAGCTGCAGCACCAGCAGGACCACCAGCTGCACCCCCTGCACCCACCCCTACAACGACTGTCACCACGAATACCATCCCTGCCGACATGGACAGAATAAGGAGCAACACCAGCACAGTGACCCTGGACCAACCTGGGGCCATGGACACCACCACCACCACCAACCCCCAAGGTGGACCAGGGTTATCTGTGCGTGCCACTGCACACACTGCACATGTCAGCAGGGGTGGTGGGAGGGGTGGGAGACAGAGGTCGCTGCTTGCAGACGTTGCTGGTGTGCATGACGACCCACAACTGGTACGCATAGCTGATGCGTACCAGTCCAGCACCGGAGAGCTCAGCCAGGTAGTGGGGCTCCTCAGAGACATTAAACAGCAGCAGGCTGCCCATCATGCCCGCTTGGACTCCCACATGTCCCACGTGGAGTCACACATGTCCCGTGTGGACTCACACATGTCCCGCGTGGAGTCCAAGTGGGATGCACTGCATGAGATGACGGCGGTGCACAGGGACATTTTACAATGCCTCCGCCAGATGAACAGCAACCAGTCCACACCTCCCTGTGTGCCAACAACATCTGGTGCCGAACAAACTGCAACTGCCACAGGGAGGGAGGAGGACTCTGGCGGAGAGTCCCCTGCACCGCAGCAGCCTGCACTTGAGGGCCCCCCCCAAGAAGAGGGGTCGTCCGAGGAGGGAAAAGTGAGAGGCCGATGGCCAAGCGCAACTCCCAGGAAGCCTGAACCTGTTCTGGATGTTCGCGCCTTTGTGCACAGACTGTTCACCCTGTTGACGGCAACACTACTCCCACACATTGCATGGGGAGTACAAGTTGGACCAGTGTGTCAGACAACTGTGGCCCCGATACTGGGGATCCTGTCTACCCGGACTTTCAATTCACCTAGGAACTTGGGATTGCAAGATTCATGTACAGCACAACCCATCCTATGCACTATTAACACAAATGTATCACAATAAACACACTAATACACCATACTTGCCTCTGTCGTGATTCCAACGTGGGTGCTGTTATGGGGATGATGAACTGCAAAATTACACAGTGTATGCGAACTGCAACAGCAAGGACAACACAGGCATGTGAGTACAGGCAACGTGACACACATGAGGGAGACACACCACCAGGGCTACACGACACATACACACCTAGGCCATCTGACTCATTGCCTACACTGATGTTGCCAGGGAAGACGGTGCAATGCACAGACACCACACCCATTCCCAGTTGTAGTCAAGTAGCCCACAGGTGCAGTAAGCAAATGGCAGTCAAATGTGTGACCACAGACAACGCACATCACAAAGTGAAGCACAGGTTTATTACACAGTTGCAACATGCCGTAACCACTACAGATGCAAGGTAACCCCACCTGGTAGCGGGCACACAGTCAACAACTGTAGACGGAAGGAAGTCCATGGGTGTGGCGCACATCACCTGTAGGGACACAACAGCTACCAGCCTGGATGTGCAATCACGTCGTCGGTGGACACAGTTGACCAAACGAATCTGAAAGTACCCTGTGAAGGACAGAAATGACACACAGTCAAAAGCAATGGAGTACAGGACAGAACAGCAAAACTCATGCACAATACATGTTACAAGATACCCACCCAGAACCAAGTTAGCATGTCAACACTGTTGGGGAGTACAGCCCACCTGTCACCACACATCGCAACACACATCCAGTCAAGTAGCCCATGGACACACTCCAACAGCACCAGAGCACCACCCACACATCATGCCAACTCACATCATTGACATGACACCTCAGGATACTCACATTCAGCTAAAGAAGTTGGTGATGAGCTGTGTGCGGACATCACCATCACCATCACCATCATCATCATCATCATCGTCACTGGCATCGTGGTCCAGGCCAGGATCCTCCACAGGTGGCGGATGTTGGTCATTGTCATCCTGGATGAGAGGCAACTCCTTCCGCACTGCCAGGTTGTGGAGCATGCAGCAGACGATGATAATCTTGCACACTTTCGCAGGGGCATATGGGAGGGACCCTCCGGTCTTGTCCAGGCAGCGGAAGCGGCTCTTCAGGAGACCAAAGGTCCGCTCAATCACTCTCCTGGTCCGACCATGTGCCTCATTGTAGCGCATCTGGGCAGGTGTCACAGGGTTCCTGAGGGGTGTCAGCAACCACGGCATGTTGGGGTATCCCGAGTCACCTACGGCCAGACAAGTGCACATTAGCTGACTTGGAAAAGTGGGCGGAATACTACAGATCAGATCACACACAATGGCACAAAGTCAGTACACACCGACAAGCCAGGCACGCTGGTTCTGCATCTGTGCCATCATCCTGGGGATGCGACTACTCCTCATCACAAAGGCATCGTGTGCTGAACCAGGGAAACGGGCACACACGTGTGTGATGGTCATGTCTGCAAGACACACCACCAGTGCATTGACCGAGTGGTAGTGCTTGCGGTTCCTGTAGGCCTGCTCCTGGGCCTGTGGTGGTACCAAAGCCACATGTGTCCCATCAATGGAGCCAATTACATGCGGCATCCTCCCCAGGGCATAAAAGTCACTCTTCACGTCAGTGAGTCGTCGCAGTCTAGGGAAATAGATGTACCGGTTCAGGAAGAGCAACATTGCCGCCAAAACATCGCGGAGCACACGGCTGAACATGGTCTGTGACATCCCACCAGCAGTCGCCACAGTATGTTGGAAGGTACCGGTGGCAAAGAAGTGTAGGGCTGCCATCACCTTCACCTTGGGGGTCAGCGCTGTAGGATACGGCCGGCCAGGCTGCAAATGTGGGGACAACTGCACTGCCAAATTCTCAATCAGCTGCCTGGTGAAGCGGTACCGTCGGATGCTGTCCCGTTCCACCATCGTTGCCAGGTCTGGGAATGGCCGATGGACAGCAGGAGCCCTGCAGTGCAGAGGAGAAGTAAGCAAGATTGTCAGTCACCCCACATATGCGGCATTGAACACACTCAAGATCCCAACATACATCATTATGAGGCACAACTACATGAAGTGTGCAGTACCGGAAGGACATGTATGGTACATACATGGCCAACATCTGTCAACACGGTCCTACAGGTGGCATCAATTTGTCCCAGGTTGGCCCATTGGATATCATGATGCCGTGTCACAGTTCCCATCTCCTGCTGCCGTGTCACATTCACCCCCCACAGTGACATGTGAGGACAGATGTGCCCCAGGCACCACAGCTCAACGACAGGTACATTCCCAGGGACCCTGTAATGCCACATGGACACTGGCATCACATGGAGTATCATGTGTACACCACAGCAAAACAAACATGACCCCCACAGGTAGTGGCCCCACTTGCCACGGCAGGACAGACATGGACGTCTGTGACACACACGCACAACATCAGAGTCCATGCACACACAACGTGGATGTGGAGACTGTCTCCCATTGTGCACATGAAATCAGAGACATTGTAAACACTACATGCACAAAGACTGTGGAGGTCCATCACTATTGTGCCACTGGGACACCCTGGCTCAAACATACCGTCCCACATGGGACTCACGGGGTATGTGACATGACATACACAAACACCACTGTGAAATGTGACCATGGCACATGCACAGATATGAACAGTTGCACATCACAGTGGTCACGTACACGTAACACCCAGGATCCTGTCCCCATGAACACGTGCACAGCCTGGGGTGGCTGCCCACAGGTGACACCCACAGGACAACATGTACACCAACATACACACAATAGGAAATGCAGCCTTACATGCCTTATGATAAGGTTTGGACAGGCTGTCGTGATGTAGGTGTGCCCCTCACTCCCTGGGAGCTATCTGTGGCTGGCATATGTCCATCTGAGACAGGCATGCTGACATATGCCAGTCACATGTACAGTGATGCGTTGTACTGCAATGGACCGATCGGTGCCTCCGGCCGGCCCATTGCTTTCAATGTGTGCGGGTACGCGTTGTACCCCTGTGCGCGTTGAACTGCAATGGACCGATCGGTGCCTCCGGCCGGCCCATTGCTTTCAATGTGTGCGGGTACGCGTTGTACCCCTGTGCGCGTTGAACTGCAATGGACCGATCGGTGCCTCCGGCCGGCCCATTGCTTTCAATGTGTGCGGGTACGCGTTGTACCCCTGTGCGCATTGTACCGCAATGGACCGATCGGTGCACACCCATTGACAATGGGCTTGCCTGGCAACGGACGCGTTTTCGAATTTCGAACGAGTCGGTTGCTGGAAAATCAGTTGGTCACCCACAACAATGTTGCAAAATCATGTATGTCATGAAGTTGAAGATTTGAAGGATGCTGTGGGCGTGTTTTGGTGCTGCTATTCCATGGATTGGCCAGATTCAGAAGATGCAAACGACTTGGACCTATCACTTTGGACACAAGGGACAGTATCTGCCTCTCCAGCACATATATATTGCTGGCTGTTCCCCTGAGAGCCCACTTGCCTGCACTACATGCTCCAAGACGACATCTGCCACTGCACTGCTGCTGTCTCTGCCCCTCTGGACCCTGCAATGGCACGTACTGTGGAGAGAGCCCCAGCCTTCAGCCTTGAAGAGAACCAGGCCCTGCTGGACAGCCTACTTCCACAGTACAGCAAGCTGTATGGGACACCATGGGAGCAGGTGAGTGTCCTGTGCACTGCCTTTCTGAATGTGCATTTTGTCTGACTAGCAAGGCTGAGAGTCTGCACGCCACTGGCTAGCAGGCTCACTGAGTAGTTGTCACCCCCATAGTGTGTAGTGACTTGCACTGGACAGGTATGGTGCAGTGACAGTGCTTCTGAACAGGGTTTTACTCCCCATGCAATGATACCATGTAGTGACTTCTGGAAAACTGTCCATGGGCAGCCGTGCACTGCCTGTGTACACCATGTGCCCCTGTGATTGCGACATGTATATGCAACTGTGTCATGCACGGATATGTTGCATGTGTAGTAATGGCCTTATCACTTTGTCATCCTGACAGGCTTCAGCCCATCGGAAGCAGGAGATCTGGAAGGACATCGTCCGGGCTGTCCGGTCCGTGGGGGTCTACAAGCGCCGGATCCGCAACTGCCAAAAGAGGTGGCAGGACCTTCGGGGCTGGACCCGGAGGATTGCACGGGTCCAGCTGAAGCTGTCGCCTCCTCGCAGGAGGGGCGGAACACGGACCCTGACCCCCCACATGCTCAGGATCCTGGCGGTGGTCTTTCCAGACCTGGATGGGCAGCTGAAGGCCAGAGAGCAGCAAGGAGGGGGTGAGTCAAAGACTGCACTGTGAACTCTGTCTAACATGCTATGTGCCCTCCTCGGGCCTGGTTAAACTGCCACAGTACAGCAGTCATGTTGTCCAGGAGCCATGTCCCTCTATTGTGCACTGCCCACTCCTCATCTGATACCCAGGTGTGGCCCTTACATGCAGGGAATTCTGTCACTTAGGACTGTGTCCTTGCAGTTTGCTTGACTCAAGGTGGGAGACAGCATCTGTTTCCCTGACTCTGTGGTGGGCATCATGGGTGGGTCCATTGCTTACACAATGCCTGTATTCTGACATGTATTCAGCGTGTTACTTTGATCTGTGGTCCAATTGCTGAGCTGATCCACCACATGTGGCTGGGGTATCTGGCACACACCCATGCTGCGGGTGGGAACAATGTTTGGGCCCCAGGAGTATGTATATGACGTGTGTCACACATACTTAGCCAGCTGCCTACAGTCCAGGGCTCATCCCTCATTCATGTGGGGCTGGACAGTCATGCCTACTCCAGGCCATACAATACACTCTGTACTCCCACTCCCGTGTATCAGCTGACACATTGTGCGCAGTGATTTGACCACTCAGGTGTCTGCCTCTGTGTCAGTGTGCTGTGGATTAGTCGCCAGGACTGCTGTGGAGTTTCTTGGTAGGGGCTCAGCATGCCACTGGAGATGTGACCATAGGAGACGATACTTGTGTGTCACATAGGTGTCTGATCAGCTGCCCATGCAGACTGGGGCATGTGAATGTGAAGTTCAGGCAGCTGTTCCCCATTCACAGCAGAGTGTGAGGGGCTCAGGTTCAGAGGGTAGTGTCACAGGTCTCCCATATGTCCAATAGGTATGACCAGGACAGATGAGGGTTAAGAGGATGTGTTGTGGGGGGGATGTACATGTGCACTTGTGCAGCTCCAGGACTTGCATTCCCCATGACCTACTATTGTGACACAGTGCAGAGTGTTGTTGTCTGGCTGCAAAGTCATACATCACTGAGACAGTGATGTATGACTTTGCAGTCATGCCTCCGCCATGGCATGTGTCTACTGATTGGTGAGCCTGCAGGGGAGTGACATGTGCTACATGCACACCATAGTGGCGCTGGCTATCAGGACATGGGTGCATCATGGTGTCTGTCGCTGGTATGCATCACATGCATTTCCTATTTGACTCTGGGCATCCCTTTCATCCGGAAACCTGTACTGACTCAGTGGCAAGAGCTGTGATGTGTGCATGTCCACATGCCACACCGTGTCCTCTGCACTGTCCAACTACTGTGTACTTGGTGCATGTGTCCACACTGGGGTGTTGCAATCCAACAGACACCAGACAGATGGGTGCAAGGCCATGTGGGATGTGAGTGCCATGCTTGGCATCAGACTGACAATTGGCTTCTCCTGTTCAGTTAGGGCACTTTTAGCAATGTACAACTAATGATGCCAGGGCTTGCTCTGTGATGTGCTGTGCTCACAGTGGTGTGTGCGTTTTGTGCAGGTGACTGATGTCTGTCTGTTTCCCCATTGTTTGCAGATACATCCACGGCCACGGAAGGGGACAGCTCCACGGACCAGGAGGAGCCAGAGAGCCAGACTGGGTCAGCAGCCAAGGAGTGGTCGGAGGGACCCAGTGGCACGGAGGGCGAGGGGAGCCACACCGAGGAGTCCTCAGCAGCATCCACCTCAGCTGAGGACCAGAGCAACTCAGAGGATGCCTCCCTTGTGGAGGCGGGTGTCAGCAGCCACCACACCCCAGCTAGTGTTGCTGTCCCCGCCACCACCAGCACCACCACCGCCCTCCCATCGGCTCCCATTCCCCAGGTCCGTGGAGGCTCCCATGTCCGGGAGCGTGTCTCCTTTGGGCCAGGCACCGCAGCCCCTGCCCCTGTGTCCCCTGCTGCCCTGAGTGAGGAGTCTGTGTGCCTCCTTCGCCAGCTCCATGTAGGCCAGACAGCCATGCTGAGTGTCCTCCATGCGCACACCGCGCTGTTGACTCAGCTGGTGTCGTTCATGGAGGGCATCTCATCGGGCATGTCTGACCTACAGAGGGGCAATAGGTCCATGGACTCCTCCCTGACGGCAGCAGTGTCCCTCCTCAAACGGTCCCTCACCCCTCCTGCCTCTGCTCCATCCACACTCCCCAGCACCTTACCCATCCCAAGCACACACACACCGGCACAGGCACACACCAGCACACACACATCCAGCACACTGACACACACGCCAATGACAAAACGCACACGCACGCACATTCAGGGGACTGAAGCCAGACTCACAGGGGATGGGGCCCTGGAACACACACACGCATCCACATGCACTGCGCAGTCCTCAGTTCCCTCTCCCTCCAAAGCACCCTCCCTTGCCTCACCTGCAACCCCAAAGTCACAGCAGCTCTTCCTCTGTGACCTCGGCCTCTTCCCCACCGATGAAGCTGCTCCAGCATCCCGGGGGAAGAGGAAGCCCACCCACACGGAGCAGAGTGCCCCTCGCCCCCGGACACCCTCCCCCAGGTGCAGACGGACTGAGGCCCCCACCCGCAAGTCCCCCGGAGTCCTAAGAGCAAGACCCCGCCACCGCCCTGCAGCTCAGGCACAAGGTCTCCGTCCTCCATCCCTCAGGCCCCCACTGCACAGGTGCCCCCACCACACCCTGCCCCAGGTTCCCCCACCCACAGATATACCATCCCCAAGAGGATCAGGCCTTCTCCCCCTGCCACTTGCTCTCCCAGCACCACACCCCCGCTGCGCTTGTCTGTGCCACTGATGTGGTGAGGGTGTCCTCCCCCTCTGTCCAACCCACCTTGCCTGTTCCCCATTCTCCTCCCCTGGAGGTAGGCACTGCAGTGGAGTCCACTACCGCCCTGTCTGACTTGGGCACTGGAGTGGCGGACCTGTCCACTCCATCTGCAGGGTCCACTGCAGTTGTGCCGGCACCCACGACATCTGAGTCATGCCCCCCAGTTGTGCCGGCACACACCATGTCAGACACCTCCACTGCAGTTGTCAGTGGCTCTCCAGCACCCACCACCCCTTCCCTGACTCCCCCTGGTGAGCCCTGATCCTGTCCCTGCGGTGCCTGGCCTGCCCCCCGGTTGCCCCTCCTAGTGGATTGTCCCTGGTTTTGTGCAGGCATGCGTAGGGTGACATCTGCCAGTGTCACCCTGTTTGAACTTTGACAATGGACTGGCCATTGGCCTTTGCTCTTTTTTTCTGGACGTCGTTTTCATTCAACACATATGCTGAATAAAGCAACTTTCTTTTCTCTAGTGCTCATGCTTCAGATGTACATGTTGTTGGTGCTGCTAACCATGCCCTTGCTGCAGTGATGGTGATATCTGGTCTCATGATTATGAAGTGTTACTGTGCAGGAACCCATGTGGTCCAGGGGGAATGTGTCCTATCATGTGGTGTATCCATGTCATCCATAGCAGCATCTGAGGGTGTCATGTGTTCAGTATTTGGCAATGGGATTTCCTACTTACATTAGCAATTTCATATCTGTGGCTTCCACCCCTGCACATCTGTTGTGCCTGCCATTGTTGGATTTGTCTACTTCCCTGACCGTGTTGCCATCTCCACTGGACATGCAGGTTTGGGCATCAATGGGGAAGGACTCATCCGTGTAGTCAGTGCAACATTGCTATACAAGTGTGTTGGATCTGTGCTGATGATTCTGTTGGCACATCCATGACCAGGCTGATGTGACGGGAGCCCTCATTTGGTGCTAATTGTTGATTGTGTGACCAAGTGCTCAGCTGACATGATGGGGCCCTACTGAGGCAACATATGGCACAGCTTTCCTCACACAGGAGTGGAGTCCCCTCATGGCAGTGTGTACACGTGTGACATTGCCTGCGCCCAAGGTGTGTGTTGTATGTGCATGTCTGTGTGTTCACTTCCATTTATCTGCGCATGCTGTGATCCCTAGTGTTGTACCTGTTTGTGATGCTTGCTGACTTGAGCTATGTTCCCCCAAAGTCTTCTCCCTGTGTTCTCTGTGATGTGGGTGCATGGCACATTACTGGTCATCAGGGTGTCACCCATAGGTGTGTTTGCTGTCAGGGCTGAGTTTGTGTGCAGACGCAGATGGGTCACAGTCAGGTTTCCCCTTGGCACTTGTTGTTTGCCCCTGTCATGTGATTTTCAGTTCGTGTTATCTTTAAGTTATTGTGACACGTTGTGTGTGTGACTGCTGGCACTCCTCAGGGTCCGGGCTGCGATGTTGGTTGTTGTCTATGTGTGTTCTTTGTGGGTGACCTTGGCTTCTTCATTGGTGTGTGACTGTGGCTGGGATCCCATTGGTTGGTGTGGTATCGCCGTCATGTCCATGTTCAGCGTAGTGTGCAGTGTGTCAGACATTCAGGAGTCTTGTTGAGTGGCCATGTGTGATGTGTTTCTGCACCTTGGTTCCCACCCACCACCCTGGAATAGTCATGGGTGCATGTGCAATGTCACCAGTGCATGTGTACTTTACTGCTGCACATTGTTGGAGGTCGAGGGGTGTGGTCTTGAGTGTGTGCAGATGGGAGTTGTTGCCCAGCTAGACCCCTGCCTCCATGTTGGCCTTGGCTTACTGGCCATGCTGATTGATTTGTGCTTGTGTCGGTGTGATGGTAGTTTGTTGCTCAGGACACATGACTGTGGTTCACAGTGTGAACCACATTCAGCTTTGTCATCAGAGTGGGATTTTTATGCAGCCAAGGGTCACCACATTGTGGGGGCCCTGGGGGTGGTGCTGTGGTGTGTCTGTGTCTTGCTGTGTCAGTTGTTGTTCCTACGTGCCTGTGTGACATGTGTGTTTTGTGCTCCCTCTCATCTGACAATGCCTGCTTGCCCACATAGGGGATTTGGATCCATGAGTTACCTTAGTGTGGCAGTGTATGCACATCTGTATGATTGGTATTCAGCTCTCCTCATGTGTTGTGTGGTTGCCTGGGGACACTGGCACCCCCCTCACCTGCTGTGTATGATGACAGTGTTGGTCTGCCTGTTTGTGTTTGTGCATCTGCACCACTGCATTGGCATATCTTGGGTGTGCCATTGGCTGTATGTTGTTTGGTGTGTTTCCCCTGCTGTCCCTGGGACTCCTAGGTCATCGGTCAGCACAGTGATCATGGTTTGTGTGTCCCATTGCTGCCATGGTATGGTATCTGTTCACCTCACATCTGCTGTCTCCACAGGATATCTGCATTTGTGTGCCCATTGGTGCAAATATGTGGTTCTGCATTCAGATGGTCACTTCTGTCATTGTGTCATTGATGAATGTTGACGGTGTCAGCCCCCATGGGTGTTGTTTGTCTGCACATGGCCAAAGGAATGTCTCATTTGCACTGCAGTATTTGGCTCACCCAATTTATGTTGCAATGGGACACATACACTACTTTGCCACAGATGAGTTTTTGGTTCTGTGACCAGGAATGATCCATGCAGTTTGGCAGTTGCAGCTCTTTCTTTGTCAACACTTACCTTTTGGTCACTGTGATGATGGGGGTGTAGACCCCATTGCCACAATGGTCAAATGTGCTTCAGCTATGGACCCCACACTTCCCTTTTGGTCACTGTGATGATGGGGGTTTAGACCCCATTGCCACAATGGTCAAAATGTGCTTCAGCTATGGACCCCACACTTGCCTTTTGGTCACTGTGATGATGGGGGTTTAGACCCCATTGCCACAATGGTCAAAATGTGCTTCAGCTATGGACCCCACACTTGCCTTTTGGTCACTGTGATGATGGGGTTTAGACCCCATTGCCACAATGGTCAAAATGTGCTTCAGCTATGGACCCCACACTTTCCTTTTGGTCACTGTGATGATGGGGGTTTAGACCCCATTGCCACAATGGTCAAAATGTGCTTCAGCTATGGACCCCACACTTGCCTTTTGGTCACTGTGATGATGGGGGTTTAGACCCCATTGCCACAATGGTCAAAATGTGCTTCAGCTATGGACCCCACACTTACCTTTTGGTCACTGTGATGATGGGGGTTTAGGCCCCATTGCCACAATGGTCATGGGCTGCTTGCATTGTGGGTGCCACACACATATATGTGTGGCACATGTGCTAGGGGGTCACATTGTATGTTCAAAGTCATGTTCGGTGTTGTAGGCATTTGACACAGCCTACACACGCTTGTCATGGTGGTGGGGGGATGTCTTTATCTTGCATTCCCTAGGTTGTGGTGTGCTGGTTGTGTCATGCATTGTCCATCCTATGAGTGGGGGTGGTAGTAGTGGTAGGCATCCAGCCCCCCTGGGTGAGGGTGGTAGTAGTGGTAGGCATCCAGCCCCCCTGGGTGAGGGTGGTAGTAGTGGTAGGCATCCAGCCCCCCTGGCTAAGGGTGGTAGTAGTGGTAGGCATCCAGCCCCCCTGGGTGAGGGTGGTAGTAGTGGTAGGCATCCAGCCCCCTGGCTAAGGGTGGTAGTAGTGGTAGGCATCCAGCCCCCCTGGCTAAGGGTGGTAGTAGTGGTAGGCATCCAGCCCCCCTGGCTAAGGGTGGTAGTAGTGGTAGGCATCCAGCCCCCCTGGGTGAGGGTGGTAGTAGTGGTAGGCATCCAGCCCCCCTGGCTAAGGGTGGTAGTAGTGGTAGGCATCCAGCCCCCCTGGCTAAGGGTGGTAGTAGTGGTAGGCATCCTGCCCCCCTGGCTAAGGGTGGTAGTAGTGGTAGGCATCCAGCCCCCCTGGCTAAGGGTGGTAGTAGTGGTAGGCATCCAGCACCCCCTGGGTGAGGGTGGTAGTAGTGGTAGGCATCCAGCCCCCCCTGGCTAAGGGTGGTAGTAGTGGTAGGCATCCAGCCCCCCTGGCTAAGGGTGGTAGTAGTGGTAGGCATCCAGCCCCCTGGCTAAGGGTGGTAGTAGTGGTAGGCATGCTGCCCCCCTGGCTAAGGGTGGTAGTAGTGGTAGGCATCCAGCCCCCCTGGCTAAGGGTGGTAGTAGTGGTAGGCATCCAGCCCCCCTGGCTAAGGGTGGTAGTAGTGGTAGGCATCCTGCCCCCCTGGGTGAGGGTGGTAGTGGTGGTAGGCATCCAGCCCCCCTGGGTGAGGGTGGTAGTAGTGGTAGGCATCCAGCCCCCCTGGCTGAGGGTGGTAGTAGTGGTAGGCATCCAGGCCCCCCCTGGGTGAGGGTGGTAATAGTGGTAGGCATCCAGCCCCCCCTGGGTGAGGGTGGTAGTTGTGGTAGGCATCCAGCCCCCCCTGGCTAAGGGTGGTAGTAGTGGTAGGCATCCAGCCCCCCTGGCTAAGGGTGGTAGTAGTGGTAGGCATCCAGCCCCCCTGGCTAAGGGTGGTAGTAGTGGTAGGCATCCAGCCCCCCTGGCTAAGGGTGGTAGTAGTGGCAGGCATCCTGCCCCCCTGGGTGAGGGTGGTAGTAGTGGTAGGCATCCAGCCCCCCTGGGTGAGGGTGGTAGTAGTGGTAGGCATCCAGCCCCCCTGGCTAAGGGTGGTAGTAGTGGTAGGCATCCAGCCCCCCTGGCTAAGGGTGGTAGTAGTGGTAGGCATCCAGCCCCCCTGGCTAAGGGTGGTAGTAGTGGTAGGCATCCAGCCCCCCTGGCTAAGGGTGGTAGTAGTGGTAGGCATCCAGCCCCCCTGGCTAAGGGTGGTAGTAGTGGTAGGCATCCAGCCCCCTGGCTAAGGGTGGTAGTAGTGGTAGGCATCCAGCCCCCTGGCTAAGGGTGGTAGTAGTGGCAGGCATCCTGCCCCCCTGGGTGAGGGTGGTAGTAGTGGTAGGCATCCAGCCCCCCTGGCTAAGGGTGGTAGTAGTGGTAGGCATCCAGCCCCCCTGGGTGAGGGTGGTAGTAGTGGTAGGCATCCAGCCCCCTGGCTAAGGGTGGTAGTAGTGGTAGGCATCCAGCCCCCCTGGCTAAGGGTGGTAGTAGTGGTAGGCATCCAGCCCCTCCTGGCTAAGGGTGGTAGTAGTGGTAGGCATCCAGCCCCCCTGGCTAAGGGTGGTAGTAGTGGTAGGCATCCAGACCCCCTGGCTAAGGGTGGTAGTAGTGGTAGGCATCCAGCCCCCCTGGCTAAGGGTGGTAGTAGTGGTAGGCATCCAGCCCCCTGGGTGAGGGTGGTAGTAGTGGTAGGCATCCAGCCCCCCTGGCTAAGGGTGGTAGTAGTGGTAGGCATCCAGCCCCCCAGGCTAAGGGTGGTAGTAGTGGTAGGCATCCAGCCCCCCTGGCTAAGGGTGGTAGTAGTGGTAGGCATCCAGCCCCCCTGGGTAGGGGTGGTGGTGCGCATTCAGGCCCCTGTGTGCATATGTGGCATTGGTGATGGGCATCCCGCCCCTATGGTGCTGCTGTTGCTGGTATAAGTATATTCAGCATCCCCGTGTGTGTGTGTGATGTGTCGTGTACGTGTTGTATGTGTTTTGTGGTTGGTGTCTGGCTTACCTTCTGCGCCGTACGCGTCCGTGCCTGTTCCGGTAGTAAATGTAGCATATTGGTATGATCGGGACGAAGGGATTCATGGTTGGTTCGTGTCGTTCATCCTTCTCGTTGCTTGGCGTCGTCCTCGTCGCTTTGCCTCGTCCTCGTCGCTTCGCGTCGTCCTCGTCGGTGCCGTGTTCGTCTCGGAGCCGTGGATCGTGTTGTGGCGCGAATCGGAGCTTATGTGCGCCTCTCCCGGATGCTTTGACGTGCCGTGCGTAGCGACGGGTTCGGAGCGTACGGAAAGCGCATCGTACTTGTCCGGCCGGATGGGGCTGCATTTTTCCTTCCGTGCGACTCGATTCGGCGTTTCCGGATTCGCCTCGGTCGGAGAACAGGACCTGGTTTGGGTGAGTACGGCTCGGCCAGATTTTTTGCTGTTGTGCGCATCGTACTTGCTCGTTCGGTGTACTGTACGGATCGGTCGGGAAACAGGCTTTCGCATGGCTTTTTTCCCGACCGAATGGTATTGGGTGCGCCTCCGACCGAGATCGGAATCGGCCCCCAAGTGTTGCATGGCTAAACACTTATAAGGTCCCAAAGGCGAGACCTATTGGCTATGCCAATGCTTGTTACTTTTGTTGTTACACGGTATGTTTTATTTAGCCTGTAAGCACTATTTTCTTTCGTGAGTTTCTCCTACTGCAGGCCCGACATGCTTTCCTGCAACATTCAGCGCGCCATGCACGCTTTCACTTTCCAAGCAGCCCTTAACAATGGCGGCCGTTTCTAGATCTTACATTTACAAGAGTTTGAGCTATTGGCACTGTAAATGAAAATGCCTTTTATTTATGTGTTAATTATCAAAACAGATAAATAAAAGGCATTGTCATTTACAATACCAATAGCTTAAACTCTTGCAAATGTTGCAAATGCTTGTTGTACTGAGGGCTACAGAGTACAAACGTGTGCTAGCAATAGGCTTGGTGGCCAGGAATGTTTTTTATGTGTAGTTCGGAGTAGGCAATTTCGTAATTGTGATGACTATAGGCTGATATACTATAAGCAATAATATATATAAGAATAATTTCTTTTTAGACAACTTAAATACTAATAATGCTGTATTGTTTTTAAAGAGATTGCTTCATATCGCACTTGTTATTATGTGATGTTGATGACACATAAACTGTAAGGTGTCAGAAAGAGGGCTTGAGTTAATCTCAGACAATGGCGATTGCTCAGGTCACATTCCAGTCCATTGATGACACCTTTTAAAACTTCAAACTCTTAGGGGTGATAATTGAAACTGCCATTATGTGGCATGCTTGACTAAATTATGGAGCACGAAAAGGGAAATTATGCGGCAATTTCTGTTATACTTTTACTTCATTATTTTATCACTTTTCTCATGTTGTTGACTCTCTCTGGGCAAAGGTTTCACCTCATTAGTACTAGCCAGGACCACTGGAATTATGTGGCAGGGGAGGGTCGAATTATGTACTGGGTTGAGTAAATTATGCTGAAAGAAAAGGCAAATTAAGTGACACATTTTGTGATAGTATTCCTTTATTATGTTAAAAAAATAATAATAACATGGTCTGGGCATTAGTTGTACCTCATTAGTACCAGTTTCACACCCAACTATAGCACTGA
Organism: Calotriton arnoldi; assembly: GCA_963921515.1. Lineage (NCBI taxonomy): Eukaryota > Metazoa > Chordata > Amphibia > Caudata > Salamandridae > Calotriton > Calotriton arnoldi. Next base: position 455,179 of record CAWUFW010009960.1, on the reverse strand, counting down.
GCTACAGAAAGGTGACAAGTCAACCTTTGCAAAGGTCGCTGTATTTTTACTAACTTTTTAACTGTTTGAGCTAGAAACATTTTTTTTTAATCTGTGAATTATGCGGCAGATGATTGATTATGCAGCAGATGCATTGTGTGGCAAATGCGGTGAATCCTTAATTATACGGGAAACGCTGTGGCCACAAAATTGCTTGATTCTAGTGGCCCTGCCCATAGTCTACTGACAAGTTTTTGTTGCCTCTCTGTGCGCTTTCTGTTATGCATCAAGACATATAGCACAGTGACATGTGCACATTAAACAAGCTGAATTTATTGGCTTTGGCAATGCTTGTTAGCAGTATCAGATAAATAACAGCGATTTTGTTGTGAATAATTAGAATCTGAAAATATAAGACTGAATTAAAGATAGATGACTAAGGTCTGGGGAAAGTGTAGTAGTTTTTGGAGTGTTTCAGTCTCTCCCGTATACCTTTTCCGTCTGTGGTCACTCATAGATACTTTTGCCCTTTTTCCCCCACATCTTTCTGGAACCCATCGTCTGCTTATCTCGCACCTCATCTCTTTCCTCTTCAGCGCCCTCTTTTCACTCTCTCCTGCATGTACTTCTTGCATCTCCTTCACTTCAACATCCACCCACACACACAACGCACCCAGTCACCTCTAAATGCTGCATTTTGTTTATTTTCTCCCTGTCCATATTATAATACTTGTGTACTACAGTCACTGTCTTTCTCATAAAATCACAGTTACAATTGCCAAATCGATTATTGCGATCTGCAGAGAGGCCAGGGACCGGATGAGCATGTATTCTGAACACGTGTGACCCACTGACCGAGTCCGTGAGAAACTCGCAGTACCTTCAGCCTCACAGCCGGAGCTGTTAGTTAGGGCCCCTTATAAACACCCACCCACCCACAACTACACGGCAGAGTTATATGGGGTATGAAGAAGTACCGAAACCCAGTATCCTTGAATGGCAAACTCTTCGAAAATGAAAGATTAAGTAGAACGCGTGAAATGTGAATGTAAACGAACCTGCCTCGCGGATTTACAGTAATTGTTCAGAAATCAGTGTTTTTACCTGTAATAGTATGCGCACAACGTGACATTCCCTCCTCCCTGAATTCCGTCACCTTGCCCCCACTACGCCCAAAAACTCTCAGAGTCAAGGCATGTTGTCCACGGCGTAGCTTTTATTCACCTCCATCCGAGGTATCAACCACAGACCATCCCCAAGGAAAGTATCCTTCTTGGCTATAAGAATTATTCACAGCATCACACTTTAGCTGCATCAACCTGTTACCAACAGTAAGGAAATACGGTACGACATTACATTTTAACTTTTAACTCGGCCGTGCACAAGAACAACTTGGCCGTACATTTGAACTGTACACTTTCACTTTTAACCCGGCCGTACACTAGAACTTGGCCGTATATTTGAACTTGGCCGTCTCGGCCACCAATGTCCCCCTCGGCTGCGCACATTGTGCCGTCCGGCCCCAACGCGCTACAGCCAACAGTTGCACTACTTGACATCCAGGGCACCGCATAACGCACCGGCCCACCGGGGTACATGCACACAGGCAGCCTCCCCAATATTCTTCTCAGTCCATACGTTGTGGATTAGGGCAGTAGAGCCTAGGACTACCGGTAGGTCAGTCCCTCCTCCCCGCCGACCCACTGCACACGTGGAATCTACCCCCTCCTGGGGTCCATGGAATGGCTGCACCTCCATTGTTGTGCATCCCTCTTTGTTGTTAACTGTCAGCGCTCCGCCACAGGGTGAGAAGCTTCCCGGCGCACTCACCCCCCCCCCCCCCAGATGCTGACTATGCTCCCCAACACCTAGTTATTTATTCGTTTATTTATTTGTTTTTTTTGTTTTTTTTTAAATAAAACATTTTTTTTTTTCTTTTAGCCTACAGACGCGCTTTCAGCAGTGGGGAACGCATTACTTGATATGTCTGCTGAGCACCGTATGCTGGCAGGCACTGCCTTGCAACAGCCTTTCCCAGGGTCCCATCCAGACACCCTCGCCCGATTACTATACCTTGTCCATACATTGCGCACATATAATGTGCCATTCGCTGTGTCCCACCCGGACATCCTTACCCGTCTATGAATGGTATTTACCAGAAAATATGCAGGATAATTTCACCACCTGTCTACATCCTCCACCATCAATGGAGAACCTACCTTGTGAAACGTCCGGTGCGCGCAGCGTGCCGGTAGGCCCTGCCTTGCAACAGCCTTCCCCAGGGTTCCATTTAAACCCCTTGCTTGCTTATAAACGATACTTCGAAGAAAATAAGTGGGATAACTTCCCCATATGTCCCTGCCCTCCACTGTAATGGAGAAAGGAATTCTTGAAACATCCGCTGTTTCACCATAACCACTACGAGAGTATAAGTACCCTATTTGGCTATATATATCCCTGCCCTCCACCATAATGGAGCACGGACTCCTTGAAACATCCGCTATTTCACCATAATTCTACGAGAGTATAAGAATTCTCCTTGGATATATGTTAATATCGTTATACATGGCGTCACCCTCCCGTGACATATTCCTACTAAAGGCAGACAGAAATAAAATTGATATTACAGATAAGCATATCATCAAGTTCACCAGACTCTTGAACACTCTGCTGCACACATTGCACCGGCAGGCCCCAACGCGCTACAGCAAACAGTTGCTTTACTGGAATACCAGGGCACCGCATAGCGCCTCGGCCCTCCGGGGTACCTGAACACAGGCATCCACCCCCAGATTCACCTTAGTCTATAAGTGGCAGGTTAGGGCAATAGCAAACAAATTAGGCATGACATTACATTTGAACTCCAGTGTCCCTTATACTAGAGTAAAAGTATTCAACTTGCATATAAATAACCGTATTCCCAGTAACAGAGTTTAACGATATCCACCTGTGAAAGGCAGAAAGGAAATTAGGTACGACCTAACATTTGAACTTCAGCTTGGCCTTAACATTCGCATTTGAATGTGGCAGACTGGCAACTTCAGCTTGGCCTTACACCAGCAGGCCCCAAGACGCTACCGCCACTACTACCAGAGTGAAAGTATTCAAGGTGGATATATATAATATGATTCATAGTATCAGACTTTATCGACTTTTACAATTGAACTCCAGCTTGGTCTTATCTTTGAATTGGGCCGACTCGGCCGACCCACTCCGCAACGCACATTGCGCCCGCAGGCCCTAACGTGCAACAGCAACCACTACCAGATTAAGTAAGGAATGAGGCACGACATTACGTTTGCCCTTTAGCTTGACCTTATGCCAGTAAAAGTATTCAACTCGGCTATATATAATTATTTACAGTATCAGATTTTATCGACATCCACCGGAGAAGGGTAGTAAGGCAACTCGGCACAACATTACATTTGAACTTAGTTTGAACTTATAATTAAATATGAATTCGGCCGACTTGGCCGACCCACTCAGCTGTGCCCATTGTGCCAATATGCCCCCACGCGGAACAGTAACCAGTACCCGAGTAAGTAACGCAATTAGGCACGACCTTACATTTGGAATTCAGCTTGGCTTTATCAGGGTAAAATTATTCAACTTGGATAACTATAACATTATATTCCGTATCAGATTTTTCCGACATCCACCTGTGAAGGGGAATAAGGAAATTAGGCACAACATTGCATTTGAAGTTCCGCTTGGCCTTATATTTGAATTTTATAGACTCGGCCAACCCACTTAGCTGCGCACATTGTGCCAGCAGGCCCCAAGGCGCTACAGCAACCCCTACCCGCGTTAGGAAAGAAATTAGGCGTGATATTACATTTGAACTTCAGCTTGGCCTTATACCAGAGTACAAGTATTTAGCTTGGATATATATAACATGGTTCCCAGTATCAGACTTGATGGCTATATTTAACATTACCCCCAGCATCAAACTTTATAGTAGTCCCCCTGTGAAAAGCAGTAAGGAAATTAGTCACGACATTACATTAGACCCAGCCTTGTCTGATTGAGTGTTACTTAAGTGGACGTCGTCCCCCTATCACTATGAGAACCCCATTCTTTTTTTTTTTTTTTGGAGTTGGGTATTTGAAACACATCTAGCTTAACGTTTACGTTACTAGACAGTACTACTGCACCAAGAAAGAAGCGTACCCATCTTTGTTCCATTAGGCCCACTATTTTCAGGAATTATCGCCTCTGGCCGAAAGATGTACCGGGTTCCCACCTACTGGATACCTGTCACTACCTACAACTTAGAGCAGAGATATAGTCTCCTGAACTAAGATAACATACTTCTGCCTAGAAGATACCTACTTGCAACTTTGGGGTACCTGCGGCGTAACTAATAGGTGCCGAGAAACTGCTCAATTGACCGCCACTCTCTACCTCGCGGTAACCATGATTTGTTCGTTTCGCTTGCGAAAACTAAAATTCAAGTGATGATCAGCCACCTTTCTAGTGGGTGGAATGGCACCCCTGCCCCCCTTATCCTGCAGTGTGACAGTTGTGAAATGCCAAATTTCCGTTATGACCATAAATCTGGATTTGAAAGTGAGACGAGGAGGTTAATTTAATACCTATGATTACTGATGCTGGGCAAACGCAAACCGCTTGCGAAAGCTGAAAAAATTCGAGTGATGGTCGGCCACCTTTCCAGTGGGTGGAGTGGCCCCAAGGCTCCCCTTTTTCCGCACTGTGGCAGTTGCGAAATGCTATGTTTCCGTTACGACCATAAATCAGGATCTGACAGTGAGACGATGAGGTTAATTGATTACCCATGATTACAGGATTCTGGGTAACCGCCTGGGCAACCGCTAAGACTTCAACCTGTTCTCTCCGCACTGCCGTTGGCAGCTCGGCCCGTTTCTCCGCACCCTCCATGCTTAGCGCCATGCAGAAGTTGCACAGGAGAGAACATGATATAAAATGACAAACAATTATAATTTACCCAATAAAGGGAATCAATATCGCCCAATACTTCCTATGCATAACCAACATGGCCGTTTGCCACCCGGTTGCCCTTTAGCCCTACTGCACCCTACTAATTCCAAGAGCAAAACCCAGCCATAGGCACGAAGACACGTTATTTAATTCCTTTTTTTGTTTGTTTTACAGCTACCTACCATGTACCACACTTACCCTCGCATCGGAGTAGGCAGCCCTAGCCTTTGCTCCACCCACTCGTCAAAGCGGGCTCTGTGCTGCGTTCGGGCCACGTTACCCCTCAGCCACCCTGGCTATATGCGCCCTGCGTCAATCTCCACATCATCTACAAAATAATTACCAAACGAGACGCCAATGCCGTCGCTTATGCTTGCTAACATCCAGCCGTTGGCCATCCGCAATTTCCACCATGTCACTTGGTGCGCCTCCCGCAGACATAGAAGGGAAAAGATAAAATAAATATATAAAGCAATCAATGTCTTCAAAAGCATCCACTTTTGTACAGTGACTGAGGAGGCCCAACCCCCAAGACCCGAAATAGACTCGCAGAGCACGGACACTGCTCCCAACCCTGCCAGCACCTGGTTTTTAATTTTTTTTTTTTATATATAGCGCAAACTCGTCCCGAAGGTATTGGAATGCTTTACCCGAGCACCATATGTACATTACACATTTAGGCACGGGGAGATTAAGGGATTCGGCCAGATTCACAGGATGTGGACGCGATCCCGAGGCTCGAACCCCGGTTTCCAGCACCAAAGTCGGCAGCCTAGCCGATGAACCCCATCCTCTCCTCTCTGGGTGAAGCAGCACCCCTGCCAGCACTGCCCCTCCCCCAGGCGCGGGAGGGGGGGAGGGGGACCGTGCAGCTGCCATGCAATGGACGGGCAAGGCAAATAAAGAGAGAATACCATTTAAAAAAAATTTTTTTTAAACGTCTGACTCGGGAATCACTGCACTCGACGCCCATGTAAACAGCCATCCCTGCATGGCCTCCGCAATGGCAGCACCCCTGGCATGACTCCCGGGAAGCACCGCTGGACTAAATACCAATCCCGTGCAACCGCCCAAACGCAACCATACAAGATGTTTTTCCCCCTGATAACCTGGTTCACTGCAGCACTATACAGTAGTAGCGAGACACCAGCATCCCATCATCGCGCTCACCAACTACAAACTGAACCGCCGTCCTGTGCCTCCTGCCTCCGTAGCAGGGCCAAAATGGGAAGCCCACTGCTACAATCCTTCAAACTTAGTTTTGAGTCTCAGAGTACATTACTCGAACCTGCGTTATTACGCAAATTCAAACTGACCATCAAAAGTACCTGATTTTGTTGCTAAGCCCTGCAATCCCTCCCAGGTCAAAGTTCGTGCAAATTCCAGCATACATGGGTAAAGAATGTAAATTTAATAGCGCCTCTCTAATTGCGGGACACGCTGGCGGGTAACACCAGTAGCGGCCGCGCATATATCTGCTTCCAAACGGATATATATCGATGTCCGCCATGCTGTCCGGAGCCTCGAATCCTAATGTTGCTGTTCTGCCCGCTAGGCCACTCTCCTTGCACTGCAACCCCCAGATCTCATAAAATATCTGGGGTAATCATTATTCAATCATCGTAATACGAAACACCCATTACGGTTCGCCATTCACCACCCTGCACCGTAAATAGCTGGCAGCCGTGAGACCCAAACCCACGCCTGTCCGAAGAGCCTGAAATCTTAACTCTGCTGCTTTCCCCGCTAGGCCACCCTCCTAGCATTGTTAACACAATCTACCCAGGTCTCATAAAATATCAGGGCACGTCAAGTAACATAACCAGAAAAAAAGTGCCTTTTTTACAGCATGCCACGTCAAATAAAACCGCATGCGCTCAAGTAAACATTATTACATAAAGATATCACCGCAATATGAATTGCCCATTAACGGTTGCTAATCACCGCCTCACCGTAAGTAACTGATCGCTGTCCGAAGAGCCTGAAACCTTAACGCTGCTGCTTTCCCCGCTAGGCCACCCTCCTAGCATTGTTAACACAATCTACCCAGGTCTCATAAAATATCAGGGCACGTCAAGTAACATAACAAGAAAAAAGTGCCTTTTTCACAGCATGCCACATCAAATAAAACCGCATGAGCTCAAGTAAACATTATTACATAAAGATATCACCGCAATATGAATTGCCCATTAACGGTTGCTAATCACCGCCTCACCGTAAGTAACTGATCGCTGTGCGACTCGAACCCATGCCTTCCGAGAGCCTGGCATATTAACGCTGCTGCTTTCCCCGCTAGGCCACTCACCCCGTAAAGCACCGCAATATGAATTGCCCATTAACGGTTGCTAATCACCGCCTCACCGTAAGTAACTGATCGCTGTGCGACTCGAACCGATGCCTTCCAAGAGCCTGGCATATTAATGCTGCTGCTTTCCCCGCTAGGCCACTCACCCCGTAAATAACTGGCAGCCGTGCGACTCAAACCCATGCCTACGGGGCGCCTGGAATCTTCCCGCTGCCGCTTACACCGCTAAGCCACTACGTGCACGACCACTACGCCACGGCCCCTTAGCAAATAACCTTTATAAAATTATACATTTTCCTAAATACCATTTATAAAATTACGAGCAAATACAGCTCCGAAACCACACTACGCCCCGGCCCCCTCCCTACAGCCCTCCGCCCGCCACCGCCAGGAAACCTCTATCTCCACCAGGAATCCTCTCTCCGAGTCGACGACTCTCCTGCATCCAGGCTGAAGACCGAGGGGACGAAGAGAACGAAACCCCTCGTGTCACAACCTTAAATAGCCCTGCTAAGTTTCATTTCTTCTGAGTTTCGTTTCTCCGACCTCCCAATGACGACACCCCAGCCAACTCCCATTCTAGTCCAGGGGTCCCGGAGGAGGCTCAGGCCCGTGGCGCTACTAAGGGCGCCCCTCCCCTAGGCACGGGGGGCGCCTGTCAGGAAGGTTAAGGACACAAATGTGGAGCCCGATAGGGATTCTTTTCAACGTCAGTTTGAAATACTGTCAGGTCTGAGACCCCAAGAGAACCGAACCACTTGAAGCCCTGTTCTTCATTCAAAACCCATTGACCATAATGAACGCCTCCCCTAATATAGGCTATTCTTAGACGGGAATCCATTATAAATAGGTAATACATACTGTAATGCTCCCTACTTCAAAATGTGAATTGCTACGGTGTGTACGACACGGCTCCTCCGCCAGAGGAAAGCGGAGATTCCAGAAGTACCGAAACCGGCAGAGCCGCAGAGCCGGACTGTTTCTCAGTGGTGCGTGACTTCTGTAAACCCTCGTTCCCGCCCAGATGCGTTTCTCAAACACACAGGCAGCAGTGAGGGAAAACGAAGACGCACACGGTGCGCTCCCATAGGCATGTTTCTTTGCTGAGAAGCAATTTGCATTTTAATTTTCCAGAAGCTCCCATAGTATAGGCGCGTGCCTGTTACTAGTCTATATAAGTGATGCACTGTCAGAACCAGGTCACCGAATGCGAACCAGGAAACTTGGCATACCTGTGCTAATCACACATTGGCTTTCACTTTGCTAAAGAATGAATACGAACTATGCTCTTATTTTGTAAATTCTGGAAACAAGCCCTCTGGTATTTAACTAAAATGGGCTGCCTCCGCGTGACAATCGGGTCTCGGGTATGCTCGCCTCTTCCGGTTTAACTCTGCCGCCTCGCGCCTGCGATGCTGCAGTGCGGGGGGGGCGTGGTAGCAGGCACCCCGCATTACTTCCCAGGCTGTGATGTCAGCGGAAGATTGGGCTATTAGGAAAAGAGCAGGGCGCTTCTTTGTCGGCTACCCGCTCTTATTAAAAGCTTGCTGACAGAATGTACTTTTTCTGCAGAGACAGCACACCGGAAGCTGCCCTCCGGGAGTTGCCCTCACTGCACATGGCTATCGGTGTCACACTGGTTGGTAGCTGACCATTACTGCAGTGCCATCCGCTCCAGCTGCTGTCGCTGTAGTAACAGCACATTGGTAGATGCCCTCACTGCAGGGGAGCGGACCATACTACAGTGACATCACCCAGGGTGTTCCCATAACTGCAGTGACATCAGGGAGCTGCCCTCGCTGAGGTGATATCACAACACACGCTGATGCTGCCCTAGTAACTTTACGCTGGGAGTTGTCGTCACTGCAGTAACAATGCCTCCGCTTCAAACCAAATCCAACAAACATTGACAAAGCCAGTGGTCTTGCCCTGACAAGCTGGAACGATGGTTATTTTTAGGTCTCGCCCAGACAGCACGTGCTATTTCTTTGATACCTTTTGTTTTCAAAAGTGGATTTTGTCAACATGCTTCCTTGTCTGTATATAATTCACACACCCTCCCTCTGTGTTGCTGCCCGCCCTGCCAGCAATAAAAAACAGTTCGAGCGTCAGGCGACCCGGCCATCACTTATCTTTTACCGCCACCTTGTGGGCTCAAGGAATAACTGTACCGCTGCAGTACATTTGAGTAGACAGATGTGTACTCGCCGGGAACATAAAACAAGTGCAAAAAAAAACACAAATGGCGGCAAAAGTGAAAGCGTTTCCCTTGCGGGAGCGAGCAGCGCCAGGAGCATTAATTGCTACCATATGGCGCCGCTCGCTCCCGCAAGGGAATCGCCAAACGTGCACGCGTTGCCATTGGAAGCAATGCAACGCGTGCACGTTTTTGCCCACAAAGCTGTGCCGATGACTAAAGGTCTTTTTCCTAAGCAGCGCATGCCCGCTGCGTAGGCGAGACCTAAAAAGGGGGCTGACCTCGTATAAAATAATAGATAGTGGTGGGAGCAAAATTACTATTCCAACTCCAAATGGTGCTTGCCCCAGAGAAAATAATGGATAGTGATGGGTTTAAAATTACTATTCCAACTCCAAATGGTGCTTGCCCCAGAGAAAATAATGGATAGTGATGGGTTTAAAATTACTATTCCTACTCCAAGGGGTGCTTGCCTCTGGGAAAAGAATAGATAGGGGTGGGGTTAAAATTACTATTCCTACTCTAAGGGGTGCTTGCCTCAGAGAAAATGCTGGATAGTAGTGGTTTTAAAATTACTATTCCAACTCCAAAGTGTGCTTGCCTCAGGAAAAAGAATGGATAGTGGTGGGGTTAAAATTACTAATCCAACTCCAAAGGGTGCTTGCCTCTGGGAAAATAATGGATAGTGATGTGGTTAAAATTACTATTCCTACTCCAAGGAGTGCTTGCCTCTGGGAAACTAATGGATAGTGGTGGGGTTAAAATTACTATTCCTACTCCAAGGGGTGCTTGCCTCCGGGAAAATAATGGATAGTGGTGGGGTTAAAATTACTATTCCTACTCCAAAGGGTGCTTGCCGCAGGGAAAATAATGGCTAGTGGTGGGGTTAAAATTACTATTCCTACTCCAAGGGGTGCTTGCCTCAGGGTAAATGCTGGATAGTAGTGGTTAACAAATTACTATTCCAACTCCACTAATCAAACACATTTTCTTATTTTCCTTACAGAATCCACTAAAATAAAATCCGTTCACCAATATAAAAGCATCAAGCAACATCTGTTCAAAAGGTAAGCCACTATAAATATTTCTCAAAAAAACAACCTAACGATTTTTCTCTCCCAATAAAGTTTTGTAGAAAGAACCTTTCTTCCAATTCAGAAATGTAACAAGTTTAAAGCATTAAATATAACTTAAAAAAGCAAAGACTTTAAAATGTTGTTTATATTTGCATAAATCGTACTTTATATTTTTTCCTGCAAACAGGTAAACATAAAAATTAATAATAAACTAACATTGGTTTTCCTTATTTTTTCTTTTTCTATCCATAACAGAAAATGACTACTAACCAAGCAAAATACATAACATCAAGCCGGGGAAACCGTTTGCTGAATCATAGTGGGAATGTTTATTGTAAGGAGAGAATATCTGAACCCAAGTGTCATTGGAGGTGTGTGCAATACTACTCAACCCATTGCACAGGCAGAGTAGTTACTCTTGGTGACTCTGTTTTAAGAACAACAGAACATAACCACTCTGCCTCTGCAATGGAGATTGAAGTAAGACAAACAAAAAATGAAATTAAAGATATTGCATCCACCTCCAATGAACACCGTGGTACACTTTTAAGGGAGGTAGCCCAACACATTCCTCCACATGTTGCAAGTAGTATGCCCCCAATTCCTAATTTGAGACGAATTGTTCAACGTCAAAAACAGGCAAGTAACCCACAAAGAGTAACACCCCAAACCTATTCTGACATAATCATTGCGCCTGAACTCTCTGTAACTGTTTCTAATGAACCTTTCTTTTTGCATGACAACAAAAACCCTCAAAGAGAATTCTAATCTTTAGCACACCCCATAATCTTGTAAGGTTGGAGAACAGTGATATTTGGATGATGAATGGAACGTTTAAAAGCACGCCCCATCCATTCACCCAAATATACACTATTCACGCATATATTTACAACACAGTAGTTCCCTTAGTTTACAGTTTACTCCCTGATAAACAATCCTCAACATACACTGACTTATTGTCAATGATAAAAGCTAAAACATCAAACAAAAGTCCTAGAAAAGTACTAATTGGCTTTGAATTTCCTATGATTAATACTATTGCCAAATTGAACACGGACACCCAAATTCAAGGATTTTTTTTCACTTTTCACATGCATATTAGAGAAAAATTCAAAAATCATCCTTAATTGAGGATTATATATCAGATAGCAAACTACAGTTTGAACTAAAAAAAATAACTGCCCTTTGCTTTGTTCCTCCTGACAGTGTAGACGAGTACTACACTTCCAGTATAGAATCTGAATACTTTACCTCAAACGAAGAAAAATTGGCACCTATTCTAAATTATTTTGAAGACACATGGATTGGCCATCTAAGCAGGTCGGGTCGCAGGAGGAAGCCACGTTTCCAATTGGAGTGGTGGAACTGCTACTCGACCTGCTTAGAGGGAGGAGAAAAACAAACAATGCCATAGAGGGATGGCACAACTCCTTCAATAAATCTATTGGCAAACCTCATCCTAATTTCTATCATTTCTTGGAAATTTTGAGGAAGGAGCAAAGTTTTCAAGAAATGAGAATGTCGCAATCATTAACAGGTAGTCTGAACCCACGTATTTCTAAAAGAACAAAGGAAATGTCTGATAGGGTGCAATTCAAGAGTTTACATTGACAGTGGCTTCAGACTACCTTGATAATCTTGCACACATCCTCCATTTCTAACCCACACTATCTTCTTACTTGTCTGTTTTACCCTAAAATAATAACACTAATACATTTTGAATTTGTTTTTAAAATGTTTTAAATTGATAATAAAAGTCGGGGCTCCTTACCTTCAGATGTTTTCTTTTTTCAACTCTTGGACTTATGTTCCATCCATTTGTTCACCAAGAGTCCTTTTTCTTTTTTGTAAATCCATTAACAATAATCCACATTCCATTTGGAAAATCCATAACCCGATTTAAACTTTTTTAATGAGCGCAAATATTTTTATTAAATATATGTGCATATCTAAAAAAAACGCACCCAACATAAAAATCCTGAACAATTGTTATTTTTGTGCAAAAAACGCAACAAATTCCAACGTTGCAATCCAATCTATTTAAATAAATCCCATTTCAATTCCAAGGGGCTCATTAGGATGGCGGAAGGACCGCCACCGCGGGCCGGCAGTGGCGGTCCTTCCGCCATCGCACTGGATTTTCCCACCGCCCAATTAGGATGGCGGTGGGTACCGCAGCAGACGGAAATTCCGTCCACCACTTCACCGCCCAAGGCAATCGGTCCAATTGCCTGGCGGGCGGTGCAGGGTGCCCAAAATGGTGGCGGTGCCTAGCAGGCACCGTCCACCAAATTAGGATGTGTGTTGAAACCGGCCTTTCCATGGCGGCAGTGCCGCCATGGAAAGGCTGGCGGGGATTGGGTTTTGGGGCCCGTTGCGGGCCCCCTCTGTGTGGGGGGAGGGTGGTTATGCACTGGGGGGAACCCATGGTACCCCCTGCATTTCCCTGCACAAAGTGGCAGGCACCATGTGGTGCCTGCCACGTAGTTCAGGGAAACGCACTACGTGGCATTTTCGCATTGCGAACGGTGCTGCAGCCAGCAGCATTGTCCGCAATGTTCAGGGCCCTGAATGCGCCCACCATAGTGGCGGGCACATCCTAATTCACTTAGCGGGACCGCCGCCTTACCGGCGGGCGGTCCCAGCACCGAAATGATGGCGGGCGGACTGATGTCCACCCACCATCGTAATGAGCCCCCAAGTTCCTTAATCCATCGGCGAAAATCCATCTTGAAAAATGCTAATTCGACACATCCAAAATCCAAATTCTAAATATAGATGGATGTAAAAATATCCAATCTCCTATTTTCCAAACAGGAATTTTTTTTAATATCATATTATATAAACATCTAACCGCGACGACGATAAAAGCTTCTTTTTTTTTAAAATGCGCTGCAAAACGAAAAAAGCATACCTTTCAAAACACTGTTGTTTAATAAAAAATTTAATATATATATTATTAATAACTTTATTAAACAAAAATTGTTTAAAAAAACGAGACCCGACATGGGCCTACTACTGCAGCCTGTAAAGGAGTGAATTAGTTGGTTAACACACGTCAAAAATACCTAAAACACATGTTCTTCATCTATCTACCTCCCTCCTCTCTCCTTACAATAAACATTACCACTACACTATGAATTTTAATAATATAAATTTGTCTAACCTTAACGGAGCTCTCCCTTGCATCTGTTCTCTACCGCAACAATCCCCGTAATGACGAAAGTTACGTTTACGTGGCAACGTCATCTCTTTCTGTAAAAATGAAAAAAGGGCATTTTCTTCCATTGACTTCAATGGAAAAGTGTGAGATTTTTTTTTAAATGTGTTATAAAATGTAAATGTTCATAATAAATTGCAAAAATATTTTTGTAAAATATTTATGTTTGTATTCTATTTTTTGAACCATTTTTTATATTTTATTTGTATTATTTAAAAAGATTAAAAATATTAATAAAAATATGTTATTAATGCATTACGTCTTGTATTTCTTCCTTCATATTTTCTTATATCATAATAATTTAAAAAATGCAAAATAATTTTTACTTAAGTACACATCATAATTTATTTCTTTTTATTTTTTGTAATTTATTTATATGAGTATATTACAATACCCCTATGGTAATATTATTGAATATCAAAACTTATATGATATAACATTTCTAAAAATACTCGAGTACTTATTTTACTACCTGAGTATTAATTTACATCTACTAAAAATTAGTTTATATTTATATATTTGTTGTTAAAATTAAACTCTTTTCCATCATAATATTAAAACATCACAATACTTTTGTATTAATTATTAATTTTTAATAGTTATATTCTTTATAATATTTCAGTATTAATATTAATACCTGAGTATTTAATTAATCAATTACATATTGTTCTCTTAACTTATCAAAAAAATTGTTTTTTTATATTTGTTAACTAAATATGTTTATAATATTATGTATATTGTAAAAAAAAAAAAAAAAAAGTATTAATTATTAATTATTGAAGAGTTCTAAACAAAAATATTTCCAACATTTTAATATTAATACCCGAGCATTACATTTTTTATACTCATATTTATACTCTAAAAATACAAATAATACCTCAGTCTTCATTATTAATTATTAAATATTACTTGTTTGATATTATCAAAAATTAAGTATTACTATTACTACCTGCGTATTAAATTATCAAAAATGTATTTGTATTTATATTTATAAATTAATATTTTTTATAATATTAAACAAACATTATCAACAACAAAACAAACATTTAGCATCCAATACTTACCAATGCGCTGTAATAGCATGAGTTGTAATGGTATATGCGTTGTAATGGCATGCGATGTAAAGGCATGCGATGTAATGGTGTCTGCATTGTAATAGGTGCGTTGTAAAGGCATTGCGTTGTAATGCCTGCGTTGTAATGGATGACTCCCAGAGAAAAAGGACAAAGGGATGAGACCAGTCATAAACCTGAAAGATTTAAATGAATGGGTGGTCTACCGACAATTCAAATTCAAAACAAGCTTTATTCGGTTAGTATACAACCTTAAAAGCATTCTAAAAAAAAAAACATCAAATATAAAAACATTTATCATAATTCATCACAATGGGATATAATTAATTCGTCACAGTGAGATATAGTAAAATTCATGTGAGGTTCAATTACAAGCTAGGTTATCATTATACATAAAGTGCTAAGTGCATTTTGAGGAAAAGACCATATTTATTTTTGAAGCCAATGGGTTCGTTTAAGTTCAATTAAAAAATTGCCGACATAAAAAAAAAAGAATTCCGCCTGGGTATTTAAAACACTAGTTATACTAAAAACGTTATATTTCCATAGACTAAAATCATTTCATTTCCCTGCCCAGTTCAATTACTGCGTTCCATATCGTCTCCTAATACCCAGTGCTACTTTAATGAAACTCACCATTGAAGAACAAACAATAGAATTTTCCAATAATTGCAGACACTCATATCCCTCTAAATATGCCCATGGAGAGATATTTTTTAGTATTGGTCTCAAAAATCTCCTTCTCGGATCATCATAAAGTGTGCAAAAAAGTGTAAGGTGCATAGTGCTCTGGGGAGTACTATTATCACAGGGACAGAAACTAAGGGGCCCATTACGATACCCGGCGTAAATAATTCCGCCAGGCATGGAAGCGGCAAAAATTCGCCCGCACACACCGCCTGAACACCGACCACGCCATTACGATTACACAAACCGAATACCGCCATCGGCGAAAAAGCACACAAAATACCGCCCGCCAACGTCCGAGTCGGAGACAAACCGCCCGCCACGGACGGAAACACGCACGACAACACAAAACCGCCCGCCCTCACGGCCGACACACCGCACGTGAAATTACGATCGCACCGACATGAGCGCGGAAAAACCACAAATATACCGCCCGCCAGCGCAAACAACGCCGATGAGAATCGACACGGCAGAAGCCATGGCGCCAACGTACCTGCACAGAAACCATCCGCACACAAAACCAATAGCACACAACATGGCCAACAAGTCCACACAGCAAGGCACGCACAAATACACAAGCACAGTACACATCCCGAAAACACCCCCGCGGACAAACAAAAAATACAAAGGCCAGAACACCAGACACAACACACCTGAAAACAACAGACCATGAGGACACACCCACATAGGTGAGTACAAAAGCAGCACTCCCACAGACCACAACCCCTTGCTACATTACAAACCAGAGAGGAGAGGAGAGGACACAGTGACACAGCAAGGACAGCAGCACACCACAGAAACGCACACATCACTACCACCACCACCACCACCACCACCAAACACCACCACCACCACCACCACCAAACACCGGCACCACAAACCCCCTGCACATTACACAACACACACCGCACCAGCACCACAAACATCATGGCACCACAAAGAATGCCCAAGTTCACGCCCATGGAGCTGACGGTCATGGTCGACGAGATCATCAAGGTGTACCCACAAATCTATGGGAACATGGTCCAGCACACACCACTAGCCACCAGAAACAGAATGTGGAACCGGATCGTAGACCAGGTCAATGCAGTCGGGACCCTGCCCAGGAACAGAGTCGAGATTAACAAACGTTGGAATGACGTAAAGAGCCTGGTCAAGAAGAAGGAGGGCAAAAACAGAGAGCTGGCTGCCGTCACTGGCGGAGGGAATCCCGCGCTCTTTAAGACCTTCAAAGCGTGGGAGGAGAAGGTGCGAGTCGTAATCCATCCGGAGATCCTCGCCGGATTAGCAGGGGGAGTGGAGGCTGGTAAGTACAAACTAATGTATACCAGCACACCGCTATGTACTCACATGCACTACCACCATGCCACAGCTCCCAGGGACAAACACCCCCATGTCCAGCACACAATACACAACACATCACACACACATGCAACAGACACTACCACACACAGCCCAAACAGAACAACTGTAAGATGCGTGGGGACATGTGTACACTAAGACAGCCACGTAACCACCAACAGGTCCCCAAATATGCCAGAAGCGCCACAACGAGCACCCACCACACCCATGTGTCCGCCACAGCTGCACTAACCGACAAGTAACAGGTAAGTGGCAGGAACACAAAGTGCAGTGGGTGGGACGGTGGACAGCCCAAGTACAACACACACCAGGCCCCAGTCCCACAGCACAGCAAGGAGGAGCATCCCCCACACCCCACAGCCACGTGTCAGCCACCGCAGTGCACAACGACAGCCGAAAGGCAGACATCACGGTCCACAGCAATCGGTGTCAGTGGGTGTCCAGCCACCCCCACGACCCACAACACCCTCCCACCCCCACAGACCTGCAACATGGAGCACCCCCGCTTAGAGCCATGTGGCATCCAGTACAGTGCACGCACGAACAACTTGCAGGTGGGAAACTGGACAGGGCTGGATTACTGGAGGCATGAGGACCATAACACGACCAACACATGGGACATGTCACGTAGCAGACGAACACGCAGCACCGCCCACCGTCACGAACAAGTGAACAATGTGCACACGGACATGAACAACAGACTCACACCCCACATGACCCATCACAGACATAGCAACACCCAAGGAGCCACGTCTGCATGCACAAGCCACACTGAATATAGTCCCACACGGCAGCCACTGTGCAACTCATCACACACAACCGAAACACCATTGACGTCCTGTCCATGTAGCCCCTACTGCCTGTCAACCACACACCCCACAACTACGCCTATGTAAGACAAACAACACTAGACGCAACAGAGCGGAACAACATAAATGCACACGAACACCACTGAACCCATCAAACACACAGACACACCATGCACAAACAACATACCATCCATCCCATCCGTCAGCCCCAGTCTCATGAAAGGCATGTCATCCGCACAGCTGCCACACATACAGCAGTCACGCTAAGATACATGCCCATGACCAACCATGTGCCAGAAGTCAATGAAGTGCACGACACACTGTGAGCAACAACACACAACATGGGCCACACCCCCCGAGCACTGCAGTGATGCACATGGCACAGGGCAGCACGCACACCAAGGAGATGGGACAACTGCAATACGTTGGCTGGCACACAACCATCACTCACTCATAACGATGCGTCCAATGCCATGTCCAGTAATCACAACAGACAGCAAATATGCAGGCCATGTCAAGCATGCACACACCTCAAACCATGCACTGTCATGCTGCCACAACACATGTCACGTTCGGCACCCATGGCTCACAGCATGTACCCCAAAAGCATATTCCCTCCCAAATGCGAATCTGGGGCATGGCCCCCATGTTGCCATATGCGTTCCTAAGCGTTCCATTTGAACCCCAAAAGCATATTCCATCCCAAATGCGAATCTGGGGCATGGCCCCCATGTTGCCATATGCGTTCCTAAGCGTTCCATTTGAACCCCAAAAGCATATTCCATCCCAAATGCGAATCTGGGGCATGGCCCCCATGTTGCCATATGCGTTCCTGAGCGTTCCATTTGAACCCCAAAAGCAAAGTACAAACCAGACCCAGGATGGGCCAGGAGCCCGCATACACCAGAGTCACAATAAGTAGGGGCACAGCAACACACCCATCGGCATGGCCAATCCGTCCCATGCCACATGTGCACAGCACACAGTCCCATTGCCAAGCACACACAACTACAGATGCTACAGCCACACACACGCCTCCGGGAAACCCATGTACGAGATTGCACGAACTGTCAATGTCAGACGACAAATACATACTTCGCCAGGTGCAACACAATAACAAATCTCATTCTCTCCACAGGTGACGAACTGCTGGATGCTGGGGATGGAGCCAGCAGCCAGCACAGCCAGCCTACAAGCCCCCAACGAGGACACACGGATCTGGAGGATCTGTCCTCCTCTTCGGACACGGACAACCAAGCAGGCCCATCTGGTGTGGCAGGGCCCAGCCGCTCCCCAGGACCCCTCCTACCCACCAACCCATCATCCAGGGCTGCTGAACATTCACAGCCCCCTGCTGCCACTGTCGTTGCGGCCACACCCACGGTCATTGTGGCCACTACCACTGCCGCAACCATCGCTGCACCGACCACCACCGCCGCCACCACCGCCACGTCTTCGCTGGCACCAGCCCCAGCGCAGGTGGTGGCCCGGACGACTGGATCCACCCTGGGAGCCACAGCGAGGACCGTGGTGAGCAATGTGGCTAGTGGGCAGGCCGGTGGCAGCAGGACTGGTAGGAGGAGCAGGGTCAGGGAAACGCCAGCCTCCCCTAGGAGCCATGCCCTGCCTCACATGGCCAGAGTCCTTGGGGCCTATGAAGAGGCCCAAGGACAATGGGTCCGGTCTGCTTCAGACACGCGTGAGGTGCTGGGGGTGCTGAGGTCCATGGACGCCCGTATGGGCCAAATCGTGGACCTCATGGGACAGCTGGTGGTGGCGGTGAGGTCACAGCCAGGGACAGCAGCTCCCCTCCGCCACCACCTGCCGGGGCGCAGGGTGGAGCAGCAGTGTCCAGTTCCCCTGCGTCCACAGCCAGTGATCACACCTCAACCACCAGCATGTCGCAAGCAGGCACCCCCTCGCAAACGTGGAAGGGGCCGTCCGAAGAGGAAACAGATCTCCCGGGAGGACTTCGCACGCTCCAGTCGCAAGTGAGGCAGCCAGCCAGCCTTCCGCCAGCCTTCCTTGACCAGCCACTGCATTGACTTGGACTACGATCCCACTCCACACAGCCATCTGGATGGCATGTGTGTGTTGGACTATGGACATAGAACCAGTGGGTACACCCTGATCATCACGCAGCCATGACCGACAGCTCATTGTCACTGCACGCACCACTTTTGTCATCACCTTACACACAATCACATGTCACAGTTTGTAATAAATGCACCTTTTTCACTAACTGCTGTTTGTGCCCTGTGTCTTATTTGTACGGAATACAACGGCCACCTTGGGCGGAAAGGCACCTGATGCGTGGCATGGCATTTGAATCCGGAGGGCCTGTAGGGACCTAGGGGTGGGAGACAGAACAGGAGCACATTCAATGAGTGTGTCACACACCCATCACACAGTACATGTCAACAACTACAAGCAATGTACACACATCGCACAGAGCAATAGGGCACAATGCCACAGCCACCAACAGTGGCATACTACCCTGGCCATGGAGCGTTGACACACAGCACGCAGTGAACAAACGGCCACCCTGACACAGCACACACACACCTGCACAGATACAGCCACATCAGCCGTCGTACATGGACACTCACCGTCAAGTGAAGTAGCGGGCGATGAGCTGCTGCCGCACATTACCAGCTTCCTCCTCTCCGCTGTCCTCCTCACTCGAGCTGTCCTGGTCTGCGGGCTGGGGCCCTGGTTGATCTCCGTCATCCACGATGAGGGGGATCTGCTTCCGAATGGCCAGATTGTGCAGCATGCAGCACGCCACCACTATCCGGCACACCTTCTGTGGGGAGTACGCCAGCGCACCCCGGTGCGGTCCAGGCACCTGAACCTGGACTTGAGGAGGCCAAAGGTACGCTCGACCACACGTCTGGTCCTCCCATGTGCCTCATTGTAGCGATCGTCTGCTGGGGTGCGAGGATTCCTCAATGGACTGAGCAGCCATGCCCCATTCGGATACGCAGAGTCACCTGGGTGTGAGGGACACAGAGAACCGTTGCTAATCCAACTGGACAGGGGACAGCATCGCACAGCCAGCACGCTACACCACTCCACATACTCACCGACAATACAGGCACGATCCTGTTGCATATTGGACATCAGTCGTGGCAAGATGCTGTTGCGCATTATGTGTGCGTCATGGGCCGAGCCTGGGAACTTTGCACACACGTGGGTGATCACCATGTCCGCAAGGCACACCACTTGCACATTCAGGGAGTGCGTGTGCTTCCTGTTGCGGTACAGGTGCTCAGTGGCCTGTGGTGGAACAAGGCCGACATGTGTGCAGTCAATGGCTCCAACGACGTGTGGGATTCTGCCAAGGGCATAGAATGCACCCTTCACTGCCGCCAATTCACGAGCCCTGGGGAAGCGGATGTACCTGTTCCGGTACAGCATCATGGCTGCCAGTACATCCCTCAGCACCTTGCTGAACATGGGCTGGGACATCCCTCCTCCAATGCCCACTGTGTGCTGGAATGACCCAGTGGCGAAGAAATGCATGGCGGCCATCACCTTAGCCGTGGGGGTGACAGCAGTCGGATACACCCTACGGAGATGGGGTTCTAACATGGCACACAGTCGATGCAGGGTTGGCCTGTCCAGCCGAAACTTCCTAATAACCTCTGTATCGTCCATGTCCGCCAGCAATTGGTATGGGCGGTCAATGTTCGGTCTCCGCCTAGGGACAATGGCAGAGGACACATGTCAAAGCAACACGACACATAGCAATTTCGCATACACATCACTGACATGACTGAGTAAGCACAGGAGCCACAGCCCAGCTGTCAAGCTGGGACGGCACGGCCACAATACACTTACACAGGTCTCCCAACAATGGCAATGGCTAGTGATACAAACCACTGCCATGTGCATGCACATGGGGATCCAGGCCCCAATGACTTGCGGGGCGTGCTGATGGGGACTGACTGCATATCCGTCAAGCGGCAACGCCACGGCAACATGAATGTCTGCTGAGCATGGAACTGCTTCCGCGGCTGGATGAGTATGGCACACGACGACGACGATGTGGGCACAGGCTGAGCGGCCAAAACAAGTGGGACCTGTGGCACGAGGGGATATGAGACAGTAGTAGGTGTCAGCACTGCACCCTATGTACAGCACTGTACGGATCACACCTCCCGAAACATTGACAGGTGTCCACATTGACAGCCCCATGCCAAGACGGCTGTGTGCTTGCAGTCACACGTCACAGGTGAGAGGTTACATTGCACGTACCAGGTGGCAGTCGTACATAGTGGGAGCTGGCATGTGTGTGCATGTGTCTCCTGTTCAGGATCCACCAGATGGGCGCTGACTCTGTACTGACCATTGGACACAGCATGTTCCGTGGAAGGCTTGTGTGTGTGGGATGGTGGCACTGGATGTGCCGCCGTTGGGTGGGGGGCCATGCACAGGGCGGGTACGTCGATGATTGCGCATTGTTGGTCACGGTGGGTGCACCCACTAAGATGTGTTGCCCTGTGTTCAATTCCTATGTCCGCATGATGATGGACTGTAGATGTGGGCAGACTACACATTGGTCGATGTGCTGTCTATATGCATGTGCCTTCACACCAGGCACAGCTGCCCCTGCACATGTGACCCCTGCTGGACTCGCTGCTGGGTCTGTGGAGCTGATGCACCTTCTGCGCGTGGGGCGGGCAGCTCTCCTCACTTCCCTCATTGCGCATGTCATGACTTTGCCGCAGGTGACATGGATCATGGAGGGCCCACATGTACGCGTGGGTAGGCTACACATGATTGTACACTGGTCGCCACCCCCAGTCAGTGTTTCGAATGGGAAGGTTGTCGTGCTGGTGGTATGTTCGATGTGGCGGATGGGCGGGCCTAGGTGCGGGCTTACATTCCGGACATGGGGGGTAGTTGTATTGGCGACTAGTTGCAGTACACACGGGACACGTCTCTTCCTTTCCACATCTGGGTCATCCCTTGTACTAACTGACAGTGATACAGTCATCTTCGCCCCAGCCCTCATGTCCTCCCCTCGCTCCCCCAATATGCATGCTCACCTCCGAGGCTAGCGCTTGCACAGGCAGCCCCAAGCTCGCACCAGAGAGGGCAAGGAGTGTATGTGTGGGTCCAGTTGCACGAGTGGGCTGTCTCAGGGTATGATGTGTCGCGGGACGCCGTCCACCTGCGTGGTGCCCCAAATGGTGACCCGGCCTGCATGGACTATGCATCACAGTCTTCGCCTTCCGGATCCGCCACCTGCGACACCCAGTGGCTGTGGCTGCCCTTGCGGCCAGGCCACGTCCGTCTGTGGCTGATGGCCCACACATTCACTCTTTGGCCTCTCTGGGGAGGGCTCGGGGGTGGTGGCGCACGCGCTTGCACTTAGTCGCAATGGCATGTGGCGTGGTTGGTATGATGGGCAATGGATGGGATGGTGCGAGCCACCTCCCGTGACGTCAGTGCTGCTCGTGCTGTGGTGCGTCCCCCTACACTTCCATCTGACTTGTGCCATGCTAGACGTTGAGGTTCTATTGCCTGCGTGATATGACCAGGAGGAGCGCGAGGAGACCTCTCACACACCATGCTCCACTGCCATCCCGTGCCCTGTATCGCCTGTGCGGATTGACTATGTTGGGGTTACACCTGGTCGACTGGGGCTGTGTGTGCCTTGTCAGGGGCATGGCGGGCGCACAACAGGATCCAGCTTGTCCACAGAGGGTGGGCTGAGGTGCGCCTGGTACCGCTTTGTACGTGTGCCCGGCTGCTGTGCACACACGTGTTCACTCCCCCCGACAGGTGTCCTCTCACAATGCCCAGGGAAGCGGTGGTGTACTGTTCATGACCCCTCCCAACACGGCGTGCTCCAACTTGGCATGTGCGCATCTACCCGTCGCACCCACCCACCTGAGCACTGCGTCCATACGACTTCACACGACACATGTGTGTCTTCCACAGTAGTGCTACTCATTTGCGTTGACATCCAATACCAGTGGACTACATGGTCATGTCACGACTGCCGTGTACTTCACATACTCTCATCCTCTCTCATTCGTATTTGTGAAATGAGTCAGCGGAGACAGTTTTGGTTTCAAACATTATATTGAGTCTTCTGTCCTCTGTGATGCAGTATAGTGGACACTACTGGCAGCGGGATACATGTTGAGGATATACTGAGCATGATTGCAAATGGGATAGGGTGTGGGGTTACATGTGATTGGCTGTTGCATGTGGGATGTGGGCTTCAGAGTGACATCTGCTTGGCCAAGGCTGTGCTAATGTACATTTACGTATAGCTGCGGAGCTGCGGACTTTGACACAGACGGTATACATGTAGCCTACCAGACCGCTTGGCATCATGGGCACAGTCCATCTCAGTTCCATGTGACAGGTTTGCTGCGGTTGTTCCTCATGCACGCGTGCATGTGAGATGACATCAGGGCATGTGCTTGCGTGCATGCAGCGGCGTGCCACTTGTTGTTGCACTGTGGTGGTTACTGGACAAGTCACAGTCACTGGGGTCGTGTTGTTGTTGTATGCACTTGTCGTCCATGCAAAGGTCCTGGTATGGGATTCCCGGGGCGGGGGTGGGAGGGGTGCAGCACCCACAGACTCCAGGCGACCTATTCATGTCCACTGAGCGGTGTGTGTGTCCATGGGCGCTGGATCCATGTCGTGTCCTGGTTGTTCGTGCAGTTCCGTCCATGTGGGTGCGATACACAGAGCCCATGCCACTGCCTCCCACGATGCATGCGGTGTTCCTGGATGTGATGGGGAACAGTGTGCATGTCCCGGTCATATCCGATGTCATGGCGATGTCGTTGATGGTGTGGTTACAGTTGCCGGTCGTTTGGTATGGCTGTTGTGGTGGTGACTGGCCAGTCCGTGCGGAAGCTAAGCATGGGTGCGGGGTTGGACATCATAGGTCACTCGGGGAACCTGCGTTGTGGTCCGACGTATTTACAGGTTGTCAGGTATGCGATGCCGTCCAGCAGGGCTTCCATGTCATTGGTGGTGTACATGTTTGCCAGCCAATGAAGCGGATGGTGGCTGTCAAGGTGTTGTTCGTAGGTTGTCCCTTGGAGGACCATGATGGGGCATGCTGGGTGACATTCGATGTAGCTGTTATCGATGATCCGTCGTGTGGAGGCACAGTGGTCCCATTTCAGTGCGGGTGCGATGTTGGCCACATACGCCATGCCCCCATAGGCAGAGCAGGCCCTGTCGTGTGCGTCCAGAGGGAGGAGTAGTGGTAGCAGGTCCGCCTTCAGACATGCCGGGTTGGAGAGGCATATCTCGACGGGATGCTGGTAGGGACACCTCCGACAGTAGAAGACGGGCATGACGCAGCTGAACAATGTGATGCGGTAAGTCAGTCGGTAACTTACGTTCAGCAGGGACAGGAGATCGCATCCCAATGTATGGCACAGGTTGGTTTTGTACAGCTTGAGCTGTTCGGCGTAGTTGGGTAGGTGTGTTGCGGTTGCCATTTCGCAGCGGTTCGTTGAGGTGGCGTGCTCCGGCTGTGTGTGCAGTCTGCAATGTGCACGCTCCGGGGTTGCTGTGAGCTCTGTGTAGTCGTAGGGAGACAGGACTTGTGTTCTGTTGGCTTGTTTGGAGGACACGGGCCCTCTTCCCACATGCTTCTCAGACAGTTCAAGGTCAGTGCTGTGTGACTCCTTCCAATTAACTTGCATGTGGCCGACATGGGGGAGTGTTTTCTTCTTTCTTCCCCGTCCGTTGTGTGCTTCTGTGATATGCGCTATCTGCCCTGTGGTCGGTCTCCTCAGCATGCCTGTGTTGGTCTATTCTTGGACAATGGCTGTATTCACCGGCTTCTGTCGTAGGGCTGTGGTTTCGGAGTTGGAATGGAAGGTCATTCAGTGCTGTCTGCTCTCCCTTGTGTGGGCGGCAGGCTGCCTTTCCGCTCTGCGTTGGGCCTTGTGTGTGAATGTTATTCTTGGGCCACCTGTTGTCGGTCCCCGGGCTCTTTGGTGTTCCGTTTTATATGTCTTGTTCATATGTGCAGGGTGGTATGGGTGTTTCTGTGTGGTACTGGCGTTCCTCTTCCCGAAGGAGCCCTGCTTCTCCTAGTTGGTGTTGCCGCCGCTGTGTGCTACGCCATGTTTGTTACACTGGGGTGTGTCCTGCTGTTGCGTGTCTTCACTGATATGTGTGCGTCGGTTGTGTGGCGTTGGGTGTTGTCCGTGAATTGGGCGTTGAGGACATGTCTGTGGCCGGCCTGTCACGTGTCATGTGCGTTCGGGGTGGGGCTGATGTGTGTGCTGCTTGGTTGTGTCCCTGTGTCTGTGTGCGACGCATGCATGGCGCTGCGGTTGGCCTCTGCGTTGTGCGCATGTGTGGCGGCGTCATCGGCGCTTTGGGGCCGTGACGGGGTGGTTGGTTCCTAGTCCCAGGTGGTGTGTACACATGTGTTCTGCGATGTTACGATTTGGCCTGTGTGTCATATGTGGATGCGATGGTGGATGTGTAGTGTACACGCGCTGGTGGGGGGTTGTCCGCTTTTTCCGCCCTTGCACTGTGTGCGCTGTTTGCGTGCACTTGTTGTGTGTGTGCCTACCTGCATCTCCGCGGTACGTTGCGTCCTTGGTGGTGCATCAGCAGGAGCATGGGGAGGGCCTGCAGTGCTGGATTCATGCTCGGGGAGCCGCTTCTTCGTTGTCCGTGCTCGGCGTCCGTGTTACCGCTTCGGTTTGTCGTACGGTATCTCTTGGCCGTGGGAGCCGTTTGTTTGCGGCATCGTAATTTATGCGCCGGGCGGGACGTGTTTGGTCGGACGGTGTGTGTCAGTTGAGCTGCGCCGCTACATGTACGGGCGCACTTTGATGGCGGACGGTGTTGCTGGCTTGCCGGCGGTGTTTGGCCTACTTTTCGCATCGTAATTGTGCGGGCGTGTGGACTGCTGCGTGCCGGCGGTAACTGGTGGTTTTTGCATCCGCCAGCACGGCGGTGGTGCTTCCGCCCGCCATCGTAATGTGCCCCTAAGGGTTTCCACCCACCCAGATAGTCTAGGAAAAGCAAACAAAAAGTGCAATGTGCCAAGGCGAAATCTAGTTAAATAAAAACGCATCTGACAATTCGTGGTGAAGGCTAGATAATACTGCTGGTTAGACAAAAAAGCACATTTCGGGCCAGGCGCCTCTTGTTGAAAATGTTTCGCGTGTGCCCAGTCCCCGTATTGCTTCTTGATTATACCTTTAGCATTTACGGGGATATGTGTCGGATTTTCATAAAACTCACCCAGCCCAATGTCATAAAATCTTTCCTTCACATACCGAAACCAGGGAATAGTCATCACCTTATCAAGGATAAGGCAGTCTTCCATTATTTCCCTAGTGAACTGTAGTTCTTCTTTCAGCCAAATTTTAGACCATAAGAGCAAAGGGGCAGAGCTAATACGATCCTCCAGGTAATCCAACCCTACCTCTCGGTGAGAGAAAGAGGTGGCCGTACTGATTGAGATCATCAATAAGCATTTTATGAATTTATTTTCTACCACTTGTAACAAGCGGCTTTTTTGATGACCCCAGACCCCTGCCCCGTATGATGCCACCGATGCACATTTTACTTTATATAGGGTAACAAGCTGTGGCACCGGCCTATGGCCTAGCTTGCAAGCAAATCTAAAAAGCTCCTCCACTACTCTATTGGTTTGTTGGGCCCTCGTTGTAATTAAAAATCCCATTTAAGATCCCTGCTGAACGTATTTCCTAGATATGTAAATTTTTCCACCCTTTCGACCGGTTTGCCTCTAACATTAAACTCCTGGATTTTACATGTTTTGGGCCATTATATAAGACTTTAAAAAGTTAACCTTTAAGTCTAATGTTGCCATATAATTTGGAAAGGCATCCAGGGAGATTTGTAGGCCATTCGCTGTCAATGACATAAGGACTGTGTCATCTGCGTACGAAAGTAACGCAACCGGTTGCCCCTTGACTAGGGGGAAATCAATTTTCTGCCACAACAGGAAGTCCTCCAGGCCATTAGTATATACTAAAAAGAGGAAAGGGGCTAAAATGCACCCTTGGCGCACTCCTTCTGACAATTCAAAATGGAGGGAATATATCTGTTAAGAGACATTCTAAGAAAAGGGGACTGGTTAACAAGATTAGATCTCAAGGATGCTTACCTTACTATTCCGATCAGGCCCCCTCATCAAAAATACCTCCGCTTCATATGGCAAAACAAACTTTGGGAGTTCTCGACCCTCCCCTTCGGACTATCCTCGGCACCTTGGTGCTTCACAAAGGTACTTCGCCCAGTAGTAGCTTGGCTCAGAGCAAAGGGGGTAAGGTTAATAATATACCTAGATGACATCCTGATAATGGGTCAGTCCAAGGACCCTGTATCCCTACATACTCCGTGGACAATAGAGTTCTTAGTGCACCCTCACCTCCCCCAACACAAGGGGGGCCCGCAACAGGCCCCCAAACACAATCCCCGCCAGCCTTTCCATGTCGGTTCCACCGCCATGGAAAGGCTGTCTCCCGCCATCATCGTCGGACCAGTCTGCCAGGCAATCCTAAGGAGGTTCTGTGGCAGACGGTCTTTGTGTCCACCACGGTCGCGGTGAGATTCCCCCCACCATCCTAATTTGGCGGGGAGAAACTCGTGGTTGGCGTACGGAAGGACCGCCACCGCATGGCTGGCGGTGGCAGTCCTTCCACCATCCTAATGAGCCCCTCAGTTCCTGTGGTTCATCGTAGACACTCTTCACACAGTACTACGCTTACCCAAAGAAAAGCTAAAAAAATTACGAAAAGAATTAAAAAAGGTCCTATCAGAAAAGACTATTACTCTAAAGACTCTAGCAAGAATCCTGGGTCTTCTATCCTCAACCATCCAAGCTATATTCCCGGGTCCCCTCTACTATCGGGCCCTCCAAAGACTAAAATGGAAATGTCTTCGCAAAAATAATTCATACTCTCAAACTTTGTCCCTAGATCAGGAATCAATGGAGGAATTAGAATGGTGGCTCAAGAATGCACAAGCTTGGAATGGGAGGGCAATCTTCGGGGAGGAACCTGAACTAGTGATAGATTCAGATGCAAGCCTAGAGGGATGGGGAGCGAAATGCGGAAGTGCTTCCACAGGGGGACGTTGGTCAAACCAAGAGAAGAAAATGCACATCAATTGCTTGGAACTCTTAGCGGGCTCCTTTGCAGTCCGCAGTTTCACTCAAGAGAGGATGAAATGTTGTGTAATGCTTCGCATGGACAACGTTTCAGCAGTGCAATATGTAAGCAAGGTGGGGGGACCACACTCCAAAGACCTAAAGGACTTAGCGAAAGACTTTTGGGGTTATTGTTTGAGCAAAGGAATTTCAGTTGTGCCACAACACATTCCTGGTTTGAGCAATGGAGTAGCAGACTGGTTCTCAGGGAACTTCAGAGACTCCAGCAATTGGAGACTGAACAGGGAGATATTCCTAAATATCCAATACATATAGGGTACTTTCAACATAGATCTTTTTGCAGACAGATTGAATACTCAACTGGCACACTTTTTCGGCTACAAACCAGACCCTCAAGCTGCTGAGGTAGACGCCTTCCTACAGAACTGGAGAGGTCTAAGGCCATATGCTTTCCGCCCTTTGCAATGCTATCCAGATTCATTCCGCCAACAGGCAGATTCAGGTAAACAGTAGTAGTGATAACCCCACTTTGGAGATCCCAAGCATGGTTCTCAATAATTCTGGAAATGTCAATAGACTTCCCCTTACTAATATCGAATTTCAAGACCCTAATTCTAGGCTCTCTAGGGGAAATTCATCCTCTAATGGAAGAAGGCTCCCTCACACTGATGGCATGGAAGATTTCCGGAGACAATGGGAAATCCCATGCCTTTCGCCAGATGCTTTCAGACTCATATCTGAGTCGTGGGCATCTGGCACATGAAAAGCATATAGACTGGCGTGGAATAAATGGATTACTTGGTGTGTTCAATGGGGTATCAATCCCATTTCAACTGATCTAGTTCATATAATGAATTATCTAACAGAACTATTTGAGTCAGGTTGATCATACAGGACAGTTAATGTCTATAGATCAACCATTTCTGCTGGTCACTGTTTGATAGATGGACTACCTGATGGCCAAAATGCATTAACAAGGAAGATAATGAGAAGCATTAAGGTCCCAAAACCCCCCATACCAAAGTACACCTCTCTTTGGGATGTTAAACTGATCCTACAAGTATTAGAGAACTGGGGTAATAACCAATCTTTATCGCTAAAACAACTCTCTTACAAACTCACAACCCTCTTATGTTTGGTTTCATTTAGACGCATATCTGGTGTTAGAGCTTTAGATGTCACCAGTAAAGCATATCAACCTGAGGGAGTTTGTTTCTAGATTAAAAGAATAACTAAGGGGCCTATTATGATGGGGGGCGGATTGCCACTGCCGGCCGGGCGGTTGCGATCCGCCCGCCATCACAAGCCCATTTACCCACCGCCAAATTAGCATGGCGGTGGGTACCGCGGTGGACAGAAAGTCCGTCCACTGCTTTTCAGTCGGTTGGATTGCCGGCCGCACGGAAAAGGCACACAATATGGTGGCGGTGCCTTGCAGGCACCGCCATCCATATTATGATGCCTGCAGTGCGTATGCCTTTCCATGGCGGACACTCCGCCATGGAAAGGCATATGGTAGATGGCTTTGGGGGCCCGTTGCGGGCCTCCGGTGCTGGGTGCACTGGGGGGGTACCCATGGTACCCCCCTTCATTGGCATGCACAAGGTGGCAGGCACCGCGCGGTTCCTGTCACGTTGTGCATCCCAATGCACAACATGCAACTTTTACATTGCGGCAGGTGCTGCTTACAGCACCACCCGCCGCAATGTAAAAGATGCGGGATGCGACCGCCAGGGTGGTGGTCGCATCCTAATTGGCCCGCGGGACCGCCGCACCTCTGGCGGTCGGTCCCGTTTTCCGTTACGGCATCGTAATGGGGCCCTAAGACTCTTTCCTCAACAATTTTCTACCCTTATTTCTCGGGAAACCCAGGACTGTGTTTGGTGCAATGCTTGAAAGAATATGAAAGGAGAACTCACAATCTGAGAAACGGTGTTGCTCAATTATTAATCTCTCACAAAAGGCCTCATAAAGCTGTTTCCTCCTACCTTAGCTAGATGGGTGAAAGATGTGATGAATGAAGGGGGGTGTGGACATCTCTATTTTTGGAGCACATTCACTTAGAGGTGCTTCAGCCTCTAAAGCTTTCATCTTGAGAGGAGGTTTACAAGACATTTTAAGAGCAGCTGATTGGTCCAAGGAGAGCATATTCAAAAGTTGTTACTTTAAACCAATGTCTAATGTAATTGATAACGTATTGAATGCACTTTGAACTTGCATAATATTGGCCTCCGTGTCATGCCATAAAATGTAGATTTTCCACAGCGTGATGAGCAGAAAATCTGGATTTTATTAGGGACACGGAGGCTAAGATTATCCCACCACTGATACCCGCCTGGGTAAATTAACTTCTTTTTATACTTTCTTTCAGAGTAACACGGTTTGGATTTGGATTTCAGCTTACATTTATTCTTCTGGATACATTCAACTGGAATTTTAGTGGACTTAAAGTTTATCTTGTTCGCAGCGCAGAAAGAAGGAAGATGGCTGCTTGTTGCTGTGCCTTTTAGATGATTAGAATGTATTAAAAGTTCTAAATTCTTTCTAATTGTTGCTGCTGTGAGCTGGAAATAAAAGGAGATTGCATAATCTTAGCCTACGTGTCCTTAATAAAATCCAGATTTTCTGCTCATCAGGCTGTGGAAAATCTACATTGTCCTTTGCAGCCCTGCCAAGTGCCCCACATTGTGTTACAGTCTCCAGGCCCTGCGTGGATGTGGGTAATATTGTTTGTTAAATTTTGTTACCCTTAAACGAGATGCGTGGCACTTGGCAGAACTGCTGTAGGTTTAGGTAGGTCCCATAATACACCAGGGTGCAGTCCCACAGGTCACCACTAGGTGTCCCTAATGACGTCCGACAGGCACCGCACTGTATATACACCAGGGTGCCTACAGTACCACCGATTGTCATTAGAGGTCCTAGTCAGACGCCACATGGTGTGGTCACTGAAATGTGAACGGGCCCATTGTTTTTTCCTTGAGCGACGCTGATAGGAAAGTGATCGAGCGCGATAGCCAGGGATGGATATTTCTCACACACACACATACAACTTTCTAAAAAATGTTTCAATGGGCCCATATACATTTATCCTGTAATCCAAAAAAACCAACTCCCTGGCTAAAAATCACTCTGGGGTCAATCTTTATAATTTATTTAGATTCTGATTAGTTATTAAAATGCAAGGATCCTGGGGTAGTTATTTAAACCAGGTGATAGAGGACCTGTCTGCCCAAGACATTTGGAACCTCAGCATAGGGAAGAAGGCTTTCAATAAACTAATCAACACTACAATAAAACTTTTGTCTCACTCAACGGATGAGAATACCTTACTTCAAAGACGGCATGCCTGGACGGTGATCAGCTCATATGGGATAAGGAAGCCTCAGGAATATTTATCAGCCTATTTCTCACTTACCTTAAAACATCAATTTATGAGACTGCGTCTTGGCATGTGGGAAACAAAAGACCTAATCCCATTATGGAAGGATCAAAGGGAAAATCGAGACTGCAGATTATGTGGATACAAATATGAATCTATTCAACATATTTTTTGTGTATGCCCAAAGTTATTAAAAGAACGGAAGTCACTATTAAAAGTACTACTGAATAGTATGAATATACGAACGTGTAGAGAAGCTGTACTCACCTGGCTCGGCGGGTCCTCAATCCACCTAGTATGCAGGGGGGTAAAACTTTTAAATTTGTATTTAAAGGAAATTGGGTGAAACTCTGTGGAGATCGAAATAGATTTTTTAAAACTATTGGACAACCCTAAAAATTCCGAAAAGCAAAATGCCGTCTTAT
Organism: Calotriton arnoldi; assembly: GCA_963921515.1. Lineage (NCBI taxonomy): Eukaryota > Metazoa > Chordata > Amphibia > Caudata > Salamandridae > Calotriton > Calotriton arnoldi. Next base: position 422,553 of record CAWUFW010009960.1, on the reverse strand, counting down.
ATATGGGCTGTTACAAAGACTTGGACTTTCCAAATCTCTATTTTAAATGAATTTTTAAATAATTGTTGCACAGAAGTAGTTTGTAGATTAACTGTGTAAAAATTCCACTAACGATTTTATTTGTTTATACAAGTATGTAGTAGTACTATTTAAAAATGTCATTTGGTGTAATGGTTTTTGTTTTTAAAAGACCGATCACTTAAATAAATTGAATTGAATTGATTAATTATTTCTCTGGAAAATCACAAATTGGATTAAATACCATTTCGAAATCTAACTAATCTTCACAAATCAACACTCTTCCTTTGGTCGATGGACCATTAGTTGAGTTAGTTGATGGTGATATTAACAATTTCTTAACTAACTTTTAATGGAAAATAACCACAGACTCTGAGTAAGATTTTATAAGTTTTATCTAAAGTTTCAGTCATAAGTTGAAATTTCATCATTTACAGATTCACAGTGCCAACACCAACATTCATTTAATAAGAGAGAGAGATCATTTAGCAAATATATTCATTTACACAAATGCGTTCAATCAAATGCTTGAGAGTGGATAGATGTAGAGACAAAAGGCATAATAACATACATTTGCAACGAAATATGCAAATCTTAAGGACAGAATGATATTTACCTATTAAGGAAAATCGGAAAACCACCCCTCTGGCCAGAGGACTGGCGGAGGTCCCCTGACTTAGGATCAGGAGACAAAGATTATAGGATAGAATCAGGGCAAAGTTGATACTTACTAGACTTCTCTACAAACCCGACGCACCGGGACGATTCCCTCTCTTACACTCTTTCCCTCCTCGATATTCTTCTGCAATCTTTGAATCTAATCAGGCTGTCTTTTGGATCTGAATCTTTCAAGCCTGCTCTGTTTCTTCATTCAGGCTCTAGGCTCTCTCTGTGGTCTCTGAGAACGGCTTCTGTGGACTTCTCATCATCTGGACTTCTCTCAGGATAACCCTCCGGACATCTCTGGACAACACTCTCCTTTCTAAACTTAAGTCACCTAGTTATAGTCTTTATTTCTTCATGTTCCACCCTCAAGAGTTACCAATGTTACTAAAATACGGAATATGATTGGACGGGGTTAGGGGAGTCTTCATCACACCAGGCTGACATTCATTTTATTTGTGAATCCCATTGTTTGCTGGCCCTTCCCCTTTGACTCATTCATTCTTTTTATTTTTCCCATACATATTTTGTTGCAAATGAAATAATTTCTTTAATACAGGCTTTGTGGATGTAGGACATATCCTCTTCTTTCCCAGCTCCTCTGTCCTTGGGTCTTGGCAGGCTTTCAACTGCCTCGGTCACCGGGTCACGTCATAGACTCATTGCTCATGCGCAACTTTTCGCCATTTTCCTTTTCAGTCATGGTTTAACAGGCCCGAATGTACCCTATTAATAAAAGAATCATAAACAGATGTTATTTTCTTGAACATATAATTCTCACTGTTCACCACCCACTTCTACTCTATCCCATACTAATATTATTTTTTCTGTGCATAAGCATTAACTTTTTGACCGCGGCGCGAATTCCGCCGCAGTGCTGGCAAAATAATGAGTGGGCGGGGTTCGGACGGCCCCCGGCCGTCCTCCGCACACGCCCACCGTGATGTCGGACGGCCGGGGGCCGTCCGACGCATGGAAAGGGTTAATAACAGCAGCCTTCTTTTAAATTCAAGCAAGCATATGCAGGGCATGCGGTACCTCAAGACCGCATATTAGTTTCTTTTGCGCATGCGCTTAAGTTTTCCCTCTCAAAGCGAGTTAGTCACGTTATTACTACGTAGTGGGTTCGCACATGCGCAAAGCGTTTTTGATAGTTAAAGCGGGTTTTAGTCGCGTTACACTTTATTCTCATTAATTGAAGCATGCGTAAGCTTTCTTTCCCACGTTTCGTTGTCTAATGCATATTAATTTTGTCTTATCTAAATTCAGACAGTTAGTATGTGTTAATGGGGAATTCATTCGAGCAAGTTTCATTTTCTCGAATCCTTGCTCCATCAAAAGTACTTCCCGTGCAACATGACAGACTCTGAACGAACATCCGGCTGCCCATAATGCATTGCAAAATGGCAAAAGGTTTGCTTCCTCCAAAACTAAATATAACATTAGACATTAATTTTTTAATGTTCTGTACTATATATAGAAATGTTCTTCGGGTTCCTTTGATCAAAACTCTGTAATTGTCTGTAGCACTAATATTCACAAGAGTCAAAATGAGAGCACAAATAATTATGTTGATAATTACTTTATGGTTGTTTCCATATCGCACTTCAGGTGCGATATGGCCCTTGGTCAACCATTGGCGAGAACCTACAATTCCATGATACTAAGACATTTGCTACTCTACTTCATGTCTCAAACGCGAGAGACAAGTTCATGTGGAAGGCATAAGTTTGCTTTGCGTAGGTTGGCGCGTCACTGATTTAAGGTATAAATCTGTTCATCCGGGCAGTCAGAAGCATGTGGTTGTCATGGTCTAATGGAAGGAATTTCCAGCTCTGTGAAGACATTAAGCGGAGGGCAATGTGAGTTTTAATATTACTTCTCTTCACCTGCCTTGAAGTGTGTATTCAGAAAATACGAGTCAGCTTTGTTGTTGGAGCTGTTTATCAATAATGAGGCCTACTTCAAACCGCTCTTTCATGTCACTTCTAAGAAGATTATGGAGATAAGCTCACCTCCAATTAATAACTGTGGCTCTTTCCATTAATTTACATGTTTTACTTGTTTCTGTATCCTGGACCAGGCCTAAAGGGCATCAAAGCGGTGGGATGAAAAAGGTAGGGGTGGGGGCAGGTTTCTAAATGGGGTGTGGTCTATAGAATTAAGGAAGTGCATTACACCATGAACTGAAAACCTGTTCTTCACACAGTGATCAGTACTTAGGGGCCTTTCTGTGGATTTTCTATTATTAAGGTCTGTGGAAGAGGGAGTGGTCTTCAGAGTGTCTCAATCACTCACGTTTCCAAATCACACCACTTTCCTCTGCAATCTCTCTGCTAAACATTGTCCCCACATCTTTCTGAAATCCTCCATCTGCATATTAAACTTTACTTTTTTACCTCTTCATCGCTGTCTTTTCACTCTGTCGTTTTGCATGTACTTCATTTTGTCACCCCCCTCCCTTCACCCTACATTCACTCTCTGTTAGACCTGTCAGCCCTAGGGTGGTCTTACCCCGTTTTTTTCTCTTTGCGCCTCATTTTTGCCATTACACTTTTGTTGGACCTAGGTCTCTTGGCGCCTTGCCACTGCCACACAGTGCTGAGGTGCAGGTGCTCTCTCCTTTTAAGATGGCTGCCACAGGCCCTGCTACTGCGGAGTGGACTTTGCATACACATACTAGTAGTCAGGATCAGGCTGGGACATAAGGATACAGTATCCATGCCGTCCCCGCCTCTGGGCCTCATAGCCAGACATGAGGGAAGCTTCCAGAACCTTCCAGCTTGGGGAGGAGTTATGTTTTGCCGCCTTTAGGAGGCTCACCTGACCTAGGGGTATAAGAGGTTTGGAGGGAAATCTTTTAGTCAGTTGGGGCACCACTGATCCTGGGAGAACCTCTGCCGGAGTACAGGCTTTAGGGCCTAGGGGGGAGACCTACACTACTGCTACTGACAAGGCTGAGGCACTGCTGTAGTAAGATAGCTGAGGAACACCCGCCACCCACTGACCTTGCCCAGTGTGAGGGGACCCAGGGAACCATCTTCAGCGTGCTGGGAAGTACCATCCAGCACCCCAAGTACCACCAACTCATTCCCTTCCCCATAAGGAGAAAACCAAAGAAGCAACCACAGAAGAACTACCGCAAGCAACCTGAAACTGCAAGCCTGACAGACCAGCAAGGTCAGAAACCTGAACTGCCAAACTGGGGATCACCAGGTAATGCGCTGTGTCCTGAAGCTCTAGACCTTCACCCCAATCCACTCCTGGCTGTCGCAGTGCTGCCCTGCTGCTGGGCTGCCCAAAGCACTGTTATAATTGTCCCCCCTGCTAGCCTGTGTCAAGCGCGCTCCCGCGCTCTGCCTCCACGTGGGAGGAATCGCCCCATCAAGCCACTGACCTCATGGCTGGAAACTGCCAGTGCGGCCGTCGCCACGTGTGAAGAGCTGCGGAGGTGGGCATGGCCTCCCCGAGGCCTTGGTGGTGAGGCGCGCCACCCGCGCCCTCACCGAAGACCCAGAAGCTGCCCAGACATCACCGCCGGGCCCGGGAGCCCTCCGCGAGGGAAGTTGCGGCCTGAAAATCATTGCCGCGGCCCAGGTGAGCGAGAGACGCCTCCGGCCCCGCCGACGCTGTTGCTGAGCGACCGGGGACGCCGACCGCGTCATCGACCGCGCCCCCGGGAAGGCCGCGCAGCGATTGGCTGTCGGCTCCCACCGCGCCCCCAGCGCCGACGGAAGCCCACGAGGAGTCCCGGTGAGCAGAGGGAGGCATGAAGCCGGCCGGAGAGGACTGCCGGCTCCCGCCCTCTGTCCCGCACTGCAGCGCTGACGACGGGGACCGGAGAGAAGCATTACCAGCCCCCGACGACCCGCAATACACGCCAGAAGGCCTATCGGCCCCAATCCGGGCACCGCCCGACAGAACACGGGCCGGCCCGGGGAGAACGCAGTCGCTCAGGCGAGCGACCACCGAATCCACCGCAGGTGAGCCCGGGAGGCCCCTAGGGCACGTAGAGATGCCACTGGGGGCCCGGGGGCCACCGTTACAGTGCCACATAAAGGGGGAAACCGAGAGTAACTCTTTACCCACGAGGCGAGGCCCGGAGAGGAGTGGGCCCGGCCTGAATTAACCCCTAAGTGGCCCTTGAGAGACACAGAAGCCCAAATCAACAGGGATGCCCCAGAGAGAGGGACATGTGGAGGGGTTCCCTAAGCTATTTACCAGCCTGATTATTATGCCTGCTTTAATTAATGGTTAAAGCGATACCAAAGGGGATGATGGACGGAGCGTTAGAGCAAATCAAACACTCACCCCCAGTCAACTGATCTGGGTTTAATACATCATCATTCTTTAGCTCACTCCACCACCCCAGTTCAGACATGGCCATATGCAAATCAGTCTGACCCTGTGCCTCATGGGAACAGTCCAGCCCGAACTGCCAAGCCATGTCTTCCCTGGACCGGAAACAAGCATCCTGGGACTGGTTTCTGGCTATTCAGCCGTCATCAGCCAGGCTAGCTTGAATCCAGTGGCAAAGTGAGCAAGGGACCCACGTCTGGGCATACCCTGCCAACTTAGGGCGAACAAAGCGATACCAAAGGGGATAATGGACGGAGCGCTTGAGCAAATCAAACACTCACCCCCAGTCAACTGATCTGGGTTTAATCCATCATCATTCTTTAGCTCACTCCACCACCCCAGTTCAGACATGGCCATGGACAGGGAAATCTTTTAGTCAGTTGGGGCACCACTGATCCTGGGAGAACCTCTGCCGGAGTGTGCTGCACAAGTGCTTAACACATTGCCTTCGGGTGCCTTCCTACCTCGCGCCAAGCTACCGCGTCGGAATCGGTGACCCCGGTTCTAACATTGGTGTTCAGCGGTGGGATAAGGACTTGTGCTTGTGCAGCACCCTACAGGGACTCAGTGTGCGCCGCAATTGGACACCTATTTAAATGCAAGTGCTAAGAATTCTTTTGTGATTGCGTGATTGTGTACACTCCTGCGTTAGACCTGCTACCTACATTCTAGAACCCTTTCTCTAAATTGTCTGGGGCCCCACCTAGCAGGATGGAGTTTGAGTTGGCCAACCTAGAAAGGTATACGGTGGCGCAGCTCAAGGAGTTCTGTCTAGAGAAGGGGGTGTCCGTCAAGCGAGGCGCCAGGAGAGAGGAGCTTCAGAAAGCTTTGAGGGCATGGGTAATGGCCCACCCGGGGGAAGAGGGGACGAGGAGCAGGGGAGACAGACGACCCAGGAGAACTGGACCTACTGCGCATTGACGTTAGCGAGAATGTGTTGCCAGGAAGACGTTACAGGGCAGGCAGTAGTGCGTCAGGGGGGAGTTTGTCTGCAGAGGAATTTGAGGACAGGAGGGAGGAGAGGCAATTGAAGTTAGAACTTAGGATGGACAGGGAGCGAGAACAGGCAAGCCTAGCCATGGAAGAAAGGAAGCTTGTACATGAGCTTAGCCTGAAGGAACTAGAGCTCCGAGCATTGCAGATAGGGACGCAGGGCAACTTGAATGGTGGCAGCGTACCCGCTGAGGTTCCACGAGAGCCTAAGTTTTACCTACCTAAGGAGGTGATGGCCAGTTTCAGTGTAGGGGATGACATTGATAAGTGGTTGGCGGCATATGAGGTGTCTTTGGTGGCCCATGGGGTGCCTGAGAAGTACTGGGGGAGGCCTGTACAAGTACATACCTCCGTTGGCAAGGGACACACTCTTGACTTTAGACAAAGGTGATCAGACAAATTACCCTGTCATGAAGGAGGCCCTGCTTAAAAAGTTTGGCCTCACCCCAGAAAAGTATCGCCAAAAGTTCCGCAACAGCCACAAGCTTTCTACACAGAACTGGGTGGATTTTTTTGATTATGCCCGTAAGGCATTGGAGGGTTGGGTGCGTGGCAGCAAAGTGAGTGACTATGAAGGGCTGTACCATCTATTTTTAAGGGAGCACCTTCTAGATAAAAGTTTTCCAGAGCTGCGCCAACACCTGGTGGACCGCAAGCTGACCGATCCTCGGGAACTTGCGGAGGAGGCGGATGCCTGGGTTAGCACTCGGGTGTCCCACAAGGGATCCGTGGGAGACCCCCCGAAAGGTGGACAGAGTTTTCCCCAGAAGAGAGAGGGGGAGAGAAAAAGAAGGAGTTCTTTAAAGGCCCCCAAAATAGACCGCCTGGGAGAGGGTAGGTTCCCCATCCCAATCTGGATTCCAGAAACCCACTTACCCTGACAGGAGTCAGCAGCCCAGAACTGTCCGGTGATACGAGTGCGGGGAATTTGGACACTACAAGGGGGATCCCCAGTGTCGCAAGAGGACCCCAGCCCCCACAGGAGGTAAGAGCCCCGGGGTGGCCAGTGTAGCGCTTGGGGAGGAGTTGTCCCTAGGTAGGGGAAGTGAGTGGACAGGCTTGACCTTAGTTTCCCTGGGGGATAGAGAGATCATCCCACGGGTTCAGGTACCCTCGAACACTGCCAAGTATCGGCAGAGGGTCCTGGTGAACGGGGAAGAGGTGGAGGCTCTGAGGGACACAGGTGCCAGCATGACGATGGTAAGACGTCAGCTGGTGTCCCCAGAGCAGGTGATTCCTGAAGTATTCCACCCGGTTGTCATGGCTGATAATAGCCTGGGTCATTACCCCGTGGCCCAAGTTCCCTTTGAGTGGGGAGGAGTCTCAGGCCTGTTGAGAGTTGCGGTGAGCCCTGCTATGCCAGTTGACTGTCTGCTCGGGAACGACTTAGAACATACCGCCTGGAAGGAGGTGGAGTTCAACGCCCACGCTGAGATGCTGGGATTACCAGGATGGACTTGCGTGGTCACGCGGTCCATGGCTGCCCGGCAAGGAACTCAACCCGGGTTGGAGCCTGAAACAATGGCCCAGCCCACTGCTGGACAAGAAGACATCCTTGAGGATGGACCCTGCGAGATGGATGGGGAGCCCGCGGAGGTGACCCCGGAGTCCGCTGAGGTGGATGTTGTTCCCGTGGGGGACTTGCCGACCCCTGCAGAGTGGCAGGTGGAAGGAGGGCCTACCCGGGATGAATTCTGTCGGGCGCAAGGAGAGTGCCCAATGCTTGAAGGCATGCAGCAGCAGGCCGAAGCCCAAGCAACTGGTAAAGAGACCAGTAATTACCATGTCTACTGGGAGGATGGTCTCCTCTACAGTGAGCCTAAGGCTCCGGTGCATGGGTCATCAAGGGCCTTAGTGGTCCCCCAATGCTACCGAGCTTTCCTGCTGGAATTGGCACATGAGATACCACTGGCAGGACACCTGGGCCAGGATAAGACCTTTGCTCGATTGGCCCCACATTTTTATTGGCCCAGGATGAGAGTTAACTCTGACACCTTCTGTAAGACCTGTGTGACTTGTCAGGCGAGTGGCAAGACTGGGACTAAGTTGAAGGTCCCTCTGGAACCGCTCCCGGTTGTCGGTACCCCTTTTGAGCGGGTAGGAATTGACATTGTCGGGCCAATGGACCCGCCGACTTCTTCGGGACATAGGTTCATCTTGGTGTTGGTGGACCACGCCACCCGGTACCCGGAGGCAATCCCTCTGAGGACCATCACTGCACCTGTGGTGGCGCGGGCCTTGATGGGGATTTTTACCCGAGTGGGATTCCCCAAGGTCGTGGTGTCAGATAGGGGCACGAATTTCATGTCGGCCTACATGCAGGCCATGTGGAAGGAGTGTGGAGTGACCTACAGGTTCTCCACTCTTTACCACCCCCAGACTAACGGGCTCGTGGAGCGTTTCAATAAGACCCTGAAGGGGATGATCCGGAGCCTACCCGAGGACTTGAGACAGAAATGGGACGTCCTCTTACCCTGTCTGCTCTTCTCCTACCGAGAGGTGCCGCAGAAGGGGGTCGGTTTCAGCCCCTTTGAGCTGCTCTATGGCCACCCCGTTAGGGGGCCCCTCAGTCTCGTGAAGGAGGGGTGGGAGAAGTCTTCTAAGAAGCTCCCTTGGGATGTGGTCAGCTACATGCTGGCGTTCCGCAGCCAGATGGCCAAGCTGTGGAAGGAGGCCTCAGACAATCTTTAGGCTAGTCAAGTCGTCATGAAGGAGTGGTACGACCGGGATGCTCGGACGGTGGAGTTGGATGCTGGACAGAGGTGTGGGTCATGGAGCCCGGAGAGCTTAGCGCCCTCCAGGACCGGTGGACTGGACCGTACGAAATTTTGGAGAGAAGAGGCCAGACCACTTATGTAGTAGACCTCAAGACCCCCCGACAACCCCACAGGGTGTTCCACATCAACCGCCTTAAGCCACACCAGGAGCGGTCAGAACTTACTCTCCTGATGGTGATGGATGGGAGTGAAGAGGAGGAGAGCGAGCCTCTTTCGGACCTTCTGGCGGCCAAAGAGAACGATGGATCGGTGGAGGGAGTGGTCCTCTCCCCATCCTTGACCTTGGAGCAACAGAGGAACTGCTGCCAGGTATTGGAGCAGTACACCTCGTTGTTCTCCCTCACGCCTGGAATCACGCACATGTGTACCCATGATGTGGACACAGGGGACAGCCCGCCAGTGAAAACCAAGTCTTACCGGCTGTCCGACAAAGTAAGAACCAGCATCCAGAGTGAGGTGACCAAAATGTTGGAGCTGGGGTGATTGAGCCTTCCAGCAGCCCTTGAGCTAGTCCGGTGGTGTTGGTGCCGAAAGCGGCCCCACCGGGCACCACACCAGAACTTCGGTTCTGTGTGGATTACCGTGGTCTGAACTCAGTGACCAAGAACGATGCTCACCCGATCCCTCGGGCGGATGAACTCATTGACCGACTGGGAGCAGCTCGGTATCTGAGTACCATCGACCTGACGTCAGGATATTGGCAGATTGCCATGGCGGACGGAGCAAAGGAGAAGACTGCATTCTCCACCCCCGAGGGCCACTTTCAATTTCGGGTGATGCCCTTCGGGCTGAAAAATGCTCCGGCCACTTTCCAGCGGTTGGTTAACCAGGTACTGTCTGGCCTAGAGGCCTTCTCTGCTGCCTACCTGGATGACATAGCTGTCTTCAGCAGCAGCTGGGAGGACCATCTGGAGCATCTCCAGGAGGTGCTACAGGCTCTACAGCGGGCTGGCCTAACCATCAAGGCTAGCAAGTGCCAGATTGGACAAGGATCTGTCGTCTACCTGGGACACCTGGTGGGCGGGGGTAAGGTGCAACCCCTCCAGGCCAAAATCGAGACCATCTCGGCCTGGGAGCCCCCCAAAACCCAAACGGAGGTCCAGGCCTTCCTTGGCCTCACGGGTTACTACCGCCGGTTTGTCAAGGGCTATGGGACCATCGTAGCCCCCCTGACGGAATTAACCTCAAAGAAGCAGCCACGCAAAGTCATCTGGACGGCTGCCTGTCAAGAAGCGTTTGACACTCTGAAGCACGCGATGTGCACCGCTCCGGTGCTTAGGACTCCAGACTTTGGAAGAGAATTCATCGTGCAGAAAGACGCCTCTCAGCATGGCATTGGAGCTGTGCTCTCTCAACTTAACAATGACGGCCAAGACCAGCCAGTGGCCTTTATTTCTCGAAGGCTACTCCCCCGGGAACAGCGGTGGAGTACGATAGAGCGAGAAGCCTTCGCTGTGGTTTGGGCTTTGAAGAAGCTGAGGCCATACCTCTTTGGCTCTCACTTCCTTATTCAGACCGACCACCGACCCCTTCGCTGGCTCATGCAGATGAGAGGCGAAAACCCCAAATTGTTGAGGTGGTCCATTTCCCTCCAGGGGATGGACTTTCGGGTGGAACATCGACCCGGTGTAGACCACGCCAACGCTGACGGTCTCTCCCAGTTTTTCCGCCTTAGCGATGAGAACTCCCTAGAGGTTGGGAAGCTCTCCCCACTTTCGGCTGGGGGGGACGCGTGTTAGACCTGTCAGCCCTAGGGTGGTCTTACCCCGTTTTTTTCTCTTTGCGCCTCATTTTTGCCACTACACTTTTGTTGGACCTAGGTCTCTGGGCGCCTTGCCACTGCCACACAGTGCTGAGGTGCAGGTGCTCTCTCCTTTTAAGATGGCTGCCACAGGCCCTGCTACTGCGGAGTGGCCTTTGCATACACATACTAGTAGTCAGGATCAGGCTGGGACATAAGGATACAGTATCCATGCCGTCCCCGCCTCTGGGCCTCATAGCCAGACATGAGGGAAGCTTCCAGAACTTTCCAGCTTGGGGAGGAGTTATGTTTTGCCGCCTTTAGGAGGGTCACCTGACCTAGGGGTATAAGAGGTTTGGAGGGAAATCTTTTAGTCAGTTGGGGCACCACTGATCCTGGGAGAACCTCTGCCGGAGTACAGGCTTTAGGGCCTAGGGGGGAGACCTACACTACTGCTATTGACAAGGCTGAGGCACTACTGTAGTAAGATAGCTGAGGAACACCCGCCACCCACTGACCTTGCCCAGTGTGAGGGGACCCAGGGAACCATCTTCAGCGTGCTGGGAAGTACCATCCAGCACCCCAAGTACCACCAACTCATTCCCTTCCCCATAAGGAGAAAACCAAAGAAGCAACCACAGAAGAACTACCGCAAGCAACCTGAAACTGCAAGCCTGACAGACCAGCAAGGTCAGAAACCTGAACTGCCAAATTGGGGATCACCAGGTAATGCGCTGTGTCCTGAAGCGCTAGACCTTCACCCCAATCCACTCCTGGCTGTCGCAGTGCTGCCCTGCTGCTGGGCTGCCCAAAGCACTGTTATAATTGTCCCCCCTGCTAGCCTGTGTCAAGCACGCTCCCGCGCTGTGCCTCCACGTGGGAGGAATCGCCCCATCAAGCCACTGACCTGGTGGCTGGAAACTGCCAGTGCGGCCGTCGCCGCGTGTGAAGAGCTGCAGAGGTGGGCGTGGCCTCCCCGAGGCCTTGGTGGTGAGGGAAGTTGCGGCCTGAAAATCATCGCCGCGGCCCAGGTGAGCGAGAGAGGCCTCCGGCCCCGCCGACGCCGTTGCTGAGCGACCGGGGACGCCGACCGCGTCATCGACCGCGCCCCCGGGAAGGCCGCGCAGCGATTGGCTGTCGGCTCCCGCCGCGCCCCCAGCGCCGACGGAAGCCCGCGAGGAGTCCCGGTGAGCAGAGGGAGGCGGGAAGCCGGCCGGAGAGGACTGCCGGCTCCTGCCCTCTGTCCCGCACTGCAGCGCTGACGACGGGGACCGGAGAGAAGCATTACCGGCCCCCCGACGAACCGCAATACACGCCAGAAGGCCTATCGGCCCCAATCCGGGCACCGCCCGACAGAACACGGGCCGGCCCGGGGAGAACGCAGTCGCTCAGGCGAGCGACCACCGAATCCACCGCAGGTGAGCCCGGGAGGCCACTAGGGCACGTAGAGACACCACTGGGGGCCCGGGGGCCACCGTTACACTGCCACATAAAGGGGGAAACCAAGAGTAACTCTTTACCCACGAGGCGAAGCCCGGAGAGGAGTGGGCCCGGCCTGAATTAACCCCTAAGTGGCCCTTGAGAGACTCAGAAGCCCAAATCAACAGGGAAGCCCCAGAGAGAGGGACATGTGGAGGGGTTCCCTAAGCTATTTACCAGCCTGATTATTATGCCTGCTTTAATTAATGGTTAGGCCTGATTTATATCCTCAGTAATGAAATGTGTTTGCCTAGTGTAAAGGTGCCTACCTGAATTGAGCTGAAGTGTTCACCTGCCAAGAGTTAAAGTGTTTTTATGTTGTAGGCCTACCTGCTTTGCGACACCCACTGTACTGAATGTGGTTGCGCCTAGGTTGATACAGGTTCTTCATCATCTACAGTGTAATGTGCATCTAATGTCTAGCTAATTGCATGTCGCCAACTGTGTTGAAGCCTAAGTGTTGACCTACAGCCTATGACCCTCAGTGTTACCTGCTTTTCTAGGAGGTTATTGATACTGCCTTTTTAATGGCGTAACGTTCTACTGTTCTAAGGTGCTTGAATGAAATTTACGCACTAGTTTATGAAGCTACAATGAAATGAAATGTTGCCTAAGATTATCTGCTTTATCAACTGCTAATTTAAATGAGATAAAGGATCTTGTTTTTATATCAAAGCCTGGTGTGGTGTCCCCCTTTATTGTTGCGCATTATTGAGTCAGTGTGAGTGTGTGCTGCACAAGTGCTTAACACATTGCCTTCGGGTGCCTTCCTACCTCGCGCCAAGCTACCGCGTCGGAATCGGTGACCCCGGTTCTAACACTCTCACTCACTCATAAACAGAGGTCTTTCTTCGTCTATGTACAGTCAAATTTTCAAAAGCTGTGTATACTTCCTTCACATAAAATGGTAATTACAATTGGCCCATATGAGACCACTGCAGAGAGGCCAAGGAATGGGTAACCTGAACACCTTTAAAGCCCACTGACGCACACTCTGAGAAACTTCAGCCTGAACCCCTGAACTCTCAACTGTGCCCCGTCATGAATACCCGCACAACCTCAACTTACCGAGACATCTAGAGGTGACTCAGCTCACAGTATGCACCATACAAGAGTCCTATGTTCCATGAAAAAAATTACAGAACAGTAATCTGGGAAAAGCATATACTCCTGCATAGCCGATATGATTTATCAGAAGGATATTTACAGTCATAGTTGAAAAATCATCAGTGCTTTACCTCTAAAGTAAAGGACATGAATGCAGGACCCTGTAGTGACCTGTTTCAAAGTCAGATGAATTACTCCTCCCTCCAGCTTTTGAAACACACGGCCTCGCGCCACAGTCCCTGCCTCCCTATGGCTGCTGCCGCCTCTGTCTCAGAGCTCAACAAGCATTTGATATGCAATAGGTCTAGCATTTGCGAGAGTTCAAACTATTGGCATTGTAAATGACAATGGGGCATATCAACAAGGGCCGGCGATAAATATCGCAAAGCGCGCTTAGCGCTTGCATATTTATCGCCGGCTATCTCTGTAATTTATCGCCCGGTTAGCGCGTTATCAACAACGCGCATCGCCGAGGCGATAAAATTGCAGAGATAGCATGGATATCGCCGTTTTCCATGGTGGAAAACGGCGATATCCTAGATGATAGGGCCTGTGGCCTTAGCCACAGAATCCACCCCCATGTAAAGTATGCCTTAGTCAGGAATTTAACAGACGTTAAATTCCTGCGTTAAGACATACTTACCGCGATTTAAAACATCGCTACCCACCCTTGTTAATATCGCGAAGCTGCCTTCGCGATATTTTCCCTGGTTGGTTTCACAGCCACGCCTACTTTGCATCTCATTAGCGATGCAAAGGTAGGCGTGCTGGAAACGGGGCTAAGTCAGCAAAACACGCGATAGCGTGTCTTTGCTGATAAGGCGATGGAATTATCGCTGCTTTTCGCCCGAAAACGGACGCAAAAGCGGCGATAATTCCATAGCGCCGCATTGATAATATGCCCCAATGCCTTTTATTTATGTGCTCTGAAAACCTGCAAGCGGTGCGTAAGCAAGCACTTTGGGGCTTATTTATGAGCCCTTGCGTCACTTTTGCGCCGCCGGTGCGTCACTTTTGTGACGCACCAGTGGCGTAAAAATGCACCTGGTTGCGTCATATTTACAAAGTGACGCATCTAGGTAGATGCGTCACTTTGTAAACCCCCTGCGCAACATTATACCTGCACCAGGTATAATGTATGCAAGGGGGGGCGTTTTGACGCAACGAAGAGTCGTAGAAGTGACGCAGTGAAATCTATAAGATTTCACTGCGCCATTTCTTGGACGCTAATGCGTCAAAATCTTACGCCTGCCTCATGGCAGGGGTAAGACTGACGCAGGCTCTAACAACATGGGACTTGCCCATGTGAACGTACACATTGCTGGAGTTGCGTCACTTTTGTGACACACTCCAGCAATGCGTCACTTTTTCGCCTACAGATACGTCAGAAATACTGACGTATCTGTGACTCCTTGCGACATGATGCGTCATACTGTAAATATGACGTATTCAGCATGTCGCAAGGAAGGCTCAATGAAAAGTGACGCATCGCTGTTTTCACGCAGCGATGCGTCACTTTTCATAAATGAGCCCCTTTGTACTTATAGTCGTTGCTTACGAGAAGCAAGGCTGGCTGTAACTGCGCCTCGTTTGCTGCTAGCCATGCTTCTCGTAAGCAAGGACTATAAGTACAAAGTGCTTGTTTATGCACTGCTTGCAGGTTTTCAAAACATTTACAATGCCAATAGTTCAAACTCTTGCGAATGTGAGACCTGTTGCATTGCAAATGCTTGTTGTTTTTATGTCAGTGGTTTTTCGTGTGATGATAGATAACAAGATGTTAAAATATTTGTGGAGATTTTGTCAACACGCTCAGTTTTTAAAGTACTTGTGAGTGATGCAATATTTTGTCTGGGTTTTTATCTTGAGGTCAGTGGTCGGGCTGCATTAAGAAAATAGTATAGGTTCTGTGATGATGTGCGCAAAAGAAGCGAGGTCAAATGCTTTACTTAAAAAACAAAAGAGCATATTTACAAGCCACTTCGCGTCACACTTGCACAACGCAACGTGGTGCAAGAGCGATGTAAATTAAAAAAAGAATTTAGGAAGCCAAGCAAGGCCACTTTACGTGGCCATCAGTGGTTTCATAAATCTCGAGTAATGGAACGTAGCGCAAAACGCTTAATTGCGTTGCTCTGCGCCAGGGAGGCATTTCCATGGGCGTTGCATGGGTGTTTTCACTCAATATCCATGGATTTTTAATGCATTCCCAGATTTACCAGAAGTGGTAGCCCTGGGAATGTGCCAAAAACATAAGCAGGTGAGGCGTAATGAGGAGAAATGTGTTTATTTCTCCTTGTTTTTTTCCTCTTGAATGCAATACACATATAAAAGAAGAAAAAGCCTCATTGGATTGTTTTGCGTCCCGTTCCTTCACAAAAACAATTCTGCTTGTAACTCAGGCAGCCCGTGCGCCATGGTGCAAGGGTGCCTGTGTTGGCGTTAGGCAGCAGTTTCTGCACCAGCGCAGGCAAAGAGCAGGAATGCATCATATATTGATAGATATAGCGTATTGCTACACTCTCCCTTTCACACAGTGCAGCAAGGTGTTACGTTGCATGCAATAATGGTAGTTATGGCCCAATGTTCCAGGAAGATATGTAATGCAGCACTGCAAGGTCCCATAGGTTTAGTCATGTGTGGTGAACAAACATCACACTTAAGACGTCGTGAGAGTTAAGCAGTTCACTTTAATAGAAGAAATACAGTAGAAAAGCGAACCAACACTTGGCAGGCAGCAGCGCTCCGCTGTTATCGCCAACCGTCTCCCCACTCCCCATTGAAAACCCACATTCCATTGACAGGTGTACACGATACCTCGAGGACACGAGGCGTCCTCGAGCTCCCGTGGGCACGAGCTCATCACAACACATCCCCAATCGTTGAATAACAAAACTGAAAACGCAAGAGAAGAGAAAAAGCAAAGGAGACCAAGGGCAGGAGGAAGAGAAAGGAACAGGTAAGTGAAAGAACGACTGGACAACAACGCCCATGACAGCAAGGAACTTTTCAGCATCGTCAAAGAGTTCTCCAACCCCAGCGCCGGAAACAACGACATCACCCCCTCGCAAGACCTCTGCAACTCACTCTCCGCGTTCTTCCACCGCAAGATCACCGACATACATAACAGCTTCGACGCACAAACCACGCACCCTACCGCCGAACCAACGCCCGCCACCACCACCCTCTGCAACTGGACCCCGATCAGCACCGAAGACACCACCCGCACGATGAACTCCATCCACTCCGGATCACCAACCGACCCCTGCCCACACCACGTCTTCAACAAAGCCGACGCCACCATCGCACCCCATCTCCGGGACATCATCAACTCCTCCTTCCACACCGCCACCTTCCCGGAGAGCTGGAAGCACGCCGAGCTTACCGCCCTCCTGAAGAAACCAACGGCGGACCCCACCGACCTCAAGAACTACCGTCCCATCTCGCTCCTTCCGTTTCCGGCCAAAGTCATCGAGAAGACCGTCAACAGACAGCTTGCCGCCTTCCTCGAGACGAATGGATCCCTCGACCCCTCGCAGTCCGGGTTTCGGGCCAACCACAGCACCGAGACCGCCCTTATCGCAGCCACCGACGACATCAGAACCCTAACCGACAACGGGGAAACAGCTGCCCTCATCCTCTTGGACCTCTCCGCGGCGTTCGACACCGTCTGCCACCGCACCCT
This sequence comes from Calotriton arnoldi, assembly GCA_963921515.1. NCBI lineage: Eukaryota > Metazoa > Chordata > Amphibia > Caudata > Salamandridae > Calotriton > Calotriton arnoldi. The sequence continues at coordinate 405,731 of CAWUFW010009960.1, read as the reverse complement.
AGTGAAGCGCCTCAGCAACATCGGAATCCGAGAGAAAGCACTGGAATGGATCATCTCGTTCCTCGCCGGAAGAACCCAGAGAGTCCGCCTCCCCCGTTCAGATCCGAAGCCACCGAAGTCATCTGCGGCGTTCCACAAGGATCTTCACTCAGCCCAACCCTCTTCAACGTCTACATGAGCCCCCTCGCAGCCATCGCACGCCAACACAACCTCAACATCATCTCCTACGCCGACGACACCCAGCTGATCCTCTCCCTCACCAACGACCCCACCACCGCCAGAGCCAACCTACATGACGGGATGAGAGACGTCGCCGACTGGATGAGGAACAGCCGCCTTAAACTGAACTCAGACAAGACGGAAGTCCTCATCCTGGGCTCATCACCCTCCGCCTGGGACGACTCCTGGTGGCCCCCGGCCCTGGGCACCGCGCCCAAGCCAACGGACCACGCACGCAACCTGGGCTTCATCCTGGACTCCTCCCTGTCGATGACCAGACAAGTCAACGCCGTCTCATCTTCATGCTTCAACACCCTGCGCATGCTCCGCAAGATCTTCACATGGATCCCCACTGAAACCAGGAAGACCGTCACCCAGGCACTCGTCACCAGCCGACTGGACTATGGGAACACCCTCTACGCCGGAACCACAGCCAAACTTCAAAAAGACTCCAGCGCATCCAGAACGCCTCCGCACGACTCATCCTGGACATCCCCCGACACAGCCACATCACCGGACACCTGAAAGACCTGCACTGGCTCCCCGTCAGCAAGAGAATCACGTTCAGACTCCTCACCCACGCACACAAGGCCCTCCACGACCTGGGCCCAAAGTACCTCAACGACCGCATGACCTTCTACACGCCCACACGCCAGCTACGATCAACCAGCCACGCCCTCGCCACCGTACCACGCATCCGCAGAACCACCGCTGGAGGAAGATCCTTCTCCTACCTGGCAGCCAAGACCTGGAACTCCCTCCCCACTCACCTTCGGCGAACCCAGGACCATCTCTCCTTCAGGAAGCAGCTCAAGACCTGGCTGTTCGAGCAGTAACTTACCCCCTCCCCCAGCGCCTTGAGACCCTCCCGGGTGAGTAGCGCGCTCTATAAATGCCGTGATTGATTGATTGATTGAAGGAAAAGATGGAAGGCAGAAAAACAAAGAACAGCACAAGAAAGGCTACGAAGTATAATCCTTTAAATACTTGGGTGGTCTACAAACTCTAACCACACTCGAGGTTGCACCATTACCAACATTAGCATCCCTACACTTGGGAAAAACAGTTTCTTCTGGTGTAGCAGGAACTTGTTGACTTTCCCCACGATGGCTAAACTCAACATCATAAATGAACAGGTAGCCACCACAAATCTCTCCTTTTCCCACACCAGAACCACAACCACCTCTTTGGTATAACGCAACCCTACATCGATTCCAGCATTCACCATTTTCAAGAATAACATAAAAATCAAAAGCCTGTAGAACTTTGTAAGGTCCTTTGAATTTAGAAAGACCTCTAGTCGTGCGCCCAGATTTAGGGGCCGATTCCGATTCGGGCCGGAAAAAGTACCGACCGACTCGGAGCCGGAATTCATTCCGACCGACACGTACCGGTGCAGCCCGACCCGCCAAGTACGATGAGAAGCGTGCAAAAGCCGACTGACTCGTACAGAACACAAGCCGAACGTCCGAGCCGCGCGGAAAACAGCAATCCGGCCGGAAAAACAAGCGATTCGAACCGACCGACACGGAACCCGGAACAATTCCGAACGAAACGTACCCGCGAACTCCAACCCGCCAAGTACGATGCAAGGCATGGAAAACACGGCCGATTCGCACGGAGGACAAGCCGTACGACCGACACGCATACAAAAATGCGAGCCGAAGCAACCAAAAACACCGCGACCGACGCGTACGCAGCATAGAAAACAGCACAAACACAGCATGAACGATTCAGAGAAGCCCGTACGAGACAACTGCAGGATCCGACTCGGTCACAAGAACGTCTCCTACATGCACGAAAAGTACAAAGGGAAAATACACAAAAAAGGCCAAACAAGCAATTACAAAGCCAATAAATACTGGGGGGGGGCCAGGGAACAAAGACACACCCACAACTCCACCCATATAAAGGACACAAATCCCTACCATGATCCTTTGCAAATTCTATTTACCTGCCAGCACTCAACAGACAGCAACCACACACCCACAGCTCTTCCTTCACACAAGCCACACACCATCAGCACCCCAACAAATAGCAACCTCACATACACCCAGCAAAACACACACTCACACACCTTCACCTGCACACCAACACACACATCACTCACCATCACCACCCATCACCATGCCCCCAAAGAAGAATCATAAGTTCCTAGATAGTGAATTGGAAGTCCTGGTAGACGAGATCCTCAGGGTAGAGCCACAGCTGTTTGGTGCACTGGTCCAACAGACACCCATCTCGCAGAAAACAAAGATGTGGGAGAGGATCATCAACAGGGTGAACGCACAATCACCATGTTTGCGCACAAAGACTGACATCCAGAACAGGTGGTATGACGTGCGCAGGAGGGTCAGGGAGCTGTTGAAGAAGGACTACCTCTTGAGCCAACACACCGGCAGTGGCCCTCCTGCCAAGCCAGTATACCTCAGGCCCTGGGAGGAGAAGGTGCGGGCCATCCTACCGCCAGTGAGCGTCTATGGACTAGAAAACATCCCAGAGCCTGGTGAGTACACAACAAATGTACACAATATTGTGCCACAATACACACACATCACTGTCAAGAGTTGAGTCAAACCATGCACCCTTAGCAAATACACAGCAACCAGAACAGAATCATCCCAAAATGTGTATGTCAGTCAGATAAACACAACACATGCCATCTCATAGTGACATGTAACTGTGTCATCACATGTACAGACACAACTACAACTACAGCTAGGCAGTGGCACAAATATAACTAACAAACACATCCAGACATGTAGCCACCACTACAACACCACCACACAGTGAAGCCCACAGAAAGAAAAGAATTCTGTGTATGCTGGGCAAGTCAGTGTAGCCAATAGCACCATGGGAGTGGTACTCACAGAGATAGGTCACCCCCACAACTGTCCCATCAACACCACCATGAACCATGCGCACATCACATGGAGTGGAAAACGACTGACAAGATGGCTGACACTGGCTACTGCTGTGGGGAGCACAAGGCCCTGCTGGCAACTGTGCAACAACCAACAGCAGGACACCACTGACTGACATCCTGAAAGACAACTTGCACTCCCTGCAATGCAAGCACGTTCCATGGTGGGATATCTGGCTGGGTGGGAAGGAGGACTCACAGCTCTGACCATAGTTACAAGCACCTCCCCTCACACACACCCTCAACACTAACTCCCCATAAACCACCTGGGAGAATGCATTGCCTCACACTCCAATCATATACCCCATAAAGAACCACAACCCTGGGTCAGGCAGAGTGAAGCACAAGGACACACATGGTACCTGTAGCAGAACTAACCCCAGGATAACACTGTCAGCCATCTTGTCAGCACAGGCACACAACCCCACAGGGAAGCAGAGTCAAAGGGAAGGAAGCATGGGCATGCTGGGAAGTGGGGTGGAGGCAATAGCATGATGGGAATCGTAGTCACAGCTCAACATCCCCCACCCACATGGCCCAGCAAGCTCACACTCACGCATGCACACCCCACAGAGAGTGGACAGGCCCATCAAAGATGTCTGACACTGGTGCTCTGTTGTGGGGAGCACAAGGGCATGCTGGGAACTGCCCACCAACGAACAGCAGGACACCACTGTCAGCCATCTTGCCATTGCTCTCAAACTCACACACAGTGAAGTCCCCCCAAAAGCAAGTAAGTATGGGCATGCTGGGAAGTGGGGTGGAGGCAATAGCATGATGGGAGTGGTAGTCACAGCTCAACATCCCCCACCCACATGGCCCAGGAAGCTCACACTCACGCATGCACACCCCACAGAGAGTGGAAAAGCCCATCAAAGATGTCTGACACTGGTGCTCTGTTGTGGGGAGCACAAGGCCATGCTGGGAACTGCCCACCAACCAACAGCAGGACACCACTGTCAGCCATCTTGCCATTGCTCTCACACTCACACACACTGAAGTCCCCCCAAAAGCAAGTAAGTATGGGCATGCTGGGAAGTGGGGTGGAGGCAATAGCATGATGGGAGTGGTAGTCACAGCTCAACATCCCCCACCCACATGGCCCAGCAAGCTCACACTCACGCATGCACACCCCACAGAGAGTGGAAAGGCCCATCAAAGATGTCTGACACTGGTGCTCTGTTGTGGGGAGCACAAGGGCATGCTGGGAACTGCCCACCAACCAACAGCAGGACACAACTGTCAGCCATCTTGCCATTGCTCTCACACTCACACACAGTGAAGTCCCCCCAAAAGCAAGTAAGTATGGGCATGCTGGGAAGTGGGGTGGAGGCAATAGCATGATGGGAGTGGTAGTCACAGCTCAACATCCCCCACCCACATGGCCCAGCAAGCTCACACTCACGCATGCACACCCCACAGAGAGTGGAAAAGCCCATCAAAGATGTCCGACACTGGTGCTCTGTTGTGTGGAGCACAAGGGCATGCTGGGAACTGCCCACCAACCAACAGCAGGACACCACTGTCAGCCATCTTGCGATTGCTCTCACACTCACACACACTGAAGTCCCCCCAAAAGCAAGTAAGTTTGGGCATGCTGGGAAGTGGGGTGGAGGCAATAGCATGATGGGAGTGGTAGTCACAGCTCAACATCCCCCACCCACATGGCCCAGCAAGCTCACACTCACGCATGCACACCCCACAGAGAGTGGAAAAGCCCATCAAAGATGTCTGACACTGGTGTTCTGTTGTGGGGAGCACAAGGGCATGCTGGGAACTGCCCACCAACCAACAGCAGGACACCACTGTCAGCCATCTTGCCATTGCTCTCACACTCACACTCAGTGAAGTCCCCCCAAAAGCAAGTAAGTATGGGCATGCTGGGAAGTGGGGTGGAGGCAATAGCATGATGGGAGTGGTAGTCACAGCTCAACATCCCCCACCCACATGGCCCAGTAAGCTCACACTCACGCATGCACACCCCACAGAGAGTGGAAAAGCCCATCAAAGATGTCTGACACTGGTGCTCTGTTGTGTGGAGCACAAGGGCATGCTGGGAACTGCCCACCAACCAACAGCAGGACACCACTGTCAGCCATCTTGCCATTGCTCTCACACTCACACACACTGAAGTCCCCCCAAAAGCAAGTAAGTATGGGCATGCTGGGAAGTGGGGTGGAGGCAATAGCATGATGGCAGTCGTAGTCACAGATATTGGTCACCCCCACAACTGTCCTATCAACACCACCCTGAACCATGCGCACATCACAGGGAGTGGAAAACAACTGACAAGATGTCTGACACTGGCTACTGCTGTGGGGAGCAGAAGGCCCTGCTGGCAACTGTGCACCAACCAACAGCAGGACACCACTGACTGACATCCTGAAAGACAACTTGCACTCCCTGCAATGCAAGCACGTTCCATGGTGGGATATCTGGCTGGTTGGGAAGGAGGGCCTGATGTCAACCAAATACAACCAATGCAGACCATGTTCACACCCCAACATTCACATAGAAATGCCCAAATAATGCAGGACAATGTGCTACACCAATATCAACCCCTGACTGTGACAACTTAGGACAATGCAATGTACAGGCCCACATCCAGAGGCACAGTCACAACTGTCAGGTGTGTCAACCATTGATGCCTGCAGAAACATAACATACATTGTGTGTGTCTCCCAAAAACAGGTGATGATGGGGACACAGCAGCAGACGCTGAGGAGTCCCCGTCCCAGGCTCAAGAGGATACGGAGCTCACTGGTGTGGAACAGCCTCTGCCCTCCTCGGATGAAGAAGACCTACCTGGCACCTCCGGAGCAAGTCATCATGCAGCACCAGCAGGACCACCAGCTGCACCCACCCCTCCAACGACTGTCAACACACATACCACCCCTGCCGACATGGACAGAACAAGGAGCACCACCACCACCAGCACAGGGACCCAGGACCAACGTGGGGCCATGGACACCAACACCACCAACAACGCTCAAGGGGGACCAGGGTCACCTGTGCGTGCCACCTCAGGTACTGCACGTGTCGCCAGGGGTGGTGGGAGGGGTGGGAGACAGAGGTCGCTGCTCGCAGAGGTGTCTGGAGCGCATGATGACCCACAACTGGCACGCATAGCCGATGCGTACCAGTCCAGCACCGGAGATCTCAGCCAGGTAGTGGGGCTCCTCAGGGACATCAAACAGCAGCAGGCTGCCCATCATGCCCGCTTGGACTCACACATGTCCCGCGTGGAGTCCAAGTGGGACACACTGCAAGAGATGACGGCGGTGCATCGGGACATATTACAATGCCTCCTCCAGATGAGCAGCAACCAGTCAACACCTCCCTGTGTGCCAACAACATCTGGTGCTGAAACAACTGCTACTGCCACAGGGAGGGAGGGTGACTCTGGCGGAGAGTCCCCTGCACCGCAGCAGCCTGCACTTGAGGGGCCCCCCCGCAAAGAAGAGGGGTCGTCCGAGGAGGGGCAAGTGAGAGGCCGATGGCCATGTGCAAACACCAGGAAGCCTAAACCTGTTCTGGATAATCACCTTTGTGCGCAAACTGTTCACCCTGTTGACTGCAACACAACTCCCACACAAGACATGGGGAGTACAAGTTGGACCAATGTCTCAGACGACTGTGGACCCGATACAGGGGATTTTTGCTACCAGGACTTCCAATTCATCTAGGAACTTATGATTGCAATCTAAATGTACAGCACTCACCATCCTGTGCACTATTCACACAAATGTATCACAATAAACACACTAATACACCATACTTGCCTCTGTTGTGATTCCAACGTGGTTACTGTCATGGGGATGATGATCTGCTAAATTACACTGTGTATGTGAACTGCAACAGCAAGTACAACACAGGCATGTGGGTCATGGCAACATGACACATATGAGGGAGACACACCACCAGGGCTACACAACACATACACACCTAGCCATCTGACTCATTGCCTACACTGATGTTGCCAGGAAAGACGGTGCAATGCACAGACACCACACCTATTCACAGTCTTAGTCAAGTAGCCAACTGGTGCAGTAAGCAAATGTCAGTCAAATGTGTGACCACAGACAAAGCACATCACAAAGTGAAGCACAGGTTTATTACACATTTGCAACATGTCGTAACCACTACAGATGCAAGGTAATCCCACCTGGCAGCGGGCACACAGTCAACAAGTGTAGAAGGAAGGAAGTCCATGGGTGTGGCGCACATCACCTGTAGGGACACGACAGCTACCACCCTGGAAGTCGAATCACGGTGTCGGGGATCACAGTTGACCACACAACTCTGAAAGTACCCTGAGAAGGACAGAAATGACACACAGTCAAAAGCACTGAAGAACAGGACAGAACTGCAATACTCATGCACAATACATGTCACAAGATACCCACCCAGGACCAAGTTAGCATGTCAACACTGTTGGGGAGTACAGACTACCTGTAAGCACACATCGCTACATGCATACAGTCATGTAGCCCATGGACACACTCAAACAGCACCAGAGCACCACCAACACATATCATGCAAACTCACATCATTGACATGACACCTCTGGATACTCACATTCAGCTGAAGAAGTTAGTGATGAGCTGTGTGCGGACATCACCATCATCATCATCATCATCACTGGCATCATGGTCCAGGCCAGGATCCTCCACAGGTGGCGGATGTTGGTCATCGTCATCCTGGATGAGAGGCAACTCCTTCCGCACTGCCAGGCTGTGTAGCATGCAGCAGACGATGACAATCTTGCACACCTTTGCTGGGGCATATGGGAGGGACCCTCCTGTCTTGTCCAGGCAGCGGAAGCGGCTCTTCAGGAGACCAAAAGTCCGCTCAATAACTCTCCTGGTCCGACCATGTGCCTCATTGTAGCGCATCTGGGCTGGGGTCACAGGGTTCCTGAGGGGTGTCAGTAACCACGGCATGTTGGGGTATCCCGAGTCACCTACGGACAGACAAGTGCACATTAGCTGACTTGGAAAAGTGGGCGGAATACTACAGATCAGAACACACACAATGGTACAAAGTCAGTACACACCGACAAGCCAGGCACGCTGGTTCTGCATATGTGCCATCATCCTCGGGATGCGACTACTCCTCACCTCGAAGGCATCGTGTGCTGAACCAGGGAAACGGGCATACACGTGTGAGATGCTCATATCTGCAAGACAGACCACCAGTGCATTGACCGAGTGGTAGTGTTTGCGGTTCCTGTATGCCTGCTCATGTGCCTGTGGTGGTACCAAAGCCACATGTGTCCCATCAATGGAGCCAATGACATGCGGCATCCTCCCCAGGGCATAGAAGTCACTCTTCACGTCAGTGAGTCGTTGGAGTCTAGGGAAATAGATGTACTGGTTCAGGTATATCAACATACCCTCCAAAACATCGCGGAGCACACGGCTGAACATGGTCTGTGACATCTCACCAGCATTCCCCACTGTGTGTTGAAAGGTACCGGTGGCAAAGAAGTGTAGGGCTGCCATCACCTTCACCTTGGGGGTCAGCGCTGTAGGATACGGCCGGCCAGGTTGCAAATGTGGGTCCAACCGCACAGCCAAATCCTCAATCAGCTGCCTGGTGAAGCGGTACCGTCGGATGCTGTCACGTTCCACCATCGTTGCCAGGTCAGGGAATGGTCTAAGGACAGCTGGTGCCCTGCAGTGCATAGGTGAAGAAAGCAAGATTGTCAGTCACCCCACATATGTGGCAGAGAACACACTCAATATCACATGATACATCATTATGAGGCACAAGTAGATGATGTGTGCAGTTCCGTAAGGACATGTATGGCACATACATGGCCAACATCTGACATCACAGTTCAACAAGTGGCATCAATAAGTCCCAGGTTGTGCCATTGGATATCATGAGGCCGTGTCACAGTTCCCATCTCCTGCTGCCACGTTACAAACACCCCACACAGTGACATGTGAGGACAGATGTGCCCCAGGCATCACAGCTCAACGACAGGTAGATTCCCAGGGACCCTGTATTGCCACATGGACACTGGCATGACATGGAGTATCATGTATACACCACAGCAAAACAACCATGACCCCCACAGGCATTGGTCCCTCTTGGCTCGGCAGGACAGACATGGACGTCTGTGACATACACACGCACAACATCAAAGTCCATGCACAAACAACGTGGATGTGGAGACTGTCTCCCATTGTGCACATGAAATCAGAGACATTGTAAACACTACATGCACACAGACTGTGGAGGACCATCACTATTGTGCCAATGGGTCACCCTGGGTTAAACATACCGCCCCACATGGGACTCAGGGGGTATGTGAGATGACATACACATACACCACCGTGAAATGTGAACATGGCACATGCACAGATATGAACAGTTGCACATCACAGTGGTCATGTACACGAAACACCAAGGATTCTGTCCCCATGAACATGTGCACAACCTGGGGGTGGCTGCCCCCAAGTGACACCCACAGAACAACATGTTCACCACCATACACGGAATAGGAAATGCAGCCTTACAAGCCTTAGGATACAGTTTGGACAGGCTGTGGTGTTGTAGGTGTGCCCCTCACTCCCTGGGAGGTATATGTGGCTAGCATATGTTCACCTGTGACAGGCATGGTGACATATGCCAGTGACTTGTACAGGGATGCGTTGAACAGCAATGGACCGATCGGTGCGCCCGGCCGGCCCATTGCATTCAATGTGTGCGGGTACGCGTTGTACCCTTGGAACGCGTTGAACAGCAATGGACCGATCGGTGTGCCCGGCCGGCCCATTGCATTCAATGTGTGCGGGTACGCGTTGTACCCTTGGAACGTGTTGAACAGCAATGGACTGATCGGTGCGCCCGGCCGGCCCATTGCATTCAATGTGTGCGGGTACGCGTTGTACCCTTGGAACGCGTTGAACAGCAATGGACCGATCGGTGTGCCCGGCCGGCCCATTGCATTCAATGTGTGCGGGTACGCGTTGTATCCTAGGTACGCGTTGAACAGCAATGGACCGATCGGTGCGCCCGGCCGGCCCATTGCATTCAATGTGTGCGGGTACGCGTTGTACCCTTGGAACGCGTTGAACAGCAATGGACCGATCGGTGCGCCCGGCCGGCCCATTGCATTCAATGTGTGCGGGTACGCGTTGTACCCTTGGAACGCGTTGAACAGCAATGGACCGATCGGTGTGCCCGGCCGGCCCATTGCATTCAATGTGTGCGGGTACGCGTTGTATCCTAGGTACGCGTTGAACAGCAATGGACCGATCGGTGCGCCCGGCCGGCCCATTGCATTCAATGTGTGCGGGTACGCGTTGTACCCTTGGAACGCGTTGAACAGCAATGGACCGATCGGTGTGCCCGGCCGGCCCATTGCATTCAATGTGTGCGGGTACGCGTTGTACCCTTGAGACGTGTTGAACAGCAATGGACTGATCGGTGCGCCCGGCCGGCCCATTGCATTCAATGTGTCGCGAGTACGCGTTGTACCCTTGGAACGCGTTGAACAGCAATGGACCGATCGGTGTGCCCGGCCGGCCCATTGCATTCAATGTGCGCGGTACGCGTTGTATCCTAGGTACGCGTTGAACAGCAATGGACCGATCGGTGCGCCCGGCCGGCCCATTGCATTCAATGTGTGCGGGTACGCGTTGTACCCTTGGAACGCGTTGAACAGCAATGGACCGATCGGTGCGCCCAGCCGGCTCATTGCATTCAATGTGTGTGGGTACGCGTTGTATCCTAGGTACGCGTTGAACAGCAATGGACCGATCGGTGTGCCCGGCCGGCCCATTGCATTCAATGTGTGCGGGTACGCGTTGTATCCTAGGTACGCGTTGAACAGCAAAAGACCGATCGGTGCGCACCCATTGGCTATGGCCTGGCCTGGCAACGGACGCGTATTCAAAATTTGAACAAGTCTGATGCTGTAAATTCAGTTGGTCACCCACAACAATGTTGCAAAATCATGGGTGTCATGAAGTTGAAGATTTGAAGGATGCTGTGGGCATGTGTAAGTGGTGCAATTCCATGGATTGGCCAGATTCAGAAGATGCAAACGACTTGGACCTATCACTTTGGACACATGGGACAGTATCTGCCTCTGCAGCACCCATATAATGCTGGCTGTTCCCCTGAGAGCTCACTTGCCTGCACTACATGCTCCAGGACGACATCTGCCACCACACTGCTGCTGTCTCTGCCCCCTCTGGACCCTGCAATGGCACGTACTGTGGAGAGAGCCCCAGCCTTCAGCACTGAGGAGAACCAGGCCCTGCTGGACAGCCTACTTCCACAGTACAGCAAGCTGTATGGGACACCAGGGGAGCAGGTGAGTGTTCTGTGCACTGTCTTTCTAAATGTGCATGTTGTCTGACTAGCAAGGCTAAAAGTCTGCACGCCACTGGCTAGCAGGCTCACTGAGTAGTTGTCACCCCCCATAGTGTGTTGTGACATGCACTGTACAGGTATGGTGCAGTGACAGTGCATTTAAACAAGGTTTTACTTCCCAGGCAATGATACCATGTAGTAACTGCTGGCATACTGTCCATGGCCATCGTTGCACTGCCTGTGTACATCATGTGCCCTTGTGATTGAGACATGTATATCCAACTGTGTCATGCACGGATATGTTGCATGTGTAGTAATGTCCTTTTCACTTTGTCATCCTCACAGGTTGATGCCCATCGGAAGCAGGAGATCTGGAAGGACATCGTCCGGGCAGTCCGGGCCGTGGGGGTCTACAAGAGCCGGATCCGCAACTGCCAGAAGAGGTGGCAGGACCTTCGGGGCTGGACCCGGAGGATTGCAAGGGTCCAGCTGAAGTTGTCGCCTCCTCGCAGGAGGGGCGGAAACCGGACCCTGACCCCCCACATGCTCCAGATCCTGGCGGTGGTGTTTCCAGAGCTGGATGGGCAGCTGAAGGCCAGAGAGCAGCAAGGAGGGGGTGAGTCAAAGACTGCACTGTGAACTCTGTATAACATGCTATGTGCCCTCCTCTGGCCTGGTTAAACTTCCACAGTACATCAGTCATGTGGTCCAGGACCCATGTCCCTCTATTGTGCACTGCCCACTCCTCATCTGATACCCAGGTGTGGCCCTTACAGTCAGGGAATTGTGTCACTTGGGTACTGTGTCCTTGCAGTTTGCTTGACTCAAGGTGGGGGACAGCATCTGTTTCCCTAACTCTGTGGTGGGCATCATGGGTGGGTCCATTGCTTACACAATGCCTGTGTTCTGACATGTAATCTGCGTGTTACTTTGATATGTGGTCCAATTGCTGAGCTGATCCACCACATGTGCCTGGGGTATCTGGCACACACCCATGCTGCGGGTGGGAACAATGTTTGGGCCCCAGTAGTGTGTATATTACGTGTGTCACACATATTTAGCCAGCTGCCTACTGACCAGGGCTCATCCCTCATTCATGTGGGGCAGGACAGTCATGCCTACTCCAGGCCATACAATACACTCTGTACTCCCACTCCCGTGTATCAGCTGACACGTTGCGTGCAGTGATTTGTCCCCTCAGGTGTCTGCCTCTGTGTCAGTGTGCTGTGTCTTCGTTGTCAGGTCTGCTGGGGTGTTTCTCGGTTGGGGCTCAGCATGCCACTGGAGATGTGACCATAGGAGACGATACTTGTGTGACACATAGGTGTTTGATCAGCTGACCGTGCAGACTGGGGTATGCGAATGTGAAGTTCAGGCAGCTGTTTCCCATTCACAGCAGATTGTGAGGTGCTCAGGTTCAGAGGGTAGTGTTACAGGTCTCCCATATGTCCAATCGGTATGACATGGACAGATGAGGGTTCAGATGATGTGGTGTGTGGGGGATGTACATGTGCACTTGTTCAGCTCCAGGACTTGCATTCCCCATGACCTACTATTGTGACACAGTGCAGAGTGTTGTTGTCTGGCTGCCCTGCCCATGTGACTGGAGACAGTGATGTATGACTTAGCAGGCATGCCTGTGCCATGGCATGTGACTTCCTATTAGTGATCCTGCAGGGGAGTGACATGTGCTACATGCACACCATTGTGGCAATGGCTATCAGGACATGGGTGCATCATGGTGTCTGTCGTCGGTCAGCATCACATGCATTTCCTATTAGACTCTGGCCATCCCTTTCATCCGGACACCTGTACTGACTCAGTGGCAAGAGTTGTGACATGCTTCACCGTGTTCTCTGCACTGTCCAACTACTGTGTAGGTGGTGCATGTGTCCACACTGGGGTATTGCCATCCAACAGACACCAGACAGATGGGTGCAAGGGCAGGTGGGATGTTAGTGCCATGGTTGATCATCAGACTGACAATTGCCTTCTCCTGTTCAGTTTGGGCACTTTTAGCAATGTTCAACTAATGATGCCAGGGCTTGCTCTGTAATGTGCTGTACTTACTGTGGTGTGTGCGTTCGGTGCAGGTGAATGATGTCTGTCTGTTTCCCTATTGATTGCAGATACATCCACGGCCACAGGAGGGGACAGCTCCACGGACCTGGAGGAGCCGCAGAGCCAGACTGGGTCAGCAGCCGAGGAGTGGTCGGAGGGACCCAGTGGCACGGAGGGCGAGGGGAGCCACACCGAGCAGTCCTCAGCACCATCCACCTCAGCTGAGGACCACAGCAGTTCGGAGGATGACTCCCTTATGGAGGCGGGTGTCAGCAGCCACCACACCCCAGCTAGTGTTGCTGTCCCCGCCACCACCACCACCACCACCGCCCTCCCATCGGCTCCCATTCCCGTGGACCGTGGAGGCTCCCATGTTCGGGAGCATGTCTCCTTTGGGCCAGGCACCGCACCCCCTGCCCCTGTGTCCCCTGCTGCCCTGAGTGAGGAGTCTGTGTACCTCCTTCGCCAGCTCCATGTAGGGCAGACAGCGATGCTGACTGTCCTCCATGCACACATCGCTCTGTTGACTCAGCTGGTGTCGTTCATGGAGGGCATCACATCGGGCATGTCTGCCCTACAGAGGGGCAATAGGTCCATGGACTCCTCCCTGACGGCAGCAGTGTCCCTCCTCCGACAGTCCCTCACCCCTCCTGCCTCTGCCCCATCCACACTACCCAGCACCTTACCCGTCCCAAGCACACACACACCGGCACAGGCACACACCAGCACAGACACATGCAGCACACAGACACACACGCCACAAACAAGACGCACACGTACGCACAGTCAGGGGACTGAAACCACACTCACAGGGGATGGGGCCCAGGCACACACACACGCATCCACGAGCACTGCGCAGTCCTCAGTTGCCTCTCCCTCCAAAACCCCCTCCCTTGCCTCACCTGCAACCTCAAAGACACAGCGGCTCTTCCTCTATGACGTCGGCCTCATCCCCTCCGATCAAGCTGATCCAGCATTCAGGGGGAAGAGGAAGCCCACCCACACGGAGCAAAGTGCCCCTCGCCCCCGGACACCCTCCCCCAGGCGCAGACCGACTGACGCCCCCACCCGCAAGTCCCCCCGGAGCCGGAAGAGCAAGACCCCGCCGCCGCCCTGCAGCTCAGGCACCAAGTCTCCTTCCTCCATCCCTCAGGCCCCCACTCCACAGGTGCCCCCACCACACCCTGCCCCAGGTTCCCCCACCCACAGATACACCATCCCCAAAATGATCAGGCCTTCTCCCCCTGCCACTTGCTCTCCCAGCACCACACCCCCGCTGCGCTTGTCTGTGCCACTGGTGTGGTGAGGGTGTCCTCCCCCTCTGTCCTGCCCACCTTGCCTGATCCCCATTCTCCTCCCCTGGAGGTAGGCACTGCAGTGGAGTCCACTACCACCCTGTCTGACTTGGGCACTGCAGTGGCGGACCTGTCCACTCCATCTGCACGGTCCACTGCAGTCGTGCCAGCACACACACCATCTGAGTCATGCCCCCCAGTTGTGCCGGCACACACCATGTCAGACACCTCCACTGCAGTTGTCAGTGGCTCTCCAGCACCCACCAGCCCTTCCCTGCCTCCTCCTGGTGAGCCCTGATCCTGTCCCAGCGGTGCCTGGCCTGCCCCCCCTGTTGCCCCTCCTAGTGGATTGTCCCTGGTTTTGATCAGTGCAGGCATGCGTAGGGTGACATCTGACACTGTCACCCTGTTTTGACTTTCTTGAAGGACTGGCCATTGGCCTTTGTTGATTCCTTACATTTTTTCAAGTATTGAACCCACATATGCAGAATAAAGCAACTTTCTGTTCTCTAGTGCTTTTACTTCTGATGTACATGATGTTGATGATGCTAACCATGCCCTTGCTGCAGTGATGGTGATATTTGGTCTCATGAAAATGAAGTGTTACTGTGCAGGGACCCATGTGGTCCAGGGGGACTGTGTCCTATCCTGTGGTGTATCCATGTCATCCTTAACAGCATCTGAGGGTGTCATGTTTTCAATATTTGGCAATGGGATTTCCTACTTACATTAGCAATGTCACATCTGTGGCTTCCACCCCTGCACATCTGTTGTGCTTGCCATTGTTCAATTAGTCTACTTCCCTGACCGTGTGGCCATCTCCACTGGACATGCAGGTTTGGGCATCAATGGGGAAGGACTCATCTGTGTTGTCAGTGCAACTTGCTATACATGTGTGTTGGATCTGTGCTGATGATTTCGTTGACACTCCCATGACCAGGCTGATGTGATGGGAGCCTTGATTTGGTGCTAATTGTTGACTGTCTGACCAAGTGTTCTGCTGACATGATGGAGCCCTACTGATGCGACATATGGCACAGCTTTCCTCATACAGGAGTGGAGTCCCCTCATGGCAGTGTGTACTCCTGTGACATCGCCTGCGCCCAAGGTGTGTGTTGTATGAGCATGTCTGTGTGTTCACTTCCATTTTGCTGTGCATGCTGGGATCCCGAGTGATGTTCCTGTTTGTGATGCTTGCTGAGTTGACCTATGTTCCCCCAAAGTCTTCTCCCTGGGTCCTCTGTGATGCGGGTGCATGGCACATTACTGGTCATCAGGGTGTCACCCATAGGTGTGTTTGCTGTCAGGGCTGAGTTTGTGGGCAGTCGCTTATGGGTCGCAGTCAGGATTCCCCTTGGCACTTGTTGTTTACTCCTGTAATGTGATTTCCTGTTTGTGTTAGCTTTCATTGATTGTGACACGTTGTGTGTGTGACTGCTGGCACTCCTCAGGGTCAGGGCTGCAATGTTGGTAGTTGTCTATGTGTGTTCTTTGTGGGTGACCTTGGCTTCTTCATTGGTGTGTGACTGTGGCTGGGATCCCATCGGTTGGTGTGGTGTTGCCGTCATGTCCATGTACAGCATAGTGTGCAGTGTGTCAGACATTCAGGAGTCTTGTTGAGTGGCCATGTGTGCTGTGTTTCTGCACCTTGCTTCCCAACCACCCCCCTCGGATTGTCATGTGTGCATGTGCAATGTCACCAGTGCATGTGAGCTTCACTGCTGCACATTGTTGGAGCTCGAGGTGTGTGGTGTTGAGTGTGTGCAGATGAGAGTTGTTGCCAGGCAAGACCCCTGCCTCCATGTTGGCCTTGGCTTACTGGCCGTGCTGATTGATTTGTGCTTGTGTAGGTGTGCTGGTGGTTTGTGGCTCAGGATACATGACTGTGGTTCACAGTGTGAACGACATCTAGCTTTGTCATCACAGTGGGATTGTAATGCAGCCCAGGGTCACCACATTGTGGGGGCCCTGGGGGTAGTGCTGTGGTGTCTCGGTGTCTTACTGTGTCTGTTGCTGTTCCTACATGCTTGTGTGACATGTGTGATTTGTGCTCCCTCTCATCTGACAATGCCTGATTGCCCACATAGGGGATTTGGATCCATGAGTTACCTTTGTGTGGCACTGTATGCACATCTGTGTGTTTGGTATTCAGGCCTCCTCATGTGTTGTGTGGTTGCCTGGGGACACTGGTTCCCCCTCACCTGTTGTGTTTGATGTGCAGTGTGGGTCTGCCTGTTTGTGTTTGTGCATCTGCACCACTGCATTGGCATATCTTTAGTGTGCCATTGGCTGTATGTTGTTTGGTGTGTTTCCCCTGCTGTCCTTGGGACTCCTAAGTCATCAGTCAGCACAATGATCATAGTTTGTGTGTCACATTGCTGCCATGGTATGGTATCTGTTCACCTGACATCTACAGTCTCCACAGGGTATCTGCATTTGTGTGTCCATTGGTGCAAATATGTGTGTATGCATTCTGATGGTCACTTCTGTCATAGTGTCATTGATGAATGTTGACAGTGTCAGCCCCCATGGGTGATGTTTGTCTGCACATTGCCAAAGGTATGTCTTATTTGCACTGCACTGTTTGCCTCCCCAAATCTATGTTGCAATGGGACACAAGCACTACTTTGCCACTGATGTGTTTGTTGTTCTGTGACCAGGAATCATCCATGCAGTTTGCCAGTTGCAGATTTTTCTTTGTTCACACTTACATTTTGGTCACTGTGTTGATGGGGGTTTGGACCCCATTGCCACAATGTTCAAAATGTGCTTCAGCTATAGACCCCACACTTACATTTTGGTCACTGTGATGATGGGGGTTTGGACCCCATTGCCACAATGTTCAAAATGTGCTTCAGCTATGGACCCCACACTTACATTTTGGTCACTGTGATGATGGGGGTGTGGACCCCATTGCCACAATGTTCAAAATGTGCTTCAGCTATGGACCCCACACTTACATTTTGGTCACTGTGATGATGGGGGTTTGGACCCCATTGCCACAATGTTCAAAATGTGCTTCAGCTATGGACCCTACACTTACATTTTAGTCACTGTGATGATGGGGGTTTGGACCCCATTGCCACAATGTTCAAAATGTGCTTCAGCTATGGACCCCACACTTACATTTTGGTCACTGTGATGATGGGGGTTTGGACCCCATTGCCACAATGGTCATGGCCTGCTTGCATTGTGGGGGCCACACACATTTATGTGTGGCACATGTGATAGGGGGTCACATTGTATGTTCAAAGTCGTGTTCAGTGTTGTAGGCATTTGACACAGTCTACACACGCTTGTCATGGTGTTGGGGGGGATGTCTTTATGTTGCATTCTTTATGTTGGTGTGTGCTTGTTGTGTCATGTATTAGCCATCCTGTGAGTGGGGGTGTTGTTGGTGGTAGGCATCTTGCACCCCCTGGGTAAAGGTGGTAGTAGTGGTAGGCATCCAGCCCCCCCTGGGTAGAGGTGGTAGTAGTGGTAGGCATCTGGCACCCCCTGGGTAAAGGTGGTAGTAGTGGTAGGCATCCAGCCTCCCCTGGGTAAAGGTGGTAGTAGTGGTAGGCATCCAGCCCCCATGGGTAGAGGTGGTAGTAGTGGTAGGCATCTGGCACCCCCATGGGTAGAGGTGGTAGTAGTGGTAGGCATCCAGCCTCCCCTGGGTAGAGGTGGTAGTAGTGGTAGGCATCCAGCCCCCCCTGGGTAGAGGTGGTAGTAGTGGTAGGCATCTGGCACCCCCTGGGTAAAGGTGGTAGTAGTGGTAGGCATCCAGCCCCCCCCCTGGGTAGAGGTGGTAGTAGTGGTAGGCATCTGGCACCCCCTGGGTAAAGGTAGTAGTAGTCGTAGGCATCCAGCCTCCCCTGGGTAAAGGTGGTAGTAGTGGTAGGCATCCAGCCCCCCCTGGGTAGAGGTGGTAGTGGTGGTAGGCATCTGACACCCCCATGGGTAGAGGTGGTAGTAGTGGTAGGCATCTGGCACCCCCATGGGTAGAGGTGGTAGTGGTGGTAGGCATCTGGCACCCCCATGGGTAGAGGTGGTAGTAGTGGTAGGCATCTGGCACCCCCATGGATAGAGGTGGTAGTAGTGTTAGGCATCTGGCACCCCCTGGGTAAAGGTGGTAGTAGTGGTAGGCATCCAGCCCCCCCTGGGTAGAGGTGGTAGTGGTGGTAGGCATCTGGCATCCCCATGGGTAGAGGTGGTAGTAGTGACAGGCATCCAGCCCCCCCTGGGTAGAGGTGGTAGTAGTGGTAGGCATCTGGCACCCCCATGGGTAGAGGTGGTAGTGGTGGTAGGCATCTGGCACCCCCATGGGTAGAGGTGGTAGTAGTGGTAGGCATCTGGCACCCCCATGGATAGAGGTGGTAGTAGTGGTAGGCATCTGGCACCCCCTGAGTAAAGGTGGTAGTAGTGGTAGGCATCCAGCCCCCCCTGGGTAGAGGTGGTAGTGGTGGTAGGCATCTGGCACCCCCATGGGTAGAGGTGGTAGTAGTGACAGGCATCCAGCCCCCCCTGGGTAGAGGTGGTAGTAGTGGTAGGCATCCAACCCCCCCTGGGTAGAGGTGGTAGTAGTGGTAGGCATCTAGCCCCCCTGGGTAGAGGTGGTAGTAGTGGTAGGCATCTGGCACCCCCAGGGTAAAGGTGGTAGTAGTGGTAGGCATCCAGCCTCCCCTGGGTAAAGGTGGTAGTAGTGGTAGGCATCCAGGCACCCCTGGGTAAGGGTGGTAGTAGTGACAGGCATCCAGCCCCCCATGGGTAGAGGTGGTAGTGGTGGTAGGCATCTGGCACCCCCATGGGTAGAGGTGGTAGTAGTGGTAGGCATCTGGCACCCCCATGGGTAGAGGTGGTAGGCATCTGGCACCCCCTGGGTAAAGGTGGTAGTAGTGGTAGGCATCCAGCCCCCACTGGGTAAGGGGGGTAGTAGTGGTAGGCATTCAGCCCCCCCTCGGTAAGGGGGGTAGTAGTGGTAGGCATCCAGCCCCCCTGGGTAAGGGTGGTAGTAGTGACAGGCATCCAGCCCCCCATGGGTAGAGGTGGTAGTGGTGGTAGGCATCTGGCACCCCCATGGGTAGAGGTGGTAGTCATCTGGCACCCCCATGGGTAGAGGTGGTAGTAGTGGTAGGCATCTGGCACCCCCATGGATAGAGGTGGTAGTAGTGGTAGGCATCCAGCCCCCCCTGGGTAGAGGTGGTAGTGGTGGTAGGCATATGGTACCCCCATGGGTAGAGGTGGTAGTAGTGACAGGCATCCAGCCCCCCCTCGGTAGAGGTGGTAGTAGTGGTAGGCATCCAGCCCCCCCTGGGTAGAGGTGGTAGTAGTGGTAGGCATCCAGCCCCCCCTGGGTAGAGGTGGTAGTAGTGGTATGCATCCAGCCCCCCCTGGGTAGAGGTGGTAGTAGTGGTAGGCATCTGGCACCCCCTGGGTAAAGGTGGTAGTAGTGGTAGGCATCCAGCCTCCCCTGGGTAAAGGTGGTAGTAGTGGTAGGCATCCAGCCCTCCCTGGGTAAGGGTGGTAGTAGTGACAGGCATCCAGCCCCCATGGGTAGAGGTGGTAGTGGTGGTAGGCATCTGGCACCCCCATGGGTAGAGGTGGTAGTAGTGGTAGGCATCTGGCACCCCCATGGGCATCTGGCACCCCCTGGGTAAAGGTGGTAGTAGTGGTAGGCATCCAGCCCCCACTGGGTAAGGGGGGTAGTAGTGGTAGGCATTCAGCCCCCCCTGGGTAAGGGGGGTAGTAGTGGTAGGCATCCAGCCCCCCCTGGGTAAGGGTGGTAGTAGTGACAGGCATCCAGCCCCCCATGGGTAGAGGTGGTAGTGGTGGTAGGCATCTGGCACCCCCATGGGTAGAGGTGGTAGTAGTGGTAGGCATCTGGCACCCCCATGGGTTGAGGTGGTAGTAGTGGTAGGCATCTGGCACCCCCTGGGTAAAGGTGGTAGTAGTGGTAGGCATCCAGCCCCCACTGGGTAAGGGGGGTAGTAGTGGTAGGCATTCAGCCCCCCCTGGGTAAGGGGGGTAGTAGTGGTAGGCATCCAGCCCCCCCTGGGTAAGGGTGGTACTAGTGGTAGGCATCCGGGCCCCTATGTGTATATGTGGCATTGGTGATGGCCATCCCGCCCCTATGGTGCTGCTGTTGCTGGTGTAAGTAATTTCTGCATCCCTCTGTGTGTGTGTGATATGTCGTGTACGTGTTGTTTGTTTTTGTGGCTGGTGTCGGACTTACCTTCTGCGCCGTACGCGTCCGTGCCTGTTCCGGTAGTAGATATAGAATATTGGTAGGATCGGAACGATGGGATTCATGGTTGGTTCGTCTCGTTCGTCTTTCTCGTTGCTTCGCCTCGTCCTCGTCGCTGGCATGTTCGTCTCGTAGCCGTGGATCATGTTGTGGCGCGAATCTGAGCTTATGCGCGCCTCTCTCGGAAGCTTTGACGTGCCGGACGTAGCGACGGGTTCGGCGCGTACGGGAAGCGCATCGTACTTGTCCAGACGGACGGGGCTGCATTTTGACTTCCGTGCGAGTCGATTCTGCGTTTCCGGATTCGGCACGGTCGGGGAACAGGACCTGGATTGGGTGAGTCAGACTGGGTCGGAATCTATGCTGTTGTGCGCATTGTACTTGCTCGTTCGGAATGATTGGCGGATCGGTCGGGAAACAGGCATTCGCATGGCTTTTTTCCCGACCGAATGGTGTTAGGTGCGCCTCCGACCGAGATCGGAATCGGCCCCTTAATCTTAACCCAGTCACCTTCTAACACATAAGCCTTGGAGTGTGTAGAGTTTAGATCCTCCAGATTGAGAGAACCAGATCTATGTACCAACTCCTTTAACCATGAAGGAACCATCTTGCTCCCAGGGAGCCTGCCTCTCATAATCTCAAAAGGAGATTGGGAAGTAGCTTCTTGTATGGTTGTGCGATGGGCCCACACTAGATCTTGCACAGCCTTGTTGACATCCAAGCCTGAAGATATTGCCATTTGTATGACACCCTTCACAGTTGTGTTGGCCCTCTCGACCATACCATTTTCCTGGGAATTGAATGGAGAGTTGCAATGGTGAGTAATACCATGTTATTTTAGAAAAATCTCCATATCCTGGGAAACAAGTTGGGTACCATTATCGGTGATAAGAAGAGAAGGGGTGCCTTCTTCCTGAAAAATTTTGTTGAGGCTTACAATGGTGGAGATAGTAGAGATCTCCCTCAAAAACACCAAGGAAAGCCACTTAGAAAACACATCCACCAAAACAAGGGCGAATTTACAATCTTCATCTAAATCAGACATCGAGCCAATGAAATCAATACACACACTATGCCAAGGTTTGCCAGGATTGGAGATGTGACCCATGACCCCTTTGTTGCATACTTTGAGTCTCTTCTCGCTCTCCTTGCAAACTTTGCAATTGACTACAAAATTGGTAATTTGACTGTCCATGCCCGGCCACCAAAATTGGGCCTTGACACGGCGTTGAGTCAAACCCTGGCCAAGGTGACCCTCATGTGCTTTCGGAATAATGTTTCTTCTTAGCCCAAAAGGGGAAACAAACTTATCACCCCTCATGAGTATATTTTTCCCACAAGTAGACAATTCATCCAACACTATCAAAAAGGGTCCCACAGGTGTAGAGACACAGCTGTCTCTTCTTCTTCCATAAGAAACAAGAGGCATCACTTCACCGAGGGTATCGTCTCTAGACATTTCCACATTCCATTCTTCCTGGGAAAATGCACCAGCACCATCACGCACAACATCCTCCACAGAAGCAACAGGATCATCCTGTTGGTTGTCCATCTGTGCACTATTGTTATTGTTATTTAATTTTATAAGGCGCACAGCTACCCAGAGGTTTCCCGGCGCCGCCAGACACGAACAGAGTAGAAAAAGACTATTGATTGAATAACCACGTTTTAAAAAAATTTCAGAAGTTCGCATAGATGGTTTTGTTACGGACAACCTATGGACAACCTAGATAAACAGTCAGCTTGTTTGTTCTGCCAACCAGGAATATACTCAAGAACATAACGATATTCTTGCAATCTGGCCGCTAACCTGGCCAAGCTTGCTGAACCTTTGCCAGCCCCTCCAGGAGAAAGTATAGTGAGGAGAGGTTTATGATCAGACCGTAATGAGAATGCAGTACCCCACACAAAATTGCGAAAATATTCCACACCCCAAGCAGCAGCCAAGGCCTCCCTCTCAATAACTGAGTAGTTCCTTTCTGACTTGGAAAGCATCCTGGAATCAAAGGCTATTGTTTTCTCCGTACCACAATGTTTTTGAGATAAGACAGCACCTAAACCTGTAGCACTAGCATCAACAGTTAATACTGATCGTAGATTGACATCAAAAGGGGATAAGATGCCAGCATTGCAAATCTCTCTCTTAATGTCATCAAAACACTTCTGTTGTTCAGTTCCCCACACGAAACTTTGGCCTTTTCTCAAAAGGGTTTTGAGGCTCTCAGTCTTGCTTGCAAAAGATTTAACAAACTTTGCATAATATTCGATGAGACCCATAAAGGATCTTACTTGGTCTTTGTCGATGGGTCTTGGGTCTTGGGGCTTGTTCGATGGCTCAGAGAAGGCTTAATTTGGGTTTGACACCCTCGACAGATAACGTGTGACCCAAATATTCAACACTTTCAGAGAGAAATTAGCACTTATCCTTGCGCAGGGTTATTCCAACATCAGCAATTCTCTGTAATGTCTGATTGAGAATTGAATTGTGTTCTTGAACAGATGCCCAGAAGACCAAAATGTAGTCTTGAAAATACAAGACGTTGGGTACACCCTTAAAAATTTGGGACATCATGCATTGGAAAACGCTGGCCGCAGACGAGAGACCAAATGGCATGCGGGTAAATTGAAAAGTCCCTTCAAGAGTGATGAAAGTTGTGAGAGATTTCGAGTCTGGGTGAAGCTTGATTTGGTGGTATGCACTCTTAAAGTCTAATTTTGAAAAATATTTACCACCCTTTAATAACATGACTAGTTCATTGATATTTGGCAGTGGGAAGGTGTCAGCCACAATGTTCTGACTGAGGGACCTCAAGTCCACACAAAATCTCAGGCCGCCATCTGCCTTGCGTGTGATGACGACGGGTGAAACCCAATCAGAGGCCTCAACAGGTTCAATAGTCCCCTCCTTGAGCATTTCCTCCAATAATGCTTTAACACCTTCTCTTACAGCCACAGGAACCCTTCTCAGTTTGTGCTGTACAGGGTTTGTATTTTCTTTTAACAAAATCTTATGTACATAACCTTTCAGAAGACCCAGTTTATCATTAAAGACATGCTTAAATGAATTCAAAATATTTTCAAGAGAATCATCATCAACAACCATGACTTGCATGGGAGCCCTTGGGTCAATTTTAATGTGTAAGACACATTGGTGAACCCAACCGAGAATGGCTGGTCCATTTTCTGAAACATAGACTTTCCCTGAAATTGATCTCCCTCCAAACTCAATCTGAGATATCATGAACCCCAAGATGTGAGTCGTCTCCCTTTGATATCCAGAGGGTGTGATATCCTTGGATTCCAAAGCTGTACCTCCCCATAAATGTGTGAATAAAGTCTTGGGAACAATTGTGTATTTGGAACCAGTGTCCACCATGAGTGACACCTCTTTACCATTTACTTTAAATAACGCTTTAGGTATGTTGTGTCTGCGTGGATCATCCTCACCATCATCAGGCACACCTCCATCAACACATGTGGGTCCCCCACATTGCTGAGATGACCTAACGTGGTGACCCAACTTGACTCTGGACTTAATGACTATGAGACCCTATCTAAGCATTGGGCCCGTTTACTCTACCTTCTTGGGCCCCCACAAGGTTTTTCACTCCCACTGCTGATCTGCCAGATCTTATCCACTTCCTAGCCCCCTGTCCCCCCCCTTCCCTCTTTCTTCTCCTGGGGACTTGTTTCTTCTGTATTGGACTTTGCAACTGTAACTATTGTAACCATGAAAAACTGTTTTTCTTTTCCCGGACCGCTGAGACCTGAGCACCATGGCTGATGCCCGGTGGAGCTGCTAGACAGCTATAGAGGAGATCCGCCCTGGCTCACCACCTCGGCCGTCACCTACCCAGCCGGTCATTGGGCACAGTTCTTCCTGTCTCCCCGCCGTTGTCTACTCTCTCCCCCTCCCTTCGTCTAATTACTGTTACATTGTTTTTCTGCCCATGTTCTACTATGCTCTGGTAACATATGTAATTTGTAATCTGTAACGTAACGATCCTCATGTAAAGCGCTCTGATACCTACGGGTCTAGCCAGTGCTATATAAAACTCAAATAAAATTTAAAAAAACAAAACCATAAAAGCCTGTCAGGAATTTCAACAGTTTGAGACTCATCTTCAGTGACACAAGCCACTTTACCTCTTCAAGCCAACCTACACATATTTGCAAAATGACCAAAGCGGCCACACCTCAAACATTCCTTATTCTGTGCAAAGCAAAATTTAGAATCCGATCCATGGCTAAGGCTACCACAACGATTGCAACACTTATTAGAAGCAGGAGGAGGTAAAGACCTTCCCCTTTGAACAAATAGTTTACCTCGAGAGGTACTGATTTGAGGAAATTTATTTACAGCACCCACCTCAGAGACATTTAATTTTTGGTCAATCTTCTCTAACTCCTTCATGCACAAACTGGACTGTTCTAAAACTTTAGCTATGCCTATAGCAACAATGAGACTCGGATTATTGGCAGCCCATAACCTTTCCTGAATTTTCTTATTGGAACACTGAACATAAAGTTGGTCCCTAATTTGCTCATCTGTCATAGCTCCAAATTTACATTTGGTGGATAATTCACGAAGTCTGGAAACAAATTCATCAATGCTCTCTTCAACCTTCTGGTGTTGGGAATAAAACTTGTATCTAGACATGACTAAGTTTTCTTCCTTAGCAAACCGTATTTCAAGTCTCCTTCTAGCCTCAACATATACATCCTGAATAATTTCTCCATTAGTACCAGTAGCTTGAGGTAGGTATCTAAAAACTCTTTGACCCTCTTTACCAACTACACTTAACAGTAAAGCTTTTTTTCGAGAAGGTTTAAACTCACTTCCGTCCAGTGCTTCCAAATAATTGTCAAACATGAGCACCCATTCATCCCAAGGCATTTGAGGTGTGCCAGGTTGCATTAAAAAACAGGGCGGTGGCATGACTGAGATGGTAAACAGTCTAAATATCGACTTTTAAATATCGAGATGACAAAATATCGAGTTCAAAATATCGAGTGGACAGAATATCGAATGTCAAAAAATTTAGTGGTACAGAATATCGAATGTCAAAAATTTAGTGGTACAGAATATCGATATGCAGGTAAGAAATATCATTTGTCATAATATCGAAGTTAATAATATTGTCAGTCATAATATCGTTGTTAAAAATATCGATTATTTTTGTGTGTTTTAAATGTTAGTATATGTGTTAAAAGTGTATATTATTTTTGTAATGTTTGTATGAATTTTATAAAAGTAATGAATTTAATGTAAACATTTTTTGTGTATTTTAGTTCTGTAGCGGGTTGTGGGTTTATAGGAGAATAGGGTGGGAATTAATTTAATGATAATATATTAATTAAGAATTTTTTTGAATTAATTAATTATATGTTAATTAATTTTTGCGTAATTTTATTCTGTAGCGGGTTGTGGGTTTATAGGGGGATAGGGTGGGAAGTAATTTAATTTAAATAAATTAATTAATATTTTTATATTTAATAATTTATATTGTTAATTGTGTTAATTAATTAATTAATTATAAATCTATTAATAATAAATAATAATTTATTGGTAAATATGTTAATTGTGTTTTAAAAAGTTATTAATTAGTTATTAATATGCTATTAATTATTAATAATTAATTTGTAAATATGTTAATTGTGTACTTTTTTGGAATGGGTTGAGGGTTGATAGGGGAGTAGGGTGGGAAATAATTTAGGGGCACATTACGATACCCGGCGTAAATAATTCCGCCAGGCATGGAAGCGGCAAAAATCCGCCCGCACACACCGCCTGAACACCGACCACGCCATTACGATTACACAAACCGAATACCGCCATCGGCGAAAAAGCACACAAAATACCGCCCGCCAACGTCCGAGTCGGAGACAAACCGCCCGCCACGGACGGAAACACGCACGACAACACAAAACCGCCCGCCCTCACGCCCGACACACCGCACGTGAAATTACGATCGCACCGACATGAGCGGAAAAACCACAAATATACCGCCCGCCAGCGCAAACAACGCCGATGAGAATCGACACGGCAGAAGCCATGGCGCCCACGTACCTGCACAGAAACCATCCGCACACAAAACCAATAGCACACAACATGGCCAACAAGTCCACACAGCAAGGCACGCACAAATACACAAGCACAGTACATATCCCGAAAACACCCCCCGGACAAACAAAAAATACAAAGGCCAGAACCCCAGACACAACACACCTGAAAACAACAGACCATGAGGACACACCCACATAGGTGAGTACAAAAGCAGCACTCCCACAGACCACAACCCCTTGCTACATTGCAAACCAGAGAGGAGAGGAGAGGACACAGTGACACAGCAAGGACAGCAGCACACCACAGAAACGCACACATCACTACCACCACCACCACCACCACCACCACCAAACACCACCACCACCACCACCACCACCACCACCACCAAACACCGGCACCACAAACCCCTGCACATTACACTACACACACCGCACCAGCACCACAAACACCATGGCACCACAAAGGATGCCCAAGTTCACGCCCATGGAGCTGACGGTCATGGTCGACGAGATCATCAAGGTGTACCCACAAATCTATGGGAACATGGTCCAGCACACACCACTAGCCACCAGAAACCGAATGTGGAACCGGATCGTAGACCAGGTCAATGCAGTCGGGACCCTGCCCAGGAACAGAGTCGAGATTAACAAACGTTGGAATGACGTCAAGAGCCTGGTCAAGAAGAAGGAGGGCAAAAACAGAGAGCTGGCTGCCGTCACTGGCGGAGGGAATCCCGCGCTCTTTAAGACCTTCAAAGCGTGGGAGGAGAAGGTGCGAGTCGTAATCCATCCGGAGATCCTCGCCGGATTAGCAGGGGAGTGGAGGCTGGTAAGTACAAACTAATGTATACCAGCACACCGCTATGTACTCACATGCACTACCACCATGCCACAGCTCCCAGGGACAAACACCCCCATGTCCAGCACACAATACACAACACATCACACACACATGCAACAGACACCACCACACACAGCCCAAACCGAACAACTGCAAGATGCGTGGGGACATGTGTACACTAAGCCAGCCACGTAACCACCAACAGGTCCCCAAATATGCCAGAAGCGCCACAACGAGCACCCACCACACCCATGTGTCCGCCACAACTGCACCAACCGACAAGTAACAGGTAAGTGGCAGGAACACAAAGTGCAGTGGGTGGGACGGTGGACAGCCCAAGTACAACACACACCAGGCCCCAGTCCCACAGCACAGCAAGGAGGAGCATCCCCCACACCCCACACCCACGTGTCAGCCACCGCAGTGCACAACGACAGCCGAAAGGCAGACATCACGGTCCACAGCAATCGATGTCAGTGGGTATCCAGCCACCCCCACGACCCACAACACCCCCACCCCCACAGACCTGCAACATGGAGCACCCCCGCTTAGAGCCATGTGGCATCCAGTACAGTGCACGCACGAACAACTTGCAGGTGGGAAACTGGACAGGGCCGGATTACTGGAGGCATGAGGACCGTAACACGACCAACACATGGGACATGTCACGTAGCAGACGAACACGCAGCACCGCCCACCGTCACGAACAAGTGAACAATGTGCACACGGACATGAACAACAGACTCACACCCCACATGACCCATCACAGACATAGCAACACCCAAGGAGCCACGTCTGCATGCACAAGCCACACTGAATATAGTACCACACGGCAGCCACTGTGCAACTCATTACACACAACCGAAACACCATTGAAGTCCTGTCCATGTAGCCCCAACTGCCTGTCAACCACACACCCCACAACTACGCCTATGTAAGACAAACAACACTAGACGCAACAGAGCGGAACAACATAAATGCACACGAACACCACTGAACCCATCAAACACACAGACACACCATGCACAAACAACATACCATCCATCCCATCCGTCAGCCCCAGTCTCATGAAAGGCATGTCATCCGCACAGCTGCCACACATACAGCAGTCACGCTAAGATACATGCCCATTACCAACCATGTGCCAGAAGTCAATGAAGTGCACGACACACTGTGAGCAACAACACACAACATGGGCCACACCCCCGAGCACTGCAGTGATGCACATGGCACAGGGCAGCACGCACACCAAGGAGATGGGACAACTGCAATACGTCGGGTGGCACACAACCATCACTCACTCATAACGATGCGTCCAATGCCATGTCCAGTAATCACAACAGACAGCAAATATGCAGGCCATGTCAAGCATGCACACACCTCAAACCATGCACTGTCATGCTGCCACAACACATGTCACGTTCTGCACCCATGGCTCACAGCATATACCCCAAAAGCATATTCCCTCCCAAATGCGAATCTGGGGCATGGCCCCCATGTTGCCATATGCGTTCCTAAGCGTTCCATTTGAACCCCAAAAGCATATTCCCTCCCAAATGCGAATCTGGGGCATGGCCCCCATGTTGCCATATGCGTTCCTAAGCGTTCCATTTGAACCCCAAAAGCATATTCCCTCCCAAATGCGAATCTGGGGCATGGCCCCCATGTTGCCATATGCGTTCCTAAGCGTTCCATTTGAACCCCAAAAGCAAAGTACAAACCAGACCCAGGATGGGCCAGGAGCCCGCATACACCAGAGTCACAATAAGTAGGGGCACAGCAACACACCCATCGGCATGGCCAATCCGTCCCATGCCACATGTGCACAGCACACAGTCCCATTTCCAAGCACACACAACTACAGATGCTACAGCCACACACGCCTCCGGGAAACCCATGTACGAGATTGCACGAACTGTCAATGTCTGACGACAAATACATACTTCGCCAGGTGCAACACAATAACTAATCTCATTCTCTCCACAGGTGACGAACTGCTGGATGCTGGGGATGGAGCCAGCAGCCAGCACAGCCAGCCTACAAGCCCCCAACGAGGACACACGGATCTGGAGGATCTGTCCTCCTCTTCGGACACGGACAACCAAGCAGGCCCATCTGGTGTGGCAGGGCCCAGCCGCTCCCCAGGACCCCTCCTACCCACCAACCCATCATCCAGGGCTGCTGAACATTCACAGCCCCCTGCTGCCACTGTCGTTGCGGCCACACCCACGGTCATTGTGGCCACTACCACTGCCGCAACCGCCACCATCGCCGCACCGACCACCACCGCCGCCACCACCGCCACGTCTCCGCTGGCACCAGCCCCAGCGCAGGTGGAGGCCCGGACGACTGGATCCACCCTGGGAGCCACAGCGAGGACCGTGGTGAGCAATGTGGCTAGTGGGCAGGCCGGTGGCAGCAGGACTGGTAGGAGGAGCAGGGTCAGGGAAACGCCAGCCTCCCCTGGGAGCCATGCCCTGCCTCACATGGCCAGAGTCCTTGGGGCCTATGAAGAGGCCCAAGGACAATAGGTCCGGTCTGCCTCAGACACGCGTGAGGTGCTGGGGGTGTTGAGGTCCATGGACGCCCGTATGGGCCAAATCGTGGACCTCATGGGACAGCTGGTGGTGGCGGTGAGGTCACAGCCAGGGACAGCAGCTCCCCTCCGCCACCACCTGCCGGGGCGCAGGGTGGAGCAGCAGTGTCCAGTTCCCCTGCGTCCACAGCCAGTGATCACACCTCAACCACCAGCATGTCGCAAGCAGGCACCCCCCTCGCAAACGTGGAAGGGGCCGTCCGAAGAGGAAACAGATCTCCCGGGAGGACTTCGCACGCTCCAGTCGCAAGTGAGGCAGCCAGCCAGCCTTCCGCCAGCCTTCCTTGACCAGCCACTGCATTGACTTGGACTACGATCCCACTCCACACAGCCATCTGGATGGCATGTGTGTGTTGGACTATGGACATAGAACCAGTGGGTACACCCTGATCATCACGCAGCCATGACCGACAGCTCATTGTCACTGCACGCACCACTTTTGTCATCACCTTACACACAATCACATGTCACAGTTTGTAATAAATGCACCTTTTTCACTAACTGCTGTTTGTGCCCTGTGTCTTATTTGTACGGAATACAACGGCCACCTTGGGCGGAAAGGCACCTGATGCGTGGCATGGCATTTGAATCCGGAGGGCCTGTAGGGACCTAGGGGTGGGAGACAGAACAGGAGCACATTCAATGAGTGTGTCACACACCCATCACACAGTACATGTCAACAACTACAAGCAATGTACACACATCGCACAGAGCAATAGGGCACAATGCCACAGCCACCAACAGTGGCATACTACCCCTGGCCATGGAGCGTTGACACACAGCACGCAGTGAACAAACGGCCACCCTGACACAGCACACACACACCTGCACAGATACAGCCACATCAGCCGTCGTACATGGACACTCACCGTCAAGTGAAGTAGCGGGCGATGAGCTGCTGCCGCACATTACCAGCTTCCTCCTCTCCGCTGTCCTCCTCACTCGAGCTGTCCTGGTCTGCGGGCTGGGGCCCTGGTTGATCTCCGTCATCCACGATGAGGGGGATCTGCTTCCGAATGGCCAGATTGTGCAGCATGCAGCACGCCACCACTATCCGGCACACCTTCTGTGGGGAGTACGCCAGCGCACCCCGGTGCGGTCCAGGCACCTGAACCTGGACTTGAGGAGGCCAAAGGTACGCTCGACCACACGTCTGGTCCTCCCATGTGCCTCATTGTAGCGATCGTCTGCTGGGGTGCGAGGATTCCTCAATGGACTGAGCAGCCATGCCCCATTCGGATACGCAGAGTCACCTGGGTGTGAGGGACACAGAGAACCGTTGCTAATCCAACTGGACAGGGGACAGCATCGCACAGCCAGCACGCTACACCACTCCACATACTCACCGACAATACAGGCACGATCCTGTTGCATATTGGACATCAGTCGTGGCAAGATGCTGTTGCGCATTATGTGTGCGTCATGGGCCGAGCCTGGGAACTTTGCACACACGTGGGTGATCACCATGTCCGCAAGGCACACCACTTGCACATTCAGGGAGTGCGTGTGCTTCCTGTTGCGGTACAGGTGCTCAGTGGCCTGTGGTGGAACAAGGCCGACATGTGTGCAGTCAATGGCTCCAACAACGTGTGGGATTCTGCCAAGGGCATAGAATGCACCCTTCACTGCCGCCAATTCACGAGCCCTGGGGAAGCGGATGTACCTGTTCCGGTACAGCATCATGGCTGCCAGTACATCCCTCAGCACCTTGCTGAACATGGGCTGGGACATCCCTCCTCCACTGCCCACTGTGTGCTGGAATGACCCAGTGGCGAAGAAATGCATGGCGGCCATCACCTTAGCCGTGGGGGTGACAGCAGTCGGATACACCCTGCGGGGACGGAGATGGGGTTCTAACATGGCACACAGTCGATGCAGGGTTGGCCTGTCCAGCCGAAACTTCCTAATAACCTCCGTATCCTCCATGTCTGCCAGCAATTGGTATGGGCGGTCAATGTTCGGTCTCCACCTAGGGACAATGGCAGAGGACACATGTCAAAGCAACACGACACATAGCAATTTCGCATACACATCACTGACATGACTGAGCAAGCACATGAGCCACAGCCCAGCTGTCAAGCTGGGACGGCACGGCCACATTACACTTGCACAGGTCTCCCACCAATGGCAATGGCTAGTGATACAAACCACTGCCATGTGCATGCACATGGGGATCTAGGCCCCAATGACTTGCGGGGCGTGCTGATGGGGACTGACTGCATATCCGTCAAGCGGCAACGCCACGGCAACATGAATGTCTGCTGAGCATGGAACTGCTTCCGCGGCTGGATGAGTATGGCACACGACGACGACGATGTGGGCAGAGGCTGAGCGGCCAAAACAAGTGGGACCTGTGGCACGAGGGGATATGAGACAGTAGTAGGTGTCAGCACTGCACCCTATGTACAGCACTGTACGGATCACACCTCCCGAAACATTGACAGGTGTCCACATTGACAGCCCCATGCCAAGACGGCTGTGTGCTTGCAGTCACACGTCACAGGTGAGAGTTTACATTGCACGTGCCAGGTGGCAGACGTACACAGTGGGAGCTGGCATGTGTGTGCATGTGTCTCCTGTTCAGGATCCACCAGATGGGCGCTGACTCTGTACTGACCATTGGACACAGCATGTTCCGTGGAAGGCTTGTGTGTGTGGGATGGTGGCACTGGATGTGCCTCCGTTGGGTGGGGGCCATGCACAGGGCGGGTACGTCGATGATTGCGCATTGTTGGTCACGGTGGGTGCACCAACTAGGATGTGTTGCCCTGTGTTCAATTCCTATGTCCGCATGATGATGGACTGTAGATGTGGGCAGACTACACATTGGTCGATGTGCTGTCTATATGCATGTGCCTTCACACCAGGCACAGCTGCCCCTGCACATGTGACCCCTGCTGGACTCGCTGCTGGGTCTGTGGAGCTGATGCACCTTCTGCGCGTGGGCGGACAGCTCTCCTCACTTCCCTCATTGCGCATGTCATGACTTTGCCGCAGGTGACATGGATCATGGAGGGCCCACATGTACGCGTGGGTAGGCTACACATGATTGTACACTGGTCGCCACCCCCAGTCAGTGTTTCGAATGGGAAGTTTGTCGTGCTGGTGGTATGTTCGATGTGGCGGATGGGCGGGCCTAGGTGCGGGCTTACATTCCGGACATGGGGGTAGTTGGATTGGCGACTAGTTGCAGTACACACGGGACACGTCTCTTCCTTTCCACATCTGGGTCATCCCTTGTACTGACTGACAGTGATACAGTCATCTTCGCCCCAGCCCTCATGTCCTCCCCTCGCTCCCCCAATATGCATGCTCACCTGCGAGGCTAGCGCTTGCACAGGCAGCCCCAAGCTCGCACCAGAGAGGGCAAGGAGTGTATGTGTGGGTCCAGTTGCACGAGTGGGCTGTCTCAGGGTATGATGTGTGGCGGGACGCCGTCCACCTGCGTGGTGCCCCAAATGGAGACCCGGCCTGCATGGACTATGCATCACAGTCTTCGCCTTCCGGATCCGCCACCTGCGACACCCAGTGGCTGTGGCTGCCCTTGCGGCCATGCCGCGTCCGTCTGTGGCTGATGGCCCACACATTCACTCTTTGGCCTCTCTGGGGAGGGCTCGGGGGTGGTGGCGCACGCGCTTGCACTTAGTCGCAATGGCATGTGGCGTGGTTGGTATGATGGGCAATGGATGGGATGGTGCGAGCCACCTCCCGTGACGTCAGTGCTGCTCGTGCTGTGGGGCGTCCCCCCTACACTTCCATCTGACTTGTGCCATGCTAGACGTTGAGGTTCTATTGCCTGGGTGATATGACCAGGAGGAGCGCGAGGAGACCTCTCACACACCATGCTCCACTGCCATCCCGTGCCCTGTATCGCCTGTGCGGATTGACTATGTTGGGGTTACACCTGGTCGACTGGGGCTGTGTGTGCCTTGTCAGGGGCATGGCGGGCGCACAACAGGATCCAGATTGTCCACAGAGGGTGGGCTGAGGTGCGCCTGGTACCGCTTTGTACGTGTGCCCGGCTGCTATGCACACACGTGTTCACTCCCCCCGACAGGTGTCCTCTCACAATGCCCAGGGAAGCGGTGGTGTACTGTTCATGACCCCTCCCAACACGGCGTGCTCCAACTTGGCATGTGCGCATCTACCCGTCGCACCCACCCACCTGAGCACTGCGTCCATACGACTACACACGACACATGTGTGTAGTGCTACTCATTTGCGTTGACATCCAATACCAGTGGACTACATGGTCATGTCACGACTGCCGTGTACTTCACATACTCTCATCCTCTCTCATTCGTACTTGTGAAATGAGTCAGCGGAGACAGTTTTGGTTTCAAACATTATATTGAGTCTTCTGTCCTCTGTGATGCAGTATAGTGGACACTACTGGCAGCGGAATACATGTTGAGGATATACTGAGCATGATTGCAAATGGGATAGGGAGTGGGGTTACATGTGATTGGCTGTTGCATGTGGGATGTGGGCTTCAGAGTGACATCTGCTTGGCCAAGGCTGTGCTAATGTACATTTACGTATAGCTGCGGAGCTGCGGACTTTGACACAGACGGTATACATGTAGCCTACCAGACCGCTTGGCATCATGGGCACAGTCCATCTCAGTTCCATGTGACAGGTTTGCTGCGGTTGTTCCTCATGCACGCGTGCATGTGAGATGACATCAGGGCATGTGCTTGCGTGCATGCAGCGGCGTGCCACTTGTTGTTGCACTGTGGTGGTTACTGGACATGTCACAGTCACTGGGGTCGTGTTGTTGTTGTATGCACTTGTCGTCCATGCAAAGGTCCTGGTATGGGATTCCCGGGGCGGGGTGGGAGGGTGCAGCACCCACAGACTCCAGGCGACCTATTCATGTCCACTGAGCGGTGTGTGTGTCCATGTGCGCTGGATCCATGTCGTGTCCTGGTTGTTCATGCAGTTCCGTCCATGTGGGTGCGATACACAGAGCCCATGCCACTGCCTCCCACGATGCATGCGGTGTTCCTGGATGTGATGGGGAACAGTGTGCATGTCCCGGTCATATCCGATGTCATGGCGATGTCGTTGATGGTGTGGTTACAGTTGCCGGTCGTTTGGTATGGCTGTTGTGGTGGTGACTGGCCAGTCCGTGCGGAAGCTAAGCATGGGTGCGGGGTTGGACATCATAGGTCACTCGGGAACCTGCGTTGTGGTCCGACGTATTTACAGGTTGTCAGGTATGCGATGCCGTCCAGCAGGGCTTCCATGTCATTGGTGGTGTACATGTTTGCCAGCCAATGAAGCGGATGGTGGCTGTCAAGGTGTTGTTCGTAGGTTGTCCCTTGGAGGACCATGATGGGGCATGCTGGGTGACATTCGATGTAGCTGTTATCGATGATCCGTCGTGTGGAGGCACAGTGGTCCCATTTCAGTGCGGGTGCGATGTTGGCCACATACGCCATGCCCCCATAGGCAGAGCAGGCCCTGTCGTGTGCGTCCAGAGGGAGGAGTAGTGGTAGCAGGTCCGCCTTCAGACATGCCGGGTTGGAGAGGCATATCTCGACGGGATGCTGGTAGGGACACCTCCGACAGTAGAAGACGGGCATGACGCAGCTGAACAATGTGATGCGGTAAGTCAGTCGGTAACTTACGTTCAGCAGGGACAGGAGATCGCATCCCAATGTATGGCACAGGTTGGTTTTGTACAGCTTGAGCTGTTCGGCGTAGTTGGGTAGGTGTGTTGCGGTTGCCATTTCGCAGCGGTTCGTTGAGGTGGCGTGCTCCGGCTGTGTGTGCAGTCTGCAATGTGCACGCTCCGGGGTTGCTGTGAGCTCTGTGTAGTCGTAGGGAGACAGGACTTGTGTTCTGTTGGCTTGTTTGGAGGACACGGGCCCTCTTCCCACATGCTTCTCAGACAGTTCAAGGTCAGTGCTGTGTGACTCCTTCCAATTAACTTGCATGTGGCCGACATGGGGAGTGTTTTCTTCTTTCTTCCCCGTCCGTTGTGTGCTTCTGTGATATGCGCTATCTGCCCTGTGGTCGGTCTCCTCGGCATGCCTGTGTTGGTCTATTCTTGGACAATGGCTGTATTCACCGGCTTCTGTCGTGGGGCTGTGGTTTCGGAGTTGGAATGGAAGGTCATTCAGTGCTGTCTGAATTGAATTGAATTGAATTACAAACTTGTATAGCGCAAAAAACTGCCACCCTACGGGTATCCTGGCGCTTAGAATGATGAAAACCACTGTAAAAGCAGAACCAATTGTCAGAGAAGGGATCTAATATTCACTCCTTGGAAATAGCCAGGTTTTCTGTCTGCTCTCCCTTGTGTGGGCGGCAGGCTGCCTTTCCGCTCTGCGTTGGGCCTTGTGTGTGAATGTTATTCTTGGGCCACCTGTTGTCGGTCCCCGGGCTCTTTGGTGTTCCGTTTTATATGTCTTGTTCATATGTGCAGGGTGGTATGGGTGTTTCTGTGTGGTACTGGCGTTCCTCTTCCCGAAGGGGCCCTGCTTCTCCTAGTTGGTGTTGCCGCCGCTGTGTGCTACGCCATGTTTGTTACACTGGGGTTTGTCCTGCTGTTGCGTGTCTTCACTGACATGTGTGCGTCGGTTGTGTGGCGTTGGGTGTTGTCCGTGAATTGGGCGTTGGGGACATGTCTGTGGCCGGCCTGTCACGTGTCATGTGCGTTCGGGTGGGGCTGATATGTGTGCTGCTTGGTTGTGTCCCTGTGTCTGTGTGCGACGCATGCATGGCGCTGCGGTTGGCCTCTGCGTTGTGCGCATGTGTGGCGGCGTCATCGGCGCTTTGGGGCCGTGACGGGGTGGTTGGTTCCTAGTCCCAGGTGGTGTGTACACATGTGTTCTGCGATGTTACGATTTGGCCTGTGTGTCATATGTGGATGCGATGGTGGATGTGTTGTGTACACGCGCTGGTGGGGGGTTGTCCGCTTTTTCCGCCCTTGCACTGTGTGCGCTGTTTGCGTGCACTTGTTGTGTGTGTGCCTACCTGCGTCTCCGCGGTACGTTGCGTCCTTGGTGGTGCATCAGCAGGAGCATGGGGACGGCCTGCAGTGCTGGATTCATGCTCGGGGAGCCGCTTTTCGTTGTCCGTGCTCGGCGTCCGTGTTACCGCTTCGGTTTGTCGTACGGTATCTCTTGGCCGTGGGAGCCGTTTGTTTGCGGCATCGTAATTTATGCGCCGGGCGGGACGTGTTTCGTCGGACGGTGTGTGTCAGTTAGGCTGCGCCGCTACATGTACGGGCGCACTTTGATGGCGGACGGTGTTGCTGGCTTGCCGGCGGTGTTTGGCCTGCTTTTCGCATCGTAATTGGGCGGGCGTGTGGACTGCTGCGTGCCGGCGGTAACTGGTGCTTTTTGCATCCGCCAGCACGGCGGTTGTGCTTCCGCCCGCCATCGTAATGGGCCCCTTAATTATTATTAAAATTGTTAATATTTTTTATAAAATATTTTTTAAAGTTATTTTATAGTGTTAATTGTGTGAATTAATTTATATTTGATAGTTATTAATTTTATCGTTAATTGGTATTAGTTAATTAATTAATAGATAATTATGTTAATTGATTAATATTTTACAATATTGGTGGTGATGTTTATAGGGGAATATGGTGGGAGATAAATTATTTTTTTAATTAATTAATTGTTAATTAATGTTAGTTATATTGCAGGAGTGGGAATACTAAATGAATCCCTACGCTATCCAACACTTTCCCTACTGTTACACTTGGTGGAGTGGGAATAGTAAATTATTCCCACCCGCTATCCAACACTTTCCCTACTGTTGCACTCACTGGAGTGGGAATAGTAATTTTTACACACCCGCTATCCAACACTTTCCCTACTGTTAAACTCGTTGGAGTGGGAATAGTAATTTTAACCCTCCCACTATCCAATACTTTCCCTACTGTTACACTTGGTGGAGTGGGAATAGTAAATAATTCCAACACGCTATCCAACACTTTCCCTACTGTTGCACTCGCTGGAGTGGGAATAGTAAATTATTCCCCTCCGCTATCCAACACTTTCCCTACTGTTGCACTCGGCGGAGTGGGAATAGTAATTTTTACACACCCGCTATCGAACACTTTCCCTACTGTTACACTCGTTGGAGTGGGAATAGTAATTTTATTCCCTACGTTGTGCAATGGTTTCCCTACTGTTATAATTAATGTTGTGTGAAATATTATTTAAAAATTAATAATAATTGTAATAATTTAATTTATTATATATAAAATTAATTTTTATATTTATATTACAGGTTTATTTAGATATATATGTAATTATAATTTAAATTATGTTTTTAACATTTTATAATTAAATGTAATAAGTATTTAATAATATTATTAAGTTAATATATATATAAAAGATTTTAATTATGCATGTTTAATATTTGTTTCCATTAGATTTATTATTTATTTTAACATTTTTTAAATAATTCTAACTGTGTTTTATTTAATTATATTTATAATTTAATTAATTTTATATTATTTTTAAGACATTAAAAAAATCAATATTTTATACAACTGGGGGCATATTAGCAAGACCCACGTTAAAATTATTGCTGCTTTAGCGGCAGGAAACTGCCGCTAAAACGGCGATAATGGGCTTGCTAATATGCGTTATAGAATTCCAATAGAAGCCCAGGTTAGATGTCCTGCACATCTAACCTGGGCTTCTATTGGAATTCTATAGGTCATATTAGCAAGCCCATTATCGCTGTTTTAGCGGCAGTTTCCTGCCGCTAAAACGGCGATAATTTTATCGCCGGTCTTGCTAATATGCCCCTATGTTTTATTGAATTATGGGGCCTATTACCAACAGCGTGCGCTAATTAACGCAAACCACGGTTAGCGTGATTTTTTTTATCGCTGGATTCGTTTGCGGAGATAACGCGTTATTAGCAACGTTTTATCTCCAATGCGAAACAAATCCAGCGATAGCGGCGATTCCTCAGCATTAGCGGAGAATTCCTTGCGATAAATTCCCATCGCTAAGGAAAAACTCGCTAATAGGCAGGTGGGGACTTAACCGTAGAATCCACCTCCCATAGACTATAATGGCTAAGTCAGGTTTCTAGCAGGTGTTAAAATCCAGCGCTAATCGGGGTTAACGCACATTTTTTTATCGCTTCGCGGGCCTTGCTAATAGTGTGAAGTTGTGTTTGCGACTGTCTGTGTGTATTTCTAGTGAGGAACGCCCAATTTGCATGTCATTAGCGATATATATCGCTGACATGCAAAGCGGTAAAAAACGGACGCTAATGCCCGAAAACTGTCGCTAACTGCTGTTAGAGACAGTTTGCTGATAGGGCGATAAAAATATCGCCGCTTTAGCGGCAAAAGTGCCGCTAAAGCGGCGATAGTGCCCTTGCTAATATGCCCCTATATTTATAATTTAATTAATTTTATATTATTTTTAAGACATTAAAAAAAATCGATATTTTATACAACCATGGGGCATATTAGCAAGACCCACGTTAAAATTATCGCCGTTTTAGCGGCAGGAAACTGCCGCTAAAACGGCGATAATGGGCTTGGTAATATGCGCTATAGAATTCCAATAGAAGCCCAGGTTAGATGTCCTGCACATCTAACCTGGGCTTCTATTGGAATTCCATAACGCATATTAGCAAGCCCATTATCGCCGTTTTAGCGGCAGTTTCCTGCCGCTAAAACGGCGATAATTTTAACGTGGGTCTTGCTAATATGCCCCCATATTTTTAACAACGATATTTTGGTTTCGATATTTTGGTACTTACCTTTATGTAGGTAGGAAGTCGATATTTTGTTCATCGATATTTTGGAGACGATATTCTGGTACCTTGATATTTTGACTGACGATATTATGTCAGTGATCCGACTGAGACATGAGGTGAAGCAATAGGTGCTTGTGCCGAATTATCACCAGAAGCATCCATAAATGATAGCAAAAAATGACAAAGTGTGTGGAAAAGAGGGTACAACAGTAATGCACAGATCAAATTACAATGGTGGTAACCGAAAAATAATATTAATGAAGCATGGATTATTTCAAAACATATAGGCAAAGAAGAACAACAAAGGTGTGTACATTACCGTAAAATGCACAAAGAAGGGAATGCAAACAAGGTGTGCATATCACCGACAGGACCGGTACATGCACAAAGAACAGTCTTAGCAGGTGTGCAAGTCACCGTAGGGGAAATCAGCTGTTGCAAGTAGCCGTGAAGAAAAACCTCCGATTGGGAAAAAAAAACACAGTTTGACCTTTAAAGAGAGACAGCACTGCAGTTGCGATGGAAAAAAAAAAAAGGGTAAGTATTCCTTTTTCAGAGTAGTTTTCTCTCGTAGCGTTGCTCTCTTGAAGGAAGGAGAGAGTTAACAGGAACTGTGGTCCGTCAGCTAGACTGCCGACTTTGGTGCTGGAAACCAAAGTTCGAGGCTCGGGGTCGCGTCCACATCCTGTGATTCTGGGCAAATCTCTTAATCTCCCTGTGCCTGAATGTGTCCTTGTGTAACGTAACCGGTGCTCATGTAAAGCGCTCCAATACCTTCTGGTGGACAAAAACTGTTTAATTCCAACCAATGATATGAGGCATCTGAGAAGGGAGGCGTGTTGTTTGACGGCTCCGCTTGGAAAGTAGGTGTGTCGTTTGACTGCTTCGCTTTGGAAAGCTGATACAATACACCAACGGATGAAGCTGACACAGCCCATGCGCATGAGAAACGGGCTTCACTGAAGACCACCAACTTCGCCAAGACCACGACCAGACCAGGTCCGTCGCTTTGATTTCCTACGCCGCTGTATTACTGCGAGAAGCTGCACATCCACAGGGTGGTCAACTTGGGGGCATATTACCAAGGATTTGCGATAATTAACGCAAAGCGCACTTAGCGCTGTTTTTTTTATCGCCGGCTATCGCTGGATTTCATCGCGGAGATAACGCGTTATTATCAACGCTTATCTCCAAGGCGATAGAAAATCCAGCGATAGCGGCAGACTCCAGCAATAGCGCGAGAAATCCAGCGATGAATTCAACGCGCTAATGAAAAGCTTGCTAATAGGCAGGTGAGGACTTAACCTTACAATCCACCTCCCACTGACTAGAATGGTTAAGTCAAGTTTTAAACAGGTGTTAGATTCCAGCGATAATCGGGGTTAGCGCGAATTTTTTTATCGCTTCGCGGGCATTGCTAATAGGGGGAAGTTGTGTTTGCGACTGTTTCCAGTCGCTTTTAGTTGGGAACGCCTACTTTGCATGTCATTAGTGATAATTATCGCTGACATGCAAAGCGGCAAGAAAACGGCCGCTTTTGCCATAAAGCTGTCGCTAACAGCTGTTAGTGACAGCTTGCTAATAGAGCGATAAAAATATCGCCGCTTTATCTGCAAAAAGTGCCGCTAAAGTGGCGATACTACCCTTGATAATATGCCCCCAAGATCGTCGACAAAATTGTGGTGAACAAACGTCGCACTCAAGACGTCGTGAGTGTTAAGCAGTTCACTTTATTAGAAGAAGTATAATGGCGGACGTGTGAGCGATGAGCTCCACACCAGCCTCGCAGTAATCCTGGATTAGCTGACACCCTGGCCCGATCCCGGTCTACCGATGATCGCAATGAGGCGGGGGGCTTTGGACGGTGTATCGGCGGCTCAGCGGCAAAGACTGGGGCAGCGCCGGAGGTGGACGAGGGGGGACCCACCCTGCGATGCCGCTGAGATCTAAGATGGTGGCGATGGTGCACTAGCTGTGCGGCCGAGAAGTGCCCCAGTGCGGACGGCGATTGCTGCGGCAGCGGAAGCGGGGGATCGACTGGGCGAGCCATACCCTGCGGTGCCGATCAACAAAGATTCGGAGAGCCGGCGCGGGACTGCTCCATAGCTCTGGAAACTGGCGGACCCCGTTTTATGAAGAGGCGCTGATATGCAGAGTGGTGCCGACACGGTACCACCGGAACCCGGGACCTGTGGTGGGGCCCCCAGAAGAGAGCGGCGATCCGAGAGTCACCAGCGACTTGGCGGCATCGCGGAGGGGGCGCTACCCTGACGACGCGCGCCTGCATACAGTGATGGCGCGGGCAGAATTGCCGTACCGCTGGGAAGAGAATCAGAA
Source organism: Calotriton arnoldi (assembly GCA_963921515.1). NCBI lineage: Eukaryota > Metazoa > Chordata > Amphibia > Caudata > Salamandridae > Calotriton > Calotriton arnoldi. The sequence continues at coordinate 363,083 of CAWUFW010009960.1, read as the reverse complement.
AGGCGAGAAATGGGAGGAGGCTTGGGCGGCTGCCGCTGCTGATCCCCGGCCAGAATCGCCTGGAGCGAAGGATTACCGTGGCTGGAAAGGAGCTCGCCTGCTCCTCTGGGATTACAAAGTATCTCACTAGTGCGGGAAAAGGCCACTTTCAAGGTACCCTTTGCATGACACTTTGATTTTCATGTGCATGCATGAGCCCGGGCTTTGCCCTCCTAACTCCGACTGCTGAACCTGCCTGGAACACTCGGCTGCGATCTCGGCCCAATTGCCCCACAGGAAGCGGCTTGAACCGGTGAGGGAAGAATCGCGCTCAGGCCTGGGGCGTAAAATGGCCGCCGGACCTCAGGTGATCACAGCGTGGCTCTGGCCATACGAGGTCGGCGCTGCTTGATGCCAAGACAGCTTGCCTGGGGCGAGAATCGGAGAGCTGGCTGGAGGTTGCTGGACTGATTGTGGCCCCTTGTGTGCCTGACGGCGGACTGTGCGTCTGCCCACTGCCGTCGCCGAAGAGAGCTACGTTCGTTTGTGTGGGCCTGAGTGGATGACCCGCTTGGAGGCCGGAGAGGAAGATTGAGGCGGCGTGCTGTGGGGGGACGGCGAGGATCGGCTGTGCCTGCGACGAGGGGCCAGGAGGCATAGAGGTGAGCTGGGGGGCTGGTGCCTTGGGGGGGCTGTGCTGGTCTACGCCGCAAGGCCCCAGTCCAACCGGGCCCGCTTTGCCGGGCGGGCCGCGGTGCGCTGGTGCGGGTCGGCGGGTCCCTCCCCTGTGCGCTGGGCTCTGTCCTGCTCCCCAGTTTGTGGGCTCGTGATTCTGGGCGCGCAGCGGGCAGCAGGGTGGGGTGACGGCGCGACGCGTGTGGTTTCTGGACTTCCCGTGGTGATCGCTGCGGCGGGGTAGTCCGGGGGCTGCGCTGGTTTGCCGGGTCGCCCTCCCCGTGTCGTAGCTGGGTCTGGGTTCCGGCCACCCACGCAGTGTACGCCCAGGGGTCACTATTGTGCATTGGCCTCTCCCTGCCCCGCAGTCTGACATCAAGAAGTAGGAAGGCAGCATCATGGCGGCATCACACACTCCCCTGATGGTAGATGAGGGGTTTCATCAGGGCAAAGTAAGGAGCCCATCACACTCTTCACCGCGACAGAGATCCTGTAGGCGCCGTGTGCCCGAGGGGCTTCACTCCCTGAGCCGATCCGCCCTCCTTGCCAGCTACCGCACCAGGAGTTCGGGTCCGTTAATCATGCGCTGACTCAACCTTATTGGATTATCCTCACTCGTCCTCCGGATTATGTGCCCTCCTCTTCTTATTATTCTTCTTTGCACTATCGCTACCGTAGTGGCCCCTCTTCTCCCTATCATGGCTTCCACTCGAATTAAGTCGGGAGTTAACTGCTTCAAAGTCATCTATCCCCCTAATCTGTCCAAAGCAGCAGCAAAACGGTTCAAGCACAACACCATTGAACAATTCCCGGATTCCCTCTTTGTTGATCAATTCCATAATGGGTACCTAGGAAGCTAAAAAATGACTTAATTTTTTTAACTCACGACATCCCTTCCTGGTCCACCAGCTTCTTCAATTTCTTCAACGTCTCCTCCTCCTCATCTATCCCGCATGGACAGTGGCTAAAAATTTCCCCCTCCACTAGCTTTAATGGCTCTCTCACCATTACACTCTACAATAATGGCACTGTCATGATTCAAGCTACAGACTCCTGTCTCTCTCTCTTTGACCATCTCTTCCACTCCCTTCTCCCAACCCATACAACTATGATCTCCCTCGACTCTTCTTTGAGCTCCTCTCCTCTCTCCCTTTCTCCCCCCCCTGACCCCCCAATACGCCAGCAGGCCGCTCTCCCGGGAGACACAGGCCTACCCTTTTTTCCCCCCTGCCTTTGCTCCCTCCTCTCCCTCTCTTCCCCCTTCCCAAAATGTTCCTCCGCCTATCTTGTCTATCTGGCCTCCGGCCTCCACCCCCCCCTCCCCACCCTGCATCTGCCCAATTCTCCATCGTTCTCGCCTCCCCCCTAATCCCCCTAATCCAACCCACCCCCCCCTCTTATTCCACCTCTCTTGCAACCTGGTCTACCGAACAACTTCCCTTACCTCCCCCCTTCCCTCCCCCTTTCACCTCATCCCTTTCCACTCTTCACCGTCCCCGTACCCTAAATTCTTCTCTTCCACCCCCCATCTATCGTTAACCCCACCTTCCTCATCCCTTGCTTCCCAACCTTGTCTCCCTCCCCGACAATTCCTTCCTCGCCTCTCCCTCTGACTTTGCAGTCCCTTACTCCTCCCTCAGTTTCCATCTAGCCCAATCCTCCCACTCCACCTGTTACCTGTCCCCCTACATTCACCTTTCATAGCCTACAGTACCTGTCCAGCACCATCCTCTCTTTTCTCCCCATACCTCTGGCCTTCCCTGGACCCCCCGCCCTCTCCCTGTACAGCCCCCTCTCCTCTCTTCTCCACGTACCTTTGGCCTTCATCTGACCCCCCGCCATCCCCCCCCGTTCAGCCTCTTCTCCCCTTATCTCCGGCCTTCATTTGTTCCCCCTCCTACTCCTCAACTTTCTCCTCATATTTATGATCTCTTCTCTTCCCCTCTGTTCAACACCAGTAAAAATATTTCTCTTCCCACCACTGTTTCACCATCCACTCCTATCGTCCACCATCTTTCCCCACCTTCTACCCTTGCTCCCCAACTCCCCACCCATTCCCCCACCCCTCCCTTCCCTCCCTCACTGTTGGAAAACGAGGCAGCATCTGTGAGGCCTGCACAAATAACATGACTACATTTGTCCTTCACTGGGAACCAAACACCCAATTGTAGCGCCTGACTCTCAGAGGGTAGCGTTGCAGAGCAGTCTGAGGCTTACTCAAGGGAGGTGGTGTGGGCTAGTAATCGCCATTTACAGGTGCGCAAAAATAACACTCAATAATTGATTGTCCAGTCTGTACTTTGCTTTATAAAAGTAAGAGTACATTTATTAAACACACACACTACTCAATACTATGCACCAATTTACAAATATACATAAGCGGTTGGAATTACTTTGTGACATTGCGTAACATCTCCACCCCTCCCGCAGAGGGGGTCTAGTACCACCATTCCCATGTATGCACATCATCTTGCCCCCAATGCAGTTAGTTGAACATAACCTGGAGCGAGGGCCCTGCGCACTGGCACCATCCCAGTGGCGACCCACCCCATTACCTCAACACGCATTAAAAATAGGTTCACCTGCCCCAGTGACACATAACCCTGACTGAGCATCTTATATTGACCATACAGTATGCACCCCTACATCTTCAGGGCTAACAGTCTGGGTTGTTCCTCACTTAAGCGCAGCAGCAAGACTACGGGGCAGATTTACAAGCCCCCTGCGCCACCAGTACGTCACTTTTCGTGACGTACTGGTGGCGCAGGGGGCTCCTCGATATTTACAAGGAGAGGAAAAGCCACCATGCGTGACTTTTCCTCTCCTTGTAAATACCGTCCCTTCACACGCAGCACTTTGCGTTGAAGGGCGTTCCATGGGTGTTGCTGTGGGTGTTCCCACGCAACACCCATGGAACAAGACACATCTCCAGAATTACGAGAAATCGTAACTCTGGAGATGCGTCTGAAAGCTACGCCACCCTAGAGGTGGCGTAGCGAGGCGCACCGAGGAGAAATGTTTTCATTTCTCCTCGTTTCCTCTTTCAATGCGTGCTGCATTATGCAGCACGCATTGAAAGAGAAAAGCCTGTACTGATTGTTTTTGTGCAGAAAGGTGCCCCTTCCTGCACAGAAACAATCTCCCCATGGCGCAGGCATCCTTGCACCATGGTGCAAGGGTGCCTCCGCCGGCGCTTGGCAGCTGTTTGTGCGCCAGCGCAGGGGAGAGCACAGGAATGCGACATATTCTTGTAAATATGTCGCATTCCTGTGCTCTGAAAGTGCCGCAGCGTGGCGCAGCCAAAGGGCTTGCAGCGCCACGCTGCGGCACTTTCTTGTAGATCTGCCCCTACATGTTTAAGCATTACTTTGGAATGACAGTTCTCATCACATTTGTTGGACATTAGAATACATTGCAATTACAGCCCCTAAAGGCATCACAGATGAAATCACAGAATTACGCTTATACAGCCAGTCACCCTAGCAGGAATGTCTGGCAACATAACCCCACTTTGCTTATGACATCACCTTACACAGGCACTTCACATTACACATGTGACCTTCAGTCTCTCTAAAAAGAAATAACCTAGTAAACACAGTTCTGATGCAATTACACCTCTTCATCTCCAGGGGATGCCCTTCTCCAGATATCCCTCACTCAGCCCTTCACTCCATGAAGCACTTCTCAATACACCCTCAGCTGTAGAACAAAAGTTCCAGCCTAAAAGGTGTTAAATGCAAGCTGAGCCCTTGAGGGGTTATTCTATTCAAGTCCCAATGTGACTTGTGGAGGGACTCCTCTTCGTGCTGGGGGGGAGACTGCGCTTCTCCAGCAGCTCTCCCAGCACCCTTGTCACAAATGAGGGTGACCCCCCTCCTCTGGGGGGCCACCAGGCACCAAAAACGATCCTTTCCCCATGCCTTGCAAGGCATTATGGGGCGCTTCAGGCTCCTTTCCCTGAATATTGGATGAGCGGCTCTCCCGCTGTGCTGGGGAGAGCCGCGATCGTGCTGGCGGCCTCCGCCGCATCCTTTCCCCGTTGGGGGGCCCGGTCCCACCCGGACCCCCAGGTAAGGGCTGCAGCGCGGGGAGCCCACCCCCAGCCGCGTATGCCAATTGTAGGGGATTGCACACTCGGTGGAGAGCCACCCGGGGAGCCCACCCCCGGTGGCTCCCGCTGGCTCCCCGCCCGGCCAGCACCCTCATGTGCTGCCGTGGGAGCCGGCACTCGTCTTCTGGTCTGCCCACTCTGGGCAGACACGGAGGTTCCCGCCGGTCCAGGCGGACCTCAGGGGAGTGCTACGGCACTCCCCCCACCTCCCCTTCAGCTTCGGGGCCTGGAGATGGGGTCCCGGGTCCCTCCTCCTCTTCGCGGGGAGCGTGCCGGTGCTCCCCGTCTTGGGCTTGTTCGGCGGGGGCCAGGGTGGGCTCCTGGCTCCCCCGCCTTCCTCAGCTTCACGGGGCCGCAATGGCGTCCCCCGGCTTTACTTCGGGGCCCGGGGATGGGGTCCCGGGCCCCTGGGGGCCTCTTCACTGGGAGCACGCCGCCGCTTCCTGACTTTGCTTCGGGGCCCGGGGATGGGGTCCTGGGCCCCTAGAGACCTCCTCGCAGGGGGGCGCGATGGCGCTCCCCCGCCTCTATCTTCGGTGGGGGACAGGGTGGGCTCCTGGCCCCCCTGCAGGGCACCTTCGCGGGGAGCGCGACGGCGCTCCCCGGCTTCCCTTCTCCTTGGGGGCAGCCCCCAGGACCTGACCCACCCCGGGGGCATCTCTGAGACCGGCGGCGGAGCCCCACGCGCTTTGTCGTCGGTCTTCTTAGGGGTCAATGGTCGCCTACCTTCCGGGGGCCATATCTCAGCCCCTGGGGGTCCGATCTGCCCCATTTTCGCGTCTTCTTGCTCCTGGTGGCGCCCCCCAGGCACTGGGAGCACTCTCCTTCGCCCTCCGGGTCTCCAAGAGGGTGCATTCTGCAGGGAGCGGTCTTCACTGGCTCCCTGCGCCAGCCTTTCACCTGGCTCTCCTCCAGGGCCTCTCTTCTCCCTGCGCAGAGGCCCCTGCTTCTGCGCACCGGTCCTGGGCTATTCTTCTGGTGCTGTTAGGGGCCTGGGGGGCAGTCAGGGGGTACCTCTTTCCAACTGCCCATTGCCAGGCTCCAGCACCTTCCGCCTCAGCAGACCACACCCCAGAGAGAGCTTCTCTTCCTGTTCAAGCACTTTTTAAAAGTTGAGTAGGGGGCTGGCAGGAAGTCTCTGTTTGTCCTATCAAACAGCGACACATCACTACCCTGCCCGTGCTCCCTCCTTCTTGTCCAGCCTCTGGGTTTGTTCAAAATGGCGTCGTCCAGGGTCTCTGGCCACATGGTCTCTGAAACAAGACCCCTTCCCTCCTCGCTCCCTTCCCTCCTTGGTGCAGCCTGGTGCCTGGCACCCAGTGATAGCTGCTGATGGATGAGCCTGTAGCCCCACCCATCTTCCCTTCGTGGAGAGGAGGCCTTAGCTTGTGGAAGAAAGGTTATCAATCCATCCAGCTGAGGTCAGCCCTCAGCCTGGCCCTGGTTATGACTGACTCAGAGAAATGTGACATTTCTGGATGACGCAAAAGCAGTACAAATATGACTTTGGACTCTGCAGAATACTCCTTTTCACATCCGCTTCAGTGGACTTTAGTGTGTGTCTGGAATCTGTAGGCCTTATGAAAGTTAATCTAGCACAAGGGCTCCACATCCCCATAGGGGAATAATGAAGTGAAAAACACAGTAAAACACACTGACTTTCCCTGGCATGTTCCTTCCCAGTGTATAAGGCCTATTCCATGTCACCACCCACTTCTGCATAAGTCCTGCCACACCATTCACTTTGTAGCTGCTCCTGGACTGTGCACGCCAGGAATCTCCCCTCGCAGCCCCTACACGTGTGCACACGCATGTACACAGGTGTCTGCATGTAACCAGCCCGGTGGCCCTTACTCCAGCTGCTGCGCAGCGGCCTAGTCAAGCTAGGGGGACACCAGTAAAATCCACATGCAGTCTCTTTCATCATGAGTTCACTGTGGGTGAGTCCCAACTTATGAGGCTCTCCCACAGTAAAAGCTCAACAAATAGGTGCTCAAAAAGTGAAAAATCCGGGCGGCCCAGAGTGTCAGAACCACTTTCTAACACTCACCCCCTGCACTCCCTCCCTTATCCCGTTCCCACACCCCACCCCACCCTCCCTCACTCTCTGCTCTCCCTCCCGTATCCCGCTCCTCCATCCCTCCCCGTCCTCCCTCACCCTCTGCACCGCCTCCCTTTACCCGTTCCCCCACCCCTCCCCATCCTCCCACACCCTCTGCACTCCCTCCCTTATCCATCGAGCCACCCAACACTCCGTGCTCAGCTCTCCCTCTCCCTGGAAAATAAACTTGATTCTCTCATCTATTCCATTTCCCAGCTTGCAGCGTCGATCTCACTTTTAAGCGCCAAGATGGCCCCCTTCCCTAACAACCTCCCGAGGAGTTCCTTGCTCCCAAGCCCCAATAAAGCCAACCACAGTCTGTCCTCTGCAGACATCACCAACTTACTGGCCAGCTACAAGACCACCAACGTCACTCCCCTCCACCTTCCTCTCCTAATAATTCTACGCATTTCCCTATTCAGACCATCTCCTCTATCAGACCTTACCAGCCTCCCTCTTACCGGGCACCCTCTTTCAAGAATCTTATCCATATCTCCCTCAACAACCCTAACACCCCCTTCACCAAAACATCTGCGTCAGAGCTGCACTGCTTGCTCCACAACTGCAGATCTGTAATCAAACACAAAGTGGAAATCTCTGATATCACCCACCAGAATCTTGACATGTTATTCCTCACTGAGACCTGGTTTAATGACTCCTCTCATACTTTGTTTGATCTTCTGGTACCCACTGACTACTATATCCTCAGAAATGACAGGGCAGACAAAATTGGGGGCGGTGTCGCTATCATCGTCAGGAACTCCCTTCAAATGAAAGCCTTCCCTACCACCCTTTTCCGGACATTCGAATGCCTATCCCTAGAACTTCAAATACTTCACGGCTCACCCTTTAGATTCCATGCCATCTACCACCTGCCTGGTAACTCCTCTTCATTTGTGGAGGAACTGACTGACTTCATCAGTGACCAATTTTCTCAAAGTGACAGACAGATCTTCCTGGGTGACTTTAATCTCCACTGGGGCTCTTTGACAGACTCGGCTGCCAACAAGCTTGCCACCTTTCTCTCAGCCAATGATCTCTTCCAACACTGCTCGGAAACCACTCATTCCAAGGGCTCAATTCTGGATCTTCTCATATCCAAAGCAGACCTGCTGACTACTGCTCCCCCCATCCATGTAGACTGGTCTGACCACTTCCTCATTCCCTTCCGTTTTCACCTATTGCACGTTATAACTCTCGGCCAACCTAAAAGAGCTACTATCTGGTTCCGCAACACTAAGAACATTGATCTTGACACTTTTTGTGATTCTGCTATGCGGGCACTTCCTAGTCTAGACCCTAACGTGGATGTCAACGTTCTCACTTCTCAGTGCCTCTGAGTACTAGCAGTCGAAATCGACAATGTCGCTCCACTCCAAAGCAAAAGGAAAAGACCCACCCCCTCAGCACCTTGGTTCAATAAAGCTCTCTACGATGAAAGGAAAAACCTTAGAATCCTGGAGAAACATTGGCGAAAATCTCCTTCCACCTCCAAACTCTCTCTGTTACGTTTAGCAAGATCCAAATATCACAACCACATCTTCCTTGAAAAAGCATCACATTTCAGATCCCTCCTTGACTCAGCCAAAAGCAGACCCAAAAACTTTTTGACCTCATCAAAAACCCAAACTGTTCTCCCCTAACCATTAAGCCTGAGGATTCCACAAAGAAAGCAGCAGATTTCGTTATATTCTTTGATGAAAAGGTCAAAGCACTGGTGGATCAGGTCGCCCACCCCACCCCCATTGAGGAGCGGAAATCCTTAGTTACCTGGCAGAACTTTGACGTCATCTTGGAAAATGACCTCCTCAAATGCATCCTCGAAACTAAACCCTCCAACCATTCTTCTGACCCCATCCCTAGCGACATCGCCATTGATTTCTACACCTATACTCTCTCTTACTAGACCAGCCTAGTCAATCTCTTCCTCAGTCAAGGCTCCCTCCCGGTTGCCCTCAAATCAGGACAGGTCACCCCTCTTCTAAAAAAAAACCTCCGTCGATGCGAACGACCTCAACAACTTCCGCCCTATCACCAACCTCCCTTTTCTTTCGAAAATCACCGAAAAATGTGTTGCGAAACAACTTTCCTTACATTTTATGGACAATAACCTCCTCGACGTCTTCCAGTCGGGCTTCATCCAAAATTGCAGCACTGAAACAGCCCTGCTGCAAGTGATTGATGATGCGCTGCATATACTCAACTCTGGGGAATTGTGTCTTCTGATTCTTCTAGACCTCTCTGCAGCCTTTGACACTGTTAATCATAGCACCCTCCTCAACACTCTTCAACAGAGAATGGGATTGGATGGCACAGTGCTCAAATGGTTTGCCTCTTTCCTCTCGGACAGATCCCAAATGATCAAGATAGCGAACAGTCTTTCATCTCCATTGGCTGTAGGTCAAGGCGTCCCTCAAGGTTCTATCCTGGCACCCACTTTGTTTAATCTCTACCTGGAACCATTAGGGAACCTTCTAAGCAAATCTGGGATCCATTACCATCTTTATGCGGACGACACTCAAATCTACCTTAAGGTGTCTTCCGCACACGATCTCTCACTACTCAACTCTACTCTCAACTCTATTCACAACTGGATGTTAGCTCACCAACTCATTCTTAATCCCGCCAAAACTGAATTCCTCCTCCTCTCTACCTCTCGCTCACCTCCCCCTGTTCAATCTTGGATGGATCAGCTGAACCTACTCAACAACAAACCCATCATTGTCGACAGCGCTAAATCCCTAGGTGTCATTCTTGACAAAAGATTCAACCTAATCTCCCACATCAACTCTATTGCTAAGAACGCACGTTACCAGTTGCGCCGTCTATGGGGGATCCGTCGGTTCTTCCTGGAGAAAGACTTAAAAACCTTGGTACAATCTCTGGTTCTCTCAAGACTGGATTATTGCAATTCTCTTCTGACGGGCCTACCCAAATCCCACCTCTCCCCTCTCAAATCCATCCTCCATTCAGCAGCTCGCTTCATTTCAGGGTCTAAGCGAAGCGACCACGTCACACCTATCCTGTCCTCTCTTCGATGGCTTCCGATCGAGGCAAGATCTATTTCCAAAACTGCCTGCATCACACACAAAGCCTTACACACGTCCTCCCCTCGTTACCTGGCGAATAAATTGAAATTGTCCGGTGGCTCTCGCCCTTCTCGCAATGCGGAAAAGCTTCTGCTTGAGCCCCCCGTCTTCAAAAGGGAAAGATCGATGGCTCAATCCTTCTCAGGCAAAGCGGTGAGAATCTGGAACTCGCTTCCCCCATTGCTCCGTGCCACCTCCTCTACCCGGATCTTCAAAGCTGACCTCAAATCTCTCCTCTTCCAAAGACACTTTCAGAACTAATACTTTCATTCTCAGGCCCCTCTAGGAAGGTCGCTCTTCATTGTAAATTTGTACTTTTTCCTGTACATTCCTCACCCTTGCGTGCTGTGTTGGATTTTATGTTTGTGCACCCTTCATTTTAAGTCTCCTGTTTAATTCACGCCCTCTCTACTCCCTCAAGGAAGTTCCATAGCTGCCAAGGTTTGAAATTGCTATGTGTGACATTTTCTTAATTTTAGTGTAATTATGAGTGACATTTCAACGACTAGGAGTGACACTTTCTCGCAAGCAAAATCTAGTCACAATCCAAGGTGGACAAGTCCGGGCGAAGTTTAACTTTTATCTATATAGGAAATCTGGTAGCTTGTAAGCAGTATGTACATAGCTGCCAAGTTTTCAGACTGCTTATGTGTGAGATTTCCATGGTTTAGTGTACATTCCACTGCCCAATGTGCGACAAAATGAGTGACACTTTCTCACCAGTAGAAATAAGCAATGAAGTCCATATTGAGAGCTAAATGTCACAAATTACCACCTTTTGGGCTATGAGTAGCAATAACTTGACAATATTGTCCATTTTAACACCATTAACAGCCAATCAGAAGTAGGCTGACCCACTCAGTGCATTCTAAGTCCATTGACAGGATCAGAAACAGCTAGGGCCGCCCAGTGTGATGAAACCCTGCACACTTCGAGCAGATCTACCCCTGCTCAATGCACTCTAACCCCCTTACCTTCATCAGAGCCATCCCAGCCATCTGAATTCCATTCTAGCTCCATTTGTAGCCACCAGAACCAGTGTGGCCCTGCCCAGTCCATTGTAGGCCACACAACCCTCAACAGAACCAGCCTGGCCTTGACCAGTCCCATCCAGGGGCCCTTTCCCAGAATGATCCAGTCAGCCGTGCCTGGTGCATGCAAGCATCATATCCATGCAGCCTAGTCAGTTCAAGCCATTCTGAATCTGATCCCAGTTACAGCAACAAGAACCAGCCAATACCGTTGCTACCTGTCTGTTTTTTATCTGCCTGACTAGTACTTTAATGTCCCAGCACAAAAATCACCCAGCTGGCATTTTCTCCTGTTTTCAGTGCACATTTAAAACAGGAAACATAGGAAGTAAAGCAGTCTGAAATGTGCTGCAGAGCTGCTTTGATGGTCCGTGACACAAAGTAGTAAAAGGCAGAAAAGCAGCATTAAAAATGAATACGACTATTTGTATAAGATCCTGTTTATCAAGTCTTGGGTTTTGCAGAATCTTTAAAAATGGAGAAAGTGATGTATTAATCACTGGGAAAGGGGTGGTCGTACTGGCCTATCATTCGCCACCGGTCCTTATCCAGTTCACAGCACAACTCACCTGTAGTGCCGCCTCAGTAACTCACTGCCTGGATGAAAGCTAGGGTGTCATCGGGCCGGTGCTCTTCTGTGCTGAATATTGCACAGAGAGTGAGTTCCGGCCTGGTATGAGACGCTGTGTGTGACAACAACTTAAACTGCACTACACCTGTATCACGGCTCTGCCTGGAGCGCAGCGTTGACCAAAGTACACTTACTTTATGAATGAACTTCAGAGACTGCTGTGTGTCTCTGTGTCCCGGCGGCCGCACACAGCACACTGCATGATGCAGTCTTAAGTTCTCCCAGCTGCTGACTTAGGACTGGCAGCGCGCTAGCGCTATTAATAAAATGTAAAGTACACTTTGAAGAAAACTGATACCTCACTGAGGCGCAACTTACTGTGTGAGTCTAGTCGAGGAGCGGCAATTGTTGTACGACGGCCTCCAGTTTCGTCTAAGGAAGCCTGGATAATAATGCGTCCATATCTGCTCTTTATATGCCATCAGCACGCGACCTTTGAGACACTCCGTCTAAATCCTAAAACCCTACAAGCACAGAAATTAAAGTCTATCTATCTCCTTTGCTGACGTCCGGCGGCCGCGGCATGAGCCGCACAGGGAGTGGGACCCGCGGCCGCATAGCTGCAGCACACTGCATGATGCACTCTCTGCAGCAGACCAGTCTTCTTCTCCCGGACACTGACTGACTCGTCCCCGGCCTGAGTGTCCTGTCGCTGAGTGACAAATTATTCAGTCACTCTGGGTCTCGGCGCCCCCCACCGGTCTGGCAAGGTGAACGTTGGTGGGGGAGGGAGGGGGTTATTGCGGCGCTGCGCACCGCGGCAGACAGTCAGTAGTGGACCCGAGGACTCGTTGACTCACATTGAATCCCCCGCCGCTTCTGCCTCACTTCCTCCAGGACCGGACGTTACAAGGCAGTACTACCCCCGCGGTTTTTATAATCCCGGGCCCCCATGGTGTGGCAGCAGACAGTGTCTGTCAAAGCCGTGCGCCGCCGCAGGAAATGCAGCCTGGAGCCAGGCACTAGGCTGGGCAGATTTGTTACTTTATTGCGCTCTCAGCCACTCCAGAGCTGAGAGAAACAATCTTTAAATATTTACTGAGCCCAGCAAGCAGCTGCTGGCAGCACGCCTCGGAGCTGCAGAGCCGGCGCACAGGCGCCGCCGGGGACGCGCACTGGCACCCTACGTAGCCAGAGTTTCAGAGTGGCATAAATGCGTGACAATGCATTTCAGTGCGGTGATGCGGAACACCACACTGAAATGCGTGAGCGTCACACCTGATGCGTGATACTTGGCAGGCATGAAGTTCTTCCACTATAGGAAATTCTGTACTCCATGCCTATTGAAGTGCCTTCCCAGTGTGTTCTGAGTGACTGACACTTATTGCAGTATTATACCTCTATTTGTATTTTGTATCTTATGTATCATGCACACCTGTCACTTTGTCCTCTTGTAACGTATACCTCTTCTTGTATCTGGTTTGTTTGTTATTTGCACAATTCACAATTGTCACTTTTTCCTCATGTAATGTAACGCTTGCGTTTGTATTATGTTCACTTGTAACCTTCTCCTCATGTAATGTTACTGTTCCTAGTGTGAAGCGCTCTGACATCTTCGGGTAAAGTCCGCGCTATATAAAAACGCATAAATAAATAAATAAGAAATACAGGAGAAAAGCGAACCAACACTTGGCAGGCAGCCGCGCTCCGCCGTTATCCCAACCGTCTCCCCCCATTCAAACAGCGCGTTCCATTGACAGGTGTACACGAGACCTCGCGGACACGAGGCGTCCTCGAGCTCCCGTGGGCACGAGCTCCTCACAACATCATGCATGCCAATGGGTCCATTTCAGGTGGGAGATTCCCGATTTTTGAAGGCAAAAATTGCATCTTTTGACCACCTTAAATTGCCTCTGTTTCAATAGAAGTCAAACGGGGGAAATCCATTCTCCCGATTATTTATTTTCCCACTCGACTCTGGTAAAATGTTGTCATGCATGGTTTTCATGCATGTTCATTCCTTACTTTGTGTGTTGTGTTGGTTTTTATGTGCGTGTTCCCCCCAGGTTAAGTCCCCTGTGAAGTCACGCCCTCTCTACTACCTCTAGGAAGCTCTTCCATGATAGGAATTATGTATTCCAAGCCTATAGAAGGGCCTTCTCAGTGTGCTTTGAGTTACTGCCACTTATTACAGTATTATGCCTTTAGTGGTATTTTGTACCCCATGTATCATATATTTTGTACCCCATGTACCCCCTGCTGAATTCACGCCCTCTCTACTACCTCAAGGAAGTTCTTCCACTATAGGAAATTCTGTACTCCAAGCCTATAGAAGTGCCTTCCCAGTGTGTCATGTGTGACTGCCACTTATTGCAGCATTATACCTCCATTTGTATTTGGTATCCCTTGTTTCATGCACATCTGTCACTTTTTCCTATTGGAACTTATTCCTCTTTTTGTATTTGGTTTGTTTGTTTTTGCACAATTGTCACTTTTCTTCATGCAATGTAACGCTTGCCTTTGTATTATGCTCATTTGTATCCTCCTCCTTATGTAATGTTGCTAATCCTGTTGTGAAGCGCTCTGACACCCTCGGGTAATACAGTCCGCGCTATATAAAAATGCATAAATAAATAAATAAATTAGTTAGCTCCAGTATACCAGGGTGCAGTACCACAGCTCGTCACTAGGTGTCCCACTCCAGCCAGAGTCCACGCTGTGTACAGATATAACTAGAGACGCCTGACGGATAAACGCTGTGACGTCACCGCGCATGCTTTGTTTTTCCCGGAGGGCACTGTTAGGGAAGCACTTCCTGCAACGTGCTGACTCTAAACGGATATCCGGCTGCCCATAATGCATTGTGCAGATGACAAACCCTTCGCATCTAACTAACTCATTACACTTTTCATTAATTAGACGTTAATGTCTTCAATTTTTGTACTGTAAATGTTAATCATCCTTCTGCATCTATCCCCGTTAACTCCGTAGTGTCGCTCTAATATTGACCAGCGTCCAATCAGAGGACACATTTTTTTACAGCGATACTTATTTTGAAGAGACATCACGAGGTTTCGTTTGTTTTGGCTTCAGTTGCACTTTGTGTGGTGGCTGAAGACCACATCCGGAAATTTTTGGGGACCTTTGTGGGTCTAAATCTCAGTTAAGGACAGCAGAATTATTAAAATAACTAATGATAATAATACGAAACGTGCCAGCGTGCGGGTTTCCGCAGCGAACGTTAACATCATTTTCAAATAGTGTATGTGATTGTGTGTTCTCGTCTGGAAATATTAAGCGACAGCTTTTCAAGCCCCTTCGTCATTTTAAACTTGTCACATATCAGTGTAAACTTGCAGCGCCATTACATGCCAATGGTGATACTTCGAAGCCAGCCGTTCCAGGCTGCGTCGCCTTGCACTGCTCTTCGCTGCGACAAAGGAGGAGACATTACTTTACTTCACCCTGGGGCTTATTTATGAGCCCCTGTGTCACTTTTACGCCGCCAGTGCGTTACTTTTTGTGACGCACCAGCAGTGTCAAAAATGCGCCATGGTGCGTCATATTTACAAAGTGACGCATCTAGGTAGATGCGTCACTTTGTAAACCCCTGCGCCACATTATACCTGCACCAGGTATAATGTTGCAGGGGGGGCGTTCCGACGCAAGAAAGGGTCGTAGAAGTGACGCAGTGAAACCTATAAGATTTCACTGCGCCATTTCTTTGACCCTAATGCGTCAATATCCTACGCCTGCCTCATGGCAGGCGTAAGACTGACGCAGGCCCTTTCACTGGGGCTTGCCCCATGTGAAAGGACACATTGCTGGAGTTGCGTCACTTTTGTGACACACTCCAGCAATGCGTCCTTTTTGCGCCTACAGATACGTCAGAAATACTGACGTATCTGTAACTCCTTGCAACATGATGCGTCATACTGTAAATATGACGCATCATTGGTGTCTCAAGGAGGGCGCAATGAAAAGTGACGCATCGCTGTTTTCACGCAGCGATGCGTCACTTTTCATAAATGAGGCCCCCTGTTTTTAGGTCGAGAAGACCTGTTGTAATTAGTAGCGAAGGTGTAATCCCGCCTGCTGATTGCCATTGGCTAACTGCTCCCTTGCTCTTGTTTCCTGGCTCCTGCAGCCCGTACGTCAGTTCCCTTGCAGGCTAAGCCTCACCGCCAAGTCCAGTTTCCCTACACTTTCAGGGACTTATTTACAAGCCCCTTGCACCCCGCACCGGAGGCGCATTTCTATGCCCCATATTTACAAGGACAGGAAAAGCCACCCTGCGTGACTTTTCCTGTCCTTGTAAATGCGGCCCCTTTACACGCCGCACTTTGTGTGAAAGGGGCGTTCCATGGGTGTTGCTGTGGGTGTTCCCACGCAGACACCCATGGATCCAGACACATTTCCAGATTTACAAGCAATCATAAACCTGGAAAAGCGTCTGAATGCTAGGGAGGCGCAACGAGGAGGAATGTATTATTTTCTCCTCGTTTCTTTCCTCTTTCTATGCGTGCCTCATTCTGCAGCACACTTAGAACAAGGACATCACCTCTAAGGATTGTTTATGCGCAGGAAGGTGTCCCTACCAACACATAAACAATCATTAAAAAAATGTCATTTTACAAGTTTTATATGTGCTAAGGCAGCACACATAAAAGTTGAAAAATGCCATTCCAGATTATTTATGTGCACGAAGGGACACCTTCCTGCACATAAACAACCATCCTCATGATGCAGGCATCCTTGCACCATAGTGCAAGGTTGCCTGCGTCGGCACATGGCAGCTAATTGTGCGCCAGCACAGGAGAGTTCAAAGTGATCCGTCATATCCTTGTAGATATAACGCATCCCTGAGCCTTGAAAGTACTGCAGAGTGGAACAGCCAAAGGGCTTCCGATGCTGCGCTGCGGCACTTTCTTGTAAATAAGGCCCTCAGAGCTTATTTGTAGTTTAACAGAACTCTTTTTGTTCTGTTGCGCTTCCCTACACTACAAGCCCAGCTCTATCTTAGGTTCCCTTGCTTTCGCTACCTAATCTCCCCTCGCGGTGCTCTCCCCCACCACCTCATGCCACGTGGCTCACCCACCTCTATTAGCGATTTTCTTTGTGTTAATAAATCTTCACCCCTTTCATGCGACCATGCACATCAAAAAGGGTATCCATTTATTCGACCAAACAAAAGGTATTCAAAGCGTAATAGGAATCCTGTATGTAACACTACACAAGACTCCTACACAAACATAAAATCCGGCAGCCTAAGTACCCCTGTCTAAAGCTATTTCCTTTGCTCAAAAGTATCAGAAAAAAACACTGCTCGTGCACACATCCTCTGCTTAATATTAAGGCACCATCACTGACCTTGCCCACGGGCTGTGCTGCGGGTGCCTCCTACTGGTGAAGCCCCCCCCCTTGCAATGCCAGAGACCTACAGTACCCAAGTGCGCCCTGGCCACTACGGGCAGCATGAACCAGCAGTAAGCAGCGATTCGCAGCCTGGACAGCTTGGGGGTCGAGCGGCCCACCTGTAGCTGGACCACAAATTCGGTGAAGGATTGATCATTCGTTCCGGGGCATAGGTGTTAACTTCCGGAGAGAATAGGGCCTTTTCCAGGGCGGGTCATATCTCTAACCAATCACTGGACACTACTTTGTTATTTTGACTGAAACTATCAGTTTGGGTCAGTATGAACATGTTTACTGGATTCCTTTTCGCTGCCATCGTTTATTTCTAGAAGTCAGTTACAGACGAAAAAGAGACAGAAGCAGTCAGATTGTAATAGGTGTCGGGGAAGTGGGAGGCGAGGCACGTTTCCACCTCCCATCCTTTCCAGATTTTTGGCTTAGATTGGATTGAACGGTGGGAAAAAAAGTCTAATCCTTCCCTACTTGTTAAGTGTTGGTGAGAGTGTGTCATAGCTGGAACTCCATGTTTTGGCGGGAGACTTTTATGTAAAATTGGTGTTCCTTTAGCTTTCTCACTTCTAAAAGTCACCCCCATATATGTTAATGGATACATTCAGCAGGGCAGGCTTCCAAAGGTCTGAACTCTACAAGCGTAGTTGCAGAACTGGATACTCATCGTTGTGTAATTCACCCTCTTTGTACCTGCATTTGTTATATTTATCCCTTGACCTTGTTCACATGGCATTTCTATATCCAGTTAATCGGTGGGATCTAGGGCCCCTTATGATCTTGTTAACGCTGTGAGGGCACTTGGATTTACAGAAAAAATAAAGGGGCATATTATCAAGAACGGTGTTACAATTATCGCCGGTTTAGCGCCAGAAAACTGCAGCTAAAGCGGCGATAATGGGCTTGATAATATGCCCTGGAGAACTCCAATAGAAGCCCATGTTGACACCAGAACATGGGCTTCTATTGGAATTCTCAAGGGCATATTATCAAGCCCATTATCGCCGCTTTAGCGGCAGTTTTCTGCCGCTAAAGCGGCGATAATTTTAACGCCGTTTCTTGATAATATGCCCCAAAGTTTTCACACTTGTGTATAATTATGTTAGAGGCTTGTTTATGTGAAACAGGCCTATTCCATTTTAACTGAGGAATATTACATGGGCATAGCATTGCTTCCTGTGATCTCACTTTGTTGGAAAACGAGGCAGTATCTGTGAGGCCTGCACAAATAACATGACTACATTTGTCCTTCGCTGGGAACCAAACACCCCATTGTAGCGCCTGACTCTCAGAGGGTAGCGTTGCAGAGCAGTCTGAGGCTTTACTCAAGGGAGGTGGTGTGGGCTAGTAATCGCCATTTGCAGGTGCACAGAAATAACACTCAATAATTGATTGTCCAGTCTGTACTTTGCTTTATAAAAGTAAGAGTACATTTATTAAACACACACACTACTCAATACTATGCACCAATTTACAAATATACATAAGCTGTTGGAATTACTTTGTGACATTGCGTAACATCTCCACCCCTCCCAAAAGGGGGTGGGGTCTAGTACCACCACTCCCATGTATGCACCTCATCTTGCCCCCTAATGCAGTGTGTTGCGCATAACCTGGAGCGAGGGCCCTGCGCACTGGCACCATCCCAGTGGCGACCTACCCCATTACCTCCACACGCATTAAAAATAGGTTCACCTGCCCTAGTGACACATAACCCTGACTGAGCATCTTATATTGACCATACAGTATGCACCCCTACATATTCAGAGCTAACAGTCTGGGTTGTTCCTCACTTAAGCGCAACAGCAAGAATACATGTTTACGCACACTTTAGAATGACAGTACCCAGCACGTTTGTAGATCATTAAAATACATTGCAATTACAGCCCCAAAAAGCATCACAGATGAAATCACAGGATTATGCATATACAGCCAAACACCCTAGCAGAATTGTCTGGCAACATAACCCACTTGCTTATGACATCACCTTACACAGGTACCTTCACATTACATATGTGACCTCCAGTCCCTCTAAAAAGGAATAACCATGAGTAAATGCAGTTCTGGTGCAATTACACCTCTTCACCTCCAGGGAATGCCCTTCTCCAGACATCCCAACTCAGCCTTTCATTCTTTGAGGCACTTCTCAAAACACCCTCCGCTATAGAACAAAAATTCCAGCCCAGAAGGTGTAATAAAGCAGACTGAGCCCTTGAGGGGTTATCCGTTTCGAATCCCTAGGAAACTTAGGGTGGGACTTAACTTTGTGCTGGGGGGAGACTGCGCTTCTCCAGCAGCTCCCCCAGAACCCTTTTTCACTCTTGAGGGTGACCCCCTCCTCTGGGGGCCACCAGGCACAAAAAACGGCAGATTTCCAAATGCCTGGCAAGGCATTATGGGGCGCTTCGTGCTCCTTTGTATGAATATCGGATGAGCGGCTCTCCCGCTGTGCCGGGGAAAGCCGCGATCGATCTGGCGCTTCGCGCCGCATCCCTTCTCTGGTGGGGGGCACGGTCCCACCCGGACCCCCAGGTAAATCCTTTACGGCTCGGGGAACCCACCCCCGGCCGCTCATGCCACCGGTGGGGGCCGGGTCCCACCCGGGCCCCGCGATGCCTTCAGCGTCTTCAGCGGGCCCCGGTCCCACCCGGGACCCGCCACGGCCTCCTTGCTTGGAGGGCAGCCTGGGGAGCCCACCCCCGGCTGCCCCCGCCGGATCCCCGCACTCCCTCCCTTATCCCATTCCCCCACCCCACCCTCCCTCACTCTCTGCTCTCCCTCCCGTATCCCGCTCCTCCATCCCTCCCTGTCCTCCCTCACCCTCTGCACCGCCTCCCTTTACCCGTTCCCCCACCCCACCCCATCCTCCCACACCCTCTGCACTCCCTCCCTTATCCATCGAGCCACCCAACACTCCGTGCTCAGCTCTCCTCTCCCTGGAAAATAAACTTGATTCTCTCATCTATTCCATTTCCCAGCTTGCAGCGTCGATCTCACTTTTAAGCGCCAAGATGGCCCCCTTCCCTAACAACCTCCCGAGGAGTTCCTTGCTCCCAAGCCCCAATAAAGCCAACCACAGTCTGTCCTCTGCAGACATCACCAACTTACTGGCCAGCTACAAGACCACCAACGTGACTCCCCCTCCACCTTCCTCTCCTAATAATTCTACGCATTTCCCTATTCAGACCATCTCCTCTATCAGACCTTACCAGCCTCCATCTTACTGGGCACCCTCTTTCAAGAATCTTATCCATATCTCCCTCAACAACCCTAACACCCCCATCACCAAAACATCTGCGTCAGAGCTGCACTGCTTGCCCCACAACTGCAGATCTGTAATCAAACACAAAGTGGAAATCTCTGATATTATCACCCACCAGGATCTTGATATGTTATTCCTCACTGAGACCTGGTTTAATGACTCCTCTCATACTTTGTTTGATCTTCTGGTACCCACTGACTACTATATCCTCAGAAATGACAGGGCAGACAAAATTGGGGGCGGTGTCGCTATCATCGTCAGGAACTCCCTTCAAATGAAAGCCTTCCCTACTACCCTTTTCCGGACATTCGAATGCCTATCCCTAGAA
This sequence comes from Calotriton arnoldi, assembly GCA_963921515.1. Classification (NCBI taxonomy): domain Eukaryota; kingdom Metazoa; phylum Chordata; class Amphibia; order Caudata; family Salamandridae; genus Calotriton; species Calotriton arnoldi. The sequence goes on along the minus strand of CAWUFW010009960.1, from coordinate 342,512 downwards.
CTTCAAATACTTCACGGCTCACCCTTTAGATTCCATGCCATCTACCACCCGCCTGGTAACTCCTCTTCATTTGTGGAGGAACTGACTGACTTCATCAGTGACCAATTTTCTCAAAGTGACAGACAGATCTTCCTGGGTGACTTTAATCTCCACTGGGGCTCTTTGACAGACTCGGCTGCCAACAAGCTTGCCACCTTTCTCTCAGCCAATGATCTCTTCCAACACTGCTCGGAAACCACTCATTCCAAGGGCTCAATTCTGGATCTTCTCATATCCAAAGCAGACCTGCTGACTACTGCTCCCCCATCCATGTAGACTGGTCTGACCACTTCCTCATTCCCTTCCGTTTTCACCTATTGCACGTTATAACTCTCGGCCAACCTAAAAGAGCTACTACCTGGTTCCGCAACACTAAGAACATTGATCTTGACACTTTTTGTGATTCTGCTATGCGGGCACTTCCTAGTCTAGACCCTAACGTGGATGTCAACGTTCTCACTTCTCAGTGCCTCTGAGTACTAGCAGTCGAAATCGACAATGTCGCTCCACTCCAAAGCAAAAGGAAAATACCCACCCCCTCAGCACCTTGGTTCAATAAAGCTCTCTACGATGAAAGGAAAAACCTTAGAATCCTGGAGAAACATTGGAGAAAATCTCCTTCCACCTCCAATCTCTCTCTGTTACGTTTAGCAAGATCCAAATATCACAACCACATCTTCCTTGAAAAAGCATCACATTTCAGATCCCTCCTTGACTCAGCCAAAAGCAGACCCAAAAACTTTTTGACCTCATCAAAAACCCAAACTGTTCTCCCCTAACCATTAAGCCTGAGGATTCCACAAAGAAAGCAGCAGATTTCGTTATATTCTTTGATGAAAAGGTCAAAGCACTGGTGGATCAGGTCGCCCACCCCACCCCCATTGAGGAGCGGAAATCCTTAGTTACCTGGCAGAACTTTGACGTCATCTTGGAAAATGACCTCCTCAAATGCATCCTCGAAACTAAACCCTCCAACCATTCTTCTGACCCCATCCCTAGCGACATCGCCATTGATTTCTACACCTATACTCTCTCTTACTAGACCAGCCTAGTCAATCTCTTCCTCAGTCAAGGCTCCCTCCCGGTTGCCCTCAAATCAGGACAGGTCACCCCTCTTCTAAAAAAACCTCCGTCGATGCGAACGACCTCAACAACTTCCGCCCTATCACCAACCTCCCTTTTCTTTCGAAAATCACCGAAAAATGTGTTGCGAAACAACTTTCCTTACATTTTATGGACAATAACCTCCTCGACGTCTTCCAGTCTGGCTTCATCCAAAATTGCAGCACTGAAACAGCCCTGCTGCAAGTGATTGATGATGCGCTGCATATACTCAACTCTGGGGAATTGTGTCTTCTGATTCTTCTAGACCTCTCTGCAGCCTTTGACACTGTTAATCATAGCACCCTCCTCAACACTCTTCAACAGAGAATGGGATTGGATGGCACAGTGCTCAAATGGTTTGCCTCTTTCCTCTCGGACAGATCCCAAATGATCAAGATAGCGAACAGTCTTTCATCTCCATTGGCTGTAGGTCAAGGCGTCCCTCAAGGTTCTATCCTGGCACCCACTTTGTTTAATCTCTACCTGGAACCATTAGGGAACCTTCTAAGCAAATCTGGGATCCATTACCATCTTTATGCGGACGACACTCAAATCTACCTTAAGGTGTCTTCCGCACACGATCTCTCACTACTCAACTCTACTCTCAACTCTATTCACAACTGGATGTTAGCTCACCAACTCATTCTTAATCCCGCCAAAACTGAATTCCTCCTCCTCTCTACCTCTCGCTCACCTCCCCCTGTTCAATCTTGGATGGATCAGCTGAACCTACTCAACAACAAACCCATCATTGTCGACAGCGCTAAATCCCTAGGTGTCATTCTTGACAAAAGATTCAACCTAATCTCCCACATCAACTCTATTGCTAAGAACGCACGTTACCAGTTGCGCCTTCTATGGGGGATCCGTCGGTTCTTCCTGGAGAAAGACTTAAAAACCTTGGTACAATCTCTGGTTCTCTCAAGACTGGATTATTGCAATTCTCTTCTGACGGGCCTACCCAAATCCCACCTTTCCCCTCTCAAATCCATCCTCCATTCAGCAGCTCGCTTCATTTCAGGGTCTAAACGAAGCGACCACGTCACACCTATCCTGTCCTCTCTTCGATGGCTTCCGATCGAGGCAAGATCTATTTCCAAAACTGCCTGCATCACACACAAAGCCTTACACACGTCCTCCCCTCGTTACCTGGCGAATAAATTGAAATTGTCCGGTGGCTCTCGCCCTTCTCGCAATGCGGAAAAGCTTCTGCTTGAGCCCCCGTCTTCAAAAGGGAAAGATCGATGGCTCAATCCTTCTCAGGCAAAGCGGTGAGAATCTGGAACTCGCTTCCCCCATTGCTCCGTGCCACCTCCTCTACCCGGATCTTCAAAGCTGACCTCAAATCTCTCCTCTTCCAAAGACACTTTCAGAACTAATACTTTCATTCTCAGGCCCCTCTAGGAAGGTCGCTCTTCATTGTAAATTTGTACTTTTTCCTGTACATTCCTCACCCTTGCGTGCTGTGTTGGATTTTATGTTTGTGCACCCTTCATTTTAAGTCTCCTGTTTAATTCACGCCCTCTCTACTCCCTCAAGGAAGTTCTTCCACTATAGGAAATTCTGTACTCCATGCCTATTGAAGTGCCTTCCCAGTGTGTTCTGAGTGACTGACACTTATTGCAGTATTATACCTCTATTTGTATTTTGTATCTTATGTATCATGCACACCTGTCACTTTGTCCTCTTGTAACGTATACCTCTTCTTGTATCTGGTTTGTTTGTTATTTGCACAATTGTAGGGTGACCAGATCTTGAGAACGAAAAACCGGGACAATTGGGGAAAATAGAAGAAGGACTACAATTTTTCATCCACGGAATGGCGCAGAATGACAGCTGTCATCAACATAGGATCACAGAAGATGCATTAAGAAAGTAAATACAATGTAATTTCTACAATCAAAATCATAACTATTAATGAAATTGCTTACTTATAACAGTTGCTAACTAGCAAAGCTTTAGAACACCCAAAAAAGTGCCTCTCACTGTTTCCAGTCAACCCCTTCTAAAAACCGGGACATGAGACAAAATTGCCGAAACCTGCACGGACAGCTGGTGAAAAACGGGGACTGTCCGGGCAAATCCGGGACGTCTGGTCACCCTACACAATTATCACTTTTTCCTCATGTAATGTAACGCTTGCGTTTGTATTATGTTCACTTGTAACCTTCTCCTCATGTAATGTTACTGTTCCTAGTGTGAAGCGCTCTGACACCTTCGGGTAAAGTCCGCGCTATATAAAAACGCATAAATAAATAAATAAGAAATACAGGAGAAAAGCGAACCAACACTTGGCAGGCAGCCGCGCTCCGCCGTTATCCCAACCGTCTCCCCCCATTCAAACCCATTGACAGGTGTACACGAGACCTCGCGGACACGAGGCGTCCTCGAGCTCCCGTGGGCACGAGCTCCTCACAACATCATGCATGCCAATGGGTCCATTTCGGGTGGGAGATTCCCGATTTTTGAAGGCAAAAATTGCGGGGCATATTATCAAGAAACGGCGTTAAAATTATCGCCGGTTTAGCGGCAGAAAACTGCCGCTAAAGCGGCGATAATGGGCTTGATAATATGCCCTTAAGAATTCCAATAGAAGCCCATGTTCTGGTGTCAACATGGGCTTCTATTGGAATTCTCCAGGGCACATTATCAAGCCCATTGTCGCCGCTTTAGCGGCAGTTTTCTGCCGCTAAACCGGCGATAATTTTATCGCCGTCCTTGATAATATGCCCCTGCATCTTTTGGCCACCTTAAATTGCCTCTGTTTCAATAGAAGTCAAATGGGGGAAATCCATTCTCCCGATTATTTATTTTCCCACTCGACTCTGGTAAAATGTTGTCATGCATGGTTTAGTTATCTCCAGTATACCAGGGTGCTCGTCACTAGGTGTCCCACTCCAGCCAGAGTCCACGCTGCGACAGAGATAACTAGAGACGCCTGACGGATAAACGCTGTGACGTCACCGCGCATGCTTTGTTTTTCCCGGAGGGCACTGTTAGAGAAGCACTTCCTGCAACGTGCTGACTCTAAACGGATATCCGGCTGCCCATAATGCATTGTGCAGATGACAAACCCTTCGCATCTAACTAACTCATTACACTTTTCATTAATTAGGCGTTAATGTCTTCAATTTTTGTACTGTAAATGTTAATCATCCTTCTGCATCTATCCCCGTTAACTACGTAGTGTCGCTCTAATATTGACCAGCGTCCAATCAGAAGACACATTTTTTACAGCGATACTTATTATGAAGTTTCCAGTTTCACCACGTGATTTGGTTTCTGTTCCGGCTTCAGTTGCACTTTGTGTGGTGGCTGAAGACCAGAACTGAAAATTTTTGGGGACCTTTATGGGTCTAAATCTCAGTTAAGGACAGCAGAATTACTCAGATGACTAATGATAATAATACGAAACGTGCCAGCGTGCTGTTTTCCTCAGCGAACGTTAACATAATTTTCAAATAGTTTATGTGATTGTGTCTTCTCGTCTGGAAATAATAAGCGACAGCCAGGGGTGTAGGAGACACTAAATTTCTGGGGGGGACAGGGATAACCTTGTAGACTTTCCAGTGACCCTATACAAGTCGCCCGTAGCGTGAGACCGTACGCACGCTAAACAAATACAATCACATAGTTTTGAAGTGAAATATTGTGGAAGACTGGCATGTAGTCACAGTTTGCAAGTATGCTTTATTGGTATTTACATTCACAAAGTAATTAGACCAAATGTGAAAAATCACGTATAGTGCTACTCATAGTTCACTCACACTCAGTTCTGTAATCTGCATGGTACACGTTCTTTGCAGCAGGCACATTAATCCTCCGCACTACTTTACAATGAGCTAAAACTTCCACTAGACAACATTCCGAACTCTCACTAGTAGGAACATTAATCACTAGAGTTATCTTGACATTTTTATTGTTGCCTGAAATCTGTTTGATGCACAAGGAAGTTCATGTGCTTTTAAACCACAAATTATTTTTAAACACGGCTCCCTCCACCAAAGTCAATGTCAGGTGCGGCTGCACCGCTCCCATCACCCTAAAGCCAGTCCTGCTCCCAGCAATGGGGCAGGACAAGCATTTCCAGAAATGGGGTAAGAGCTAACCTTATAGCCATTATATGAGGAAATATATCTATGTAAGTGGAGGGGTACGATACTTCCCATCAAATTCCAGCAAGCAAAATAATTTAACATATTTCTTGTAGATGATTTATGGGAGAGTAGACTTCTCCCCTGAGAATTTTTTGAAATTTTTAGGATCAGATTTCTAAAACGATTTAAACCCTTATAGGGAATTCATGAAATATTCCAGTACTTACCCTTTCTCAAAAGAAACCTGAAAATACTTTAACTCCTAGATTACTGAGCTTGGTTAATTATCACTTGGTCAGATCTAGACCCTCTGTCATAGGCGGCTGTTTATTTGCTTATGTTGTCTATTAGATCCTCTCAAATTGCATCTCTTGTTTTTGGTTTTTCTATTATCATCTTTGATGTGTACTATTATCTATTGAATTCTCGCCTCATATGTTATTGCATGCCTGTTTTACTGTATTCTATCACGATCATGTGAAGCGCTCTGACACCTTCGGGTCTAGCTAGCGCTGTACAAAACTTATAAATAAATAAATACTTTCATGGTGCACCAGGGAAGCCTGGCCGTCCTAGGAGTAGATCTCATTTTTTTAAAATGTCTTTAAGTCAGAAATTACTTCCACTAACCCAAGGTCATCATTTTTTTAAGGGTGAGCCCCTTCTGCCAAGGAGTACATTCAATATGAAAGTGCCAGAAATGTACCATGGATATTCCCTCCGTTATACAAGGGTCAGCATTTTGCCATTGACACCCCCTATACAATGAGTACAGGAAATCTTATGAGAAGAGTTACCTCAAATATCAGTTCCGACATTTTGCTGTGGAAGCACCCCATTCACTAAGAATTACCTGCATCATGCCAGGGCCTTCGGCCGGATGTGGTAGCGCGTGTTCTGTGTCCCTGCTCCTGGGTATGAGTGGGTTAGCGACTTTCTCAGTTAGGCAGTTCGAGTCCCCACAGCCAATGATGGTGTCTTCATAGACACATGTCAGGGCCTGCAGTTTGCCATAGGTAATACCCCCCCATCCATATGCTGTTAGTGCTGTTAGTGCCCTTGTCCATAAGGCAAGAATAACTTCCAATATGTCAGACCAGCATCACACTTGAATGTATAACAAACATACACTCACACACACACACAAACACACATTCTCTCACACACACATTCTCACTATATTTCTTGCCCTCTTTTGTACATTTGTACTCTGTCACACACAGACACACTGCCACTCACACTTGCATTAGTCAATTTGCTTTTTTATGTTCGAAAAGCTTGCCCTGCTGCTTCTGCTATTCCTGCCTTGCCTTTTAGTGATACTTAATAAAAAACATATTCTCTATATGCTTTTCAAAAATAATAATATATCGCCAGGTCAATGTTTGCTACAAGTATGATGTGAATAAAAAGTGCACTTCCTTAAAATAGCTGTACAGGGCCTATTATTTCTCAAGGGCATATTATCAAGCCCATTATCGCCGCTTTAGCTGCAGTTTTCTGCCGCTAAACCGGCGATAATTATAACGCCGTTTCTTGATAATATGCCCCAAAGTTTTCACACTTGTGTATAATTATGTTAGAGGCTTGTTTATGTGAAACAGGCCTATTCCATTTTAACTGAGGAATATTACATGGGCATAGCATTGCTTCCTGTGATCTCACTTTGTTGGAAAACGAGGCAGTATCTGTGAGGCCTGCACAAATAACATGACTACATTTGTCCTTCGCTGGGAACCAAACACCCCATTGTAGCGCCTGACTCTCAGAGGGTAGCCTTGCAGAGCAGTCTGAGGCTTTACTCAAGAGAGGTGGTGTGGGCTAGTAATCGCCATTTGCAGGTGCGCAGAAATAACACTCAATAATTGATTCTCCAGTCTGTACTTTGCTTTATAAAAGTAAGAGTACATTTATTAAACACACACACTACTCAATACTATGCACCAATTTACAAATATACATAAGCTGTTGGAATTACTTTGTGACATTGCGTAACATCTCCACCCCTCACAAAAGGGGGGTGGGGTCTAGTACCACCACTCCCATGTGTGCACATCATCTTGCCCCCAATGCAGTTAGTTGAACATAACCTGGAGCAAGGGCCCTGCGCACTGGCACCATCCCAGTGGCGACCCACCCCATTACCTCAACACGCATTAAAAATAGGTTCACCTGCCCCAGTGACACATAACCCTGACTGTGCATCTTATATTGACCATACAGTATGCACCCCTACATCTTCAGGGCTAACAGTCTGGGTTGTTCCTCACTTAAGCGCAGCATCAAGAATACATGTTTAAGCATTACTTTGGAATGACAGTACTCATCATATTTGTTGGACATTGGAATGCATTGCAATACAGCCCCTAAAGGCCTCACAGATGAAATCACAGAATTACGCATATACAGCCAGACACCCTAGCAGGAATGTCTGGCAACATAACCCCACTTTGCTTATGACATCACCTTACACAGGCACTTCATATTACACATGTGACCTTCAGTCCCTCTAAAAAGAAATAACCATTAGTAAATGCAGTTCTGGTACAATTACACCTCTTCACCTCCAGGAAATGTTCCAGGGACCCACATGGTCCCTGGATGGCCTGCACTACCCCTTGCGAAACACAGGGTCCCTTCACTTAAGATAGGCCCCACCTGTGTTCAGGGTGGTACTACCTTGCAGAAGTCCACCTCCTGCCTCGAGCTAGGGGAACACCCCCATGCTCCTGGTCCTTGGGTTCAAGTCCCACAGGACCTACCTGACTGGTCACCGGCTAGGCATCGCCCCAGGCACCACTTCAGGGTCACAACACCAGCTCCAGAATGACATCCTGTTGCTTCCTTGGGTAACCACTTACCCGACCCTGACACCTCAGGGTCCACCACTAACCGTTCACCTGGAATCTAGGGAGTACACCACCCCCACTCAGCTCTCCACTGGGTCAGTTACCTAGCCTACCTAGGGGCTACCACTACACACCATCACTCAAGAACTACCCTCCTTTGGGGCCACCCTCTAACAGGGGCCACCCCTGGGTTGCTCACCTCCCCACCAGTTAACCTGGGGGACCTGCCGGACACTCAACTCTATCACACCCTCCTCCCACCGTGGGAAAGGTTCCTTGGGGTTCCCCACCATGGGAACCCCTGGGGTGTTACTACCCGGGGTAAAGAAACCTCCTGCCCCACCCTTCCAGTGGTTTTGACCTGCGCCAATAGCAAGAAACTTTCAGCGGGGGAAGGATATCTGGGGCCCCTTCTGTGGAAACCCTCCCTGCCCTTAAAAAGTGCGGTAACTCCCAGGACCCCTTTTTCTCCTGTCCCCCATGAAGGTCAATACACCCCTACACCCCTACCTGTGATGTAGGTATCAGTTGCTGTCCCTATCTCTTGAGGAGACACCCTCCTCATGGAGGTATAGTGTATGTAGTGTTAGGGTTCAAAGGTGTACAGTATGGCGCAGAACATTTGTATGCAATCATTTCCTGGAAAGCACTATCCCGCTAGCACATGATAATCAACATAGCGCGGTCATATCAATACAGTTTACATTTAAACCATAATATCTTCACATGACACATATGTGCGCGGGGCTTTCCTTTCCCATACCTTTAGTTCACATAACCAAAACTTTGAACCCTTCTCAGAGCCTTGCGCTCTTCCATTTGCTCATTGCTGCATAGGTAATGTGTGGCAAAACTGGACTTATCAAATGCTATAAATGCGCACCAGAATGGGATACTATGTTTCCCGCCGCTAGACACCAATGTTGGAAAACGAGGCAGCATCTGTGAGGCCTGCACAAATAACATGACTACATTTGTCCTTCACTGGGAACCAAACACCCAATTGTAGCGCCTGACTCTCAGAGGGTAGCGTTGCAGAGCAGTCTGAGGCTTACTCAAGGGAGGTGGTGTGGGCTAGTAATCGCCATTTGCAGGTGCGCAAAAATAACACTCAATAATTGATTGTCCAGTCTGTACTTTGCTTTATAAAAGTAAGAGTATATTTATTAAACACACACACTACTCAATACTATGCACCAATTTACAAATATACATAAGCGGTTGGAATTACTTTGTGACATTGCGTAACATCTCCACCCCTCCCGCAGGGGGGGGGGTCTAGTACCACCATTCCCATGTATGCACATCATCTTGCCCCCAATGCAGTTAGTTGAACATAACCTGGAGCGAGGGCCCTGCGCACTGGCACCATCCCAGTGGCGACCCACCCCATTACCTCAACACGCATTAAAAATAGGTTCACCTGCCCCAGTGACACATAACCCTGACTGAGCATCTTATATTGACCATACAGTATGCACCCCTACATCTTCAGGGCTAACAGTCTGGGTTGTTCCTCACTTAAGCGCAGCAGCAAGAAATACATGTTTAAGCATTTCTTTGGAATGACAGTACTCATCACATTTGTTGGACATTAGAATACATTGCAATTACAGCCCCTAAAGTCATCACAGATGAAATCACAGAATTACGCTTATACAGCCAGTCACCCTAGCAGGAATGTCTAGCAACATAACCCCACTTTGCTTATGACATCACCTTACACATGCACTTCACATTACACATGTGACCTTCAGTCTCTCTAAAAAGAAATAACCTAGTAAACTCAGTTCTGATGCAATTACACCTCTTCACCTCCAGGGAATGCCCTTCTCCAAATATCCCTCCCTCAGCCCTTCACTCCATGAAGCACTTCTCAATACACCCTCAGCTGTAGAACAAAAGTTCCAGCCTAGAAGGTGTTAAATGCAAGCTGAGCCCTTGAGGGGTTATTCTATTCAAGTCCCAATGTGACTTGTGGAGGGACTCCTCTTCGTGCTGGGGGGGAGACTGCGCTTCTCCAGCAGCTCCCCCAGCACCCTTGTCACAAATGAGGGTGACCCCCTTCCTCTGGGGGGCCACCAGGCACCAAAAACGATCCTTTCCCCATGCCTTGCAAGGCATTATGGGGCGCTTCAGGCTCCTTTCCCTGAATATTGGATGAGCGGCTCTCCCGCTGTGCCGGGGAGAGCCGCGATGGCGCTGGCAGCCTCCGCCGCATCCTTTCCCCGTTGGGGGGCCCGGTCCCACCCGGAAACCCAGGTAAGGGCTGCAGCGCGGGGAGCCCACCCCCAGCCGCGTATGCCAATTGTAGGGGGCCCGGTCCCACCCGGGCCCCTGATTGCACACTCGGTGGAGAGCTACCCGGGGAGCCCACCCCTGGTGGCTCCCGCTGGCTCCCCGCCCGGCCAGCACCCTCGTGTGCTGCTGCGGGACCCGGCACTCGTCTTCTGGTCTGCCCGCTCTGGGCAGACACGGAGGTTCCCGCCGGTCCAGGCGGACCTCAGGGGAGTGCTATGGCACTCCCCCCACCTCCCCTTCAGCTTCGGGGCCTGGAGATGGGGTCCCGGGTCCCTCCTCCTCTTCGCGGGGAGCGCGCCGGTGCTCCCCGTCTTGGGCTTGTTCGGCGGGGGCCAGGGTGGGCTCCTGGCTTCCCCGCCTTCCTCAGCTTCACGGGGCTGCGACGGCGTCCCCCGGCTTTACTACGGGGCCCGGGGATGGGGTCCCGGGCCCCTGGGGGCCTCTTCACGGGGAGCGCGATGGCGCTCCCTGACTTTGCTTCGGGGCCCGGGGATGGGGTCCTGGGCCCCTCGAGACCTCCTCGCAAGGGGGCGCGATGGCGCTCCCCCGTCTCCATCTTCGGTGGGGGACAGGGTGGGCTCCAGGCCCCCCTGCAGGGCACCTTCGCGGGGAGCTCCCCGGCTTCCCTTCTCCTTGGGGGCAGCCCCCGGGACCTGACCCACCCCGGGGGCATCTCAGAGACCGGCGGCGGAGCCCCACGTGCTTTGTCGTCGGTCTTCTTAGGGGTCAATGGTCGCCTACCTTCCGGGGGCCATATCTCAGCCCCTGGGGGTCCGATCTGCCCCATTTTTGCGTCTTCTTGCTCCTGGTGGTGCCCCCCAGCCACTGGGAGCACTCTCCTTCGCCCTCCGGGTCTCCAAGAGGGTACATTCTGCAGGGAGCGGTCTTCACTGGCTCCCTGCGCCAGCCTTTCACCTGGCTCTCCTCCAGGGCCTCTCTTCTCCCTGCGCAGAGGCCCCTGCTTCTGCGCACCGGTCCTGGGCTATCCTTCTGGTGCTGTTAGGGGCCTGGGGGGCAGTCAGGGGGTACCTCCTTCCAACTGCCCATTGCCAAGCTCCAGCACCTTCCGCCTCAGCAGACCACACCCCAGAGAGAGCTTCTCTTCCTGTTCAAGCACTTTTTAAAAGTTGAGTAGGGGGCTGGCAGGAAGTCTCTGTTTGTCCTATCAAACAGCGACACATCACTACCCTGCCCCTGCTCCCTCCTTCTTGTCCAGCCTCTGGGTTTGTTCAAAATGGCGTCGTCCAGGGTCTCTGGCCACATGGTCTCTGAAACAAGACCCCTTCCCTCCTCGCTGCCTTCCCTCCTTGGTGCAGCCTGGTGCCTGGCACCCAGTGAGAGCTGCTGATGGATGAGCCTGTAGCCCCACCCATCTTCCCTTCGTGGAGAGGAGGCCTTAGCTTGTGGAAGAAAGGTTATCAATCCATCCAGCTGAGGTCAGCCCTCAGCCTGGCCCTGGTTATGACTGACTCAGAGAAATGTGACATTTCTGGATGACGCAAAAGCAGTACAAATATGACTGTGGACTCTGCAGAATACTCCTTTTCACATCAGCTACAGTGGACTTTAGTGTGTGTCTGGAATCTGTAGGCCTTATGAAAGTTAATCTAGCACATGTGCTCCACATCCCCATAGGGGAATAATGAAGTGAAAAACACAGTAAAACACACTGACTTTCCCTGGCATGTTCCTTCCCAGTGTATAAGGCCTATTCCATGTCACCACCCACTTCTGCATAAGTCCTGCCACACCATTCACTTTGTAGCTGCTCCTGGACTACGCACGCCAGGAATCTCCCCTGCGCAGCCCCTACACGTGTGCACACGCATGTACACAGGTGTCTGCATGTAACCAGCCCGGTGGCCCTTACTCCAGCTGCTGCGCAGCGGCCTAGTCAAGCTAGGGGGACACCAGTAAAATCCACATGCAGTCTCTTTCATCATGAGTTCACTGTGGGTGAGTCCCAACTTATGAGGCTCTCCCACAGTAAAAGCTCAACAAATAGGTGCTCAAAAGCGAAAAATCCGGGCGGCCCAGAGTGTCAGAACCACTTTCTAACACTCACCCTCTGCACTCCCTCCCTTATCCCGTTCCCCCACCCCACCCCGTCCTCCATCACTCTCTGCTCTCCCTCCCGTATCCCGCTCCTCCATCCCTCCCCGTCCTCCCTCACCCTCTGCACCACCTCCCTTTACCCGTTCCCCCACCCCTCCCCATCCTCCCACACCCTCTGCACTCCCTCCCTTATCCATCGAGCCACCCAACACTCCGTGCTCAGCTCTCCTCTCCCTGGAAAATAAACTTGATTCTCTCATCTATTCCATTTCCCAGCTTGCAGCGTCGATCTCACTTTTAAGCGCCAAGATGGTCCCCTTCCCTAACAACCTCCCGAGGAGTTCCTTGCTCCCACGCCCCAATAAAGCCAACCACAGTCTGTCCTCTGCAGACATCACCAACTTACTGGCCAGCTACAAGACCACCAACGTCACTCCCCCTCCACCTTCCTCTCCTAATAATTCTACGCATTTCCCTATTCAGACCATCTCCTCTATCAGACCTTACCAGCCTCCCTCTTACCGGGCACCCTCTTTCAAGAATCTTATCCATATCTCCCTCAACAACCCTAACACCCCCATCACCAAAACATCTGCGTCAGAGCTGCACTGCTTGCTCCACAACTGCAGATCTGTAATCAAACACAAAGTGGAAATCTCTGATATTATCACCCACCAGAATCTTGACATGTTATTCCTCACTGAGACCTGGTTTAATGACTCCTCTCATACTTTGTTTGATCTTCTGGTACCCACTGACTACTATATCCTCAGAAATGACAGGGCAGACAAAATTGGGGGCGGTGTCGCTATCATCGTCAGGAACTCCCTTCAAATGAAAGCCTTCCCTACCACCCTTTTCCGGACATTTGAATGCCTATCCCTAGAACTTCAAATACTTCACGGCTCACCCTTTAGATTCCATGCCATCTACCACCCGCCTGGTAACTCCTCTTCATTTGTGGAGGAACTGACTGACTTCATCAGTGACCAATTTTCTCAAAGTGACAGACAGATCTTCCTGGGTGACTTTAATCTCCACTGGGGCTCTTTGGCAGACTCGGCTGCCAACAAGCTTGCCACCTTTCTCTCAGCCAATGATCTCTTCCAACACTGCTCGGAAACCACTCATTCCAAGGGCTCAATTCTGGATCTTGTCATATCCAAAGCAGACCTGCTGACTACTGCTCCCCCCATCCATGTAGAATGGTCTGACCACTTCCTCATTCCCTTCCGTTTTCACCTATCGCACGTTATAACTCTCGGCCAACCCAAAAGAGCTACTACCTGGTTCCGCAACACTAAGAACATTGATCTTGACACTTTTTGTGATTCTGCTATGCGGGCACTTCCTAGTCTAGACCCTAACGTTGATGTCAACGTTCTCACTTCTCAGTGCCTCTCAGTACTAGCAGTCGAAATCGACAATGTCGCTCCACTCCAAAGCAAAAGGAAAAGACCCACCCCCTCAGCACCTTGGTTCAATAAAGCTCTCTACGATGAAAGGAAAAACCTTAGAATCCTGGAGAAACATTGGCGAAAATCTCCTTCCACCTCCAAACTCTCTCTGTTACGTTTAGCAAGATCCAAATATCACAACCACATCTTCCTTGAAAAAGCATCACATTTCAGATCCCTCCTTGACTCAGCCAAAAGCAGACCCAAAAAACTTTTTGACCTCATCAAAAACCCAAACTGTTCTCCCCTAACCATTAAGCCTGAGGATTCCACAAAGAAAGCAGCAGATTTCGTTATATTCTTTGATGAAAAGGTCAAAGCACTGGTGGATCAGGTCGCCCACCCCACCCCCATTGAGGAGCGGAAATCCTTAGTTACCTGGCAGAACTTTGACATCATCTTGGAAAATGACCTCCTCAAATGCATCCTCGAAACTAAACCCTCCAACCATTCTTCTGACCCCATCCCTAGCGACATCACCATTGATTTCTACACCTATACTCTCTCTTACTGGACCAGCCTAGTCAATCTCTTCCTCAGTCAAGGCTCCCTCCCGGTTGCCCTCAAATCAGGACAGGTCACCCCTCTTCTAAAAAAAACCTCCTTCGATGCGAACGACCTCAACAACTTCCGCCCTATCACCAACCTCCCTTTTCTTTTGAAAATCACTGAAAAATGTGTTGCGAATCAACTTTCCTTACATATTATGGACAATAACCTCCTCGACGTCTTCCAGTCTGGCTTCATCCAAAATTGCAGCACTGAAACAGCCCTGCTGCAAGTGATTGATGATGCGCTGCATATACTCAACTCTGGGGAATTGTGTCTTCTGATTCTTCTAGACCTCTCTGCAGCCTTTGACACTGTTAATCATAGCACCCTCCTCAACACTCTTCAACAGAGAATGGGATTGGATGGCACAGTGCTCAAATGGTTTGCCTCTTTCCTCTCGGACAGATCCCAAATGATCAAGATAGCGAACAGTCTTTCATCTCCATTGGCTGTAGGTCAAGGCGTCCCTCAAGGTTCTATCCTGGCACCCACTTTGTTTAATCTCTACCTGGAACCATTAGGGAACCTTCTAAGCAAATCTGGGATCCATTACCATCTTTATGCGGACGACACTCAAATCTACCTTAAGGTGTCTTCCGCACACGATCTCTCACTACTCTTCTACTCTCAACTCTATTCACAACTGGATGTTAGCTCACCAACTCATTCTTAATCCCGCCAAAACTGAATTCCTCCTCCTCTCTACCTCTCGCTCACCTCCCCCTGTTCAATCTTGGATGGATCAGCTGAACCTACTCAACAACAAACCCATCATTGTCGACAGCGCTAAATCCCTAGGTGTCATTCTTGACAAAAGATTCAACCTAATCTCCCACATCAACTCTATTGCTAAGAACGCACGTTACCAGTTGCGCCTTCTATGGGGGATCCGTCGGTTCTTCCTGGAGAAAGACTTAAAAACCTTGGTACAATCTCTGGTTCTCTCAAGACTCGATTATTGCAATTCTCTTCTGACGGGCCTACCCAAATCCCACCTCTCCCCTCTCAAATCCATCCTCCATTCAGCAGCTCGCTTCATTTCAGGGTCTAAACGAAGCGACCACGTCACTCCTATCCTGTCCTCTCTTCGATGGCTTCCGATCGAGGCAAGATCTATTTCCAAAACTGCCTGCATCACACACAAAGCCTTACACACGTCCTCCCCTCGTTACCTGGCGAATAAATTGAAATTGTCCGGTGGCTCTCGCCCTTCTCGCAATGCGGAAAAGCTTCTGCTTGAGCCCCCCGTCTTCAAAAGGGAAAGATCGATGGCGCAATCCTTCTCAGGCAAAGCGGTGAGAATCTGGAACTCGCTTCCCCCATTGCTCCGTGCCACCTCCTCTACCCGGATCTTCAAAGCTGACCTCAAATCTCTCCTCTTGCAAAGAAACTTTCAGAACTAATACTTTTATTCTCAGGCCCCTCTAGGAAGGTTGCTCTTCATTGTAAATTTGTACTTTTTCCTGTACATTCCTCACCCTTGCGTGCTGTGTTGGATTTTATGTTTGTGCACCCTTCATTTTAAGTCTCCTGTTTAATTCATGCTCTCTCTACTCCCTCAAGGAAGTTCTTCCACTATAGGAAATTCTGTACTCCATGCCTATTGAAGTGCCTTCCCAGTGTGTCCTGAGTGACTACCACTTATTGCAGTATTATACCTCTTTTTGTATTTTGTATCTTATGTATCATGCACACCTGTCACTTTGTCCTCTTGTAAGGTATACCTCTTTTTGTATCTGGTTTGTTTTTGTTTTTTGCACAATTGTCACCTTTTCCTCATGTAATGTAACGCTTGCGTTTGTATTATGTTCACTTGTAACCTTCTCCTCATGTAATGTTACTATTCCTAGTGTGAAGCGCTCTGACACCTTCAGGTAAAGTCCGCGCTATATAAAAACGCATAAATAAATAAGAAATACAGGAGAAAAGCGAACCAACACTTGGCAGGCAGCCGCGCTCCGCCGTTATCCCAACCGTCTCCCCCCATTCAAACAGCGCGTTCCATTGACAGGTGTACACGAGACCTCGCGGACACGAGGCGTCCTCGAGCTCCCGTGGGCACGAGCTCCTCACAACTCATGCATGCCAATGGGTCCATTTCGGGTGGGAGATTCCCGATTTTTAAATCGCATCTTTTGACCACTTTAAATTGCATCTGTTTCAATAGAAGTCAAATGGGGGAAATCCATTCTCCCGATTATTTATTTTCCCACTTGACTCTGGTAAAATGTTGTCATGCATGGTTTAGTTATCTCCACAGTATACCAGCGTGCAGTACCACAGCTCGTCACTCCAGCCAGAGTCCACGCTGTGACAGAGATAACTAGAGACGCCTGACGGATAAACGCTGTGACGTCACCGCGCATGCTTTGTTTTTCCCGGAGGGCACTGTTAGGGAAGCACTTCCTGCAACGTGCTGACTCTAAACGGATATCCTGCTGCCCATAATGCATTGTGCAGCTGACAAACCCTTCGCATCTAACTAACTCATTACACTTTTCATTAATTAGGCGTTAATGTCTTCAAGTTTTGTACTGTAAATGTTAATCATCCTTCTGCATCTATCCCCGTTAACTCCGTAGTGTCGCTCTAATATTGACCAGCGTCCAATCAGAGGACACATTTTTTACAGCGATACTTACTTTGTAGCTTTATCACATGATCTTTCTGTTTCCGCTTCAGTTGCACTTTGTGTGGTGGCTGAACAACAGAATCCAGAAATTTTTGGGGACCTCTATGGGTCTAAATCTCAGTTAAGGGCAGCACAATTACTTAGGTGACTAATGATAATCATATGAAACGTGCCAGCGTGCTGTTTTCCTCAGCGAACTTTAACATAATTTTCAAATAGTTTATGTGATTGTGCTCTCGTCTGGAAATAATAAGCGACAGCTTTTCAAGCCCCTTCGTCATTTTAAACTTGTCACATATCAGTGTAAACTTGCAGCGCCATTACATGCCAATGGTGATACTTCGAAGCCAGCCGTTCCAGGCTGCGTCGCCTTGCACTGCTCTTCGCTGCGACAAAGGAGGAGACATTCCTTTACTTCACCCTGGGGCTTATTTATGAGCCCCTGTGTCACTTTTACGCCGCCAGTGCGTCACTTTTTGTGACGCACCAGCAGTGTCAAAAATGCACCATGGTGCGTCATATTTACAAAGTGACGCATCTAGGTAGATGTGTCACTTTGTAAACCCCTGCGCCACATTATACCTGCGCCAGGTATAATGTATGCAGGGGGGGCGTTCCGAACGCAAGAAAGGGTCGTAGAAGTGACGCAGTGAAATCTATAAGATTTCACTGCGCCATTTCTTTGACCCTAATGCGTCAATATCTTACGCCTGCCTCATGGCAGGCGTAAGACTGACGCAGGCCCTTTCACTGGGGCTTGCCCCATGTGAAAGGACACATTGCTGGAGTTGCGTCACTTTTGTGACACACTCCAGCAATGTGTCATTTTTGCGCCTACAGATACGTCAGAAATACTGACGTATCTGTAACTCCTTGCGACATGATGCGTCATACTGTAAATATGACGCATCATTGGTGTCTCAAGGAGGGCGCAATGAAAAGTGACGCATCGCTGTTTTCACGCAGCGATGCGTCACTTTTCATAAATGAGGCCCCCTGTTTTTAGGTCGAGAAGACCTGTTGTAATTAGTAGCGAAGGTGTAATCCCGCCTGCTGATTGCCATTGGCTAACTGCTCCCTTGCTCTTGTTTCCTGGCTCTTAACTGGCTCCTGCAGCCCGTACGTCAGTTCCCTTGCAGGCTAAGCCTCACCGCCAAGTCCAGTTTCCCTACACTTTCAGGGACTTATTTACAAGCCCCTTGCACCCCGCACCGGAAGCGCATTTCTATGCCCCATATTTACAAGGACAGGAAAAGCCACCCTGCGTGACTTTTCCTGTCCTTGTAAATGCGGCCCCTTTACACGCAGCACTTTGCGTGAAAGGGGCGTTCCATGGGTGTTGCTGTGGGTGTTCCCACGCAGACACCCATGGATCCAGACACATTTCCAGATTTACAAGAAGTCATAAACCTGGAAAAGCGTCTGAATGCTAGGGAGGCGCAACGAGGAAGAATGTATTATTTTCTCCTCGTTTCTTTCCTCTTTCTATGCGTGCCTCATTCTGCAGCACACTTAGAACAAGGACATCACCTCTAAGGATTGTTTATGCGCAGGAAGGTGTCCCTTCCTACACATAAACAATCATTAAAAAAATGTCATTTTACAAGTTTTATATGTGCTAACGCAGCACACATAGAAGTTGAAAAATGCCATTACAGATTGTTTATGTGCACGAAGGGACACCTTCCTGCACATAAACAACCATCCTCATGATGCAGGCATCCTTGCACCATAGTGCAAGGTTGCCTGCGTCGGCACATGGCAGCTAATTGTGCGCCAGCACAGGAGAGTTCAAAGTGATCCGTCATATCCTTGTAGATATAACGCATCCCTGAGCCTTGAAAGTACTGCAGAGTGGAACAGCCAAAGGGCTTCCGATGCTGCGCTGCGGCACTTTCTTGTAAATAAGGCCCTCAGAGCTTATTTGTAGTTTAACAGAACTCTTTTTGTTCTGTTGCGCTTCCCTACACTACAAGCCCAGCTCTATCTTAAGTTCCCTTGCTTTCGCTACCTAATCTCCCCTCGCGGTGCTCTCCCCCACCACCTCATGCCACGTGGCTCACCCACCTCTATTAGCGATTTTCTTTGTGTTAATAAATCTTCACCCCTTTCATGCGACCATGCACATCAAAAAGGGTATCCATTTATTCGACCAAACAAAAGGTATTCAAAGCGTAATAGGAATCCTGTATGTAACACTACACAAGACTCCTACACAAACATAAAATCCGGCAGCCTAAGTACCCCTGTCTAAAGCTATTTCCTTTGCTCAAAAGTATCAGAAAAAAACACTGCTCGTGCACACATCCTCTGCTTAAATATTAAGGCACCATCACTGACCTTGCCCACGGGCTGTGCTGCGGGTGCCTCCTACTGGTGAAGCCCCCCCCCCCTTGCAATGCCAGAGACCTACAGTACCCAAGTGCGCCCTGGCCACTACGGGCAGCATGAACCGGCAGTAAGCAGCGATTCGTAGCTTGGACAGCTTGGGGGTCGAGCGGCCCACCTGTAGCTGGACCACAAATTCGGTGAAGGATTGATCATTCGTTCCGGGGCATAGGTGTTTACTTCCGGAGAGAAAAGGGCCTTTTCCAGGGCGGGTCATATCTCTAACCAATCACTGGACACTAGTTTGTTAGTTTGACTGAAACTGTCAGTTTGGGTCAGTATGAACATGTTTACTGGATTCCTTTTCGCTGCCATCGTTTATTTCTAGAAGTCAGTTACAGACGAAAAAGAGACAGAAGCAGTCAGATTGTAATAGGTGTCGGGGAAGTGGGAGGCGAGGCACGTTTCCACCTCCCATCCTTTCCAGATTTTTGGCTTAGATTGGATTGAACGGTGGGAAAAAAAAGTCTAATCCTTCCCTACTTGTTAAGTGTTGGTGAGAGTGTGTCATAGCTGGAACTCCATGTTTTGGCGGGAGACTTTTATGTAAAATTGGTGTTCCTTTAGCTTTCTCACTTCTAAAAGTCACCCCCCATATATGTTAATGGATACATTCAGCAGGGCAGGCTTCCAAAGGTCTGAACTCTACAAGCGTAGTTGCAGAACTGGATACTCATCATTGTGTAATTCACCCTCTTTGTACCTGCATTTGTTATATTTATCCCTTGACCTTGTTCACATGGCATTTCTATATCCAGTTAATCGGTGGGATCTAGGGCCCCTTATGATCTTGTTAACGCTGTGAGGGCACTTGGATTTACAGAAAAAATAAAGGGGCATATTATCAAGAACGGTGTTACAATTATCGCCGGTTTAGCGGCAGAAAACTGCAGCTAAAGCGGCAATAATGGGCTTGATAATATGCCCTGGAGAACTCCAATAGAAGCCCATGTTGACACCAGAACATGGGCTTCTATTGGAATTCTCAAGGGCATATTATCAAGCCCATTATCGCCGCTTTAGCAGCAGTTTTCTGCCGCTAAAGCGGCGATAATTTTAACGCCGTTTCTTGATAATATGCCCCAAAGTTTTCACACTTGTGTATAATTATGTTAGAGGCTTGTTTATGTGAAACAGGCCTATTCCATTTTAACTGAGGAATATTACATGGGCAAAGCATTGCTTCCTGTGATCTCACTTTGTTGGAAAACGAGGCAGTATCTGTGAGGCCTGCACAAATAACATGACTACATTTGTCCTTCCCAAGGAACCAAACACCCCATTGTAGCGCCTGACTCTCAGAGGGTAGCGTTGCAGAGCAGTCTGAGGCTTTACTCAAGGGAGGTGGTGTGGGCTAGTAATCGCCATTTGCAGGTGCGTAGAAATAATACTCAATAATTGATTGTTCAGTCTGTACTTTGCTTTATAAAAGTAAGAGTACATTTATTAAACACACACACTACTCAATACTATACACCAATTTACAAATATACATAAGCTGTTGGAATTACTTTGTGACATTGCGTAACATCTCCACCCCTCCCAAAAGGGGGGTGGGGTCTAGTACCACCACTCCCATGTATGCACCTCATCTTGCCCCCTAATGCAGTGTGTTGCGCATAACCTGGAGCGAGGGCCCTGCGCACTGGCACCATCCCAGTGGCGACCTACCCCATTACCTCCACACGCATTAAAAATAGGTTCACCTGCCCTAGTGACACATAACCCTGACTCAGCATCTTATATTGACCATACAGTATGCACCCCTACATTTTCAGGGCTAACAGTCTGGGTTGTTCCTCATTTAAGCGCAACAGCAAGAATACATGTTTACGCACACTTTAGAATGACAGTACCCAGCACGTTTGTGGATCATTAGAATACATTGCAATTACAACCCCTAAAGGGATCACAGATGAAATCACAGGATTATGCATATACAGCCAAACACCCTAGCAGGATTGTCTGGCAACATAACCCACTTGCTTATGACATCACCTTACACAGGTACCTTCACATTACATATGTGACCTTCAGTCCCTCTAAAAAGGAATAACCATGAGTAAATGCAGTTCTGGCGCAATTACACCTCATCACCTCCAGGGAATGCCCTTCTCCAAACATCCCAACTCAGCCTTTCATTCTTTGGGGCACTTGTCAAAACACCTTCCACTGTAGAACAAAAGTTCCAGCCCAGAAGGTGTAATAAAGTAGGCTGAGCCCTTGAGGGGTTATCCGTTTCGAATCCCTAGGAAACTTAGGGTGGGACTTAATCTCGTGCTGGGGGAGACTGCGCTTCTCCAGCAGCTCCCCAGAACCCTTTTCACTCTTGAGGGTGACCCCTCCTCTGGGGGCCACCAGGCACAAAAAGCGGCAGATTTCCAAATGCCTGGCAAGGCATTATGGGGCGCTTTGTGCTCCTTTGTATGAATATCGGATGAGCGGCTCTCCCGCTGTGCCGGGAAAGCCGCGATCGATCTGGCGCTTCGCGCCGCATCCCTTCTCTGGTGGGGGGCACGGTCCCACCCGGACCCCCAGGTAAATCCTTTACGGCTCGGGGAGCCCACCCCCGGCCGCTCATGCCACCGGTGGGGGCCCGGTCCCACCCGGGCCCCGCGATGCCTTCAGCGTGCCCCGGTCCCACCCGGGACCCGCCACGGCCTCCCTGCTTGGAGGGCAGCCTGGGGAGCCCACCCCGGCTGCCCCCGCCGGCTCCCCGCACGGCCCTCACTCTCGGGTGCGGCCGCGGGAGCCGGCCGAGCAGTTCTGGTCTGCCCGCTCCCGCTCCCGCGGGCAGACGCGTCTCTGTCCTCCGGTCCGGCTGGACCGCGGGGGAGTGCGGCGGCACTCCCCCGACCTTCTCCCATTCTTCGGGGCCCGGGGATGGGGTCCCGGGCCCTTGGACATCTTCGGGGGGGGCGCGACGGCGCCCCCTTCCATCCTGGTTTCTTCGGGGCCCGGAGATGGGGTCCCGGGCCCCCCTCCCCTTCGCGGGGGGGCGCGACGGCACTCCCCCCCAACCTCTTATACGGCGTGGGCCAGGGTGAGCTCCTGGCACCAGGTCTGGGGTCATCTTCACGGGGAGCGCGGCGGCGCTCCCCGACTTTGCTTCGGGGCCCGGGGATGGGGTCCCAGGCCCCTTGGGCTCATTTTCGCGGGGGCGCGACGGCGCTCCCCAGTCTCCAACTTCGGTGGGGGCCAGGGTGGGCTCCTGGTCCCCCTGCAGGGCACCTTCACGGGGGAGCGCGACGGCGCCCCCCCCTGGCTTCCCTTCTTCTTGGGGGCAGCCCCCGGGACCTGACCCACCCCGGGGGCATCTCATGGACCGGCAGCGGAGCCCCATGTGCTTCGTTGTCGGTCTTCTTAGGGGTCAAAGGTCGCTCACCTTCCGGGGGCCATATCTCAGCCCCTGGGGGTCCGATCTGCCCCATTTTCACGTCTTCTTGCTCCTGGTGGCGGCCCCCAGCCACTGGGAGCACTCTCCTTTGCCCTCCTGGTCTCCAAGAGGGTGCATTCTGCAGGGAGCGGTCTTCACTGGCTCCCTGCGCCAGACTTTCACCTGGCTCTCCTCCTGGGCCTCTCTTCTCCCTGCGCAGAGGCCCCTGCTTCTGCACACCGGTCCTGGGCTCTTCTTCTGGCGCTGTTGGGGGCCTGGGGGGCAGTTAGGGGGTACCTCCTTCCAACTGCCCATTGCCAGGCTCCAGCACCTTCCGCCTCCGCAGACCACACCCCAGAGAGAGCTCTCTTCCTCTTCCAGTACTTTTTAAAAGTTGAGTAGGGGGCTGGCAGGAAGTCTCTGTCCTATCAAACAGCGACATCACTTCCCTGCCCCTGCTCCCTCCTCCTTGTCCAGCCTCTGGGTTTGTTCAAAATGGCCTCGTCCAGGGTCTCTGGCCACATGGTCTCTGAAACACGAGCCCTTCCTTTCTGGCTGCCTTCCCCCCTTGGTGCAGCCTGGTGCCTGGCACCCAGTGATAGCTGCTGATGGATGAGCCTGTAGCCCCACCCATCTTCTCTTCGTGGAAAGGAGGCCTTAGCTTGTGGAAGAAAGGTTATCAATCCGTCCAGCTGAGGTCAGCCCTCAGCCTGGCCCTGGTTATGACTGACTCAGGGAAATGTGACATTTCTGGACGACCCAAAAGCAGTACAAATATGACTTGGGACTCTGCAGAATACTCCTTTTCACATCCGCTACAGTGGACTTTAGTGCGTGTCTGGAATCGGTAGGCCTTATGGAAGTTAATCTAGCACATGGGCTCCATATCCCCATAGGGGAATAATGAAGTGAAAAACACAGTAAAGCACACTGACTTTCCCTGGCATGTTCCTTCCTAGTGTATAAGGCCTATTCCGTGTCACCACCCACTTCTGCATAAGTCCTGCCACACCATTCACTTTGTAACTGCTCCGGGACTGCGCACGCCAGGAATCTCCCCTGCGCAGCCCCTACACGTGTGCACACGCATGTACACAGGTGTCTGCATGTAACCAGCCCGGTGCCCCTTACTCCAGCTGCTGCGCAGCGGCCTAGTCAAGCTAGGGGGACACCAGTAAAATCCATATGTAGTCTCTTTCATCATGAGTTCACTGTGGATGAGTACCAATTTATGAGGCTCTCCCACAGTAAAACCTCAACACATAGGTGCTCAAAAAGCGAAAAATCCGGGCGGCCCATAGTGTCAGAACCACCTTCTAACACACTTATTGTGACATTATTGTAAAATTACATATGCTAATTAATCCCCTACTATTTTTTGTATCACGTGCCTTGCTCCCAATGAAGCCTTTGCCCTCAAATCTCCCCATTTTTCCACTTTAAAAAACCATTCATCTACTCTGCCATATAAATATTCTGATCACAAGTGGGATGTTAAAAAGAATTTTAGGTCTGTTTTACTTAATATAAAGCACTCATTTCCTTTTTTTTAAATAACAATTGTATTTTTTTTAACAACAGAATATATATTTGTACATTAATATCGCTTTAAGACCAGTACTCAGCGATACAGCACACATTTTCTGCATATCAGTATGCAATCGAGCTCCAAAATGGCTGAAAGGGACAATGGGGCAGATTTACAAGCCCCTTGCGCCACCAGTACGTCACTTTTTATGACGTACTGGTGGCGTATTTTCCTGCTCCATATTCACAAGGACAGGAAAAGCCACCCTGTGTGGCTTTTCCTGTCCTTGTAAATATGGCCCCTATACACGCAGCACTTTGCGTGAAAGGGGCGTTCCATGGGTGTTGCTGTGGGTGTTCCCACGCAACACCCATGGAACCAGACACATTTCCAGATTTACGAAGAATCGTAAATCTGGAAATGCGTGTGAATGCTATGCCTCCCAAGGGGAGGCGTAGGGAGGCGCAACAAGGAGAAATGTTTTCATTTCTCCTAATTTTTCCCTCTTTCAATGCGTGCTGCATTCTACAGCACGCATTGAAAGAGGAAAATGCCTGTAGTGATTGTTTTTGTGCAGGACGGTGCCCCTTCCTGCACAAAAACAATCTCCCCATGACGCAGGCATCCTTGTACCATGGAGCAAGGTTGCCTGCGCCGGCGCATGGCTGCAGTTGGTGCGCCAGCGCAGGGGGAAGCACAGATATGCAACTTATTGTTGTAAATATGTTGCATCCCTGTGCTTTGAAAGTGACTCAGTGCAGGCAGCCAAATGGCTTGCGGGACGCACTGAGTCACTTTCATTGTAAATCTTCCCCAATGTTTTTAAACAGATGTGGAAGGTGGCAGTGTGTCTTTAATCTTTGTTGACAGCATAAACAGATTAGGCTGGGTGCGTTTTGTGAATAGTCAAATTTGCTGTTAACACAGGTTTGTTTTCTGCTTGTATTCTTAGTATCCAGCTTCACAGTACAAGAAGTGGCAAATATGCAGTTTATTAGGCACAGAAGGTTTAATAAAGTGAACGATTTGTGGTTTTCCTCAGATAAGCGATTTAAAGCTGCCCCCCCATGGAGCCTTTCTCACAAATAAATGGGTGTCTACCAGTGTCAATGGGGTTTAAAATACACTGTGGCCAGATTATAGGAATACACCGGTAGCAGGCTGTGGTATTCCAGCTGTTGCCCTTGGTTACCTTGCCTGAGCCTGGAATTCCGTGATGTCACGGGGGAGCTGGGCTCAGGCGATGGAATGTGGTCATTTGAAGTGTCTGGCAGTTGCTGGTTGCCTCCTGACTGGGACGTTGGATGGGATTCTTTCCTCCAAATAAAAGCTACTTGCTTTTACCTTATTGTGGATCTCCATCTCATCATTTACCAAGAACCTGCTTGTCACACTGGCGTAGTCGGCAGGAAAAATGGAGTGAGAGAATCCCAACACAGCTGTTCTTTGATCCTGCTGCCCTGCTGATGAGCTCTCTGCCTGTGTGCGCTCTGGTACTGTATTACATTTCATTTCCTGCTCCCCGCTGCCTAATTGCCTGCTCTCCATCAGCCTAATTGTGTATTAGTTATTTCCTGCTGTCATCCTCATTGCGCGCTGCACAGGTCGCTCTTAATCAATAATAGGGCCATTAACTGTAGTGCTGATGGGCTGTGTATAATTGACGAACGCGCCTCCTGCTGTTAAACACTTTGAAGAACTGCGCTTCATAGCAGTTCCTGTTCCCAGCACGTCTCCAGCTGTTAGGCACTTCAGGCTAATTAGTTAAGTTTCATTGTGAGCAGTAGCGAAGCAGCGAATACTTATGCTTCATCTCATGTTTCCTTGTTGTTGGGTGACATCTGGGGTCATAGATTACTAACAACGCCTGTTAAGGAGGTCTGTGTCAGTGTTGACTCTGGTCCTGAGTGTAATGATTTCATGTGTGGTCAAATTGTTCTTCAAGTTAGTGACTACAGTAGCGGCAAACACAGCAGCCCTGTTGATGCCATTTGTGTAGAGGGAGAGACAACTGATGTTCTTTTTGATTCAGGGGCAAAAATTACAATTGTTTCCAATGGATTCCATCTAACAATCTGGCTCATAAAATTAAGTTACTTCAACCTGATATTAACCCATGTGCTTACGTTGGTGAGCCCATACAATTACGTGGGGATTTCACTGAGGTCATAGATTACAAACAACGCCTTATTTGTGGCAAGGTGTATGTCTCCCAAAAAGGTGATCGCATAATTAGTTGGTCACATCAAGCTGATCTCGTTGCTATGCTTGATCCTAGCAGCACCACACCTATTAAGCTTAAAGATCGGCCCACCCTGAATGTTAATTCTGTTTCTGATTCTTCATTGCTGTCATAGCTGAAATCTGATTTTCCGAAAGTATTCAACAATGGTTTGGGTTGCTTGAAATCCTATAAGCATGAGATAAAGTTGGTTGATCAAGCGAAACCTGTGTGTTGTAAGGTTAGGAATATTCCCATTGCCATTCGTGAAGAAAGAACTTCTGAAACTCAAAGCTGAGGGTATAATTGAGTAGGTTGAAGGAACCCAGTGGCTTGCTCCCATAGTTGCTGCCAGGAAGTCCAATGGCAAATTACGCCTCTGTGTGGACCTGAGGCACCTGAACAAGTGTGTTGTACCCTCTCCCTAACATCTCTGAGTTGATCATGTTGTTGGGAGGCACCACTGTCTTTAGTACCATTGACTTTACAAGTGCATACCACCAGATCGAGCTCATGGAATCTTCTAGGGATCTTACTGCTTTCATAACGCCCTTTGGTACCTTTCGGTTTGTTCGCCTTCCTTTTGGGCTTGTATCCACCTCTTCTGTCTTTCAGCGTGCTATGGAAAGGGTTCTTGATGGAACAACTGGTGTACACGTTTATCAAGATGATATCTTGATTTTGGAAAAGATTCTGTTGAGCACGACGTCAGACTAAGGGAGGTGTTGAGCAGGCTATCCGATTGGAATCTTACTGTGAAAGCTGAAAAATGCAAATTTGGTACCAATTCCATAACATATCTTGGTCACATCGTGTCCAGTGAGGGCATTGTTCCCGAAGAGGAGTTAGTTGGCACTATCATGCACATGAGTTCTCCCACTTCTCAAGAGGAGTTATTGAAATTTTTAGGAATGATTGAGTTTTATTCCAAATTCAATAAAGGTTTTGCTGAACTCAGTGCCAATATGAGATTACGCTTGAGGAAGGTTCTGTGTTTTCTTGGGATTCCTTGTGCGAAGAAGAATTCCAGTCTCTCAAGCTTCATCTCAGCATAGCTCCAAAACTTAAGAACTTTGATCCCCAAAGGAGGTCAATAGTAACTACAAATGCTAGGCTCAAGGGTTTGGGTGCCGTCCTCCAACAGGAGGGAGAGTATGGAACAGAGACCATCATGTTTCTGCTAGAGCATTAAAGGATACAGAGGTGAACTACTCTGTTATTGAAAGGGAGGCATTAGCTGTCTTCTGGGCTGTGAGGAAGCTTACATTTTGTTTGTGGGGATCGTCTTTTGTCATACGAACTTATCACAAACCTCTTGTTGAGACTTTCATAAAGAAAGGTGTGGACTTAATATCAAGTCGAATTACCAAGTGGGTCATTGCTCTACAAGAGTATAATTTCGTTGTCGAGTACCTACCTGGTGTTTGTAATACTATTGCTGACACTCTCTCTAGATTGGTCCCTTGTGTTGAATGTGGTTCAAATTCTGATGAACTTATGGATGATGACTCTGTCTGTGTTTTGTGTGGTCAGCACATTTTCTGAGGATAGGTGGCGTGAGGAGTTAACTAAGGACGTTGTGCTTGTTGAGATGATGAGGTGCATGACTGAGGGTTGGAGCATTAAAAAGCAAGCCTCTGATGTGTGTCGTAATTACTGGGCTGTACGTGATGAATTGTCAGTTAACAATGGTTTGTTATTCAGGGGCACCAAGCTCATCCCTCCATCTAACCTCAGGTGTAAGATAATGGATCTCACCCATGAGACTCATCAAGGTATGACCAAATGCAAAGAGCGTATGCGTATGTCGTATTGGTGGCCTGGCATGGACAAACACATTGAGCGTTTGGTGCGTGACTGTTCCATGTGTGCTTGGAGTGACAAGTCAAAGCAACCAAGGGTTCAACCCATGGTGGCGAGGAACTTGCCTTCCAGTCCTTGGCAAGACATCGCATTAGACATTGTGGGCCCTATTTATGATCAAGGAAGGTCATCTTTCCTCATTGTGGTACTAGACATGTTCTCCAGATGGTGTGAGGTTTTCTTTACAAGCTCTATAGAAAGTAGGGATGTCATTGAGTTTCTCAACTGTTTGTTTGCCAGGGAAGGGATTCCTCACTCTATCCTTACTGATAATGGGGTTCAGTTGACGTTGAAGGAGATGGCTGATTTTCTTCAAGTAAGAGGAATAACTCCCAAAAAGTGTGCGTTGTACCATCCAGAATCCAATGGAATGGTTGAACGTTTCAACAGAGTTATTAAGGAAACTGTTTCTTTGGCGAAATCCAATGCTATGGATTGGAAGGCAGAAATTGGTAAAATGATTGAAATGTACAGAGTTACTCCACATTGTACTACAGGGAAGACCCCATTTGAGCATTTCCGTGGTAGGCTTCCCAAAACCTTCATTGAACCTTCATAGGTGAATGCGTATACATTACAAGCTGGTCGGTGTGTGGGTAATCTCGATTGGCGTAAATGTGAGGAACAGAAAATGTGTTCAAGGAAGACTAATTTTGATTCCAGAAAGGCTGAGAAGGTGACTAAGGTGTGTGGGGGGGATTTTGTCATGATTAAAAATCCCAGCAAGAGCAGCCATCCCAAGTTTTCTAAACCTATTCGTGTCATTACAATTTTTACACATGCTGTGAAAACCCAGGACCACAGGATATGGAATTTGAATCGTGTGGTGGTTTGTAGTGGTAACACAGTTGGCAGTGAAACTGTGCCAGCGGATCTCACTAGAGCTTCTTGTGACAATAGTGGTGGTGAAGGTTGCGGCAAATCTTCTGGTGCACCACGTCGTTTGGTCAAAAGATCTGGCTATTTGAAGGACTATGTTTAATTTATGTTGCAAATTTTCATGTATTTGTTTGTTTTCTAAAGCCCTAGTTATTTGAAGGACAATGTTTATGTTATGTTGCAAATTTTCATGTTTTTTTTTCTTCTCTCTCTATTCATTTTCTCTTTATGTTTATAAGGAAGGGAGTTGTGTGGTATTCCAGGTGTTGCCGTTGGTTACCTTGCCTGAGCCTGGAACTCCGTGATGTCACGGGGGAGCTGGGCTCAGGTGATGGAATGTGGTCATTTGAAGTGTCTGGCAGTTGCTGGTTGCCTCCTGACTGGGACGTTGGATGGGATTCTTTCCTCCAAATAAAAGCTACTTGCTTTTACCTTATTGTGGATCTCCATCTCATCATTTACCAAGAACCTGCTTGTCACACTGGCGTAGTCGGCAGGAAAAATGGAGTGAGAGAATCCCAACACAGCTGTTCCTTGATCCTGCTGATGAGCTCTCGGCCTGTGTGCGCTCTGGTACTGTATTACGTTTCATTTCCTGCTCCCCGCTGCCTAATTGTGTATTAGTTATTTCCTGCTGTCATCCTCATTGTGCGCTGCACAGGTCGCTCTTAATCAATAATAGGGCCATTAACTGTAGTGCTGATGGGCTGTGTATAATTGACGAACGCGCCTCCTGCTGTTAAACACTTTGAAGAACTGCGCTTCACAGCAGCTCCTGTTCCCAGCGCTTCTCCCGCTGTCAGGCACTGCAGGCTAATTAGCTGAGTTTCATTGTGAGCAGCAGCGAATACGTATGCTTCATCTCATATTTCCTTGTTGTTGGGCGACATCCAGTGGGTGAAACTGGTACTGCAGGTGCAGTATTTATTACACTTTACTACGAATTTCTTCAGCGTTGTGCACGCTTGTCTACAATTTATTTGTTCAGCGATGTGCACGCTTTTCTACAATTGGCACATCCTTTGGTTGTTATGAGTGCAATTTCAGCAGCGATGTGCACGCCTTTCTGCAATTTGCACATCCTTTTCTTGTTTTAGTGCAGTTTAGCTACGCTTCTGTCTCCTGCTGAGTGTTTGAGAGCAGTGCCTGCATTCGGTGCAGTGCAGCGTTGGTTCTTCATTTTGTTCATCCATTGCTGGCGCCCGTTTCAGTGGTGCGCACACTGGTGCATTCCTGTCTATATATTTAAAAGCGCACTGTTTCAGTAGTGCACACACTGGTGCTAAAATTCGCTTGTGCACACTGGTGCTGAAAATTTGTTTTTCTTCACGTTCACGCACTGTTTCTGTGGTGTACTCACTATTGCTCTTGGACCAAACACGTGTGATGCATTGTGTTCACTTTGGCTTTCATATTGTGGTGTTGCTTGTTTAACCTGTTTCTTATTTACTAGGCAAAACATCACACCTCCACCGTTTTTCCTAGCAGCTCCAGGTACTCCTCCAATTAGATGGCAGAAATGGAAGAAAGTCTTCGAGAGGTATGCCAAGGTGTGTTGGGCAACTTTGAGTGCTGAGAGAAAGGCCTCATTGCTACTGCATTGTTTGGGTCCGGAGGGACAAGAAATATTTGATCATGTGCCCTCACCATCGTAATCTGACTTAGAAGATTTCAATGAATATGAACTATATCTTAAAAAACTTGACACTCATTTTCTTCCAAAAGTTAGTAGCATTCTTGAACGTTACCACTTTGCCAGGAGATTTCAAAACCCCAAGGAGTCTGTTAAAGAGTATGTTACTAATTTACTTAAACTTGCTTCTACATGCAAATTTGGTGACTTAACTGATGAGCGATTTAGGGATCAGTTCATGGTGGGTTGTGGCATGGAAAGGGTAAGAGAAGAGCTTTGGTTGAAAGATGATCCCATTCTAGATGAGGTCCTTGTGGTTACCAAACGTATCGAACATTCCATTGCATGCATTGGTGCGTTAAAGAAAGAAAAAGATAAGAGTCAAGCTGTCAACTTGGTCAAAGAAAAGGGTAAGAAAGTTGTTGTGAAGCCAGATGTTGGTGGTCACAAAAGTATCAGTCCGATGGTACGTAGATGTTATCGATGCAATTCTTCCACTCATCTTGCTAATGATAAAAAGTGTCCTGGTCTTAAACTTACTTGTTCTAAATGTAATTAGAAAGGTCACTTGGCCACTGTTTGTAAAGCCAAAGGGGCTACTGTTAAGGAGGTCTGTGTCAGTGTTGACTCTGGTCCTGAGTGTAATGATTTCATGTGTGGTCAAATTGTTCTTCAAGTTAGTGACTACAGTAGCGGCAAACACAGCAGCCCTGTTGATGCCATTTGTGTAGAGGGAGAGACAACTAATGTTCTTTTTGATTCAGGGGCAAAAATTACAATTGTTTCCAATGGATTCCATCTAACAATCTGGCTCATAAAATTAAGTTACTTCAACCTGATATTAACCCATGTGCTTATGTTGGTGAGCCCATACAATTACGTGGGGATTTCACTGAGGTCATAGATTACAAACAACGCCTTATTTGTGGCAAGGTGTATGCCTCCCAAAAAGGTGATAGCATAATTAGTTGGTCACATCAAGGTGATCTCGGTGTTATGCTTGATCCTAGCAGCACCACACCTATTAAGCTTAAAGATCGGCCCACCTTGAATGTTAATTCTGTTTCTGATTCTTCATTGCTGTCACAGCTGAAATGTGATTTTCCGAAAATATTCAAGGATGGTTTGGGTTGCTTGAAATCCTATACGCATGAGATAAAGTTGGTTGATCAAGCGAAACCTGTGTGTTGTAAGGTTAGGAATATTCCCATTGCCATTCGTGAAGAGGTGAAGAAAGAACTTATGAAACTCAAAGCTGAGGGTATAATTGAGTAGGTTGAAGGAACCCAGTGGCTTGCTCCCATAGTTGCTGCCAGGAAGTCCAATGGCAAATTACGCCTCTGTGTGGACCTGAGGCACCTGAACAAGTGTGTTGTACCCTCTCCCTAACATCTCTGAGTTGATCATGTTGTTGGGAGGCACCACTGTCTTTAGTACCATTGACTTAACAAGTGCATACCACCAGATCGAGCTCATGGAATCTTCTAGGGATCTTACTGCTTTCATAAAGCCCTTTGGTACCTTTCGGTTTGTTCGCCTTCCTTTTGGGCTTGTATCCACCTCTTCTGTCTTTCAGCGTGCTATGGAAAGTGTTCTTGATGGAACAACTGGTGTACACGTTTATCAAGATGATATCTTGATTTTTGGAAAAGATTCTGTTGAGCACAACGTCAGACTAATGGAGGTGTTGAGCAGGCTATCCGATTGGAATCTTACTGTGAAAGCTGAAAAATGCAAATTTGGTACCAATTCCATAACATATCTTGGTCACAACGTGTCCAGTGAGGGCATTGTTCCCAAAGAGGAGTTAGTTGGCACTATCATGCACATGAGTTCTCCCACTTCTCAAGAGGAGTTATTGAAATTTTTAGGAATGATTGAGTTTTATTCCAAATTCATTAAAGGTTTTGCTGAACTCAGTGCCAACATGAGATTACGCTTGAGGAAGGTTCTGTGTTTTCTTGGGATTCCTTGTGCGAAGAAGAATTCCAGTCTCTCAAGCTTCATCTCAGCATAGCTCCAAAACTTAAGAACTTTGATCCCCAAAGGAGGTCAATAGTAACTACGGATGCTAGGCTCAAGGGTTTGGGTGCCGTCCTCCAACAGGAGGGAGAGTATGGAACAGAGACCATCATGTTTTTGCTAGAGCATTAAAGGATACAGAGGTGAACTACTCTGTTACTGAAAGGGAAGCATTAGCTGTCTTCTGGGCTGTGAGGAAGCTTACATTTTTTTTGTGGAGATCGTCTTTTGTCATACGAACTGATCACAAACCTCTTGTTGAGACTTTCATAAAGAAAGGTGTTGACTTAATATCAAGTCGAATTACCAAGTGGGTCATTGCTCTACAAGAGTATAATTTCGTTGTCGAGTACCTACCTGGTGTTTGTAATACTATTGCTGACACTCTCTCTAGATTGGTCCCTAGTGTTGAATGTGGTTCAAATTGTGATGAACTTATGGATGATGACTCTGTCTGTGTTTTGTGTGGTCAGCACATTTTCTGAGGATAGGTGGCGTGAGGAGTTAACTAAGGACGTTGTGCTTGTTGAGGTGATGAGGTGCATGACTGAGGGTTGGAGCATTAAAAAGCAAGCCTCTGATGTGTGTCGTAATTACTGGGCTGTATGTGATGAATTGTCAGTTAACAATGGTTTGTTATTCAGGGGCACCAAGCTCATCCCTCCATCTAACCTCAGGTGTAAGATAATGGATCTCACCCATGAGACTCATCAAGGTATGACCAAATGCATAGAGCGTGTGCGTATGTCGTATTGGTGGCCTGGCATGGACAAACACATTGAGCGTTTGGTGCGTGACTGTTCCATGTGTGCTTGGAGTGACAAGTCAAAGCAACCAAGGGTTCAACCCATGTTGGCGAGGAACTTGCCTTCCAGTCCTTGGCAAGACATCGCATTAGACATTGTGGGCTTCCCAAAACCTTCATTGAACCTTCATAGGTGAATGCGTATACATTACAATCTGGTCGGTGTGTGGGTGATCTTGATTGGCGTAAACGTGAGGAACAGAAAATGTGTTCAAGGAAGACTAATTTTGATTCCAAAAAGGCTGTGAAGGTAACTAAGGTGTGGGTGATTTTGTCATGACTAAAAATCCCGGCAAGAGCAGCCATCCCAAGTTTTCTAAACCTATTCGTGTCATTACAATTTTTACAAATGCTGTGAAAACCCAGGACCACAGGCTATGGAATTTGAATCGTGTGGTGGTTTGTAGTGGTAACACAGTTGGCAGTGAAACTGTGCCAGTGGATCTCACTAGAGCTTCTGGTGACAATAGTGGTGGTGAAGGTTGTGGAAAATCTTCTGGTGCACCACGTCGTTTGGTCAAAAGATCTGGCTATTTGAAGGACTATGTTTAATTTGTGTTGCAAATTTTCATGTATTTGTTTGTTTTCTAAAGCCCTAGTTATTTGAAGGACTATGTTTAACTTATGTTGCAAATTTCCATGTTTTTTTTCTCTTCTCTCTCTATTCATTTTCTCTTTATGTTTATAAGGGAGGGAGGTGTGTGGTATTCCAGCTGTTGCCCTTGGTTACCTTGCCTGAGCCTGGAACTCCGTGATGTCACCGGGGAGCTGGGCTCAGGTGATGGAATGTGGTCATTTGAAGTGTCTGGCAGTTGCTGGCTGCCTCCTGACTGGGACGTTGGATGGGATTCTTTTCTCCAAATAAAATCTACTTGCTTTTACCTTATTGTGGATCTCCATCTAATCATTTACCAAGAACCTGCTTGTCACACAGGTGCAAGCAGTCTGCGTGGCTGGGGCAGAAGGTGACACCTCTCAGCTTCCTGGTAATTTCTTACCCTAGTCTCACTGGCTCCAAAGTGGATGGAGGGTGCCTGCCCCACACTCGGATCCAAGCCATTGCAGCCATAGCGGCTGGAATCCATGCCGGCCTGCTTCCTGTACGGCTTACCCACTGAGCTGGGGTCTCCACAATTGTGGATCTGGTAGTGCTGGCCTCCGGTATATCGCCACAAAATCGTTTTTCAAAATTAGAGTTAATTTGTTTTTTGATATATGTGGTTGATTTGTGGCTCTGGGTCATTTTGTGGGTTTATAGCACCCTTGCACAATCTATGATAAATAATAAAAATTACTGGGACAGGTAGTTCCTTCTTTCCTACGAAGGCGCCCAAATATGGACTACAACTCGGAGTCACGTGCTTTTGTTGTCCAGTCAAATCAAATCAAATCAAAACGAGCTTTATTCGATTTTAAACATTAAAATCATAAAAGCAGGCAGTAAAAACATATCATCACACATCATAAAAATTACATTTAAGACACGTTAGCTAAATAAAAATTCATTTAACGATAACTGTTTTTTACGTCCAGGGAATAAAATGTATTATACTATACATCCTCACATAACTAAGTTTCTCTCATAAATTTTACATCTGACATTCAAATGCTTAGAGATTTTCTAGCTCTATATACACTTTTCAGAAAACCGACCATAGATCCTATACAATAGTAATTTCCCAACATCTGCAAATACAGAAAAGCAGGGCGACATTGTCTCCATCCCCCCTGTTTTAATAACGGTAGAACCCATCTTCGCCTTTCATCCTTATAAAATTTGCAGAATAAGATAGCGTGAATAGTCGTTTGTGAAGAAATATTATCACAGGGACATCGACAGAGTTCCCTTGACCAATTGTTAATATCTGGATGGCTAATCAAACGGTGGAAAGTCCCAAATCTAAAACGCGTTAGCATATACCTATCATATCCCCCCAATGTACAGGTCAAATATGGTTGAATATTATATATTGTAATAATTAATTGATGTTCAACCACCGTAGGTTTATTCATTTCCAGAGTTAACCTGTTTTCTTCCAGGTGGGTCAAACAAATTTTTTAAAATCCTTCCGATTAATACTATTCATATTTTTGGGTAGGGAGAAATACTCTGGGCGCCCGATATCCTGCATAAAATTTCTTACATACTTCAACCAGGGAATCTTGCTGGCGTTATCTAATTTCATTGCATCAGAAGGCAGATCCTTCTCCCACCTCGCCGCCAAGACCTGGAACACCCTCCCCACCAACCTCCGACAGACCCAAGACCTACTGGCCTTCAGAAGACTCCTCAAGACCTGGCTCTTCGATCAGTAGCAGCACCACCCCCCTCTTCCCCCAGCGCCTTGAGACCCTCGCGGGTATGTAGTGCGCTTTATAAGTGACATGATTGATTTGATTGATTGATTGATTTCCCTATTTAAACCAGTGCTAGCAGAGGTCCAAATTCTGTGCCAGAGCAGCACCGGTTGCGCCTTAATAAGGTCAGAGATATATGTTACTCCTAATTCGCTATGACAATTAAAAACTGGAGCACTGGCCGGGACTGCCAATATGAATCTTAAAAAGGCGTTTTCCACATATTGGATCGATGTACAATCATAAAAGCCCCAAATACCTGCCCCAAAATTGCTATGCTCACGCATTTAGCATGATAGATTTTTAAAAGAATTTCTGGTGGCCTTTTCCCCAATTTTTTTGTAAATTTAATTAAGGCCGCAGTAGACTTCATAAACAGGAGGCTCCTAGTCTTAATCGCTTGTGCCCAAGATCCAGTACGATCAAAAAGAACGCCCAGGTAACAGAAGGAGTTAATAGATTCCACCCTACTTCCCCCAGCTTGAAAACTTCGGTCCTTATGTTTCCCTCTCCCACAAGTCATAATGAAGCTTTTCTTTACATTCATTTTTAGTCCAAGGTTGTCCATAAAACTTGTATAAAAAGTAAGAGCCCTCTGAAGACCAATCTGGGTACGTGCCATAAGTACAGCGTCGTCGGCATAGAGGAGGGAGACAATCGGGCGTTTATTTACAAATGGCGGATCCCCAGCGTTTGCCACCAACTCCTGTTCCAAAGCATTTGTATACAAAGTGAACAGCAGTGGTGCCAAAACGCAGCCTTGCCTCACTCCCCTCTCAACTTTAAACGGCACAGTACACTCTCCCTTAAGTCCGTACCGAACTTTTGCTGTAGCGCCAGAGTATAGCTCTCTTAAAAACTGTATTAAAATAGGATCAACCTTTAAATCTCTAAGAACGCCCCACAGCTTATTATGAATTACACAATCAAATGCAGCTGTGAGGTCAACAAATGCCAAATAAAATTTCCCTTTTTTTGCCTGCGTGTACTTTCCAATTAAAATGTTAAGATTAAGAACCTGCTCGTTAATACCTAGACCTGATCTAAAACCGTACTGTACATCACTCAAAATACTATTTTCTTCCGCCCATTTTTGCAACCGGTCTAAAACAATCCTGCCCGCTACCTTCATGAGTGAGTCTAACAAAGATATCGGACGGTAGCATGCAGGATTTTCCCGATCCCCCTTTTTAAAAATGGGGACGATGATTGATTCAGACCAAGTACCTATGAATCCCTTGCGCAGCAAGCTTGTAAGACCCGTGTTAAAATTGGACCCCACATTTCAAAGTTAAACTTAAAAAGATCAATTGGTACCCCGTCGGGGCCGGGGGCCTTACCACTCTTACTTTCCTTTATAGCCGAGGTAACATCCTGCAAAGTTATATGAAAATCAATGGGTCTAAAATTTTGGTGTTCCCCCTCCGTATCTTGCCCACAAACTACTTCCCTCTCACTGGTCTTCTGTAGGGAATAAACGCTTGAGAAGAAATCCACCCAAATTTTTTCCTCTATTGCTACCTCGATTGATGGTGCATCCAGTCTATTGTTAAGAAATGGGGCGTTCACAGCTGACCAAAATTGTGAACATCCCTGCTCAAGGCTGCATCACTTAAATTCTTCCAAGCCTTTTCTTTTAGTTCATTCATCCTATTTTTTCTGGCTATGGTGTACAACTTTCTACAGATCCTAATTTCCTCTTTATCTCTTACTGATCTATGTAGAGCATTCTTTAAATTTGTATAACTTTTTGTACAATTGTTATCGAACCATCCCTTACTGGTGTTACGGGTACCTTTACTTTGCACTTGTAACGTGCTACTCACAGTCTCAGTTATACAGGAAAAGGCTTTAAAATATTTTCATGCGTCGGGCTTTCACTTAAACAAATAGAAATTGGCACATACGCATTTGTAATTATTTCTTTACTTAGCTCCGCAGGGTCCTGGCTTGACCATCGGATTGTATATCCATTTTGTCTTCCCATTTCTATATTTTGTACCCATGCTATTTTATTACAATTTCTCCTTGCTTTAATT
The DNA here is from genome assembly GCA_963921515.1 of Calotriton arnoldi. Classification (NCBI taxonomy): domain Eukaryota; kingdom Metazoa; phylum Chordata; class Amphibia; order Caudata; family Salamandridae; genus Calotriton; species Calotriton arnoldi. The sequence goes on along the minus strand of CAWUFW010009960.1, from coordinate 304,314 downwards.
GTTGGAGTTGCAATATCTACACTTATTGCCAAGTGATCGCTCATTACATTTTGATGAATGTTATACCCTATAACATAACTTGCATAACAATTTGGCATGATGATAAAATCTATTGTCGAATCAGCTCCTCTGCCAATAAATGTGTGACCAAACTCCACCTTAGGGGTACATAGGCAATTTGTAAAACCAAAATCATGTTTATACAAAATCTCATTGAACAACTCTCCTTTATCAGTATGAGAGAAATGAATGGGTGGGTCATCTTCCTCCAAAGTTAATCCACATTTTCCTATTTCAGCCAAAGGACACAAGCCAACATTAAAATCCCCACCCCAAATAGGAATGATTTCAGTCTCTTTATCTGATTTTAAGCTAGTAACATCCTCACTAAGCTTCTTCAATATAGCGCCCAGTTGCCCTTTTTCCACATTGTTATAAAAGTTGATCACAGCTAAAATACAGTTCACATCCAAGTGTATTAAAACAATTTGATAATAAATTTCAGAGCTAATCATATTAATGTTTTGAGCCCCGAGCAGATTTGAAACATATACACAGACTCCACCCTTAGATCTTCCACTAGATGATTTGATTGCTGGCGTATGAAAAGTCCTAAAACCATTAATAATTATTTCCTCAATGGCCCAGGTCTCTTGCAAACATATTATATCAAAATTATTGATAAAATCCAGCCAAACTGTGTCATTCACTTTGTTCTTTAGTCCCGTAATGTTCCAAAAGAGGACTCTACAGGCTTTTACATCCTGGACCACTGTTTCAAGCACAGTTACAGGCTGATTTCTAAATTCACCCTCGGATTGCAAGATAGGATCAAAATCACCCATACTACCCAACAAATTGGAGGATCTGCACATATAATCTGTTTCGATTAACTCCTCACATATAGGATTACTTTTCTCCTCGTCGAATAACTTAGCCTCTATTGGACTGAACCAAGCTGATGCATCTGGGGTTTCTGTAGTATGTTTGATTTCATTCCCCGATGAATTCAACCCATATGTTAGTCAATCATTTTCATCTAAAGTTGTTAGTGGCCCAAATCTATTTGATGTTGCTAAATTAAAAAGTGGGCCATCTGTGGGCTGTTTACATGGGCCGTGATTTTCTGGCTTTGCGGAACACGAATGTTGATAAAAAAAGCCCAAGGGGAGAACTTGTATGTTTGAATAGATAGGGCTAGGCTCTTGTGTTCTTGTTAGGATTTCTCTTACCAAAGTAGGTGATCCTAATGAGAGGGCAATACAATCACCTTCACAAAGTTTACTATTATTTCCCACCCAATCAATTCTCCTCACCATCTTAAATTCCCTAAAAAGGGCACTAGTCAAACCCGTTCTATTTCCTAACCAATGTATGGTTTTATTTCTTAGGGCAGGCCAGGTTTCTGTATCGGCCAATGGCAAGGGCGGGACATTTGCTAAAATAATTGTGTAAGGTGTAGCTGCCGGCGGCAAGTTTAATGTTTGCAGACTGTGCATTACCGCTGGAGCATAGCTGTCTATTGGGGTCATTCTTGTACTTTCCCCTCCCAGCCGGCTTTCAATTATTTTGTGTTTTGTCCTTCCCATCTCATTTAATGTATGCACCACTCCCTTTTGAGAAGAAACATTTTTCGTAATTGCAGATATATTGGGGTTTAATACTTGTCTCTCACCCTGGTCTCTCGCCCTGTGCGATGTCTTTAGTGTCAGAGGGGCTACATTTTGGGCTACCTTCTCAGAGTATGTACTCAAACCCAATAATTTGTGAGGTTCTTGAGTGGCCTTAATCTGTGCTGTTAAAATTTTCTCAATTCCTACTTCTATTTTGTCTAATCTACCCGTAAGAATATTAATAGCTTGTGCAACGGACTCAGTTAGTTGTTTAATTGCCACGGACAGACTTGCCGATTCACATGAGGTTGCATCACATTTATTGTTTACCTGTAATGCATTAATAATACCTCTTTCTTTATACAATTTATTTTTAGGGCCCTGAGATTTTCCCTGTGGCTTACTTAGATGAGTCCTAATTGGTTTTGGAATAAGTTGTGCTGTGTGTAATCCTTTAACTGCAACATCCAATTTTCTTGCATTAGGTGATTTACACGGTTTTTTAGGGGAGGGAAGTGTTCATTTTCTACTTCTTCAAAAGAGATATCCTCGGTAATTACCTGGATACATCCATTTTTTTGATGCTCAAGAGGAGTATCGCCCGGGATAGCGTACTCAGTAGCCTCTACACCATTTGGGATAGTATTTTTATCTTTAAACTGTATGGGTAGCAATAGTGGATCCACTGTATCGATATTTAGATTTCCTTCTACGGAGATTATCTGTCTTTCGATATCTCCAACTGCACCAGTTAAATAGTTAAGCAGGGTCATGTTAGCTTTCTTGTTTTTACTTGGTGTTTTCGGTGTATGGCTCACTGTCTGCTTTCTTTTTCCCATGGTACTAATAGTCTAATTGACTACTGCGACTGCGACTAAAGCTCAGTATCCTCAGTGAGCACAACCCGTTCCCTAACTCTCCCACACTAAATATAAAGTGCAAAGTGCTTATTTTAGAATGATATCGGGCCCCAAGAAAAGAAGTACAAATACAAATATAATTTGTTACCTCAAATTTCAATAGGCCTCAGATTAAAAATTAAAAATAAGTTAACACTTTTAAATGACGGTACAATATTAAAAATGCAATGTTAAAAGTACAGTTAAAGTGCAATGTGCTAGGTATAAGTTTAAAAACAGTTCGAAATGCAAGAACAAAAACTGTTCAAAGTCACAAGTAAATGTCAAAGCAAAAGTGACTATGGACCTTGCCTCGTTAGATGCAATACAGCCGAAAACGGTTGGTGGAACACTCAAACTTAAAGAAGCCGCAATATCTCTCAGTCAACTCCTGCTAAGGGACAGTGTCCGAGATGTTAGGAGGGTAGCCCTGCCCTGCCTCTTCCTGTCGATGACGGGCAAGGACGGGCCCGGGCGCAACCCGCGCGCGTCCCGCGCTGAGGGAGGTGCAGGGCCCTCTTATTGCGCATCCGGGCGCAAGTGCGGCGTCAGGGGAGCGTCAGGGCTGCTATGGCTGCTGGGGGATGTAGTTTGACAGGCCGTTCCCCTCACGGCACGTTAGAGAGTGTAGCAGCCGTTCCCCTCACGGCACCTGAAGCAATGAAAAAAGAGCCGTTCCCTTCAAGGCTTTTGCTGGTCCCGCGCTGCGGGAGGTGCAGGGCCCTCTTATTGTGCCTCCGGGCGCAAGTGCGGCATCAGGGGAGCGTCAGGGCTGCTATGGCTGCTGGGGGATGTAGTTTGACAGGGCGTTCCCCTCACGGCACGTTAGAGAGTGTAGCAGCCGTTCCCCTCACGGCGCCTGGAGCAATGAAAAAAGAGCCGTTCCCTTCACGGCTTTTGTTGTCCAGTCATAAATCCTGCCTAATAACTTCTGTATGTAAACTCGTTCAGTGTGGGGCAGGGAGCAGGGATAGGGAGGCTGCTGAGTGCGGGCACACCCGCAAGATACCTGGCAAACTTTAACTCGATGTAGGTTTCTTTCCTGGGCGCTGAAAGAAACTACGTGCATTTACAAACGTGATTAGATAATATTGGAATGGGAAGATGCCTGGTGGGTGTCTGTATTGGGCTAACTAATTCAGTATATCGCTCCTTCAAAAAAAAACACACACACAAAAGGTTGAGCCGCATAAAAAAAGTTAATACCAGCTTCCTTATGCCATGAACATAAGGTGGATTGTTTACATGCACAAGGTCTGCCTCTCTTTGAAAGCACTAGGGGGCTTATTTCAAGCCCCTTGTGCCGCAGTTATGTCACTTTTAATATGGGAAAAAGTGACGTACCAGCGGCGCAAGGGGCTTGTAAGTAATTCCATAGGTTTCTCTTGACAATTTGTTTTTATTTAGCTAGCTGCCCCCGTAGCAGCATTTTTTCCTGCAAAGCAGCACCTTGTAACAAGTCTCCTAACTCGTCTCCTTTATGTTGAATTTAAAAATCATAAAACATTGTTTGAAAAATGTTTGGTCTGCTTTTGTCGTTCATCCATATGTGGCCATTGGTGTTAATATACAGTACTACCATGGTCGCTGTATAGATACCACTCTACTACATAAAATACCATTCCACATAATTACATCCATTACACACATTCCCACTGCACATTGTTTCAGTACACTCAATACCACATGATTACTATCCATATAATTCCACAGTACACCATGTTGCATTATTCCACTACAGCAATCCACTCCACACAATTCCTCAACTAACTAATCCAGTCTAACCCACATAATTCCACTACACACCACATACATACACTACATAATACATAAGTAAAAGACATTGCCGTATACAATGCCAATAGTTCTAACTCAAACAAATGTGAGACAAATTGCATTTCCAATTCTAGTTTCCTCTTTCTACTGCAGCACACATTGCCCTACGTATTGCCCTTTCACTTTGGCCTCGGACAGTGCTGTAAGGTGACTCGTACTGCCCTACACCAAAATCCCATCAATAAGGGCCTTGTTGTGTTTAATCTGCGCGTATACGTATGAACGTCAAAAGAAAGCACTGGCAAAGCCAAGAGATCTCAGGTGTATAATATGACTACAAAACAATTGGCTTTGCCAATGTCTGCAGAGCAGTGTTTTAAAAATAAAATAAATATTGGACGAAAAGCAAAGACATTCAATGCCTCGTTAGATGTAGTAAGTGATTTATAAATACATATCTCATTATATCTCAAAACCGGTGTTTTCACTTAGGAAACTCTGCGTATACTTTAAAATGAATACGGAAGTGTCACAGTGTGAAGGGAAACACTTGCCAATGTCTTCTTTATTTTCCACAGGTTTCAGCCCGTTGCTCCTCTGCAAATTTTTGACCCTCCTGGAGAAGTGTCATGCAAAGTGCACCTTTTGCCTTAGACACCAACTGAGTGAGTGCAGCAGATGACCCTTTCCGCAGCGCCATGAAACCCTTTGTGTGTGCTTTCACGCAGTATGTGAAATGCAGGAGATAAAACAACAACCTGTACAGAATTCCCCTTTTCTGCCTGGCCATGCTAGATTTTTTGTCTTTTTGCTGAGCCCTATTATTGCGGACTGTCGGACTCTGCACCTTACCCCTGCTAACAAGTCTTAAGTGCGGTGCTCCCCCTTAAAACAGCGTTGAGTAGGTAAACTCCATGTTGGCATATTTAACTTACTTATAAACAGAGGCTGAAGTGGGTGGGAACTAAAGGGCATGGCGTGCCCATACATTTTAAAATTGACAACAACAGTTCCCTGACGTTTTCGTTAAGGACAACCGTCCTGGGACAGTGATTTCTAATGTTGAGATTCTTCAGCTGAACTGGAAGGGAGGGAGTCTCCAGCGCTGTGAAGCCGAAGGAGGGACAAACGGCGAAACTAGAAACAAGCCTTCTTGCCAGGGTGCCTGCTGCCTGTAAATGGGTGCAATTGGTTAATCAGAAATGTAAACGCTGCTTGGAGTACAGTAGTGGCTTTAATTGATGGAGTTCTCTTGAAGGTTCGTGAGAACAAAGATGTATTCCTTTGAGCGGTATTGCAAGGCTATTACCAATTAACCTATGGAGTGCTTACCTTCTATAGATAGAAGGGCCTTTTTTTAAAGGAATTAACGCAGTGCGGTGCCACAAGCCATTTGACTGCACCACGCTGTGTTAATTCCGAAGCAAAGGGATGCGTCATATCTACAACTATATGACAGATACCTTTACTCTCCCCTGCGCTGGGAATGCATCAACATCCATGGGTGTTGCATGAGAACACCCACGCAACACCCATGGAATGCCTCCCTGGGGCAGAGCAACGCGGCACCATGATTTACGCTGTGTTGCGTTACTCTGGACTTATCAAGCCACTCAAGACCACACAAGGTTGCCTTGCGTGGCTTGATAAATCGCATTTTGGAGTTGCATTTCACATGCACCACGTTGCGTGGTGCAAGAGGGATGCAACAAATTTATAAATATGCTCCTAAGGGGCATATATATAAAAAAATCATGCAGCACAGCAAGTCACCTTGCTGCGTTGCACTGCGTGATAGGAAAAGGGTAGTAATGCGCCGCACTTAAAATTGTATGGCACATTCCTGTCTTTTACTTTCGCTGCCTAGCGCCAATGCAGGTACTCTTGAACCATGGTGCAAGGATGCCTGCGTTGTATGCAGTGTTGGTTTAGTGCAGGAAGGGACACCTTCCTGCACAATAACAATCCTGTGAGGCATTTTCCTCTTTCTATGTGCAGAATGCAGCGCACATATAAAGAGGAAGTAATGAGGAGAAATAAAGGTATTGCTCCTTGTTATGCCTCACCTGGGGAAGCCTAGCATTTTGATGCATTCCCAGGTCTACCAGGAAGAGCAATTCTTGAAATGCGCCAATGTCCATGGGTAGATGTGTGGGCCTAACCGCTCTCCACCCATGGAACGCCTTCCCAGGGCAGAGTAACGCAACGCAGCAATTTTCGCAGCTTTGCGTTATTCTAGATTTATAAAGCTAGGCAAGGCAATGCAAGGTGGCGTTCCGTGGCTTGATAAATCTAACTTAGGAGTTACGACACCCTTAAGCCCCTTTGTTTGGTGCAAGGGTGACACAATTCTTTAATAGATATCCCCTTGGTTCCAGGAACACATGTAACGGAGCGCTACAAGGTCCCGTGGCATAGCTGCCAAGGTTTAAGTGTGCTTACGAGTGACATTTTCAACCTTTTAGTGTCTCACATCTCTATGTCTTGAGTGTTACTTTATCATGAGTAGAACAAAACAGAAAGGCATTGAAATATGGATCAGCCATTACTGTGTGTTTTTTACTCAGACACTCTATGCATTCTGGTGTTTTTAAACCCATGCTTTCTCTTACAATGGGAAATGTCATAAGCGGACTTCTATGCCGCAAACAAGGCAGCATTTGTTTAAATGGAAGAACGGGAGGAAAGCGCTGTGTGATGTCCTTCTTTGTGCGAATGCACAAATCCTCTTTACCAAACTAATACCATCTGTATGTTAAGTGCACAACCCTGCTTTATCATACAAACATCCCAGAGAGAAACTGCAGACCGCATGTTTTTTGTACAGAAACAACACACTCCTCACAGGAACACCACACTTCTTCAGATAAAAATGACGTAGGACACCACTTTTAACGTACTGGACCTTTAATTCATGGGGCCCGATTCACAGAGGTAAACTGAGAGCGAAAGTCTAACTTTATGACTTACGGCATTCACAAAGGGTATTTACTGAGTAGGAAAGTTAGACTTTTGTCTCAGTTAAATTTAAGTTTTGGTCTTAAGTGTAACTGAGTCCAAAAGTTTTGGTTTTAAGTTTAACTGATACCTAAAGTCTCAGTTACACTTAAGTTTTGGTCTTAAGTTTAACTGAGACTAAAAGTTATAGACCAGATGTACGACCCACCAATTAGCGAGTCTCAAATTGCGTCGCATTTGCGACTCACAATTTGCGACTCGCTAATTGGGATGCACGACAGTGTCTGAGACTCTGTTTGCGATTCCCAACGGGGTCGCAAAACATTCTTACAAAGCTTAAGGAGTCGCTATTAGGACGGGACGCCCTTGGAACGCCCCTTCCTAATAGCTCGTCGCTAATCCATAACCCATTTGCGCCCGCAAAAAACCTTTGTACATCTGGCCCATGGTCCTAAGGCTAACTGAGACCAAATGTTCTTAGTCTTTTGGTCTCACTTAAACTTAAGACCAAAACTTAAGTTTAACTCAGACAAAAGTCTAACTTTACTACTCGAAAATGCCCGTTGTGAATACCAATAGTCGTAAAGTTAGACTTTTGTCTCAGTTTACCTTTGTGAATCGGGCCCAGTGTTTTCAGATAGTTGTGTCCACTTGGTTCAATAGACACAAAGACTACAGCCCCCAAAATGCACAGAGCTGTAAAAGTGGAATTTTCCTGACCAGAAAAACATGGGAACCTAAAAAAATATATATATTGTAGATGTACTTATAATGACCCAAAGCAAGTAGCACACACATCGGAAATGAGTACCACAACAGCTATACACAATTAAGATGGAAGAAAATTACAAAATTATAAACAAGTCAGTTTTTGCTCAATACAAAACTTTCCGTCAATGGTGCCACATTGTTCTCGGTGCTCCTACAAGCACTGAGAACAATGTTAAAGACAAGTGGCAAATGTAAAACAGAGGGGCATATTAGCAAGGGCTCTATCGCCGCTTTAGCGGCACTTTTTGCCGCTAAAGCGGCGATATTTTTATCGCCCTATCAGCAAGCTGTCGCTAACAGGTGTTAGCGACAGCTTTTAGGCGATAGCGACTGGTTTGGGTGCCGCTTTGCATGTCAGCGATATTTATCGCTAATGACATGCAAAGGAGGCGTTCCCAACTAATAGCGACTGAAAGCAGTCGCTAACATACCTATCGCCTATTAGCAATGTCCGCGAGCGTATAAAAACGCGCGCTAACCACGATTAGCGCTGTTTTTTAGAACTGGTAAAAACATGACTTACCCATTATAGTCAATGGGAGGTGGATTCTACGGCTAAGTCCCCACCTGCCTATTAGCGACATTCCCCTTAGCGATAGGATTTTTATCGCTGGAAATCTCACGTTAATGATGGGATTCGCCGCTATCGCTGGATTTCTATCGCATTGGAGATAAAACGTTGCTAATAACGCGTTATCTCCGCAAACGAATCCAGCGATAGCCGGCGATAAAAAAAATCGCGCTAAGCGCGGTTTGCGATATTTATCGCACGTTGTTGCTAATATGCCCCAGAAACTGCCTGTGATATGAAACATTTTTCTTTAGTCAAAAACTTATTGGGAGTAAGGTGCTAAACTGAGAAAAAAAGTACAGCAAAGCCAAGTGAATTCTTTCATGGTGTAACATGAGAACTGTATAAGGAAAGTTAATTTTGTGAATAAGAGTCTTACGTGCTCATTCATGCTTTTTTCACAAGCTGCACTTTGTAGGGCATATTTACAAGCCCCTATCGCCACCACAGCGTCACTTTCCACGACGTTGTGGTGGCAATAGGGGCTTCGCCTTATTTACAAGGCAGCGTTAAGCCACTTAATGTGGCCTAACGCTGCCTTGTAAATAAGGCACCCTTTCACGCTATACTTAGCGTGAAAGGGGAGGGCAATGGGTGTTGCTGTGGGCATTCCACTGCAACACTCATTGATTATGACGCTGCCGCATATTTACAAGGGTGGCATAAATATGGGGCAGCACCAAAATTAAGACCAGGTAAAACCTGGTCTTACCCTGGCGCAACGAGGAGAAATGTTTAATTTCTCCTCGTTTTGGCTGTTTTCAGGTGTGCTGCATTGTGCAGCACACATGGAAACAGCAAAACACCAATGATTGTTTATATACAGGAAAGTGTCCCTTCCTCCACATAAACATTCTTTTATAAAAAAATTGACATTTTGCAACTTTTATGTGTGCTGCATTAAGCAGCACACATAGAAGTTACAAAACGTAATTTAAAGATTGTTTATGTGCAGGAAAGGGCACCTACCTGTACATAAACAATCACTCCCCTAAATGCAGGCACCCTTGCACTACGGTGCAAGGGTGCCTGCGTTGGCGCTCAACTGCTACATTTTGCACCAGCGCGAGGGAAAACGTAGGGCTGCACCATATTCTTGTAAATATGGTGCAGTCCTGCGCCTGGAGTAGAGCGCCCTAGTGAAGCTGCCCCCTGGGAGTATCCATTTGTCCATTCTGTAACCCGGGTCATCACCAACGCGGTAGGTGCAGAGATTTATGGCTGCAAGGTGTGCCGCCCAGTAATACCTTTTAATGTCGGGGAGCCCTATGCCTCCGTCATACCATCCGAGCGTGAGCTTGTGGAGCGCTATGCGCGGTCTACCATCCCGTAGTAGATCCCTCTGGGTGCTTTCGATGTCTCTGAAAAATTTTGGCGGAACTAAGTCTGGGAAGTTCTGGAGGGCATAGAGAAAACGTGGTAACGCCATCATTTTAAAGAGCGCTGCTCGTCCCAATAGTGACAGTGGCAGCGTCTTCCAGGTCGCGGTGTCTCGTTTGAACCTCTGTAGAGGGGGAGCAGGTTACTCTCAAAGCAGAGTTTAACGTCGGTAGTGATGCAAATACCCAGGTATTTAAATCCGTCTGTTGCTGTCAGGATGGGGCAGTCCCCTGGGAGGGGGGGGATCTCCGTGCAGAACATATAACAACGACTTGCTCCAATTGATTCTTTAGCCAGAGTTTGTCCCAAAATTTGTGAAGATGTCTAGAACGACTCGCAACGACTTCCGGGGAGAGGCAAGATATAGGAGGATGTTGTCTGTATAGAGGGAAATTCGATCCTCCCACCCCTCCGCCCACTTGAGTCCCCTAATGGAGGGGTCTTGTCGTATCCAGGCAGTCAATGGCTCGAGGGACAGGGCAAAGAGTAGGGGCGAGAGGGGACATCCCTGTTGTGTTCCCCTGCCAAGGGTGAATACCTCAGAGACTTTATTGTTTACTACCACTTGGGCCAATGGTTCTGCGTAGAGGAGCCGCACCCACCCAATAAAGGCAGGGCCGAAGCCCAACTTCTTGAGGACCGCCATTAGATACGCCCATTCGAGTGCATCAAACGCCTTGGTGGCGTCTAGTGAGACTACTATTGCGTCTTCGTGAATGGTGGCCTGGTGCCCCAGCACTCTGTGTAGTCGTCGCAAATTGAGCGCGGTGTTGCGATGAGGCATGAAGCCCGATTGATCAGGGTGGACCAGTTTGTCTATCACCTGTCGTAGCCGGTTCGCCAGCAGTTTGGCCAGGATTTTGGGCTCGGCAAGGAGATAGGTCTATAGGAGGAGCATTCATCCTTCGGTTTCCCTTCTTTGTGTATGGTAACCAGCGTGGCGATACGCTGGTCACGTGGGAGTAGGCCACGTTCTTTACTGTCCTCAAACATTTTCTTGAGCTTGTCGGGTTGAAGCTTGTAAAGTTCAATGGGCAGACCGTTAGGGCCCAGGGCTCTCCCAGGCCGGAGACTTCTTATTGCTGTAGCTAGTTCATCGTTTGTCAGCGCACTATCTTATGATTCCCTATCAGAGTCAGTGAGGATGGGCAGTTGGATGTGTACAAGAAGTGCGGAGGAGTCCTCCTCCGGTAGTTCCGAACTGCTCTGATACAGCTGTCTGAAATGATTAGCAAATTCAAGCACAATGTCGTGGGGTTCCGTCAAGACAGTGCCAGTGCTACTCTTCAGCTCTGGTGCCAGCCTTTTCGCCCTCTCTTTTTTGTCCAGCCAAGCGATCAGCTTGCCTGCTTTGTCACCTTGGTCGTATAGGTGTCCATCCCTGTCTCTTGCGAGGGTTTTGGCAGCGTCAGTCACGACTGCTTTGTATTCTGCTATCTTCAGTTGCAGATTATGGAGGGCGGCCCAGTCTTCCCCGTCTTTTGCCGCCTCCTCTAGGCGGGGGAGGTCATGCTCAATACAAGTCATCTCTTTGTCTTTTTCTTTGTGCAACCCGGCTATAGCCGAGAGAGCATGGCCCCTAATGACTGTTTTAATCGCCTCCCAGAGGATGATAGGGGAGTCGACTGTGCCTATATTGTCCTGGAAGTAGTGGTCAAGAGTTTGTCTGAGTGTTGCTTTGACTTTGGGGTTGTGGAGATACCACGGGTTAATAGGCGCCACACAACCGACCCGTTTGTTTCCGACTGTTAGGTGGACCCACAGTAGGGAGTGATCAGAGATGCCCCTTGCCAGATGTCTGATTTCTTGTATGGTCGTGTTCTGTTGCGCAGGCATAAGGATATAGTCAATTCTGGAGAAGGTACGATGTGACCCTGAGTAGGAAGTGTATTGTTGGAGGCCAGGGTGGCGAACCCGCCAGAGGTCCGTGAGGCCGAAGGCCTCTAGGAAGTTTGAGAGCCAATTGCTCCCTGTACTGGTATCTCGTGATGGACATCGGTCAAGTAGGCCCGATACAACTGCGTTGAAGTCCCTACGCAGTACGAGTTGCCCTTCTGGAAGGGAGAGTATGAAGGACCCCAAGTCCTTGTAGGACTGGGTCTGGAGTCCCGGTGGGATATAGACTGCTAATAGTGTGAGAGTGTGACCCTCCCATTGCCCCGAGACCGCCGTGTAACGCCCCAGGGGGTCGGTCCAGGTATGTTTTATGCTGAGTGGAAAGGAGTGTTTAAATAGGATGCCCACCCCCTTTGAGCCGGAGGTGAAGCCGGCATGTGCCACCCTTTTGTACCCCCATCTGTTTAACGCCTTACAGGTGTTACCCGTTAAGTGTGTCTCTTGGAGTAAGGCAACATCTGGGGCTTGACGTTTTATGTACTGGAGCACAATACTTCATTTTACCTTGTCCCCCAACCTATTAACGTTCCAACTTAGGAGCTTTAGACTTTTATCCCACTTCGAACTCATTGTTACAGACGGGATTGATGCCGTACTTTTTAAACATGCAATGCAACCACGGTAGAGAAGTCTTGTTTGTGTGCGACCAGTAACTGCCCCCCCACGACCCACCTCCCCCCAAAATTCCTGGAAACTGTTTACAATAAGAATCACATACAAATAAAATATGACATCAAAAAGGAAACCCTTGGAAAAAATACCCCCCCTCCCTGCTACCCTGCTTCGTAGGTTTAACACTACCCACATCCCCAACTAGCAGAGCGCCTGTCGCCCAATAAACAAACCAACTAGTCAGTGGAGTGCTGGGTGGCGCCATCTTGAGGCCTCCGGGGGCCTAACTCCAACCCCACTACCAAAAGCGACGACGCTCGTGCCACCCCCTTTTTGGTGCCCACCCATCGTCTGCAGGCCATTGCCTGCATATCACTCAAGCATTAAATCTTACTGCCGTTACTTCATGTCATCAGTTCCGGTGTCTGTTGAGGAAGTTCAATCTCCTTTGTCATCCGGGGGTACTGGACTCGTCGATCTTGATCTCCAGGAGTGCAGGGCTTGTGTATCTGGGCCCTCGCGACCACTTGGGGAACCCGGTGATTTTTCTCGAGTGTCTCTCCATCCTCTCCCATGGAGCGGTCGTTCTGTCCATGAGCCCTCGTCTTCCAGCCATGACTGCACCTCCGCCGGGGTGGTGAAGAACCAGGATTTCCCATTGGCCATGATCTTGAGCTTTGCTGGGAAGAACATCATATATTTGATGCCTCTGTCTCTGAGCACTCGTTTCACTCCGTCAAAGGTGCACCGCTCTTGTTGCACCTTGAGGGTAAAGTCCGGAAAGAATCTCACAGAGGTGTTCTCATACTGAAGATTCCCATGGAGCCTGGCGGCCTGCAATATGGCATCACGGTCTCTATAGTTAAGGATCTTAGCAATAATTGTCCTGGGGTTTGCTCCTGGTTTTGGCAGGGGAACCGGGGCTCTATGCACTCGCTCCACTGTGAAGTAATTGGAGAGCCGTTTCGGTTTGAGACGGTTTAAGATAAGATCCTCCAGGAAGAGGTCCATACTAGGCACTTCCACCCCTTCCGGGACCCCCACCACGCGGATATTATTGCGGCGGGCCCGCCCTTCCTGGTCCTCCAATTTCAGGGCCACTTGCCGATGCTGTTGAACAAGTTGTTGAACTTTCACTTCCAACTTACGTGTGGCGGTTTGCAGTTCAGTAATGTTAGCCTCCGTCTGTGTCACACGCTCCGATGTCTTATTCGAGTCTGCTCTGAGCAGGTTGAGTTCAATTGAGACCTTGTCTATTTTGGTTTCTAACGTTGTTCCCAGAACTTGGATGGCCGCCATAATTGAGCTGAGTGAGGGTTCCGCGTTGTCAGTCTGGCCACCTGAGGCCCCTTCCTCAGTGAGTGGCTGTTTCGGGATGGCATACTTGTCGAGCTTGTTGGTCTGTACCGCTGGGCCCGACTTTGGTTTCATTTTGCCGTAGTGGTATCCGTTATGTGTGAGTTATAATGCAGTCTCTTAGATAAGCGGCGAGGCTATGCTGTGCGTAGGGGCAGGGCCGAGGCGCGGCCCGGGCCAGTGCCAAGCAGCAAAACTTCGTGTCCGACAGGTGGTCGCTGTCTCCGGTCTTCCCCCACCCAGTCAGAGTGTCCGGTCCTCGCGTACCAGTGAGTTGTTCACTTGCAGTGAGCACCTGTGTAGCTCACCTGTGGCTCAGCCCTTTAGTTCCAACTGTTTTGGGCCCTGAGTACAGCAAGGCTTGGAGGTTGACTTATCTGTCGAGCTGGGTCTCACCCGCCAGAGGATTGGCGCCCCAGGGCCAGTGGTGCCCTGGATTATGGCACAGTTCTGCGTTGTCCCAACCAACTGATATAGCGCTGCCACTCTTACAGTCTGTTCACTCGGCCCACTGGGTATTACTCCGGTTTGCGACTAGGGTGGCGGGCCCTGTTGATCATTACCTGCGCAGGCCTCCCCCTGATCGCGGCCAACAGTGTCTCGGCGGTCGGCGGCCCGCAATTTACCCTGCTGTCTCTACGACGCTCTGGGCGCCGTCCCCCAGCGTATCCAGCCGCTCCTCAGACTTAATAGGGGATTGCGATCACTCTCTGCGGGGGCGTCCTGGAGGGCCCACACCCCTCTTAACACAGTGGTATGGTCTTGTTCCAAGGCCCAGGGGCCGGCGCTATCCCAGTGCAGGAGTGCACCACTCTGGGAGCCGGTGCTGCGCCACCACTTCCTCCCACTCTTGGGAGCTCCGAATAAGGACGCTCTCTTCTAGCTCCCAATGCTGGCTGGTGCCGGGGGGGGTAAGTATCTTATGGAGGCCAAGCCCGGCCGGTGACACTGCTGTTTGTGGAATCGGTCAGCCCCCCCTCAGGCACTCCCCGGGTTTGTGTCCGCTCAGTGCAGTGTGCTCTTCTTCACGGCAGACTGACAGGCAGCCCTGACAGGACGCGCCGAGTGTGCGCGCGGGATCTCTTCAGCCGCTCGGCTGTTACTTGGGGGAGAGGTTCCTGGATTGCGTCACTCGGGCTGGGCACCCACAATATCGCACTGTGCCTGCCGTGCTCACCTCTGTCACGTCGACCACAGTTGGCGCCCAGGCCTTCAAATCACTTTGGGCCGGCTCCGATTATCGAAACTGCCTTTTACGATCTGGGCCGCACGACGGCGGGCTCTGCGGCGCCGCCTTTCCCCTTCACTTCAACCGCTGGGTCCTTTGCGTGCTACTCGAGCACCGCCCCTTCTGCCAGGCCCCGGTCCACTCCACTCTTCCGTCTCCGAGGCGGATCTTGGTGATGATATCGGAGGCTTTCACGGCGGATTTTGGCACCGCTTGATGCTTCAGGCTGGATCGGGGCACTTCGAGCTGTGACTGCCGCATGAACTGCCGGAGTAGTACAGGATATTTGGGGGTTTTCATCTCGGCCCCGGCGGAGCTCTCCTTCTACACGGCCCCCGCTACCTACACAATTGAAAGTCCATCCAGTGTTTCACATATCCCTGCTAAAACAGGTATCGCCGAGCTTTAAAGAGTCAAGAAAACCAAAACCACTAGTTGTAGATGGGCAGGATGAGTTTGAGGTCAAAAGAATCTTAGATTCTAAACTCGTTTGAGGCAAAGTTTTCTACCTGGTGGATTGGAAAGGTTACGGTCCCGAAGAGAGATCTTGGGAGGTGGAATGTGACGTCCATGCTCCACAGTTGGTTAAGGCCTTTCATTTGTAATACCCACACAAACCCCAGCCCGGAGCCTTGACCTTGCGGGGGGGGTACTGTCAGGGCTCGGGCTGCGAGGGCTCATGTAATTCCCAGCATCTTGTTAAAACACATCCCGGGCTCCGTGCCTGTATTTCGGAGACCACGGGTGTTAGTCACTAAATCCCGGGCATTTGGACGGGCGCGCCTAAGATGGCGGCACACCAACAAAATCACTGGTCTATTCTCTCGAGTTTGGTCGCAAGCCAGATTGCAGACACAGCTGTGAAGTGCGGCGGCAGCGTTCTAAGCCGCGCACTTCACCGTTTACTTCACCGTGACAGGACCTGTGCCCCTTAGCTCTTGTAGTCAGTCAGAGTTAGGTAGTTAGTTTTTTGCCAGGCTTTAGGCGTAGGTTAGTTCCGTAACGCAGTTCGTCGGATAGTTAGTTAGTCTGAGAATCTTGAACATTTAACAAAGTAAACTCCTCCTTACCAAGTAATTGCTGATAGGCATTCCGTAGGCTGGTCTTCTCCTCAGCGTTTCCCGTGGAACGTCAACATCCAGTCTTACCCTGAACCGAGTACTTCAAGAAACCGCAAGTATTCTCCTGTTGGAGAGAAAGAATTTATTAAGTGTCTCATGTAAACTACATATTGAAACAGAGAGAGTTGTCAAAGTAGTTTAGTATACTTACCGTAAACATTGTTTTCTGAAACTACGAATATTCTGGAAACCTAAGAAAGAAAAGAAAAGGCATTAACTTCAAAAAGAAAGCTTGAATTACAGTTTTCAGAAGAGAAGCAATTGCCTGATGCTAGAAGGGTAAGAAGTGAGAGAACTCAGCAGGTATTATCTAGAGAGAGCCTTAGGTGTGAGTTTTGGAAGTTATTTATGTTATTGTTTGTTTTTTAGTTCACCAAGAAAGAAAAAATAGAGACAGAAGCAAGTTACAAAAAGAGAAGCAAGAGGGAGCTGAGAGAGAGTGGTGAACCGAAGAAAGCGAGGCAGTCTCTTCTTGTCCCATACCCCTTTCCCCCGGCAGGGTTCACACGACCTCCTGTGTATTGGGGTTTGTGGGAAGGCCTGTAGAGGGAATTGGGAATTCTTGACATTCTGCGCCCGCGAGTACCGGAATTGAAGTGAGTGTGCCAATGAGTACTGTGACACTGGAAATCCAAAACGTGGGATCAGTTCTCTCAAAAGTAGTTTAGCTACTGTAAGGCTGTCATTTCTTCTCGTGGGATAGGCTTCCACCCAGCGAGAGAACAAGCAAACAACAACTAGCACATATTTCAGCCCGTTGCAAGGGGGAAGTTCAATGAAATCCAACAGGAGCCGGGTAAATGGTCCAGCTGCCTTTCCAATTGGTCCCCAACTAACAACTGTTTTTCTGCCTGGATTTTGCTGCTGACAGGTGACACACCTCTGGCAAAGGCTCTCTGCAATGATCCTGAACTTGGGGTTATACCATGACTGCTTGAAGAGTCTAATCATTGCGTCTCTTCCAACATGTGCAATTCCATGGTACACCCTTGCCATTTGGGACAGTAGACTATCTGGCATGACTGGTCTTTCATCTAGATACACCCACACTTCGTCCTCTGCTCTTTTTCTGCAGCCTGAATTGCTCCACATTTCCTTTTCCTCATCACTTGCCTCTTCCTGTAACTGCCTAATCTCATCCCAAGTTTCAAATGAAGAAGCGAACAGAAGATGGCAATTGGTATTTTCTTTTTCAATTTCTCTGTTTAAGGCCATTAAATTTCGTGCACAGAAACACGCTACTTGGTCGGCGTATCTGTTGCCCTTCGTCACATAATTATCTCCTGATTTATGTGCGGCACATTTGACCACTGCAATCTTTTTGGGCAATTGTAAAGCATCCAATAATTCTTTTACAGTTTTGCTGTTTCTAATAAGAGAACCTGAAGAAGTCAGAAATCCCCTTTGCATCCATAGCTGACCAAAGTCATGTACAATCCCAAACCTATATTGGCTATCAGTAAATATGGTTACCCTTAGGCTTTTGGCAATTTTGCATGCTCTGATCAGAGCTATCAAGTCAGCAATTTGGGGGAGTTTGCCCCTTTTAGACAGGATGCTTCTAGAACTCCTGCTATGGTGCAAACAGCATAGGCAGGGCATAGTTCACCCTTTTCATTTCTTAGGCAAGATCCATCAACAAACATCTCACAGTCTGATTCTTCCAATGGAGCATCCTCTATATCGGGCCTGGGTTTGGTGCACAATTCTGTCACATCCGAACAACCATGATCCTCTTCCTCTCTCACTTCCTCACAACATGAATTCGGCAACAGGGTAGCCGGATTTACGGTTGTGCACCTCACCACAGTCACATTTTCGGCACCCAAGATCACTCTTTTGTACTTAGTCAGTCGACTATGGGTCATGTGTTGTGTCCTCGTATGTTTTAGGAGGATCTCAACAGAATGTGGCACATACACTTTGACTGGATATCCCATCACATTTGCTTCACTCTGTTCCAGACTCACACATATATCAGCTACTGCTATCAAACAGCCTGGCAATGCTACAGCCATTGAATCCAAAGTAGCAGAAAAATATGCTACTGGACGTCGTGCCATTCCGTGTTTCTGAGTTAGGACTGAAAGTGCACATCCATCTCTTTCACAACAGTACATTGCAAAATCTTTTGTATAATCTGGCATTCCCAATGCAGGTGCTCGACAAAGACTGTTTCGTAATTTGGAAAAAGCTTCCATACTTTCATCATCCAGAATAATCGGGTCTTTCACATCTTTTCGTGTCAACGTCTGTAGAGGTTCTGCAATCAGTGAGAAACCACTGATTCATTGCCTACAGTATCCATCCATTCCCAAAAACATTTGTATTTCTTTCTGAGTTTTAGGTGGACTCATCTGTTTGATCACACTGATTCTCTCGGGTGTCACCTTCCTGACTCCTTTTTCTATTTTATGTCCTAGGTACTGAACTTCCTGTTTACAAAATTGCAATTTTGCTGGTGACACTTTGTGTCCTCCTTCTGCCAAATGGTTCAATACGGCAATGGTATCTGTCACACATGCCTCCCATGTCTTTGATGCCACGAGCAGGTCATCAATGTATTGAACCAAAACTGAATTTCCTGGCATAATTAGAGTCTCCAAACATCTTTTCAAGATCTGATTTAAAATTGAAGGACTCTCTGTGTACCTTTGAGGAACTCTGCACCATGCCAAGACACGGTCTCCAAACCGGAAGGCAAACAAATACTGGCTTTCCGAGTGCAAAGGGATTGAGAAAAATGCTTGGCACAAATCAATCACTGTGTACCATTCAGCATCACAGGGAATTTGGTAAAGGATTACTGCTGGATTCGGCACAATAGGACAACAGGGTACTACAATTTTATTTACCTTTATCAAATCCTGCACTATTCTATATTTTCCATTGGGCTTTTTAATTCCTATAATAGGCGAATTACAAGGACTGCTCAGTATTTCTTTCAGAATTCCCTGTTCAGTCATTTGGTCAATCACAGGAGCAACTCCTGTAACTACTTCTGGACTCATTTTGTACTGAGCGGTGTTTGGATATATGGCACCCTCTTTCACCATGATCTGAATCGGATCTACATTTGTCATCAGACCAATTTCTTTTCCTGTAAAATCCCATATATCCGAACTCACTGCACTTTTTAATTTTTCAGGCAAATTCTCTTCTGTGAGAAGTGAAAACAACTCATCCACTTCTGTCCCTTGCTGCGCTAGCATCATTTTTAATTCAACATCCTTATCAGGTGTCTGAAATGCAATACCATCTGGTGTACAATAGATGGTGCAATTCATCTCTTCCCAAGAGATTCACAGGACTCGAATCACATACCACAAAATGATGCATGTCTCTGAAGTTTCCAATATGAACTTCTATTGGATTCGTGACCGGTGTTCTGGTATGCTTATTCGAGACTCCTACAACTTGGATAGTTTCTCCCGAGAGGGGTAGGTTCGGAATTTCTGCTGCTCTCACAGTAGAACGGGTAGCAGCACAGTGTCCACTAAGAATGTAATATCATTACATTGCACCTTTCCATCAACAAATGGACCTGACTGATCTACTGCTAAAGATGCGCCAAGTAGGCACTTTTCCTCCCCCTTCAGGCACCGTCATTGAGATGAGTCTGAATCACTCTCATTGCACTGCAACCAATATTGCGGAATCATTTGCACACTTTGATTTTTGCCAACTTGATCACCTCCGTGAAATCCAGTGTTCGCACTGTACCTCTGCACTTGAGCATTCACATTATCTGGCATGGGAGCTTGTGGCACCTGTAATGGTGGAGTAATTACCTACTGCTGCTGCTGTTGATTTACACCCACCTCATTCTGCATCTGTGGAATAAAATTTTGATTTACCCCATTATTCTTTTTAGCAGATCTACACTCGTTCTTCCAATGTCCATGCTTTCCACCCACATGAAAAGGAAATTTCTTCATAGCCTCTTCTCTACTCATTTTACCTCTACCTTTACCTCCACTGGGTACCTGACCATTTTGACCTGTTTGAGAAACATTGTTTACCTCTTGTTGTTCCTCTACCTTCACTTGTGCCCACATAATTTTCTCTTTTAACTTTTTGAGTCTTGAATCAATGTCACCACTACAATATTTTGCATACCTTAAAATTTCATCATCGTTTTACTTTGCCAGCATATCAAATGCTGTTGAATCATGTTACTAATCTCTGGTTTCAATCCAAACACAAAACGATACACAAAATGTCCCATATCTTTGTCTCCAATATTCTCAAACCCACTGTACTGTTTGAATACCTGTAATAGCCTTTCATAGTAGGCATGTATTATTCGCATTAGCCTGTCCATCTTCATCTGATACTGCCACTATTCCACTCCTGACATTACTTCCTGGAACAGCCAACGTATGTACTTTTGATACACTCTGTTTTTTCCCATACAGTGGAACTACGGGGCTAATTGTTACTGGTACCGTCAATTTTTCTGCATTCAGACTTAACTGATTTATTTTCTGGACCTGCTCTATTCTTGCTTTATTCAGCAAATTCATTTCATTTTCTCGCACTACTTTAGCTATGTCTGAAAATTGTGGAGTTAGTGGGGGGTTCCATTTGTGGTGCACTTGGGGTCACCACGTCTGTACTCTCTTCATAAGTCGGAGGTCTTTTGGTCATAATTTCCTCTAACAATTCATCATCATCAGAATCGTTCAGATCATCTCTTTGACTCAGAGTCTCGATATTTTTCTTTTTCTCTTTACGTTTGCCTCCTCTTTGCAACTAAAACTGGGTACAAACCTTCTGTTACTACAGCTCTTCTCCATCTTCTAATTTTATCTTCACGTGTCTCAAAAGGATATCTAATTATTGAATTTCTGACTCTCCCTCCACTTCTGTATTTCTCTCTTTCAAATACTTCTATTTCCCATTCCTCTAAAGCTTCATACTGGGTAAGTCTTGGATTTGGGTCTAATGCATTCATTCGATCTCTCAAATTCTGCAATATCCTTATATTAAATGAGCCATGCAGTGGAAAAGCTATAACACCATCATCTTTTGTATATTCCACTCAATTCTCTAACCAAACACATGTATGATATCCTCGCTCTAACATCATAAAGGAAGTAGGTGTTTTCGGAGGTGGAATAGGAGTTCCCTCTCTAGTCACATTTGGTTTATCCTTTTTAACCCCTTCGGTGCAGAAAGCCCATTAGGCACATATGTTTTGCGGAATGTGCCTACTTCTGGATTTTGGGTCCTAGCGCAGCTAGCACCCAAGGAAACCTACCAAACCCACACATTTCTGAAAACTAGACACCTGGGGAATTCCAGGGAAGTATGGCTTGCGTGGATCCCCCAACGTTTTCTTACCCAGAATCCCCTGCAAACCTCAAATTTAGCTGAAAAAAATCACTTTTTCCACACATTTTTGTGTGGGAAAGTTGTGGCATCACCGGGCTGACACACATTTCCTACCACCCACCATTCCCCCAGGTCTCCCGATAAAAATGGTGCCTCACTCATGTGGGAGGCCCAAGTACCCGCGACAGGCAAGGGCCCAAAACGTATTGAGGCGACATCAAAATTGCCTATCACAGAACTACATGGTTTTGCAAGGGGGGTCACCTGGGTTTTTGGCCCCGTGCTTGGCGGCCAGCTAGGGAAACCTACCAAACCCACACATTTCTGAAAACTAGGCACCCGAGGGATTATAGGGAGGTATGGTTTGTGTGGATTCCCCAACGTTTTCTTACCCAGAATCCCATGCAAACCTCAAATTTAGCTGAAAAGATCGCTTTTTCCACACATTTTTGTGTGGGAAAGTTGTGGCAACACTGGACTGACACAAATTTCCTACCACCCAGTGTTCCCCCAGGTCTCCCGATAAAAATGGTACCTCACTCGTGTGGGAGGCCAAAGTACCCGCGACAGGCAAGGGCCTAAAACGTATTGAGGCGACATCAAAATTGCCTATCACAAAACGACCTGGTTTTGCAAGGGGGGTCACCTGGGTTTTTGGCCTCGTGCTCAGCGGGCAGCTAGGGAAACCTACCAAACCTACACATTTCTGAAAACTAGACACCCGGGGTATTCTAGGGAGGTATGGCTTGTGTGGATCCCCCAATGTTTTCTTACCCAGAATCCCCTGCAAACCTCAAATTTTGCTGAAAAAATCACTTTTTCCACACATTTTTGTGTGGGAAAGTTGTGGCATCACCGGCCTGATACAAATTTCCTACCACCCAGTGTTCCCCCAGGTCTCCCAATAAAAATGGTGCCTCACTCGTGTGGGAGGACAAAGTACCCGCGACAGGCAAGGGCCCAAAATGTATTGAGGCGACATCAAAATTGCCTATCACAAAACGACCTGGTTTTGCAATGGGGGTCACCTGGGTTTTTGGCCCCATGTTCGGCGGCCAGCTAGGGACGTGTTAGACCTGTCAGCCCTAGGGTGGTCTTGCCCTGTTTTTTCCCTTTTGCGCCTCATTTTTGCCACCATATTTTTTACTGGACCTAGGTCTCCGGGCGCCTTGCCACTGCTGGTCAGTGCTGAGGTGCAGGTGCTCTCTCACTAAAGATGGCTGCCACGGGCCCCTGCTACTGCAGAAGGGCCTTCCACACATACACGCTAGTAGCCAGGGTCAGGCTGGGACATAGGGATACAGTATCCATCCCGTCCCCGCCTCTGGGCCACATAGCTAGATAGGTGGAAGGTTCCAGAACCTTCCGGGCTGTGGGAGGAGTTAAGTTTTGCCGCCTTTAGGAGGGTCACCTGACCTAGGGGTATAAGAGGCTTGGAGGGAAAACCTTTTAGTCAGTTAGGTTGAGGCACCGCTGAACCTGGGAGAACCTGCGCCGGAGTATAGGCTTTAGGGCCTAGGGGGAGACCTACACTACTGCTGCTGACAGGGCTAAGGCCCTGCTGAAGTAAGATAGCTGAGGAACGCCCACCACCCACTGACCTTGCCCAGTGTGAGGGGACCCAGGGAACCACCTTCAGCGTGCTGGGAGGAACATCAAGCACTCCCAGAACCACCAACTCACAACCCCCCCCCTTTCATAAGAAGAAGAACTTTTCTGACAAGAAACGTTTGTCACGGACATTACCCCAAGCCACTTCTGACAAGAAGCTCCTCGCAGGAGCCTGAAACCAAGAGTAACAGGAACCCAAGCTGAATCGTCGAATGGGGATCACGAGGCGAAGCGCTGTGTCCTAAGCCGCCGCGTGAAGAGAGGTGCTGAGGTAAGGGAGACCTCGCCCCCTTTTATGAGTGTGGTGAGGTGTGCCGTCCGCGCCCTCACCGAAGCCCCCAGAGATCACCGCCGGGCCCGAGACCCCTACCGCTGCAATCGCGGCAAAGAAAGACACCGCCGCAGCCCAGGAGGGCCGCGTGAGAAGAACTGAGGCCCACCGTGGCCTCCAGGCCCGCGGACGCCGTTGCCGTGGGGCCGGGGACGCCGACCGCGTCATAGGTCGCGCCCCCGAAAAGGCCGCGACGTAATTGGCCCCGCCGGAGCCAGCAGCAGAGGAGCCGGAGGCGGGAGGCGTTGCCCGGCAACCAAAGAAGGCCGCGACGCGATTGGACCCCGCCCGGAGCCGAGAAGGAAGACGTCGGAGGGGCTCCACTGCCAACGGGAGCCCCCAGAAGAACTCCAGGGCCGCGCTGGGATTGGGCGGCGTCGAGAGCCCGCCCCCCCCAGCACGTACGGAGGAGGAAGAACTCCGTGTGCACACGCGGGAAGCGGGGAGCCGTCTGGAAGGACTGCCGGCTCCCGCTCCCTTTACCCTCACTCACCGCTGACTCCACGGGGGCCGGAGGAGTGCAATACCGGCCCCCCAACGACCCGACAAGGAAGAGAGAGGCTCCACAGCCTCGGTGAAGCTTGGCAACGCCGGCCGGAGGGCCGCGGGACTCGCTCCGGGCCCCGCCCCGTCCATCAGAGGGCTGGCCCGGGAGGGAGTCCGTCGAGCAGCAGAACAACCAGCCACATCACCACAGGTGAGCCCGGGAGGCCCCTAGGGCTCTAAATCAAGCCCCTGGGGGCCGGGGGCCACAATTTACAGGGGGATTAACGAGGGAAGAGCCCTCACTGACATTTTGTACCAGGCAAGGCACCTGGTGAGAAGGGGGCCAAGCCTAATTTAACCCTCACTTCCCCCTGAGAGACATAGGAATCCCCCATCCTAGGGAAGCCCCAGGTTACTGGACATGTTGAGGGGTTCCCTCTAGGATTTCATCCCGCATATGGTCCCGCATGCTGCAATGATTATCTAGGCCTGAAGTATGTGCCTTTGCAAGGGATTTTAATATGCCTGAAGTGTTTTGCATGTTCTAGGCCCTGTGTTATTAGTGCACCCGGTAATCGTTATTGGTGCTGTGTTTTTAGGAGCTGATTCCTGCGGCCTTTTAGTGGCCAGAACTGTTGAGGGTCTTTTAGAAGAATGTGCACCAGTTAAAGAAATGTAATGTATAATCTGCCTAATCTAATACAACCTTGATTGACATAAAAGAACTTGATTTTTAATTACAAAAGCCTGGTGTGGTGTCCGGTTATTGCTTCGCATTTCTGAGTCAAAGTAAGAGTGTGCTGCACAACTGCCTTACACATTGCCTTCGCGTGCCTTCCCCGCTTTGCGCCATGCTACCGTAACGGACTCGGTAACCCCGTTTCCAACATTGGTGTTCAGCGGTGGGATAAGGACTGGTATTTGTGCAGCACCCTACAGTGACTCAGTGTGCGCCGCAATTAGACACCTAGTGAAATGCAAGTACTAGGAACTCTTTTGTGATTGCCGATTGTGTTAGTCCTGCGTAAGACCTGCTACCTACAATTTAGAACCCCTTCCTTAAATTGTCTGGGACCCCACCTAGGAGGATGGAGTTTGAGTTAGCCGACCTAGAGAGGTACACGGTGACACAGCTCAAGGAGTTCTGCCTAGAGAGGGGGTGGCCGTCAAGCGAGGTGCCAGGAAGGAGGTGCTTCAGAAAGCTTTGAGGGCATGGGTAATGGCCCACCCGGAGGGAAGAGGGGATGAGGAGCAGAGGGAGGCAGACGACCCAGGAGAACTGAGCCTACTGAACATTGACGTCAGCGAGAATGTGTTGACAGGAAGACGTTCCAGGGCAGGCAGTAGTGCGTCAGGGGGAGTTTGTCAGCAGAGGAATTCAAGGACAGGAGGGAGCAGAGGCAATTGTCATTAGAGTTGGCTAGGATGGAAAGGGAAGGAGAGCAGGCAAGGCTAGCCATGGAGGAAAGGAGGCTTGTACATGAGCTTAGCCTGAAAGAACTAGAGCTCCGAACCTTGCAGATGGAGATGGAAGGCAAAGGAAATGGTGGCAGCGTACCTGCTGGGGTTCCACAGGAGCCCAAATTTTATCTACCCAGGGAGGTGATAGCCAGCTTTAGTGTGGGTGATGACATCGACAAGTGGTTGACGGCGTACGAGGTAGCTTTGGTGGCCCATAGAGTTCCTGAGAGCTACTGGGGAGGAGGACTTTATAGGTACATACCTCCACTAGTAAGGGACACACTTTTAACCTTAGAAAAGGGGGATCGGACCAACTACCCTATCATGAGGGAGGCCCTGCTCAGGAAGTTTGGCCTCACCCCAGAGAAGTACCGCCAAAAGTTCCGCAACAGCCACAAGCTCACCACACAAAACTGGGTGGATTTTTATGATTATGCCCGGAAGGCATTGGAGGGTTGGGTACGTGGCAGCAACATTGACAATTACACTGGGCTGTACGACCTGTTTTTGAGAGAGCACCTCCTCGAGAAATGTTTTCCGGAGCTGCGCCAGTACTTGGTGGACCGCAAGCTGACCAATCCTAGGGAGCTTGCAGAGGAGGCAGACACGTGGGTCAGCACTCGGGTGTCCCACAAGGGAGCCGGGGCGGATCCCCCGAAAGGTGGACAGGCGTTCCCCCAGAAGAAAGAGGGGGAGATAAAAAGAGGGAGTTCTTTAAAGGTCCCCAAAATAGACCGCCTGGGAGAGGGGTAGGTTCCCCATCCCAATCTGGATACCAGAGACCCACTTACCCTGACAGGAGTCAGCAGCCCAGAACTGTCCGGTGCTACGAGTGCGGGGAGGTTGGACACTACAAGGGGGATCCCCAGTGTCGCAAGAGAACCCCAGCCCCCACAGGAGGTAAGAGCCCCGGGGTGGCCAGTGTAGCGCTTGGGGAGGAGTTGTCCCTAGGTAGGGGAGGTGAGTGGACAGGCTTGACCTTAGTTTCCCTGGGGGATAGAGAGATCATCCCAAGGGTTCAGGTACCCGAGAACACTGCCAAGTATCGGCAGAGGGTCCTGGTGAACGGGGAGGAGGTGGAGGCTCTGAGGGACACAGGTGCCAGCATGACGATGGTGAGACGTCAGCTGGTGTCCCCAGAGCAGGTGATTCCTGAGGAGTTCCACCCGGTTGTGATGGCTGATAATAGCCTGGGTCATTACCCCGTGGCCCAAGTTCCCTTTGAGTGGGGAGGAGTGTCAGGTCTGATGAAGGTTGCGGTGAGCCCTGCCATGCCAGTTGACTGTCTGCTGGGCAACGACTTGGAACATACTGCCTGGAGAGAGGTAGAGTTCAATGCCCATGCTGAGATGTTGGGGTTACCAGGATGGACTTGCGTTATCACGCGGTCCATGGCTGCCCGACAAGGAACTCAGCCCGGGTTGGAGCCTGAAATAATGGCCCAGCCCACTGCTGGACGAGGAGATGTCCGGGAGGAGACACCCGGTGAGATGGATGGGGAGCCCGCGGAGGTGACCCCGGAGTCCGCTGAGGTGGTTGGTTTTCCCGTGGGGGACCTGCCGACCCCTGCAGAGTGGCAGGTGGAAGGAGGGCCTACCCGGGAAGAATTTTGCCGGGCACAGAGGGAGTGCCCTACGCTTGAAGGCATACGGCAACAGGCCGAAGCCCAAGCAGCTGGAACAGAGACTGGTAATTACCATGTCTACTGGGAGGATGGTCTCCTCTACAGTGAGCCTAAGGCTCCGGTGCATGGGTCCTCAAGGGCCGTGGTGGTCCCCCAATGCTACCGAGCCTTTCTGCTAGAGTTGGCACATGAGATACCACTAGCAGGACACCTGGGCCAGGACAAGACGTTTGCACGCTTGGTCCCACATTTTTACTGGCCCAGGATGCGCGTCACTTCTGACACGTTTTGCAAGACCTGCACCACTTGCCAAGCGAGTGGCAAGACAGGGACTAAGGTGAAGGTCCCTCTAGAACCTCTCCCATTGGTCGATACCCCTTTTGAGCGAGTGGGGATTGACATTGTCGGGCCGTTGGATCCGCCGACTTCTGCTGGGCATAGGTTCATTTTGGTGCTAGTAGACCACGCCACCCGGTACCCAGAGGCAATCCCTCTGAGGACCATCACAGCACCGGTGGTGGCGCGGGCCCTCATGGGGATTTTTACCCGAGTGGGATTCCCCAAGGTCGTGGTGTCAGATAGGGGCACGAATTTCATGTCGGCCTACATGCAGGCCATGTGGAAGGAGTGTGGAGTGACCTACCGGTTCTCCACTCCTTACCACCCCCAGACGAACGGGCTCGTGGAGCGTTTCAACAAAACCTTGAAGGGGATGATCAGGAGCCTACCCGAGGACTTGAGAAGAAAGTGGGACGTCCTCTTACCCTGTCTGCTCTTCTCCTACCGAGAGGTGCCGCAGAAGGGGGTCGGTTTCAGCCCCTTTGAGCTGCTCTATGGCCACCCCGTTCGGGGGCCCCTCAGTCTTGTCAAAGAGGGGTGGGAGAAGTCTTCCTCGAAGCTTCCCCGTGATGTGGTCAGCTATATGCTGGCGTTCCGCAGCCAAGTGGCCAAGCTGTGGAAGGAGGCCTCGGACAACTTAGAGGCGAGTCAGGCCGTCATGAAGCAATGGTATGACCGGAACGCGCGGACGGTAGAGTTAGACGCTGGACAGAAGGTGTGGGTCATGGAGCCAGGAGAGCTTAGCGCCCTCCAGGACCGGTGGACTGGGCCGTTTGAGATCTTGGAAAGGAAAGGCCAGACCACGTATGTCGTCGACATGAAGACCCCCCGTCAACCCCACAGGGTGCTCCACGTCAACCGCCTGAAGCCACACCAGGAGCGTTCCGAGCTCACTCTCTTGATGATAACGGATGGAAGTGAGGAGGAGGAGAGTGAGCCTCTGCCAGACCTTCTGGCGGCCCATGAGAAGGATGGTTCGGTAGAGGGAGTAGTCCTCGCCCCATCCTTGACCCCAGAGCAACAGAGGGACTGCCGCCAGGTCTTGGGGCAGTACGCCTCGTTGTTTTCCCTCACGCCTGGAATCACGCACCTGTGTACCCATGATGTGGACACAGGGGACAGTCCGCCAGTGAAGAACAAGTCTTACCGGCTGTCCGATAAGGTCAAGGCTAGTATCCAGGGTGAGGTTGTCAAGATGCTAGAACTGGGGGTGATTGAGCCTTCCAGTAGCCCTTCGGCTAGTCCGGTAGTGTTGGTGCCGAAAGCGGCCCCCCCGGGCACCACACCAGAACTTCGGTTCTGTGTGGATTACCGTGGACTCAACTCAGTCACCAAGACCGACGCTCACCCGATCCCTCGGGCGGATGAGCTCATTGACCGGCTGGGAGCAGCCCGGTATCTGAGTACCATTGATTTAACATCAGGCTATTGGCAGATCGCCATGGCGGAAGGAGCAAAGGAGAAGACTGCGTTCTCCACCCCCGAGGGCCACTTTCAATTCCAGGTGATGCCCTTCGGGTTGAAAAATGCTCCAGCCACTTTCCAGCGGTTGGTGAACC
Source organism: Calotriton arnoldi (assembly GCA_963921515.1). Classification (NCBI taxonomy): domain Eukaryota; kingdom Metazoa; phylum Chordata; class Amphibia; order Caudata; family Salamandridae; genus Calotriton; species Calotriton arnoldi. The sequence goes on along the minus strand of CAWUFW010009960.1, from coordinate 275,385 downwards.
AGGTGCTGTCTGGCCTAGAGGCCTTCTCTGCTGCCTACCTGGATGACATAGCTGTCTTCAGTAGCAGCTGGGAGGACCATCTGCAGCATCTCCAGGAGGTGCTACAGGCTTTGCAACGGGCTGGTCTAACCATCAAGGCCAGCAAGTGCCAGATTGGACAGGGATCTGTCGTGTACCTGGGACATCTGGTGGGCGGAGGTAAGGTGCAACCCCTCCAAGCCAAGATTGAGACCATCATGGCCTGGGAGCCCCCAAGACCCAAACAGAGGTCCGAGCTTTTCTCGGCCTCACGGGATACTACCGCCGGTTCGTCAAGGGATATGGAACCATCGTGGGCCCATTGACGGAATTGACTTCGAAGAAGCAGCCACGCAGAGTCATCTGGACGGCTGCCTGCCAGGAAGCCTTTGAGACCCTTAAACGTGCCATGTGCACCGCACCGGTGCTCAGGACTCCAGACTTTGGACGGGAGTTTATCGTACAGACAGACGCTTCTGAGCATGGCATAGGAGCTGTGCTCTCGCAGCTGAATGACGAGGGCCAAGACCAGCCAGTGGCCTTTATCTCCCGAAGACTACTCCCCGGGAACAGCGGTGGAGTACCATCGAGCGGGAAGCCTTTGCTGTGGTTTGGGCTGTGAAGAAGTTGAGGCCATACCTTTTTGGTTGTCACTTCTTGATCCAGACCGACCACAGACCCCTTCGCTGGCTCATGCAGATGAGAGGCGAAAACCCCAAATTGTTGAGGTGGTCCATTTCCCTCCAGGGGATGGACTTTCGGGTGGAACATCGACCCGGTGTAGACCACGCCAACGCTGACGGTCTCTCCCGGTTTTTCCGCCTTAGCGAAGAGAACTCCCTAGAGGTTGGGAAGCTCTCCCCTCTTTCGGCTGGGGGGACGCGTGTTAGACCTGTCAGCCCTAGGGTGGTCTTGCCCTGTTTTTTTCCCTTTTGCGCCTCATTTTTGCCACCATATTTTTTACTGGACCTAGGTCTCCGGGCGCCTTGCCACTGCTGGTCAGTGCTGAGGTGCAGGTGCTCTCTCACTAAAGATGGCTGCCACGGGCCCCTGCTACTGCAGAAGGGCCTTCCACACATACACGCTAGTAGCCAGGGTCAGGCTGGGACATAGGGATACAGTATCCATCCCGTCCCCGCCTCTGGGCCACATAGCTAGATAGGTGGAAGGTTCCAGAACCTTCCGGGCTGTGGGAGGAGTTAAGTTTTGCCGCCTTTAGGAGGGTCACCTGACCTAGGGGTATAAGAGGCTTGGAGGGAAAACCTTTTAGTCAGTTAGGTTGAGGCACCGCTGAACCTGGGAGAACCTGCGCCGGAGTATAGGCTTTAGGGCCTAGGGGGAGACCTACACTACTGCTGCTGACAGGGCTAAGGCCCTGCTGAAGTAAGATAGCTGAGGAACGCCCACCACCCACTGACCTTGCCCAGTGTGAGGGGACCCAGGGAACCACCTTCAGCGTGCTGGGAGGAACATCAAGCACTCCCAGAACCACCAACTCACAACCCCCCCTTTCATAAGAAGAAGAACTTTTCTGACAAGAAACGTTTGTCACGGACATTACCCCAAGCCACTTCTGACAAGAAGCTCCTCGCAGGAGCCTGAAACCAAGAGTAACAGGAACCCAAGCTGAATCGTCGAATGGGGATCACGAGGCGAAGCGCTGTGTCCTAAGCGCTAGACCTTCACCCCCTATCTACCCAGACCGACAGCTGGACTGTCCCCCAAGAACCCTTCCCACACAGCCCTGTGAATAAGGCTGTCAGCGCGCCCCGCGCTGCAACTCCACGTGGGAGGACTTGACCCCCAGTCACTGACCTTGTGACTGGATCGCCGCCGCGGCCGCCGCCGCGTGAAGAGAGGTGCTGAGGTAAGGGAGACCTCTCCCCCTTTTATGAGTGTGGTGAGGTGCGCCGTCCGCGCCCTCACCGAAGCCCCCAGAGATCACCGCCGGGCCCGAGACCCCTACCGCTGCAATCGCGGCAAAGAAAGACACCGCCGCAGCCCAGGAGGGCCGCGTGAGAAGAACTGAGGCCCACCGCGGCCTCCAGGCCCGCGGACGCCGTTGCCGTGGGGCCAGGGACGCCGACCGCGTCATAGGTCGCGCCCCCGAAAAGGCCGCGACGTGATTGGCCCCGCCGGAGCCAGCAGCAGAGGAGTCGGAGGCGGGAGGCGTTGCCCGGCAACCAGAGAAGGCCGCGACGCGATTGGACCCCGCCCGGAGCCGAGAAGGAAGACGTCGGAGGGGCTCCACTGCCAACGGGAGCCCCCAGAAGAACTCCAGGGCCGCGCTGGGATTGGGCGGCGTCGAGAGCCCGCCCCCCCAGCACGTACGGAGGAGGAAGAACTCCGTGTGCACACGCGGGAAGCGGGGAGCCGTCTGGAAGGACTGCCGGCTCCCGCTCCCTTTACCCTCACTCACCGCTGACTCCACGGGGGCCGGAGGAGTGCAATACCGGCCCCCAACGACCCGACAAGGAAGAGAGAGGCTCCACAGCCTCGGTGAAGCTTGGCAACGCCGGCCGGAGGGCCGTGGGACTCGCTCCGGGCCCCGCCCCGTCCATCAGAGGGCTGGCCCGGGAGGGAGTCCGTCGAGCAGCAGAACAACCAGCCACATCACCACAGGTGAGCCCGGGAGGCCCCTAGGGCTCTAAATCAAGCCCCTGGGGGCCGGGGGCCACAATTTACAGGGGGATTAACGAGGGAAGAGCCCTCACTGACATTTTGTACCAGGCAAGGCACCTGGTGAGAAGGGGGCCAAGCCTAATTTAACCCTCACTTCCCCCTGAGAGACATAGGAATCCCCCATCCTAGGGAAGCCCCAGGTTACTGGACATGTTGAGGGGTTCCCTCTAGGATTTCATCCCGCATATGGTCCCGCATGCTGCAATGATTATCTAGGCCTGAAGTATGTGCCTTTGCAAGGGATTTTAATATGCCTGAAGTGTTTTGCATGTTCTAGGCCCTGTGTTATTAGTGCACCCGGTAATCGTTATTGGTGCTGTGTTTTTAGGAGCTGATTCCTGCGGCCTTTTAGTGGCCAGAACTGTTGAGGGTCTTTTAGAAGAATGTGCACCAGTTAAAGAAATGTAATGTATAATCTGCCTAATCTAATACAACCTTGATTGACATAAAAGAACTTGATTTTTAATTACACAAGCCTGGTGTGGTGTCCGGTTATTGCTTCGCATTTCTGAGTCAAAGTAAGAGTGTGCTGCACAACTGCCTTACACATTGCCTTCGCGTGCCTTCCCCGCTTTGCGCCATGCTACCGTAACGGACTCGGTAACCCCGTTTCCAACAGGAAACCTACCAAATCCACACATTTCTGAAAACTAGACACCTGGGGGGGATTCCAGGGAGGTATGGCTTGGGTGGATCCCCCAACAATTTCTTACCCAGAATCCCCTGCAAACCTCAAATTTAGCTGAAAAAATCACTTTTTCCACACATTTTTGTGTGGGAAAGTTGTGGCATCACCGGGCTGACACAAATTTCCTACCACCCAGTGTTCCCCCAGGTCTCCCGATAAAAATGGTGCCTCACTCGTTTGGAGGCCCAAGTACCCACGACAGGCAAGGGCCCAAAACTTAATGAGGCAACATCAAAGATGCCTACCATAAAACGACCTGGTTTTGCAAGGGGGTCACCTGGGTTTTTGACCCCATGTTCGGCGGCCAGCTAGGGAAACCTACCAAACCCACACATTTCTGAAAACCAGACACCCGGGGGATTCCAGGGAGGTATGGCTTGCGTGGATCCCCCAACGTTTTCTTACCCAGAATCCCCTGCAAACATCAAATATAGCTTAAGAAATCACTTTTTCCACACATTTTTGTGTGGGAAAGTTGTGGCATCACTGGGCTGACACAAATTTCCTACCACCCAGTGTTCCCCGAGGTCTCCCGATAAAAATGGTGCCTCAGTCGTGTGGGAGGCCCAAGTACCCTTGACAGGCAAGGGCCCAAAACGTATTTAGGCGACATCAAAATTGCCTATCAATAAACGACCTGGTTTTGCAAGGGGTGTCACCTGGGTTTTTGGCCCCGTGCTCGGTGGCCAGCTAGGGAAACCTACCAAACCCACACATTTCTGAAAACTAGACACCCGGGGGATTCGAGGGAGGTATGGTTTGCATGGATCCCCCATCATTTTCTTACCCAGAATCCACTGTAAACCTCAAATTTAGATGAAAAAAATCACTTTTTCCACATATTTTTGTGTGGTAAAGTTGTGGCATCACCGGGCTGACACAAATTTCCTACCACCCAGTGGTCCCCCAGGTCTCCCTATAAAAATGGTGCTTCACCCGTGTGGGAGGCCCAAGTACCCACGACAGGCAAGGGCCCAAAACGTATTGAGGAAACTTCAAAATTGCCTATCACAAAACGACCTGGTTTTGCAAGGGGGTCACCTCGGTTTTTGACCCCATGTTCGGCGGCCAGCTAGGGAAACCTACCAAACCCATACATTTCTGAAAACTAGAGACTCCGGGGTTTCCAGGGAGATATGGCTTGCATGGGTCCCCTCTGTTTTTTTACCCATAATCTCATGCAAACATCAAATATGGCTTAAAAATCACTTTTTCCACACATTTTTGTGTGGGAAAGTTGTAGCAACACTGGGCTGACACAAATTTCCTACCACCCAGTGTTCCCCCAGGTCTCCCGATAAAAATGGTGCCTCACTCATGTGGGAGGCCCAAGTACCCGCGCTAGACAAGGGCCCAAAACTTATTGGGGCGACATCAAAATTGCCTTTCACAAAACGACCTGGTTTTGCAGGGGGTCCCCTGGGTTTTGGCCCCGTGCTCGGCGGCCAGCTAGGGAAACCTACCAAACCCACACATTTCCGAAAACTAGACACCCGGGGGATTCCAGGGAGGTATGGCTTGCGTGAATCCCACAAAGGTTTCTTACCCAGAATCCCCTGCAAACCTCAAATTTAGCTGAAAAAATCACTTTTTCCACACATTTTTCAGTGGGAAAGTTGTGGCATCACCGGGCTGACACAAATTTCCTACCACCCAGTATTCTCCCAGGTCTCCCGATACAAATGGTGCCTCCTCGTGTTGGAGGCCCAAGTACCCGCGACAGGCAAGGGCCCTAAACGTATTGAGGCGACATCAAAATTGCCTATCACAAAACGACCTGCTTTTGCAGGGGGTCACCTGGGCTTTTGGCCCCGTGCTCGGCGGCCAGCTAGGGAAACCTACCAAACCCACACATTTATGAAAACTAGATACTCGGAGAATTCCAGGGAGGTATGGCTTGCGTGGATCCCCCAACGTTTTCTTACCCAGAATCCCCTGCAAACCTCAAATTTAGCTGAAAAATCACTTTTTCCACACATTTTTGTGTGGGAAAGTTGTGGCATAACCGGGCTGATACAAATTTCCTACCACCTAGTGTTTCCCCAGGTCTCCCAATAAAAATGGTGCCTCACTCGTGTGGGAGGCCCAAGTACCAGCGACAGGCAAGGGCCCATAATGTATTGAGGCGACATCAAAATTGCCTATCACAAAACGACCTGGTTTTGCAATGGGGGTCACCTAGGTTTTTGGCCCCGTGTTCGGTGGCCAGCTAGGGAAACCTACCAAACCCACACATTTCTGAAAACTAGAGACCCAGGGGATTCCAGGGAGGTATGGCTTGCGTGGATCCCCCAACGTTTTCTTACCCAAAATCCCCTGCAAACATCAAATATAGCTTAAAAAATCACTTTTTCCACACAATTTTGTGTGGGAAAGTTGTGGCATCACTGGGCTGACACAAATTTCCTACCACCCAGTGTTCCCCGAGGTCTCCCGATAAAAATGGTGCCTCAGTCGTGTGGGAGGCCCAAGTACCCTTGACAGGCAAGGGCCCAAAACGTATTTAGGCGACATCAAAATTGCCTATCAATAAACGACCTGGTTTTGCAAGGGGTGTCACCTGGGTTTTTGGCCCCGTGCTCGGTGGCCAGCTAGGGAAACCTACCAAACCCACACATTTCTGAAAACTAGACACCCGGGGGATTCGAGGGAGGTATGGTTTGCATGGATCCCCCATCATTTTCTTACCCAGAATCCACTGTAAACCTCAAATTTAGATGAAAAAAATCACTTTTTCCACATATTTTTGTGTGGTAAAGTTGTGGCATCACCGGGCTGACACAAATTTCCTACCACCCAGTGGTCCCCCAGGTCTCCCTATAAAAATGGTGCTTCACCCGTGTGGGAGGCCCAAGTACCCACGACAGGCAAGGGCCCAAAACGTATTGAGGAAACTTCAAAATTGCCTATCACAAAACGACCTGGTTTTGCAAGGGGGGTCACCTCGGTTTTTGACCCCATGTTCGGCGGCCAGCTAGGGAAACCTACCAAACCCATACATTTCTGAAAACTAGAGACTCCGGGGTTTCCAGGGAGATATGGCTTGCATGGGTCCCCCTGTTTTTTTACCCATAATCTCATGCAAACATCAAATATGGCTTAAAAAATCACTTTTTCCACACATTTTTGTGTGGGAAAGTTGTAGCAACACTGGGCTGACACAAATTTCCTACCACCCAGTGTTCCCCCAGGTCTCCCGATAAAAATGGTGCCTCACTCATGTGGGAGGCCCAAGTACCCGCGCTAGACAAGGGCCCAAAACTTATTGGGGCGACATCAAAATTGCCTTTCACAAAACGACCTGGTTTTGCAGGGGGTCCCCTGGGTTTTGGCCCCGTGCTCGGCGGCCAGCTAGGGAAACCTACCAAACCCACACATTTCCGAAAACTAGACACCCGGGGGATTCCAGGGAGGTATGGCTTGCGTGAATCCCACAAAGGTTTCTTACCCAGAATCCCCTGCAAACCTCAAATTTAGCTGAAAAAATCACTTTTTCCACACATTTTTCAGTGGGAAAGTTGTGGCATCACCGGGCTGACACAAATTTCCTACCACCCAGTATTCTCCCAGGTCTCCCGATACAAATGGTGCCTCCCTCGTGTTGGAGGCCCAAGTACCCGCGACAGGCAAGGGCCCTAAACGTATTGAGGCGACATCAAAATTGCCTATCACAAAACGACCTGCTTTTGCAGGGGGGGTCACCTGGGCTTTTGGCCCCGTGCTCGGCGGCCAGCTAGGGAAACCTACCAAACCCACACATTTATGAAAACTAGATACTCGGAGAATTCCAGGGAGGTATGGCTTGCGTGGATCCCCCAACGTTTTCTTACCCAGAATCCCCTGCAAACCTCAAATTTAGCTGAAAAAATCACTTTTTCCACACATTTTTGTGTGGGAAAGTTGTGGCATAACCGGGCTGATACAAATTTCCTACCACCTAGTGTTTCCCCAGGTCTCCCAATAAAAATGGTGCCTCACTCGTGTGGGAGGCCCAAGTACCAGCGACAGGCAAGGGCCCATAATGTATTGAGGCGACATCAAAATTGCCTATCACAAAACGACCTGGTTTTGCAATGGGGGTCACCTAGGTTTTTGGCCCCGTGTTCGGTGGCCAGCTAGGGAAACCTACCAAACCCACACATTTCTGAAAACTAGAGACCCAGGGGATTCCAGGGAGGTATGGCTTGCGTGGATCCCCCAACGTTTTCTTACCCAAAATCCCCTGCAAACATCAAATATAGCTTAAAAAATCACTTTTTCCACACAATTTTGTGTGGGAAAGTTGTGGCATCACTGGGCTGACACAAATTTCCTACCACCCAGTGTTCCCCGAGGTCTCCCGATAAAAATGGTGCCTCAGTCGTGTGGAATGCCCAAGTACCCGTGACAGGCAAGGGCCCAAAATGTATTGAGGCGACATCAAAATTGCCTATCACAAAACGACCTGGTTTTGCAACGGGGTTCACCTAGGTTTTTGGCCCCGTGTTCGGCGGCCAGCTAGGGAAACCTACCAAACCCACACATTTCTGAAAACTAGAGACCCGGGGGATTCCAGGGAGGTATGGCTTGCGTGGATCCCCCAACGATTTCTTACCCAGAATCCCCTGCAAACATCAAATATAGCTTAAAAAATCACTTTTTCCACACATTTCTGTGTGGGAAAGTTGTGGCATCACTGGGCTGACACAAATTTCCTACCACCCAGTTTTCCCCGAGGTCTCCCGATAAAAATGGTGCCTCAGTTGTGTGGAATGTCCAAGTACCCATGACAGGTAAGGGCCCAAAACTTATTGAGGCGACATCAAAATTGCCTATCACAAAACGACCTGGTTTTGCAAGGGGTGTCACCTGGGTTTTGTTTTGCCCCCTGCTTGGTGGCCAGCTGGGGAAACCTACCAAACCCACACATTTCTGAAAACTAGACACCCAGGGGATTCCAGGGAGGTATGGCTTGCGTGGATCCCCCAACGTTTTCTTACCCAGAATCCCCTGTAAACCTCAAATTTAGATGAAAAAATCACTTTTTCCACCTATTTTTGTGTGGGAAAGTTGTGGCATCACTGGGCTGACACAAATTTCCTACCACCCAGTGTTCCCCCAGGTCTCCCGATAAAAATGGTGCCTCACTCATGTGGGAGGCCCAAGTACCCGCGACAGACAAGGGCCCAAAACGTATTGAGGCGACATCAAAATTGCCTATCACAAAACGACCTGGTTTTGCAAGGGGTGTCACCTGGGTTTTTGGCCCCGTGCTCAGTGGCCAGCTAGTGAAACCTACCAAACCCACACACTTCTGAAAACTAGACACCCGGGGGATTCCAGGAAGGTATGGCTTGCGTGGATCCCCCAACGTTTTCTTACCCAGGATCCCCTGCAATCCGCAAATTACCTGAAAAAATCACTTTTTCCACACATTTTTCTGTGGGAAAGTTGTGGCATCACCGGGCTGACACAAATTTCCTAGCACCCAGTGTTCTCCCACGTCTCCCGATACAAATGGTGCCTCACTCGTGTGGGAGGCCCAAGTACCCGCGACAGGCAAGGGCCCAAAACGTATTGAGGCGACATCAAAATTGCGTATCACAAAACGACCTGCTTTTGCAGGGGGGGGGGGTCACCTGGGTTTTGGGCCCCGTGCTCGGCGGCCAGCTAGGGAAACCTACCAAACCCACACATTTCTGAAAACTAGATACACTGAAGATTCCAGGGAGGTATGGCTTGCGTGGATCCCCCAACGTTTTCTTACCCAGAATGCCCTGCAAACCTCAAATTTAGCTGAAAAAATCACTTTTTCCACACATTTTTGTGTGGGAAAGTTGTGGCATCACCGGGCTGACACAAATTTCCTACCACCCAGTGTTGCCCCAGGTCTCCGGATAAAAATGGTGCCTCACTCATGTGGGAGGCCCAAGTACCCGCGATAGGCAAGGGACCAAAACGTATTGAGGCGACATCAAAATTGCCTATCACAAAACAACCTGGTTTTGCAAGGGGTGTCACCTGGGTTTTTGGCCCCGTGCTCAGCGGCCAGGTAGGGAAACCTACCAAACCCACACATTTATGAAAACTAGACACCCGGGGGATTCCAGGGAGGTATGGCTTGTATGGATCCCCCAACGTTTTCTTACTCAGAATCCCCTGCAGACCTCAAATTTAGCTGACAAATCACTTTTTCCACACATTTTTGTGTGGGAAAGTTGTGGCATCACTGGGCTGACACAAATTTCCTACCACCCAGTGTTCCCCCAGGTATCCCGATGAAAATGGTGCCTCACTTGTGTGGGAGGTCCAAGTACCCGCGACAAGCAAGGGTCCAAAACGTATTGAGGCTACATCAAAATTGCCTATCACTAAACGTCCTGGTATTGCAAGGGGGGTCACCTGGGTTTTTGGTCCTCTGTTCGGCAGCCAGCTGGGGAAACCTACCAAACCCACACATTTCTGAAAACTAGACACCCAGGGGATTCCAGTGAGTTTTGGCTTGCGTGGATCCCCCAACATTTTCTTACCCAGAATCCCCTGCAAACCTCAAATTTAGCTGAAAAAAATCACTTTTTCCACACATTTTTGTGTGGGAAAGTTGTGGCATCACCGGGCTGACACAAATTTCCTACCACCCAGTGTTCCCCCAGGTCTCCCGATAAAAATGGTGCCTCACTCGTGTGGGAGGCCCAAGTACCCATGACAGGCAAGGCCCCAAAACGTATTGAGGCGACATCAAAATTGTCTATCACTAAACGACCTGGTTTTGCAAGGGGGGTCACCTGGGTTTTTGGTCCCGTGTTCGGCGGCCAGCTGGGGAAACCTACCAAACCCACACATTTCTGAAAACTAGACACCCCGGGGATTCCAGGGAGGTATGGCTTGTGTGGATCCCCCCCTGTTTTCTTACCCAGAATCCCCAGCAAACATCAAATATAGCTTAAAAAAATCACTTTTTCCACGCATTTTTGTGTGGGAAAGTTGTGGCATCACTGGGCTGACACAAATTTCCTACCACCCAGTGTTCCCCCAGGTCTCCCGATAAAAATGGTGCCTCACTCGTGTGGGAGTCCCAAGTACCCGCGATAGACAAGGGCCCAAAACGTATTGAGGCGACATCAAAATTGCCTATCACAAAACGACCTGGTTTTGCAAGGGGTGTCACCTGGGTTTTTGGCCCCGTGCTCAGTGGCCAGCTAGTGAAACCTACCAAACCCACACACTTCTGAAAACTAGACACCCGGGGGATTCCAGGGAGGTATGGCTTGCGTGGATCCCCCAACGTTTTCTTACCCAGGATCCCCTGCAATCCACAAATTTAGCTGAAAAAATCATTTTTTCCACACATTTTTCTGTGGGAAAGTTGTGGCATCACCGGGCTGACACAAATTTCCTACCACCCAGTGTTCTCCCAGGTCTCCCGATACAAATGGTGCCTCACTCGTGCGGGAGGCCCAAGTATCCGTGACAGGCAAGGGCCCAAAACGTATTGAGGCGACATCAAATATGCCTATCACAAAACGACCTGCTTTTGCAGGGGGGGTCACCTGGGTTTTGGGCTCCGTGCTCGGCGGCCAGCTAGGGAAACCTACCAAACCCACACATTTCTGAAAACTAGATACTCTGAGGATTCCAGGGAGGTATGGCTTGCATGGATCCCGCTACGTTTTCTTACCCAGAATCCCCTGCAAACCTCAAATTTAGCTGAAAAAATCACTTTTTCCACACATTTTTGTGTGGGAAAGTTGTGGCATCACCGGGCTGACACAAATTTCCTACCACCCAGTGTTCCCCCAGGTCTCCCGATAAAAATGGTGCCTTACTCGTGTGGGAGGCCCAAGTTCCCGCGACAAGCAAGGACCCAAAACGTATTGAGGCGACATCAAAATTGCCTATCACAAAACAACCTGGTTTTGCAAGGGGGGTCACCTGGGTTTTTGACCCCGTGTTCGGCGGCCAGCTAGGGAAACCTACCAAACCCACACATTTCAGAAAACTAGACACCTAGGGGATTCCAGCGAGGTATGGCTTGCGTGGATCCCCCAACGTTTTCTTACCCAGAAACCCCTACAAACCTCAAATATAGCTTAAAAAATCACTTTTCCCACACATTTTTGTGTGGGAAAGTTGTGGCATCACAGGGCTGACACAAATTTCCTACCACCTAGTGTTCCCCCAGGTCTCCGGATAAAAATGGTGCCTCACTCATGTGGGAGGCCCAAGTACCCGCGACAGGCAAGGGACCAAAACGTATTGAGGCGACATCAAAATTGCCTATTACAAAACGACCTGGTTTTGCAAGGGGTGTCACCTGGGTTTTCGGCCCCGTGCTCGGCGGCCAGGTAGGGAAACCTACCAAACCCACACATTTCCGAAAACTAGACACCCGGGGATTCCAGAGAGGTATGGCTTGCATGGATCCCCCAACGTTTTCTTACTCAGAATCCGCTGCAAACCTTAAATTTAGCTGATAAATCACTTTTTCCACACATTTTTGTGTGGGAAAGTTGTGGCATCACCGGGCTGACACAAATTTCCTACCACCCAGTGTTCCCCCAGGTCTCCCGATAAAAATGGTGCCTCACTCGTGTGGGAGGCCCAAGTACCCATGACAGGCAAGGCCCCAAAACGTATTGAGGCGACATCAAAATTGTCTATCACTAAACGACCTGGTTTTGCAAGGGGGGTCACCTGGGTTTTTGGTCCCGTGTTCGGCGGCCAGCTGGGGAAACCTACCAAACCCATACATTTCTGAAAACTAGACACCCCGGGGATTCCAGGGAGGTATGGCTTGTGTGGAGCCCCCCCTGTTTTCTTACCCAGAATCCCCAGCAAACATCAAATATAGCTTAAAAAAATCACTTTTTCCACGCATTTTTGTGTGGGAAAGTTGTGGCATCACTGGGCTGACACAAATTTCCTACCACCCAGTGTTCCCCCAGGTCTCCCGATAAAAATGGTGCCTCACTCGTGTGGGAGGCCCAAGTACCCGCGACAGACAAGGGCCCAAAACGTATTGAGGCGACATCAAAATTGCCTATCACAAAACGACCTGGTTTTGCCAGGGGTGTCACCTGGGTTTTTGGCCCCGTGCTCAGTGGCCAGCTAGTGAAACCTACCAAACCCACACACTTCTGAAAACTAGACACCCGGGGGATTCCAGGGAGGTATGGCTTGCGTGGATCCCCCAACTTTTTCTTACCCAGGATCCCCTGCAATCCACAAATTTAGCTGAAAAAATCATTTTTTCCACACATTTTTCTGTGGGAAAGTTGTGGCATCACCGGGCTGACACAAATTTCCTACCACCCAGTGTTCTCCCAGGTCTCCCGATACAAATGGTGCCTCACTCGTGCGGGAGGCCCAAGTATCCGTGACAGGCAAGGGCCCAAAACGTATTGAGGCGACATCAAATATGCCTATCACAAAACGACCTGCTTTTGCAGGGGGGTCACCTGGGTTTTGGGCTCCGTGCTCGGCGGCCAGCTAGGGAAACCTACCAAACCCACACATTTCTGAAAACTAGATACTCTGAGGATTCCAGGGAGGTATGGCTTGCATGGATCCCGCTACATTTTCTTACCCAGAATCCCCTGCAAACCTCAAATTTAGCTGAAAAAATCACTTTTTCCACACATTTTTGTGTGGGAAAGGTGTGGCATCACCGGGCTGACACAAATTTCCTACCACCCAGTGTTCCCCCAGGTCTCCCGATAAAAATGGTGCCTTACTCGTGTGGGAGGCCCAAGTTCCCGCGACAAGCAAGGACCCAAAACGTATTGAGGCGACATCAAAATTGCCTATCACAAAACAACCTGGTTTTGCAAGGGGGGTCACCTGGGTTTTTGACCCCGTGTTCGGCGGCCAGCTAGGGAAACCTACCAAACCCACACATTTCTGAAAACTAGACACCTAGGGGATTCCAGCGAGGTATGGCTTGCGTGGATCCCCCAACGTTTTCTTACCCAGAAACCCCTACAAACCTCAAATATAGCTTAAAAAATCACTTTCCCACACATTTTTGTGTGGGAAAGTTGTGGCATCACAGGGCTGACACAAATTTCCTACCACCTAGTGTTCCCCCAGGTCTCCAGATAAAAATGGTGCCTCACTCATGTGGGAGGCCCAAGTACCCGCGACAGGCAAGGGACCAAAACGTATTGAGGCGACATCAAAATTGCCTATTACAAAACGACCTGGTTTTGCAAGGGGTGTCACCTGGGTTTTCGGCCCCGTGCTCGGCGGCCAGGTAGGGAAACCTACCAAACCCACACATTTCCGAAAACTAGACACCCGGGGGATTCCAGAGAGGTATGGCTTGCATGGATCCCCCAACGTTTTCTTACTCAGAATCCGCTGCAAACCTTAAATTTAGCTGATAAATCACTTTTTCCACACATTTTTGTGTGGGAAAGTTGTGGCATCACTGGGCTGACACAAATTTCCTACCACCCAGTGTTCCCCAGGTCTCCCAATGAAAATGGTGCCTCACTCGTGTGGGAGGCCCAAGTACCCATGACAGGCAAGTGCCCAAAACGTATTGAGGCGACATCAAAATTGCCTATCACTAAACGACCTGGTTTTGCAAGGGGGGTCTACTGGGTTTTTGCTCCCGTGTTCGGCGGCCAGCTGGGAAAACCTACCAAACCCACACATTTATGAAAACTAGACACCCGGGGGATTCCAGGGAGTTTTGGCTTCCGTGGATCCCCCAACGTTTTCTTACCCAGAATCCCCTGCAAACCTCAAATATAGCTTAAAAAATCACTTTTTCCACACATTTTTGTGTGGGAAAGTTGTGGCATCACTGGGCTGACACAAATTTCCTACCACCCAGTGTTCCCCCAGGTCTCCCGATAAAAATGGTGCCTCACTCGTGTGGGAGGCCCAAGTACCCGCGATAGGCAAGGGCCCATAACATATTGAGGAGACATCAAAATTGCCTATCACAAAACGACCTGGTTTTGCAAGTGGTGTCACCTGGGTTTTTGGCCCCGTGCTCAGTGGCAAGCTAGCGAAACCTACCAAAACCACACACTTCTGAAAACTAGACACCCGGGGATTCCAGGGAGGTATGGCTTGCGTGGATCCCCCAAAGTGTTCTTACCCAGAATCCCCTGCAATCCACAAATTTAGCTGAAAAAATCACTTTTTCCACACATTTTTCTGTGGGAAAGTTGTGGCATCACCGGGCTGACACAAATTTCCTACCACCTAGTGTTCTCCCAGGTCTCCCGATACAAATGGTGCCTCACTCGTGTGGGAGGCCCAAGTACCCGCGACAGGCAAGGGCCTAAAACGTATTGAGGCGACATCAAAATTGCCTATCACAAAACGACCTGCTTTTGCAGGGGGGGTCACCTGGGTTTTGGGCCTCGTGCTCGGCGGCCAGCTTGGGAAACCTACCAAACCCACACATTTCTGAAAACTAGATACTCGGAGGATTCCAGGGAGGTATGGCTTGCGTGGATCCCCCAACGTTTTCTTACCCAGAATCCCCTGCAAACCTCAAATATAGCTTAAAAAATCACTTTCCCACACATTTTTGTGTGGGAAAGTTGTGGCATCACAGGGCTGACACAAATTTCCTACCACCTAGTGTTCCCCCAGGTCTCCAGATAAAAATGGTGCCTCACTCATGTGGGAGGCCCAAGTACCCGCGACAGGCAAGGGACCAAAACGTATTGAGGCGACATCAAAATTGCCTATTACAAAACGACCTGGTTTTGCAAGGGGTGTCACCTGGGTTTTTGACCCCGTGTTCGGCGGCCAGCTAGGGAAACCTACCAAACCCACACATTTCTGAAAACTAGACACCTAGGGGATTCCAGCGAGGTATGGCTTGCGTGGATCCCCCAACGTTTTCTTACCCAGAAACCCCTACAAACCTCAAATATAGCTTAAAAAATCACTTTCCCACACATTTTTGTGTGGGAAAGTTGTGGCATCACAGGGCTGACACAAATTTCCTACCACCTAGTGTTCCCCCAGGTCTCCAGATAAAAATGGTGCCTCACTCATGTGGGAGGCCCAAGTACCCGCGACAGGCAAGGGACCAAAACGTATTGAGGCGACATCAAAATTGCCTATTACAAAACGACCTGGTTTTGCAAGGGGTGTCACCTGGGTTTTTGACCCCGTGTTCGGCGGCCAGCTAGGGAAACCTACCAAACCCACACATTTCTGAAAACTAGACACCTAGGGGATTCCAGCGAGGTATGGCTTGCGTGGATCCCCCAACGTTTTCTTACCCAGAAACCCCTACAAACCTCAAATATAGCTTAAAAATCACTTTCCCACACATTTTTGTGTGGGAAAGTTGTGGCATCACAGGGCTGACACAAATTTCCTACCACCTAGTGTTCCCCCAGGTCTCCAGATAAAAATGGTGCCTCACTCATGTGGGAGGCCCAAGTACCCGCGACAGGCAAGGGACCAAAACGTATTGAGGCGACATCAAAATTGCCTATTACAAAACGACCTGGTTTTGCAAGGGGTGTCACCTGGGTTTTCGGCCCCGTGCTCGGCGGCCAGGTAGGGAAACCTACCAAACCCACACATTTCCGAAAACTAGACACCCGGGGGATTCCAGAGAGGTATGGCTTGCATGGATCCCCCAACGTTTTCTTACTCAGAATCCGCTGCAAACCTTAAATTTAGCTGATAAATCACTTTTTCCACACATTTTTGTGTGGGAAAGTTGTGGCATCACTGGGCTGACACAAATTTCCTACCACCCAGTGTTCCCCCAGGTCTCCCAATGAAAATGGTGCCTCACTCGTGTGGGAGGCCCAAGTACCCATGACAGGCAAGTGCCCAAAACGTATTGAGGCGACATCAAAATTGCCTATCACTAAACGACCTGGTTTTGCAAGGGGGGTCTACTGGGTTTTTGCTCCCGTGTTCGGCGGCCAGCTGGGAAAACCTACCAAACCCACACATTTCTGAAAACTAGACACCCGGGGGATTCCAGGGAGTTTTGGCTTCCGTGGATCCCCCAACGTTTTCTTACCCAGAATCCCCTGCAAACCTCAAATATAGCTTAAAAAATCACTTTTTCCACACATTTTTGTGTGGGAAAGTTGTGGCATCACTGGGCTGACACAAATTTCCTACCACCCAGTGTTCCCCCAGGTCTCCCGATAAAAATGGTGCCTCACTCGTGTGGGAGGCCCAAGTACCCGCGATAGGCAAGGGCCCATAACATATTGAGGAGACATCAAAATTGCCTATCACAAAACGACCTGGTTTTGCAAGTGGTGTCACCTGGGTTTTTGGCCCCGTGCTCAGTGGCAAGCTAGCGAAACCTACCAAAACCACACACTTCTGAAAACTAGACACCCGGGGGATTCCAGGGAGGTATGGCTTGCGTGGATCCCCCAAAGTGTTCTTACCCAGAATCCCCTGCAATCCACAAATTTAGCTGAAAAAATCACTTTTTCCACACATTTTTCTGTGGGAAAGTTGTGGCATCACCGGGCTGACACAAATTTCCTACCACCCAGTGTTCTCCCAGGTCTCCCGATACAAATGGTGCCTCACTCGTGTGGGAGGCCCAAGTACCCGCGACAGGCAAGGGCCTAAAACGTATTGAGGCGACATCAAAATTGCCTATCACAAAACGACCTGCTTTTGCAGGGGGGGTCACCTGGGTTTTGGGCCTCGTGCTCGGCGGCCAGCTTGGGAAACCTACCAAACCCACACATTTCTGAAAACTAGATACTCGGAGGATTCCAGGGAGGTATGGCTTGCGTGGATCCCCCAACGTTTTCTTACCCAGAATCCCCTGCAAACCTCAAATTTAGCTGAAAAAAAATCACTTTTTCCACACATTTTTGTGTGGGAAAGTTGTGGCATCACCGGGCTGACACAAATTTCCTACCACCCAGTGTTCCTCCAGGTCTCCCGATAAAAATGGTGCCTCACTCATGTGGGAGGCCCAAGTACCCGCGACAGGCAAGGGCCCAAAACATATTGAGGCGACATCAAAATTGCCTATCACAAAACAACCTGGTTTTGCAAGGGGGGTCACCTGGGTTTTTGACCCCGTGTTCGGCGGCCAGCTAGGGAAACCTACCAAACCCACACATTTCTGAAAACTAGACACCTGGGGGGGATTCCAGGGAGGTATGGCTTGGGTGGATCCCCCAGCCATTTCTTACCCAGAATCCCCTGCAAACCTCAAATTTAGCTGAGAAAATCACTTTTTCCACACATTTTTGTGTGGGAAAGTTGTGGCATCACCGGGCTGACACAAATTTCCTACCACCCAGTGTTCCCCCAGGTCTCCCGATAAAAATGGTGCCTCACTCGTTTGGGAGGCCCAAGTACCCACGACAGGCAAGGACCCAAATTGTATTGAGGCAACATCAAAATTGCCAATCACAAAACGACCTGGTTTTGCAAGGGGGTCACCTGGGTTTTTGATCCCATGTTCGGCGGCTAGCTAGGGAAACCTACCAAACCCACCCAATTCTGAATACTACATACCTGGGGGATTCCAGGGAAGTATGGCTTGCGTGGATCCCCCAACGTTTTCTTACCCAGAATCCCCTGCAAACCTCAAATTTAGCTGAAAGATTCACTTTTTCCACATATTGTTGTGTGGGAAAGTTGTGGCATCACCGGGCTGACACAAATTTCCTACCACCCAGTGTTCTCCCAGGTCTCCCGATACAAATGGTGCCTCACTCAAGTAGGAGGCACAAGTACCCGCGAGAGGCAAGGGCCAAAAACGTATTGAGCAGACATCATTGCCTATCACAAAACGACCTGCTTTTGCAGTGGGGGTCACCTGGGTTTTGGGCCTCGTGCTCGGCGGCCAGCTAGGGAAACCTACCAAACCCACACATTTCTGAAAACTAGATACTCGGAGGATTCCAGGGAGGTATGGCTTGCGCGGATCCCCCAACGTTTTCTTACCCAGAATCCCCTGCAAACCTCAAATTTTGCTGAAAAAATCCCTTTTTCCACACATTTTTGTGTGGGAAAGTTGTGGCATCACCGGGCTGAAACAAATTTCCTACCACCCAGTGTTCCCCCAGGTCTCCCGATGAAAATGGAGCCTCACTCGTGTGGGAGGCCCAAGTACCCGCGACAAGCAAGGGCCCAAAACGTATTGAGGCTACATCAAAATTGCCTATCACTAAACGACCTGGTTTTGCAAGGGGGGTCACCTGGTTTTTGGTCCTGTGTTCGGCAGCCAGCTGGGGAAACCTACCAAACCCACACATTTCTGAAAACTAGACACCTGGGAGATTCCAGGGAGTTTTGGCGTGCGTGGATCCCCCAACGTTTTCTTACCCAGAATCCCCTGCAAACCTCAAATTTAGCTGAAAAAAATCACTTTTTCCACACATTTTTGTGTGGGAAAGTTGTGGCATCACCGGGCTGACACAAATTTCCTACCACCCAGTGTTCCCCCAGGTCTCCCGATAAAAATGGTGCCTCACTCGTGTGGGAGGCCCAAGTACCCATGACAGGCAAGGGCCCAAAACGTATTGAGGCGACATCAAAATTGCCTATCACTAAACGACCTGGTTTTGCAAGGGGGGTCACCTGGGTTTGTGGTCCCGTGTTCGGCGGCCAGCTGGGCAAACCTAACAAACCCACACATTTCTGAAAACTAGACACCCGGGGAATTGCAGGGAGTTTTGGCTTCCGTGGATCCCCCAACGTTTTCTTACCCAGAATCCCCTCCAAACCTTAAATTTAGCTGAAAAAAATCACTTTTTCCACATATTTTTGTGTGGGAAAGTTGTGGCATCACCGGGCTGACACAAATTTCCTACCACCCAGTGTTCCCCCAGGTCTCCCTATAAAAATGGTGCCTCACTTGTGTGGGAGGCCCAAGTACCCACGACAGGCAAGGACCCAAAAAGTATTGAGGCGACATCAAAATTGCCTATCACAAAACAACCTGGTTTTGCAAGGGGGGTCACCTGGGTTTTTGACCCCGTGTTCGGCGGCCAGCTAGGGAAACCTACTGAACCCACACATTTCTGAAAACTAGACACCCGGGGGATTCCAGCGAGGTATGGCTTGCGTGGATCCCTCAACGTTTTCTTACCCAGAAACCCCTATAAACCTCAAATATACCTTAAAAAATCACTTTTTCCACACATTTTTGTGTGGGAAAATTGTGGCATCACAGGGCTGACACAAATTTCCTACCACCCAGTGTTCCCCCAGGTCTCCGGATAAAAATGGTGCCTCACTCATGTGGGAGGCCCAAGTACCCGCGACAGGCAAGGGACCAAAACGTATTGAGGCGACATCAAAATTGCCTATCACAAAACGACCTGGTTTTGCAAGGGGTGTCACCTGGGTTTTCGGCCCCGTGCTCGGCGGCCAGGTAGGGAAACCTACAAAACCCACACATTTCCGAAAACTAGACACCCGGGGGATTCCAGGGAGGTATGACTTGCATGGATCCCCCAACGTTTTCTTACTCAGAATCCCCTGCAAACCTCAAATTTAGCTGACTAATCACTTTTTCCACACATTTTTGTGTGGGAAAGTTGTGGCATCACTGGGCTGACACAAATTT
Organism: Calotriton arnoldi; assembly: GCA_963921515.1. NCBI lineage: Eukaryota > Metazoa > Chordata > Amphibia > Caudata > Salamandridae > Calotriton > Calotriton arnoldi. The sequence continues at coordinate 255,466 of CAWUFW010009960.1, read as the reverse complement.
CCTACCACCCAGTGTTCCCCCAGGTCTCCCAATAAAAATGGTGCCTCACTCGTGTGGGAGGCCCAAGTACCCGCGACAAGCAAGGGTCCAAAACGTATTGAGGCTACATCAAAATTGCCTATCTCTAAACGACCTGGTTTTGCAAGGGGGGTCACCTGGGTTTTTGGTCCTGTGTTCGGCAGCCAGCTGGGGAAACCTACCAAACCCACACATTTCTGAAAACTAGACACCCGGGGGATTCCAGGGAGTTTTGGCTTGCATGGATCCCCCAACGTTTTCTTACCCAGAATCCCCTGCAAACCTCAAATTTAGCTGAAAAAATCACTTTTTCCACACATTTTTGTGTGGGAAAGTTGAGGCATCACCGGGCTGACACAAATTTCCTACCACCCAGTGTTCCCCCAGGTCTCCCGATAAAAATGGTGCCTCACTCGTGTGGGAGGCCCAAGTACCCGCGACAGACAAGGGCCCATAACATATTGAGGAGACATCAAAATTGCCTATAACAAAACGACCTGGTTTTGAAAGTGGTGTCACCTGGGTTTTTGGCCCCGTGCTCAGTGGCCAGCTAGCGAAACCTACCAAACCCACACACTTCTGAAAACTAGACACCCGGGGGATTCCAGGGAGGTATGGCTTGCGTGGATCCCCCAAAATGTTCTTACCCAGAATCCCCTGCAATCCACAAATTTAGCTGAAAAAATCACTTTTTCCACACATTTTTCTGTGGGAAAGTTGTGACATCACCGGGCTGACACAAATTTCCTACCACCCAGTGTTCTCCCAGGTCTCCCGATACAAATAGTGCCTCACTCGTGTGGGAGGCCCAAGTACCCGCGACAGGCAAGGGCCTAAAACGTATTGAGGCGACATCAAAATTGCCTATCACAAAACGACCTGCTTTTGCAGGGGGGGTCACCTGGGTTTTGGGCCTCGTGCTCGGCGGCCAGCTAGGGAAACCTACCAAACCCACACATTTCTGAAAACTAGATACTCGGAGGATTCCAGGGAGGTATGGCTTGCGTGGATCCCCCAATGTTTTCTTACCCAGAATCCCCTGCAAACCTCAAATTTAGCTGAAAAAAATCAATTTTTCCACACATTTTTGTGTGGGAAAGTTGTGGCATCACCGGGCTGACACAAATTTCCTACCACCCAGTGTTCCTCCAGGTCTCCCGATAAAAATGGTTCCTCACTCATGTGGGAGGCCCAAGTTCCCGCGACAAGCAAGGACCCAAAACCTATTGAGGCGACATCAAAATTGCCTATCACAAAACAACCTGGTTTTGCAAGGGGGGTCACCTGGGTTTTTGACCCCGTGTTCGGCGGCCAGCTAGGGAAACCTACCAAACCCACACATTTCTGAAAACTAGACACCTGGGGGGGATTCCAGGGAGGTATGGCTTGGGTGGATCCCCCAACAATTTCTAACCCAGAATCCCCTGCAAACCTCAAATTTAGCTGAGAAAATCACTTTTTCCACACATTTTTGTGTGGGAAAGTTGTGGCATCACCGGGCTGACACAAATTTCCTACCACCCAGTGTTCCCCCAGGTCTCCCGATAAAAATGGTGCCTCACTCGTGTGGGAGGCCCAAGTACCCGCGACAGACAAGGGCCCAAAACATATTGAGGAGACATCACAATTGCCTATCACAAAACGACCTGGTTTTGCAAGGGGTGTCACATGGGTTTTTGGCCCCGTGCTCGGCGGCCAGCTAGGGAAACCTACCAAACCCACACATTTCTTAAAACTAGACACCCGGGGTATTCCAGGGAGTTTTGGCGTGCGTGGATCCCCCAACGTTTTCTTACCCAGAATCCCCTCAAACCTCAAATTTAGCTGAAAAAATCACTTTTTCCACATATTTTTGTGTGGGAAAGTTGTGGCATCACCGGGCTGACACAAATTTCCTGCCACCCAGTGTTCCCCCAGGTCTCCCTATAAAAGATGTGCCTCACTCGTGTGGGAGGCCCAAGTACCCACGACAGACAAGGGCCCAAAACGTATTGAGGCTACATCAAAATTGCCTATCACAAAACGACCTGGTTTTGCAATGGGGTCACCTGGGTTTTTGGCCCCGTGTTCGGCGGCCAGCTAGGGAAACCTACCAAACCCACACATTTCTGAAAACTAGACACCTGGGGGGGATTCCAGGGAGGTATGGCTTGGGTGGATCCCCCAACAATTTCTTACCCAGAATCCCCTGCAAACCTCAAATTTAGCTGAGAAAATCACTTTTTCCACACATTTTTGTGTGGGAAAGTTGTGGCATCACCGGGCTGACACAAATTTCCTACCACCCAGTGTTCCCCCAGGTCTCCCGATAAAAATGGGGCCTCACTCGTTTGGGAGGCCCAAGTACCCACGACAGGCAAGGACCCAAATTGTATTGAGGCAACATCAAAATTGCCAATCACAAAACGACCTGGTTTTGCAAGGGGGTCACCTGGGTTTTTGATCCCATGTTCGGCGGCTAGCTAGGGAAACCTACCAAACCCACACAATTCTGAATACTAGATACCTGGGGGATTCCAGGGAAGTATTGCTTGCGTGGATCCCCCAACGTTTTCTTACCCAGAATCCCCTGCAAACCTCAAATTTAGCTGAAAAATTCACTTTTTCCACATATTGGTGTGTGGGAAAGTTGTGGCATCACCGGGCTGACACAAATTTCCTACCACCCAGTGTTCTCCCAGGTCTCCCGATACAAATGGTGCCTCACTCAAGTAAGAGGCACAAGTACCCGCGACAGGCAAGGGCCAAAAACGTATTGAGGCGACATCAAAATTGCCTATCACAAAACGACCTGCTTTTGCAGGGGGGGTCACCTGGGTTTTTGGCCGCGTGCTCGGCGGCCAGCTAGGGAAACCTACCAAACCCACACATTTCTGAAACTAGATATTGGGAGGATTCCAGGGAGGTATGGCTTGCGCGGATCCCCCAACGTTTTCTTACCCAGAATCCCCTGCAAACCTCAAATTTAGCTGAAAAAATCACTTTTTCCACACATTTTTGTGTGGGAAAGTTGTGGCATCACCGGGCTGAAACAAATTTCCTACCACCCAGTGTTCCTCCAGGTCTCCCGATGAAAATGGTGCCTCACTCGTGTGGAAGGCCCAAGTACCCGCGACAAGCAAGGGCCCAAAACGTATTGAGGCTACATCAAAATTGCCTATCACTAAACGACCTGGTTTTGCAGGGGGGTCACCTGGTTTTTGGTCCTGTGTTCGGCAGCCAGCTGGGGAAACCTACCAAACCCACACATTTCTGAAAACTAGACACCTGGGGGATTCCAGGGAGTTTTGGCGTGCGTGGATCCCCCAACGTTTTCTTACCCAGAATCCCCTGCAAACCTCAAATTTAGCTGAAAAAAATCACTTTTTCCACACATTTTTGTGTGGGAAAGTTGTGGCATCACCGGGCTGACACAAATTTCCTACCACCCAGTGTTCCCCCAGGTCTCCCTATAAAAATGGTGCCTCACTTGTGTGGGAGGCCCAAGTACCCACGACAGGCAAGGGCCCAAAACGTATTGAGGCTACATCAAAATTGCCTATCACAAAACGACCTGGTTTTGCAATGGGATCACAAGGGTTTTTGGCCTCGTGTTCGGCGGCCAGCTAGGGAAACCTACCAAACCCACACATTTCTGAAAACTAGACACCTGGGGGGGATTCCAGGGAGGTATGGCTTGGGTGGATCCCCCAACAATTTCTTACCCAGAATCCCCTGCAAACCTCAAATTTAGCTGAAAAAATCACTTTTTCCACACATTTTTGTGTGGGAAAGTTGTGGCATCACCGGGCTGACACAAATTTCCTACCACCCAGTGTTCCCCCAGGTCTCCCTATAAAAATGGTGCTTCACTCGTGTGGGAGGCCCAAGTACCCACGACAGGCAAGGGCCCAAAACGTATTGAGGCAACTTCAAAATTGCCTATCACAAAACGACCTGGTTTTGCAAGGGGGTCACCTGAGTTTTTGACCCCATGTTCGGCGGCCAGCTAGGGAAACCTACCAAACCCATACATTTCTGAAAACTAGACACCCCGGGGATTCCAGGGAGGTATGGCTTGCGTGGATCCCCCCCTGTTGTCTTACCCAGAATCCCCTGCAAACATCAAATATAGCTTAAAAAATCACTTTTTCCACTCATTTTTGTGTGGGAAAGTTGTGGCATCACTGGGCTGACACAAATTTCCTACCACCCAGTGTTCCCCCAGGTCTCCCGATAAAAATGGTGCCTCACTCATGTGGGAGGCCCAAGTACCCGCGACAGACAAGGGCCCAAAACGTATTGGGGCGACATCAAAATTGCCTATCACAAAACGACCTGGTTTTGCAAGGGGTGTCACCTGGGTTTTTGGCCCCGTGCTCGGTGGCCAGCTAGTGAAACCTACCAAACCCACACATTTCTGAAAACTAGACACCCAGGGGATTTTAGGGAGGTATGGCTTGCGTGGATCCCCCAAAGTTTTCTTACCCAGAATCCCCTGCAAACCTCAAATTTAGCTGAAAAAATGACTTTTTCCACACATTTTTCTGTGGGAAAGTTGTGGAATCACCGGGCTGACACAAATTTCCTACCACCCAGTGTTCTCCCAGGTCTCCCGATACAAATGGTGCCTCACTCGTGTGGGAGGCCCAAGTACCCGCGACAGGCAAGGGCCCAAAACATATTGAGGCGACATCAAAATTGCCTATCACGAAACGACCTGCTTTTGCAGGGGGGGTCACCTGGTTTTTGGCCCCGCGCTCGGCGGCCAGCTAGGGAAACCTACCAAACCCACACATTTCTGAAAACTAGATACTCGGAGGATTCCAGGGAGGTATGGCTTGCGTGGATCCCCCAACGTTTTCTTACCCAGAATCCCCTGCAAACCTCAAATTTAGCTGAAAAAATCACTTTTTCCACACATTTTTGTGTGGGAAAGTTGTGGCATCACCGGGCTGATACAAATTTCCTACCACCCAGTGTTCCCCCAGGTCTCCCAATAAAAATGGTGCCTCACTCGTTTGGGAGGCCCAAGTACCCGCGACAGGCAAGGGCCCAAAACGTATTGAGGCGACATCAAAATTGCCTATCACAAAACGACCTGGTTTTGCAATGGGGGTCACCTGGGTTTTTGGCCCCGTGTTCGGCGGCCAGCTAGGGAAACCTACCGAACCCACACATTTCTGAAAACTAGACACCTGTGGGGGATTCCAGGGAGGTATGGCTTGCGTGGATCCCCCAACAATTTCTTACCCAGAATCCCCTGCAAACCTCAAATTTAGCTGAAAAAAATCACTTTTTCCACACATTTTTGTATGGGAAAGTTGTGGCATCACCGGGCTGACACAAATTTCCCACCACCCAGTGTTCCCCCAGGTCTCCCGATAAAAATGGTGCCTCACTCGTTTGGGAGGCCTGTTAGAAATGGGATTTCTGGTTGGCTAAGGCTTGCGGCAATACCAGGCAGAAACCACCACTCTTGTCAGGGCAAGGGAGTTACACACCCAAGATAACCCCTGCTCACCCCCTTGGTAGCTTGGCACGAGCAGTTAGGCCTATCCCGGAGGCAATGTGTAAAGCGTTTGCGCAACACACTCACACAGCAGCAACACACTAGGCACACCACAAAAGGAACTCCACACAACGTTATATATAAAAATAGCCTTTGTATTATAATAACCACATTAGATCATAATCACACAATGTACACTGTGCCAACGGGCACCAGGCAGTATTTACAGGGGACTATTTACACATGACAGGGCCAATTGGGCCACTGTCAAAACCAGCACAAATCACCAATGGTAAATGTAGCACAAATAGTAAATGTAGCGCACAACCAGTAACTACTGGTAAAGTTAGGAACTTAGCATGAGATCCTGCATTGTAAAACAGGGACACCTAAATCATATCAGGCATGAATCTCCAGACAAGCTGCTTCCTGACTCCGGCCGCGCTGCTACTCCTTCTTCCGGCTGGCCTTGGCTTCCATCTTGCGGCCCCGCCCACAGGCGCTCATGGAGGCGGGGTAGGCTCCCGCCCTCCTTCCTCGACGCTCCTCTTCTCCGGGTCGCTGCTCGTGAGTGGCGGCCCTTCGGCGGCAATGATAACCGTGCGGGGTGGGCTCCTGCCTTTGATTAAGCACAATTGCGGGGTGGGCACCTGCCAACGGAAGCGCCAAACAGCGGGGTGGGCTCCCGCTAGAAAAGTGGCATAAAAGCGGGGTGGGCACCCGCATCCACAAATAATGGCACCAGCATGCGGGGTGGGCACCCGCGAGGATAATAAATCAGATAAGCGGGGTGGGCTCCCGCTACTTGATAAATCAGCACTGCAGCCATGACGCGGGGTGGGCTCCCGCTAAGGAATCAGCACAAGCGGGGGAATCCCTACTTTGGGATTCCCTCCCAGATGATCGCAGCTCCGCGCTGCCAGCTAAAAATAAAAGCACTTGAGGAAATCAGGGAAGCGCTCTAATCCAAGTCCAGGGTCAAAACGAAGCGCTCTTCCCTAGAATAAAAGCAAGTTTCAGGGGGGCAAAGGCTGGGCTCAGGCAGGCCAGCTCACAGGGCCCTCCAGCAGGGAGGCAGTCCCTAGTGGCGGTTCCTCCTGGAACTCAGCAGCAGCAGACCCCCCAAGTCAGGAACAGCACACCAGAACTGAACATTTTCATGGGGACACAGCCCCTATATTTATATGCCCTTTTCCTTTGTGACACAGCACAGGGCTGGGGATACCAATTAGAACTGGTTTGGGTGAGCTTTGGAGCACTTTGTTTTGCTCAGCTCCTCTCTCCTTTGTCAGGTGGGGGCTCAGGGATCAGACGCACCACAGGGGGCGGAGCCAGCATTGTGGAGGGAAGGCACAGCCCTATTCAGGTCCTAGGTGCAACTCCTCCCTCCCATCTGCATGCAGATCTCTCTATTAACCACTGGACAGACTCCCCCTTGTGTCCTGGAGCCACCCACACCATCCAGCACCTGTCAATCACAAGCCAGACATACAATTCACATCAGGCAGGCAGACACACAGCACACAGAAATGCCAACTTCTAAAAGTGGCATTTCTCCACCAGTCACCATAAATCTGCGCACACCATTGCGCAGCATTTATTCTCACGAGTTCGCACATACTAAACTCGACCCTGCACTCCTCTCACACCAGGAATTACCATGGACACACATATCCCCCATGCATTCCTATGGGAGGGCAGGCCAATTTCACCACACGCACTCAGAGAGCACACGCACTTTACACTGGGCCACAGTGCTAAAGTGTGCAGCGGCCAAAAACCACCAACACTACACAGGGAAAAGGCTAAGAGACACGCAAAAAGTTCAGAGGTGAACCTGCCAAAAGGGCCAAGTCCAACACAACCCCCTTCCAGCCAAAACGCAGGGTAGACCAATCACCACCGTGATGGGCTTCCCTGCTTTGGGCGATAGAACACGGACGCGGGCCCGCAGTGGCAGGGACACCCTCCGGTTCTATGCCACTCTGAACCCACGTTGTTCCCTTTGTAAAAGCTCTCAGGACCAACTGGGCTACCCCACTGGTACTCCCTAGCTGTCCGCGGCCAGGACCAGGCCCTAGACCATCCAGATGCCACTGGTCCTTGCCCAGCCACAGAGTGGGGGGTAGTAACCCCTGGTACATAGTAGCCATTCTCCACTCTTCCCCTCATCAGGGCAGTTCTAAACTGCCACTGACTCCAGCCCAGGGTCCGCACCCTCAGGCTGACCAAAAGTCACGGGCGAGGCTCTCCTCCCCCTACCTCTTCTTCTAGGGTTCCGTACTCTCCTCCTTGGAGAGGCACCCTCAGAACACAACTCTCCCACCAGTTCAGGACCTCTCTCCAAGAACTGGTCTCCCAACCTAGGGTTTAACCCCTCAGGTTGCACTGGGGTCAGAGGCGAGGGCTCCCTCCCTCTGCACCCCCTTCCAGAGTTCTGCACCCTCCCAACTGGAGCGGTACCCCTGGAAGATGAACCGGTCAGGACACTGGTTACAGACGTCCTTCCCTCCAGGTCAGGCAGATCCTGAACCTGGCCTCCCAACCTTGGGTCTAAACCCTTTGGCTGAGTACTTGCCTGGCACTCCAGGACTTCTGGGGACTCGCACAGTAGCCCCCCGAGGGTAACACATGACTCATGTGTCGTGTGACAGTCTGCCTGGCACAGATCTCCCGACCCCTGTCCACCTGATAGTGCGCGAAGATCCCCCAGGACAGACGTGGTGTCACCATGGTCACTTCTAGGAGACTCAGCCCTTCTGGCTGGTCCCTGAACCACTGGCTCTTCCACTGGGGAACACAGCCCCATGTCACCCCTCTCTCTGGACTTCTGTACCCTCCCAACTGGAGCGGCACCGCCAGACACCAGAACCACTGGAGCTCTATTTACAGACGCTCCAGGTTATCCAGACACTAGGAGATCCTCCTCAAATGGACTAACAGGACAGCCTAGGCTCCCAACCTGGTGTTCCCTGAAGAAACCATCCAGGTTCTGAGACTGGGTTTCGGGCACCTGGGGACACTCAGTCCCACATTCACTCCTACTCCACTGAGACAGGACGTGAGCCCCTACACCCCTCCCACTACACTGGGACCCAGCTGGGCTACTCTGAGCCTCTTCCCCAATACAGGACTGGAAGATACCTGAACCATTACTTTCGGAATCACTACCCAATGCCTCATCAGAACCTCGGGCCACCACCCAGAGGTCTGCTTCCCATGCAAGCTCCCTGGGATCAGAGGAATTACACCCCAACAGGTGGGGGCGCAATCCTGGCAAACAACGACTGAGCATCTGCTCTTTGATAACCAAATTAGCTAGCCCTTCATAATCAAAATCCTCTGCTGTGCTAGCCATCACCCAATCGTCCAGTGCATCACCACATTCCTCCACAAACTCCCCCCAAGACTGGTGAGACAGTTTCTTGCTGCCTCTGAATCTCAACCTGTACGCCTCTTTGTGGGAACCAGGTACCCCACTGTGGGGACTGGGAAGGGGACTTCCTGCACTGGACTCCATATTGCTGCCACCACTGGACCCCACCCTTACTGGTGAATCCAGAAAACTGCAACTGCACTCAGGGGATAATCTACCCTCCCGAGCTAATTTCTCCCTGGCGAAGGCCCTCTCAGCCTCCCCCATCCTCTCCTGTGCTAGGACCCTCTCGGTCTCTAACTTTTTCTCTTCAAGGCCCAAAGTCTTGAGACTCAACTCCTGAGCCAGTAATGCCTTTTTCTCCTCTAAGGCTAACTTCCTATGCTCCAACTCCAATTTCTGAGCTTCCATATGCTCATAGCTCTCCTGCTGGAGTTTCTCTAAAGCCAGCTGATGCTCCCTTTCTTCCCTCCTATCTACCCACTCCTCTGGGGACAGGGAAAGGGATGGGGCGCTGCCCCCGACACTGGACCCAGCAATGGGGTCTCCACTATCTACTGGCGTCCCTGTCCTGTCATTTTCTTCCTCCTCTTCAGACTCCTCAGGGCTCCCCTCAGACCCACCACCCTCTAGGCGTGCGGCCAGGGCCCTCTTCTCCTCATTGCGCTCACGTTCCCATTCATCCTTTTGCCATTGGATCAGGTTTTCCCTAAGTTTTGACTGGGTGTCTGACCCACTCACTGCTATGTCTCTCTCCTCACAGAACTCCACCAACTCCCACATACTGTATCTAAACAGACCACAAAAATTAAAAGCAGACTCCATTTTGGCAGGACGCTCAGGGACACGTGCAACACAGGAGACCTAGGTGTCTGAGCTGAAGCAAGAGTATACAATTTACAAATGACACTTTTAGGAGAAGAATTAAAATAAAACTCAGAACAATAATCCCCAAACACGTGATTATCTAAATGCAGAGTTTTGTAGTGCAGCCAGTTGTCGCTGTGGTACTGCGCAAACACAAGTCCTATCCTCACCGCTGCCAACCAATGTTAGAAATGGGATCTCTGGTTGGCTAAGGCTTGCGCCAAAGCCAGGCAGAAACCACCACTCTAGTCAGGGCGAGGGAGTTACACACCGAAGATAACCCCTGCTCACCCCCTTGGTAGCTTGGCACGAGCAGTCAGGCCTATCCCGGAGGCAATGTGTAAAGCGTTTGCGCAGCACACTCACACAGCAGCAACACACTAGGCACACCACAAAAGGAACTCCACACAAGGTTATATATAAAAATAGCCTTTGTATTATAATAACCACATTAGATCATAATCACACAATGTACACTGTGCCAACGGGCACCAGGCAGTATTTACAGGGGACTATTTACACATGACAGGGCCAATTGGGCCACTGTCAAAACCAGCACAAATCACCAATGGTAAATGTAGCACAAATAGTAAATGTAGCGCAGATAGTAAATGTAGCGCAGATAGTAAATGTAGCGCAGATAGTAAATGTAGCGCAGATAGTAAATGTAGCGCACGACCAGTAACTACTGGTAAAGTTAGGAACTTAGCATGAGATCCTGCATTGTAAAACAGGGACACCTAAATCATATCAGGCATGAATCTCATTAGCATAAACCACCTTAGGTTAGGCATAATTAGCACCCAACCCTATTATGCAATAATCATAGGAGGCAATAGGCCTCGCAAGCATAGACACCATAGGTAATAATTAGCATAAACACAGTATGCCCCAATCGGGGGCACAACGCACTGACACTGGCCCCAGGCCAACTGGCCTCTTCACAGGGGCTGAAATGCCCCATGTCCAGAATGTCCGGGCTGGCTGCACAGGCAGCAAAAGCCAAGGTGCGCAAAGCGCTGGGGGCAGGGCAGGAGTGTCTCTCACTCCTATCTCGTCTCCATAGGAAATGAAAAGGCCCCCACGACGTTGCAGCTACCTGCGCTCTCGCAGGGCAGCTTGGGAGGACAAAAACGGCCCTGGCACTGCACGTGCCTAATCAACCTGGGGCCCCTACGGGGACTCCTCCGGGAATGCGGGCAGTGAAACACAAATGCCCCCAAGATGCAGTCTGGACCTTCGCAAAATAAATGCCCCAAAACGTTGCAGCTGCCCCCTTGTCTAGCGGGGCAGCTGGGAAGTACAATCAGGGTCTGGCACCACCCGTACCTTAGGAGTACCCACGGGGGGCGAGCACCGACAATGTGCAATGGCTGAGGTCCTTGATGCCCTGGTCTCCCACATGCGGACTCGAGACTTCTGGTGAAAAGCGGAATCGATGCTTTCGTCCGTTTGAATGCCGGCCTGGAAGCAAGATGGCGACCGGACTGCTCTGAGCGGGACGAGCGGGCAGACACGATCCAGTGGCTCACCGGTGAGCGGGGCGCGACCTGAGATCGACGGACCCAGTGAGTGTGTGGGCGGCGGTGAGGAGGTGGGGCGGGGGTACCGGACTAGTGGGGTGAGCAGCAATCTGTACATTGTTTCCTCTCCCCTGCCCCCCTCGAGATGAAGCGGGCCGTGGAGCCTCCCAGACCCGTCCGGCCACCCCGCCCCAGGCCTTAATTACAAAGGGCAACTGGCAGCCTACGGTCAGAGTGACAGCGACGGATTCCATGGGCGATGGCCCTCGTGGGTGCCCGAGCACTGCCTGACCTCAAGATGGCGGTCGGACATGCCTGAATCTGTCTGTCCTCGTGACCACAGCCTGCGAGGACTTCAGACTGCTATCGCGAGCGGCCCCCCTGCAAGGTAGAGGTTAGCCTGTGGGGCAAATTCATGTATAATCGAATCGTGGGGGCTTGATGACAGCGCGGACATCTAAGATAAGCCCTGCCTGACTTCAACATGGCACCCAAGACGAGACATGCCTGACCCTGACTTGGTGCCCGCCGTATAGTAGAGGAGCGATATGCAGGAGTGAAGCTACTGTATGATGGCAGCCAAGCTACATACCCTTTCCTATCATGCCATCCTCATCATCTCCACCCTCCCGTTTCTGGACTCAAGACTTTCGGTCACTTCATGATCTTCATTCTTAATCCGGTGGAACCCGAACCACATGGCCGATTCCCAGTGGAGCTGCACCGACAGCTATAGGGGAGATTGGCTCCGGCGCACCGCTATGGCCGTCACCTACCCAGCCGGACTTCAGACATATGTCTCGTCGTTTTCCCCCGCTACTGTCTCCCCCCTGTGAACTTCCAGCTCTCTTGGTCATTTTGGGTCTTGACTTTTGTGTCCGCTAGTAACTCCTGTCTTGACTTTGTAATCATTCTGTAATTTATGTGAAATGTGAAATTTTGTAACTTGCAACTCTCTTTTTCCTTATGTAAAGCGCTCTGATACCTTCGGGTCTAGCCAGCGCTATATAAAACTCATAAAATAAATGTGCCCCGACAACCCCCCCAAGCAAGCTTTCAACTCAGCCCCCACTCACCGGGCTGTTGCGGGGACTCCCCGGGAGCTGCTCCTTGCACGCGCAATGCTCTGGGGAGCCCTCTTCACCTGGGTTCTTTGGCGGCTTGTCCGGTCTCCGGGCACAGCGCGGGACTCCAGCTGGGACCTCTCGGGCCGCTACTGATGCCGCTTCTGGCACCCGGGAAGCTTTGTGGAGCCCATGAGGCTCCGGACTCGGCAGCCACACGCGGGGCTCTCACCGGCACGGGAGCCCCGCCTCCAGACAAGCTGCTTCCTGACTCTGGCCGCGCTGCTACTCCTTCTTCCGGCTGGCCTTGGCTTCCGTCTTGCGGCCCCGCCCACAGGCGCTCACGGAGGCGGGGTAGGCTCCCGCCCTCCTTCCTCGACGCTCCTCTTCTCCGGGTCGCAGCTCGTGAGTGGTGGCCCTTCGGCGGCAATCATAACCGTGCGGGGTGGGCTCCTGCCTTTGATTAAGCACAATTGCGGGGTGGGCACCCGCCAACGGAAGCGCCAAACAGCGGGGTGGGCTCCCGCTAGAAAAGTGGCATAAAAGCGGGGTGGGCACCCGCATCCACAAATAATGGCACCAGCATGCGTGGTGGGCAGCCGCGAGGATAATAAATCAGATAAGCGGGGTGGGCTCCTGCAACTTAATAAATCAGCACTGCAGCCATGACGCAGGGTGGGCTCCCGCTAAGGAATCAGCACAAGCAGGGGAATCCCTACGTCGGGATTCCCTCCCAGATGACCGCAGCTCCGCGCTGCCAGCTAAAAATAAAAGCGCTTGAGGAAATCAGGGAAGTGCTCTAATCCAAGTCCAGGGTCAAAACGAAGCGCTCTTCCCTAGAATAAAAGCAAGTTTCAGGGGGGCAAAGGCTGGGCTCAGGCAGGCCAGCTCACAGGGCCCTCCAGCAGGGAGGCAGTCCCTAGTGGCGGTTCCTCCTGGAGCCCAGCAGCAGCAGGCCCACCCAAGTCAGGAACAGCACACCAGAACTGAACATTTTCATGGGGTCACAGCCCCTATATTTATATGCTCTTTTCCTTTGTGACACAGCACAGGGCTGGGGATACCAGGTAGAACTGGTTTGGGTGAGCTTTGGAGCACTTTGGTTTGCTCAGCTCCTCTCTCCTTTGTCAGGTGGGGGCTCAGGGATCAGACGCACCACAGGGGGCGGAGCCAGCATTGTGGAGGGAAGGCACAGCCCAATTCAGGTCCCAGGTGCAACTCCTCCCTCCCATCTGCATGCAGATCTCTCTATTCACCACTGGACAGACTCCCCCTTGTGTCCTGGAGCCACGCACACCATCCAGCACCTGTCAATCACAAGCCAGACATGCAATTCACATCAGGCAGGCAGACACACAGCATACAGAAATGCCAACTTCTAAAAGTGGCATTTCTCCACCAGTCACCATAAATCTGCGCCCACCATTGCGCAGCATTTATTTTCACGAGTTCGCACATACTAAACTCGACCCTGCACTCCTCTCACACCAGGAATTACCATGGACACAGATATCCCCCATGCATTCCTATGGGAGGGCAGGCCACTCTCACCACACGCACTCAGAGAGCGCACGCACTTTACACTGGGCCACAGTGCTAAAGTGCGCAGCGGCCAAAAACCACCAACACTACACAGGGAAAAGGCTAAGAGACAGGCAAAAAGTTCAGGGGTGAACCTGCCAAAAGGGCCAAGTCTAACAAGGCCCAAGTACCCACGACAGGCAAGGGCCCAAAACGAATTGAGGCAACATCAAAATTGCCTAACACAAAACGACCTGGTTTTACAAGGGGGGTCACCTTGGTTTTAGACCCAATGTTCGGCGGCCAGCTAGGGAAACCTACCAAACCCACACATTTCTGAAAACTAGACACCCGGGGGATTCCAGGGAGGTATGGCTTGCGTGGATCCCCCAACGTTTTCTTACCCAGAATCCCCTGCAAACATCAAAAATAGCTTAAAAAATCACTTTTTCCACACATTTTTGTGTGGGAAAGTTGTGGCATCACTGGGCTGACACAAATTTCCTACCACCCAGTGTTCCCCGAGGTCTCCCGATAAAAATGGTGCCTCAGTCATGTGGAAGGCCCAAGTACCCGTGACAGGCAAGGGCCCAAAACTTATTGAGGCGACATCAAAATTGCCTATCACAAAACGACCTGGTTTTGCAAGGGGTGTCATCTGGGTTTTTGGCCCCGTGCTCGGTGACCAGCTGGGGAAACCTACCAAACCCATACATTTCTGAAAACTAGACACCCGGGGGATTCCAGGGAGGTATGGCTTGCATGGATCCCCCAACGTTTTCTTACCCAGAATCCCCTGTAAACCTCAAATTTAGATGACAAAATCACTTTTTCCACATATTTTTGTGTGGGAAAGTTGTGGCATCACCGGGCTGACACAAATTTCCTACCACCCAGTGTTCCCCCAGGTCTCCCTATAAAAATGGTGCCTCACTCGTGTGGGAGGCCCAAGTACCCACGACAGGCAAGGGCCCAAAACGTATTGAGGCAACATCAAAATTGCCTATCACAAAACGACCTGGTTTTGCAAGGGGGGTCATCTGGGTTTTTGACCCCATGTTCGGTGGCCAGCTAGGGAAACCTACCAAACCCATTCATTTCTGAAAACTAGACACCCCGGGGATTCCAGGGAGGTAGGGCTTGCGCGGATCCCCCCCCTATTTTCTTACGCAGAATCCCCAGCAAACATCAAATACAGCTTAAAAAATCACTTTTTCCACACATTTTTGTGTGGGAAAGTTGTGGCATCACTGGGCTGACACAAA
Source organism: Calotriton arnoldi (assembly GCA_963921515.1). NCBI lineage: Eukaryota > Metazoa > Chordata > Amphibia > Caudata > Salamandridae > Calotriton > Calotriton arnoldi. Next base: position 240,341 of record CAWUFW010009960.1, on the reverse strand, counting down.
TTTCCTACCACCCAGTGTTCCCCCAGGTCTCCCGATAAAAATGGTGCCTCACTCGTGTGGGAGGCCCAAGTACCCGCGACAGGCAAGGGCCCAAAACATATTGAGGCGACATCAAAATTGCCTCTCACAAAACGACCTGGTTTTGCAAGGGGTGTCATCTGGGTTTTTGGTCCCGTGCTCAGTGGCCAGCTAGCGAAACCTACCAAACCCACACACTTCTGAAAACTAGACACCCGGGGGATTCCAGGGAGGTATGGCTTGCGTGGATCCCCCAAAGTCTTCTTACCCAGAATCCCCTACAATCCACAAATTTAGCTGAAAAAAATCACTTTTTCGACACATTTTTCTGTGGGAAAGTTGTGGCATCAGCGGGCTGACACAAATTTCCTACCACCCAGTGTTCTCCCAGGTCTCCCGATACAAATGGTGCCTCACTCGTGTGGGAGGTCCAAGTACCCACGACAGGCAAGGGCCCAAAACGTATTGAGGCGACATCAAAATTGCCTATCACAAAACGACCTGCTTTTGCAGGGGGGGTCACCTGGGTTTTGGACCCCGTGGTCGGCGGCCAGCTAGGGAAACCTACCAAACCCACACATTTCTGAAAACTAGATACTCTGAGGATTCCAGGGAGTTATGGCTTGCGTGGATCCCCCAACGTTTTCTTACCCAGAATCCCCTGCAAACCTCAAATGTAGCTTAAAAAATCACTTTTTCCACACATTTTTGTGTGGGAAAGTTGTGGCATCACAGGGCTGACACAAATTTCCTACCACCCAGTGTTCCCCCAGGTCTCCGGATAAAAATGGTGCCTCACTCATGTGGGAGGCCCAAGTACCCGCGACAGGCAAGGGCCCAAAACGTATTGAGGCGACATCAAAATTGCCTATCACAAAACAACCTGGTTTTGCAAGGGGGGTCACCTGGGTTTTTGACCCCGTGTTCGGCGGCCAGCTAGGGAAACCTACCAAACCCACACATTTCTGAAAACTAGACACCCGGGGGATTCCAGGGAGGTATGGCTTGCGTTTATCCCCCAATGTTTTCTTACCCAGAATCCCATGCAAACCTCAAATATAGCTTAAAAAATCACTTTTTCCACACATTTTTGTGTGGGAAAGTTGTGGCATCACAGGGCTGACACAAATTTCCTGCAAACCTCAAATATAGCTTAAAAAATCACTTTTTCCACACATTTTTGTGTGGGAAAGTTGTGGCATCACAGGGCTGACACAAATTTCCTACCACCCAGTGTTCCCCCAGGTCTCCGGATAAAAATGGTGCCTCACTCATGTGGGAGGCCCAAGTACCCGCGACAGGCAAGGGCCCAAAACGTATTGAGGCGACATCAAAATTGCCTATCACAAAACGACCTGGTTTTGCAAGGGGTGTCACCTGGGTTTTGGGCCCCGTGCTCGGCGGCCATCTAGCGAAACCTACCAAACCCACACACTTCTGAAAACTAGACACCCGGGGGATTCCAGGGAGTTATGGCTTGCGTGGATCCCCCAACGTTTTCTTACCCAGAATCCCCTGCAAACCTCAAATGTTGCTGAAAAAATCACTTTTTCCACACATTTTTGTGTGGGAAAGTTGTGGCATCACTGGGCTGACACAAATTTCCTACCACCCAGTGTTCCCCCAGGTCTCCCGATAAAAATGGTGCCTCACTCGTGTGGGAGGCCCAAGTACCCGCGACAGACAAGGGCCCAAAACATATTGAGGCGACATCAAAATTGCCTATCACAAAATGACCTGGTTTTGCAAGGGGTGTCATCTGGGTTTTTGGCCCCGTGCTCAGTGGCCAGCTAGCGAAACCTACCAAACCCACACACTTCTGAAAACTAGACACCCAGGGGATTCCAGGGAGGTATGGCTTGCGTGGATCCCCCAAAGTCTTCTTACCCAGAATCCCCAGCAATCATCAAATACAGCTTAAAAAATCACTTTTTCCACACATTTTTGTGTGGGAAAGTTGTGGCATCACTGGGCTGACACAAATTTCCTACCACCCAGTGTTCTCCCAGGTCTCCCGATACAAATGGTGCCTCACTCGTGTGGGAGGCCCAAGTACCCACGACAGGCAAGGGCCCAAAACGTATTGAGGCGACATCAAAATTGCCTATCACAAAACGACCTGCTTTTGCAGGGGGGGTCACCTGGGTTTTGGGCCCCGTGCTCGGCGGCCAGCAAGGGAAACCTACCAAACCCACACATTTCTGAAAACTAGATACTCGGAGGATTCCAGGGAGTTATGGCTTGCGTGGATCCCCCAACGTTTTCTTACCCAGAATCCCCTGCAAACCTCAAATGTTGCTGAAAAAAATCACTTTTTCCACACATTTTTGTGTGGGAAAGTTGTGGCATCACCGGGCTGACACAAATTTCCTACCACCTAGTGTTCCCCCAATAAAAATGGTGCCTCACTCGTGTGGGAGGCCCAAGTTCCCGCGACAAGCAAGGACCCAAAACGTATTGAGGCGACATCAAAATTGCCTATCACAAAACAACCTGGTTTTGCAAGGGGGGTCACCTGGGTTTTTCACCCCGTGTTCGGCGGCCAGCTAGGGAAACCTACCAAACCCACACATTTCTGAAAACTAGACACCCGGGGGATTCCAGGGAGGTATGGCTTGCGTTTATCCCCCAACGTTTTCTTACCCAGAATCCCCTGCAAACCTCAAATATAGCTTAAAAAATCACTTTTTCCACACATTTTTGTGTGGGAAAGTTGTGGCATCACAGGGCTGACACAAATTTCCTACCACCCAGTGTTCCCCCAGGTCTCCGGATAAAAATGGTGCCTCACTCATGTGGGAGGCCCAAGTACCCGCGACAGGCAAGGGACCAAAACGTATTGAGGCGACATCAAAATTGCCTATCACAAAACGACCTGGTTTTGCAAGGGGTGTCACCTGGGTTTTTGGCCCCGTGCTCGGCGGCCAGCTAGGGAAACCTACCAAATCCACACATTTCTGAAAACTAGACACCCGGGGGATTCCAGGGAGGTATGGCTTGCATGGATCCCCCAACGTTTTCTTACCCAGAATCCCTGCAAACCTCAAATTTAGCTGAAAAAATCACTTTTTCCACACATTTTTGTGTGGGAAAGTTGTGGCATCACCGGGCTGACACAAATTTCCTACCACCCAGTGTTCCCCCAGGTCTCCCGATAAAAATGGTGCCTCAGTCGTGTGGGAGGCCCAAGTTCCCGCGACAAGCAAGGACCCAAAACGTATTGAGGCGACATCAAAATTGCCTATCACAAAACGACCTGGTTTTGCAAGGGGTGTCATCTGGGTTTTTGGCCCCGTGCTCAGTGGCCAGCTAGCGAAACCTACCAAACCCACACACTTCTGAAAACTAGACACCCGGGGGATTCCAGGGAGTTATGGCTTGCGTGGATCCCCCAACGTTTTCTTACCCAGAATCCCCTGCAAACCTCAAATGTTGCTGAAAAAATCACTTTTTCCACACATTTTTGTGTGGGAAAGTTGTGGCATCACCGGGCTGACACAAATTTCCTACCACCCAGTGTTCCCCCAATAAAAATGGTGCCTCACTCGTGTGGGAGGCCCAAGTTCCCGTGACAAGCAAGGACCCAAAACGTATTGAGGCGACATCAAAATTGCCTATCACAAAACGACCTGGTTTTGCAAGGGGGGTCATCTGGGTTTTTGACCCCATGTTCGGTGGCCAGCTAGGGAAACCTACCAAACCCATACATTTCTGAAAACTAGACACCCCGGGGATTCCAGGGAGATATGGCTTGCGCGGATCCCCCCCTGTTTTCTTACCCAGAATCCCCAGCAATCATCAAATACAGCTTAAAAAATCACTTTTTCCACACATTTTTGTGTGGGAAAGTTGTGGCATCACTGGGCTGACACAAATTTCCTACCACCCAGTGTTCCCCCAGGTCTCCCGATAAAAATGGTGCCTCACTCGTGTGGGAGGCCCAAGTACCCGCGACAGACAAGGGCCCAAAACATATTGAGGCGACATCAAAATTGCCTATCACAAAACGACCTGGTTTTGCAAGGGGGGTCATCTGGGTTTTTGACCCCGTGTTCGGCGGCCAGCTAGGGAACCCTACCGAACCCACACATTTATGAAAACTAGACACCCGGAGGATTCCAGGGAGGTATGGCTTGCGTTTATCCCCCAACGTTTTCTTACCCAGAATCCCCTGCATACCTCAAATTTAGCTTAAAAAATCACGTTTTCCACACATTTTTGTGTGGGAAAGTTGAGGCATCACAGGGCTGACACAAATTTCCTACCACCCAGTGTTCCCCCAGGTCTCCGGATAAAAATGGTGCCTCACTCAAGTGGGAGGCCCAAGTACCCGCGACAGGCAAGGGCCCAAAACATATTGAGGCAACATCAAAATTGCCTATCACAAAACGACCTGGTTTTGCAAGGGGGGTCACCTGGGTTTTTGGCCCCGTGTTCGGCAGCCAGCTGGGGAAACCTACCAAACCCACACATTTCTGAAAACTAGACACCCGGGGGATTCCAGGGAGCTTTGGCTTGCGTGGATCCCCCAACGTTTTCTTACCCAGAATCACCTGCAAACCTCAAATTTAGCTGAAAAAAAATCACTTTTTCCACACATTTTTGTGTGGGAAAGTTATGGCATCACTGGGCTGACACAAATTTCCTACCACCCAGTGTTCCCCCAGGTCTCCCGATAAAAATGATGCCTCACTCGTGTGGGAGGCCCAAGTACCCATGACAGGCAAGGGCCCAAAACATATTGAGGCGACATCAAAATTGCCTATCACTAAATGACCTGGTTTTGCAAGGGGGGTCACCTGGGTTTTTGGTCCTGTGTTCGGCGGCCAGCTGGGGAAACCTACCAAACCCGCACATTTATGAAAACTAGACACCCGGGGGATTCCAGGGAGTTTTGGCTTCCGTGGATCCCCCAACGTTTTCTTACCCAGAATCCCCTGCAAACCTCAAATATAGCTTAAAAATCACTTTTTCCACACATTTTTGTGTGGCAAAGTTGTGGCATCACTGGGCTGACACAAATTTCCTACCACCCAGTGTTCTCCCAGGTCTCCAGATAAAAATGGTGCCTCACTCGTGTGGGAGGCCCAAGTACCCGTGACAGACAAGGGCCCAAAACGTATTGAGGCAACATCAAAATTGCCTATCACAAAATGACCTGGTTTTGCAAGGGGTGTCACCTGGGTTTTTGGCCCCGTGCTCAGTGGCCAGCTAGCGAAACCTACAAAACCCACACACTTCTGAAAATTAGACACCCGGGGGACTCCAGGGAGGTATGGCTTGCGTGGATCCCCCAAAGTTTTCTTACCCAGAATCCCCTGCAATCCACAAATTTAGCTGAAAAAATCACTTTTTCCACACATTTTTCTGTGGGAAAGTTGTGGCATCACCGGGCTGACACAAAGTTCCTACCACCCAGTGTTCTCCCAGGTCTTCCGATACAAATGGTGCCTCACTCGTGTGGGAGTCCCAACTACCCGCGACAGGCAAGGGCCCAAAACATATTGAGGCGACATCAAAATTGCCTATCACAAAACGACCTGCTTTTGCAGGGGGAGTCACCTGGGTTTTGGGCCCCGTGCTCGGCGGCCAGTTAGGGAAACCTACCAAACCCACACATTTCTGAAAACTAGATACTCGGAGGATTGCAGGGAGGTATGGCTTGCGTGGATCCCCCAACGTTTTCTTACCCAGAATCCCCTGCAAACCTCAAATTTAGCTGAAAAAATCACCTTTTCCACACATTTTTGTGTGGGAAAGTTGTGGCATCACCGGGCTGACACAAATTTCCTACCACCCAGTGTTCCCCAGGTCTCCCGATAAAAATGGTGCCTCACTCGTGTGGGAGGCCCAAGTTCCCGCGACAAGCAAGGACCCAAAACATATTGAGGCGACATCAAAATTGCCTATCACAAAACAACCTGGTTTTGCAAGGGGGGTCACCTGGATTTTTGACCCCGTGTTCGGCGGCCAGCTAGGGAAACCTACCGAACCCACACATTTATGAAAACTAGACACCCGGAGGATTCCAGGGAGGTATGGCTTGCGTTTATCCCCCAACATTTTCTTACCCAGAATCCCCTGCAAACCTCAAATTTAGCTTAAAAAATCACTTTTTCCACACATTTTTGTGTGGGAAAGTTGTGGCATCACAGGGCTGACACAAATTTCCTACCACCCAGTGTTCCCCCAGGTCTCCGGATAAAAATGGTGCCTCACTCATGTGGGAGGCCCAAGTACCCGCGACAGGCAAGGGCCCAAAACGTATTGAGGCGACATCAAAATTGCCTATCACAAAACGACCTGGTTTTGCAAGGGATGTCACCTGGGTTTTTGGCCCCGTGCTCGGCGACCAGCTAGGGAAACCTACCAAACCCACACATTTCTGAAAACTAGACACCCGGGGGATTCCAGGGAGGTATGGCTTGCATGGATCCCCCAATGTTTTCTTACCCAGAATCCCCTGCAAACCTCAAATTTAGCTGAAACAAATCACTTTTTCCACTCATTTTTGTGTGGGAAAGTTGTGGCATCACTGGGCTGACACAAATTTCCTACCACCCAGTGTTCCCCCAGGTCTCCCGATGAAAATGGTGCCTCACTCGTGTGGGAGGCCCAAGTACCCGCGACAAGCAAGGGCGCAAAACGTATTGAGGCTACATCAAAATTGCCTATCACTAAATGACCTGGTTTTGCAAGGGGGGTCACCTGGGTTTTTGGTCCTGTGTTCGGCAGCCAGCTAGGGAAACCTACCAAACCCACACATTTCTGAAAACTAGACAACCGGGGGATTCCAGGAAGGTATGGCTTGCGTGGATCCCCCAAAGTTTTCTTACCCAGAATCCCCTGCATACCTCAAATTTAGCTTAAAAAAATCACTTTTTCCACACATTTTTGTGTGGGAAAGTTGTGGCATCACAGGGCTGGCACAAATTTCCTACCACCCAGTGTTCCCCCAGGTCTCCGGATAAAAATGGTGCCTCACTCATGTGGGAGGCCCAAGTACCCGCGACAGGCAAGGGCCCAAAACGTATTGAGGCAACATCAAAATTGCCTATCACAAAACGACCTGGTTTTGCAAGGGGGTCACCTGGGTTTTGGCCCCGTGCTCGGCGACCAGCTAGGGAAACCTACCAAACCCACACATTTCTGAAAACTAGACACCCGGGGATTCCAGGGAGGTATGGCTTGCATGGATCCGCCAACGTTTTCTTACCCAGAATCCCCTGCAAACCTCAAATTTAGCTAAAAAAATCACTTTTTCCACACATTTTTGTGTGGGAAAGTTGTGGCATCACTGGGCTGACACAAATTTCCTACCACCCAGTGTTCCCCCAGGGCTCCCAATGAAAATGGTGCCTCACTCGTGTGGGAGGCCCAAGTACCCGCAACAAGCAAGGGCCCAAAACGTATTGAGGCTACATCAAAATTGCCTATCACTAAACGACCTGCAAGGGGGGTCACCTGGGTTTTTGGTCCTGTGTTCGGCAGCCAGCTGGGGAAATCTACCAAACCCACACATTTCTGAATACTAGACACCCGGGGGATTCCAGGGAGCTTTGGCTTGCGTGGATCCCCCAACGTTTTCTTACCCAGAATCCCCTGCAAACCTCAAATATAGCTTAAAAAATCACTTTTTCCACACATTTTTGTGTGGCAAAGTTGTGGCATCACTGGGCTGACACAAATTTCCTACCACCCAGTGTTCCCCCAGGTCTCCAGATAAAAATGGTGCCTCACTCGTGTGGGAGGCCCAAGTACCCGCGACAGACAAGGGCCCAAAACGTATTGAGGCAACATCAAAATTGCCTATCACAAAATGACCTGGTTTTGCAAGGGGTGTCACCTGGGTTTTTGGCCCCGTGCTCAGTGGCCAGCTAGCGAAACCTACAAAACCCACACACTTCTGAAAATTAGACACCCGGGGGACTCCAGGGAGGTATGGCTTGCGTGGATCCCCCAAAGTTTTCTTACCCAGAATCCCCTGCAATCCACAAATTTAGCTGAAAAAATCACTTTTTCCACACATTTTTCTGTGGGAAAGTTGTGGCATCACCGGGCTGACACAAATTTCCTACCACCCAGTGTTCTCCCAGGTCTCCCGATACAAATGGTGCCTCACTCGTGTGGGAGGCCCAACTACCCGCGACAGGCAAGGGCCCAAAACGTATTGAGGCGACATCAAAATTGCCTATCACAAAACGACCTGCTTTTGCAGGGGGAGTCACCTGGGTTTTGGTCCCCGTGCTTGGCGGCCAGCTAGGGAAACCTACCAAACCCACACATTTCTGAAAACTAGATACTCGGAGGATTGCAGGGAGGTATGGCTTGCGTGGATTCCCCAACGTTTTCTTACCCAGAATCCTCTGCAAACCTCAAATTTAGCTGAAAAAATCACCTTTTCCACACATTTTTGTGTGGGAAAGTTGTGGCATCACCGGGCTGACACAAATTTCCTACCACCCAGTGTTCCCCCAGGTCTCCCGATAAAAATGGTGCCTCACTCGTGTGGGAGGCCCAAGTTCCCGCGACAAGCAAGGACCCAAAACGTATTGAGGCGACATCAAAATTGCCTATCACAAAACAACCTGGTTTTGCAAGGGGGGTCACCTGGGTTTTTGACCCCGTGTTCGGCGGCCAGCTAGGGAAACCTTCCGAACCCACACATTTATGAAAACTAGACACCCGGAGGATTCCAGGGAGGTATGGCTTGCATTTTTCCCCCAACGTTTTCTTACCCAGAATCCCCTGCAAACCTCAAATTTAGTTTAAAAAATCACTTTTTCCACACATTTTTGTGTGGGAAAGTTGTGGCATCACAGGGCTGACACAAATTTCCTACCACACAGTGTTCCCCCAGGTCTCCGGATAAAAATAGTGCCTCACTCATGTGGGAGGTCCAAGTACCCGCGACAGGCAAGGGCCCAAAACGTATTGAGGCAACATCAAAATTGCCTATCACAAAACGACCTTGTTTTGCAAGGGGGTCACCTGGGTTTTTGGTCCTGTGTTCGGCAGCCAGCTGGGGAAACCTACCAAACCCACACATTTCTGAAAACTAGACACCCGGGGGATTCCAGGGAGGTATGGCTTGCGTGGATCCCCCAAAGTTTTCTTACCCAGAATCCCCTGCATACCTCAAATTTAGCTTAAAAAATCACTTTTTCCACACATTTTTGTGTGGGAAAGTTGTGGCATCACAGGGCTGACACAAATTTCCTACCACCCAGTGTTCCCCCAGGTCTCCGGATAAAAATGGTGCCTCACTCATGTGGGAGGCCCAAGTACCCGCGACAGGCAAGGGCCCAAAACTTATTGAGGCAACATCAAAATTGCCTATCACAAAACGACCTGGTTTTGCAAGGGGGTCACCTGGGTTTTTGGCCCCGTGCTCGGCGACCAGCTAGGGAAACCTACCAAACCCACACATTTCTGAAAACTAGACACCCGGGGGATTCCAGGGAGGTATGGCTTGCATGGATCCGCCAACGTTTTCTTACCCAGAATCCCCTGCAAACCTCAAATTTAGCTAAAAAAATCACTTTTTCCACACATTTTTGTGTGGGAAAGTTGTGGCATCACTGGGCTGACACAAATTTCCTACCACCCAGTGTTCCCCCAGGGCTCCCAATGAAAATGGTGCCTCACTCGTGTGGGAGGCCCAAGTACCCGCGACAAGCAAGGGCCCAAAACGTATTGAGGCTACATCAAAATTGCCTATCACTAAACGACCTGGTTTTGCAAGGGGGGTCACCTGGGTTTTTGGTCCTGTGTTCGGCAGCCAGCTGGGGAAACCTACCAAACCCACACATTTCTGAAAACTAGACACTTGGGGAATTCCAGGGAGCTTTGGCTTGCGTGGATCCCCCAACGTTTTCTTACCCAGAATCACCTGCAAACCTCAAATTTAGCTGAAAAAAATCACTTTTTCCACACATTTCTGTGTGGGAAAGTTATGGCATCACTGGGCTGACACAAATTTCCTACCACCCAGTGTTCCCCCAGGTCTCCTAATAAAAATGGTGCCTCACTCGTGTGGGAGGCCCAAGTACCCATGACAGGCAAGGGCCCAAAACGTATTGAGGCGACATCAAAATTGCCTATCACTAAATGACCTGGTTTTGCAAGGGGGGTCACCTGGGTTTTTGGTCCTGTGTTCGGCGGCCAGCTGGGGAAACCTACCAAACCCACACATTTATGAAAACTAGACACCCAGGGGATTCCAGGGAGTTTTGGTTTCCGTGGATCCCCCAACGTTTTCTTACCCAGAATCCCCTGCAAACCTCAAATATAGCTTAAAAAATCACTTTTTCCACACATTTTTGTGTGGCAAAGTTGTGGCATCACTGGGCTGACACAAATTTCCTACCACCCAGTGTTCCCCCAGGTCTCCAGATAAAAATGGTGCCTCACTCGTGTGGGAGGCCCAAGTACCCGCGACAGACAAGGGCCCAAAACGTATTGAGGCAACATCAAAATTGCCTATCACAAAATGACCTGGTTTTGCAAGGGGTGTCACCTGGGTTTTTGGCCCCGTGCTCAGTGGCCAGCTAGCGAAACCTACAAAACCCACACAGTTCTGAAAATTAGACACCCGGGGGACTCCAGGGAGGTATGGCTTGCGTGGATCCCCCAAAGGTTTCTTACCCAGAATCCCCTGCAATTCACAAATTTAGCTGAAAAAATCACTTTTTCCACACATTTTTCTGTGGGAAAGTTGTGGCATCACCGGGCTGACACAAATTTCCTACCACCCAGTGTTCTCCCAGGTCTCCCGATACAAATGGTGCCTCACTCGTGTGGGAGGCCCAACTACCCACGACAGGCAAGGGCCCAAAACGTATTGAGGCGACATCAAAATTGCCTATCACAAAACGACCTGCTTTTGCAGGGGGAGTCACCTGGGTTTTGGGCCCCGTGCTCGGCGGCCAGCTAGGGAAACCTACCAAACACACACATTTTTGAAAACTAGATACTCGGAGGATTGCAGGGAGGTATGGCTTGCGTGGATCCCCCAACGTTTTCTTACCCAGAATCCCCTGCAAACCTCAAATTTAGCTGAAAAAATCACCTTTTCCACACATTTTTGTGTGGGAAAGTTGTGGCATCACCGGGCTGACACAAATTTCCTACCACCCAGTGTTCCCCCAGGTCTCCCGATAAAAATGGTGCCTCACTTGTGTGGGAGGCCCAAGTTCCCGCGAAAAGCAAGGACCCAAAACGTATTGAGGCGACATCAAAATTGCCTATCACAAAACAACCTGGTTTTGCAAGGGGGGTCACCTGGGTTTTTGACCCCGTGTTCGGCGGCCAGCTAGGGAAAACTACCGAACCCACACATTTATGAAAACTAGACACCCGGAGGATTCCAGGGAGGTATGGCTTGCGTTTTTCCCCCAACGGTTTCTTACCCAGAATCCCCTGCAAACCTCAAATTTAGTTTAAAAAATCACTTTTTCCACACATTTTTGTGTGGGAAAGTTGTGGCATCACAGGGCTGACACAAATTTCCTACCACCCAGTGTTCCCCCAGGTCTCCGGATAAAAATGGTGCCTCACTCATGTGGGAGGCCCAAGTACCCGCGACAGGCAAGGGCCCAAAACGTATTGAGGCAACATCAAAATTGCCTATCACAAAACGACCTGGTTTTGCAAGGGGGTCACCTGGGTTTTTGGTCCTGTGTTCGGCAGCCAGCTGGGGAAACCTACCAAACCCACACATTTCTGAAAACTAGACACCCGGGGGATTCCAGGGAGGTATGGCTTGCGTGGATCCCCCAAAGTTTTCTTACCCAGAATCCCCTGCATACCTCAAATTTAGCTTAAAAAATCACTTTTTCCACACATTTTTGTGTGGGAAAGTTGTGGCATCACAGGGCTGACACAAATTTCCTACCACCCAGTGTTCCCCCAGGTCTCCGGATAAAAATGGTGCCTCACTCATGTGGGAGGCCCAAGTACCCGTGACAGGCAAGGGCCCAAAACGTATTGAGGCAACATCAAAATTGCCTATCACAAAACGACCTGGTTTTGCAAGGGGGTCACCTGGGTTTTTGGCCCCGTGCTCGGCGACCAGCTAGGGAAACCTACCAAACCCACACATTTCTGAAAACTAGACACCCGGGGGATTCCAGGGAGGTATGGCTTGCATGGATCCGCCAACGTTTTCTTACCCAGAATCCCCTGCAAACCTCAAATTTAGCTAAAAAAATCACTTTTTCCACACATTTTTGTGTGGGAAAGTTGTGGTATCACTGGGCTGACACAAATTTCCTACCACCCAGTGTTCCCCCAGGGCTCCCAATGAAAATGGTGCCTCACTCGTGTGGGAGGCCCAAGTACCCGCGACAAGCAAGGGCCCAAAACGTATTGAGGCTACATCAAAATTGCCTATCACTAAACGACCTGGTTTTGCAAGGGGGGTCACCTGGGTTTTTGGTCCTGTGTTCGGCAGCCAGCTGGGGAAACCTATCAAACCCACACATTTCTGAAAACTAGACACCCGGGGGATTCCAGGGAGCTTTGGCTTGCGTGGATCCCCCAACGTTTTCTTACCCAGAATCACCTGCAAACCTCAAATTTAGCTGAAAAAAATCACTTTTTCCACACATTTCTGTGTGGGAAAGTTATGGCATCACTGGGCTGACACAAATTTCCTACCACCCAGTGTTCCCCCAGGTCTCCTAATAAAAATGGTGCCTCACTTGTGTGGGAGGCCCAAGTACCCATGACAGGCAAGGGCCCAAAACGTATTGAGGCGACATCAAAATTACCTATCACTAAATGACCTGGTTTTGCAAGGGGGGTCACCTGGGTTTTTGGTCCCGTGTTCGGCGGCCAGCTGGGGAAACCTACCAAACCCACACATTTATGAAAACTAGACACCCGGGGGATTCCAGGGAGTTTTGGCTTCCGTGGATCCCCCAACGTTTTCTTACCCAGAATCCCCTACAAACCTCAAATATAGCTTAAAAAATCACTTTTTCCACACATTTTTGTGTGGGAAAGTTGTGGCATCACTGGGCTGACACAAATTTCCTACCACCCAGTGTTCCCCCAGGTCTCCAAATAAAAATCGTGCCTCACTCGTGTGGGAGGCCCAAGTACCCGCTACAGACAAGGGCCCAAAACGTATTGAGGCAACATCAAAATTGCCTATCACAAAACGACCTGGTATTGCAAGGGGTGTCATCTGGGTTTTTGGCCCCGTGCTCAGTGGCCAGCTAGCGAAACCTACAAAACCCACACACTTCTGAAAATTAGACACCCGGGGGACTCCAGTGAGGTATGGCTTGCGTGGATCCCCCAAAGTTTTCTTACCCAGAATCCCCTGCATTCCACAAATTTAGCTGAAAAAATCACTTTTTCCACACATTTTTCTGTGGGAAAGTTGTGGCATCACCAGGCTGACACAAATTTCCTACCACCCAGTGTTCTCCCAGGTCTCCTGATACAAATGGTGCCTCACTCGTGTGGGAGTCCGAAGTTCCCGCGACAAGCAAGGACCCAAAACGTATTGAGGCGACATCAAAATTGCCTATCACAAAACAACCTGGTTTTGCAAGGGGGGTCACCTGGGTTTTTGACCCCGTGTTCGGCGGCCAGCTAGGGAAACCTACCAAACACACACATTTATGAAAACTAGACACCCGGAGGATTCCAGGGAGGTATGGCTTGCGTGGATCCCCAAACATTTTCTTACCCAGAATCCCCTGCAAACCTCAAATTTAGCTGAAACAATCACATTTTCCACACATTTTTGTGTGGGAAAGTTGTGGCATCACCGGGCTGACACAAATTTCCTACAACCCAGTGTTCCCCCAGGTCTCCCGATAAAAATGGTGCCTCACTCGTGTGGGATGCCCAAGTTCCCGCGACAAGCAAGGACCCAAAACGTATTGAGGCGACATCAAAATTGCCTATCACAAAACAACCTGGTTTTGCAAGGGGGATCACCTGGGTTTTTGACCCCGTGTTCGGCGGCCAGCTAGGGAAACCTACCAAACACACACATTTATGAAAACTAGACACCCGGAGGATTCCAGGGAGGTATGGCTTGCGTTTATCCCCCAACGTTTTCTTACCCAGAATCCCCTGCAAACCTCAAATTTAGCTTAAAAAATCACTTTTTCCACACATTTTTGTGTGGGAAAGTTGTGGCATCACAGGGCTGACACAAATTTCCTACCACCCAGTGTTTCCCCAGGTCTCCGGATAAAAATGGTGCCTCACTCATGTGGGAGGCCCAAGTACCCACGACAGGCAAGGGCCCAAAACGTATTGAGGCGACATCAAAATTGCCTATCACAAAATGACCTGGTTTTGCAAGGGGTGTCACCTGGGTTTTTGGCCCCGTGCTCGGCGACCAGCTAGGGAAACCTACTAAACCCACACATTTATGAAAACTAGACACCCGGGGGATTCCAGGGAGGTATGGCTTGCATGGATCCGCCAATCTTTTCTTACCCAGAATCCCCTGCAAACCTCAAATTTAGCTGAAAAAAATCACTTTTTCCACACATTTTTGTGTGGGAAAGTTGTGGCATCACTGGGCTGACACAAATTTCCTACCACCCAGTGTTCCCCCAGGTCTCCCGATGAAAATGGTGCCTCACTCGTGTGGGAGGCCCAAGTACCCGCGACAAGCAAGGGCCCAAAACGTATTGAGGCTACATCAAAATTGCCTATCACTAAACGACCTGGTTTTGCAAGGGGGTCACCTGGGTTTTTGGTCCTGTGTTCGGCAGCCAGCTGGGGAAACCTACCAAACCCACACATTTCTGAAAACTAGACACCGGGGGATTCCAGGGAGTTTTGGCTTGCGTGGATCCCCCAATGGTTTCTTACCCAGAATCCCCTGTAAACCTCAAATTTAGCTGAAAAAAATCACTTTTTCCACACAGTTTTGTGTGGGAAAGTTGTGGCATCACCGGGCTGACACAAATTTCCTACCACCCAGTGTTCCCCCAGGTCTCCAGATAAAAATGGTGCCTCACTCATGTGGGAGGCCTGTTGGACTTGGCCCTTTTGGCAGGTTCACCCCTAAACTTTTTGCCTGTCTCTTAGCCTTTTCCCTGTGTAGTGTTGGTGGTTTTTGGCCGCTGCGCACTTTAGCACTGTGGCCCAGTGTAAAGTGCGTGCGCTCTCTGAGTGCGTGTGGTGAGATTGGCATGCCCTCCCATAGGAATGCATGGGGGATATGTGTGTCCATGGTAATTCCTGGTGTGAGAGGAGTGCAGGGTCGAGTTTAGTATGTGCGAACTCGTGAGAATAAATGCTGCGCAATGGTGTGCGCAGATTTATGGTGACTGGTGGAGAAGTGCCACTTTTAGAAGTTGGCATTTATGTGTGCTCTGTGTCTGCCTGCCTGATGTGAATTGCATGTCTGGCTTGTGAGTGACAGGGGCTGGGAGGTGTGTGTGGCTCCAGGAGGGGCAGGGTGAGTCTGCCCATTGGTGAATAGAGAGATCTGCATGCAGATGGGAAGGAGGAGTTGCACCTGGGACCTGAATAGGGCTGTGCCTTCCCTCCACAATGCTGGCTCCGCCCCCTGTTTTGCGTCTGATCCCTGAGCCCCTACCTGACAAAGGGGAAGAGGAGCCTTTTTGACCAAGTGCTCCAATTCCCCCCTGAACCAGTTGCATCTGGTTCCCCAAGCCCTACACTTCAGACAAAGGAGGGAAGTAGTATAAAGGTAGGGGCTGTGACCCCATGAAAGTGGTGTGCTTCCAGGCGACTTGCTGCTGCTGGGCCCCAGGAGGAACCGCCACAAGAGACTGCCTCCCTGCTGGAGGGCCCTGTGAGCTGGCCTGCCTGGGCCCAGCCTTGTGCCCCTGGGACTTTGGGACTTAAGCGCCTCGTGAGCGCTATATCTTCTCCCAAGACGGGAGGAGCATGGGTAGCCTGCAGCGCTGTGCTGCTTGAGGATGAAGGGAATCCCGGTGTAGGGATTCCCCCGAGTTGCTGAGAAGCAGCGGGAGCCCACCCCGCATTTGGTGTTTATCGGCGGGAGCCCACCCCGCCATTTGGTGTTCATCGGCGGGAGCCCACCCCGCATTTGGTGTTTATCGGCGGGAGCCCACCCCGCCATTTGGTGTTCATCGGCGGGAGCCCACCCCGCATTTGGTGTTTATCAGTGGGAGCCCACCCCGCTCTGTGGTACCTTTTAAGCGGGAGCCCACCCCGCATTTACCAGGAATCACCGCCGCGGCCCGACCCAAAACGAAGAGCCGCCGCAAAGCGAGCAGGAAGTCAGGCAAGCGCCGCCTGACTGTGGGCGGGGTCTGCAGCGGAGTCCGGAAGCCTGTGCGTGCCTGAGCGAGGCTCCCGTGAGCTGGGGAGAGCCCCGTGGTGTTAGCAAAGAAGAGCCGAGTGTGGGACCAGCCGCGGCACATTGCCTGTGCCTGAGGACCTACCTGGAGACCGGAGGAGGCAAGGACAGAACCCGGTGAGTGGGGGGGCAGAGTCTAAGCCTTGCCGGTGCCGAGATTGGCACCAATAGAGCCCCGGTGAAGTGGGGCTCCCCGAACCACATTGTCGGTGCCTGGAGCCGTGTCGGTGCTCCCCAGGCACATGTAGTGCCAGTGCCTATTTGATCTTCACAGCTGCGCCGTAGTTGCGGGCAGCTGCAACGTTTGGGGCAAGATCATTCCAGGAGTCCCGGAGTGGGGCTCCAGAGGCACCATAGGTGCCAGTGCTCATTTGGCTTGCCACAGCTGCACCGCGAGGGAGAGCGGGCAGCTGCAACGACGGGGGCATATTATTTTTAGTGCCAGGAAGGGGCGAGTTGCACCCCACGCCCCCAGCGCATTTGCGCACTGTGATTTTGCTGCATTGGCAGCTACGCCCTGACTTTCTGGACATAGGGCAATTTGAGCCCAGAGAAGAGCCCAGTTGGCCTGGGGTCAGTTGTAGGTTGGTAGGGCGCAAGGCCCTAATGTGATTTATGTGATGCCTATGACATGAGGTGTTTATGCTACGTTTAGGCCTGATCATTTGCGCACCTTTTGGGAGATTGCTGCATTGGCAGCGCAAAGCCCTGACACTGCGGGACATAGGGCATTTGAGCCCAGAGAAGAGGCCAGTTGGCCTGGGGTCAGTTGGTAAGGTGCTGTGTGCACTTGATCTGGGCTAGTGAGGCCTATTGCGTAATGTGATTTATGCTGGTGATACCTAATGCGTAAGGTGTTTATGCTGATAAGGTTTGGGCCTAGTGTGGGTTTAGACCTAATGTGATAATGCTTAGGTCATTACGGTACCAGTAGTTACTAGTTGTGGTTTATACTTACTTACCTGCATTCTGATAGTTCTGACCGGGGCCCGATTGGCCTGGTCCTGTATCTAATCCCCTGTAAATACTGCCTAGTTCCAGTTGGCAGAGTGTACCTTGTGTGATTATATTCTAATGTGTTTTTATAATACAAAGGCTATTTTTATATAACCTTGTGTGGAGTCTCCTTTTGTGGTGTGCCTAGTGTGTTGCTGCTGTGTGGGTGGTGCGCAAACGCTTTACACATTGCCACCGGGATAAGCCTGACTGCTCGTGCCAAGCTACCAAGGGGGTGAGCAGGGGTTATCTTTGGCGTGTAACTCCCTCTCCCTGACTAGAGTGGTGGTCTCTGCCTGGCTTTGGCGCAAGCCTTAGCCAACCAGAGATCCCATTTCTAACATTGGTTGTCAGCGGTGAGGATAGGACTTGTGTTTGCGCAATACCACAGCGACAACTGGTTGCACTACAAGCTCTGCATTTAGATAATCACGTGTTTGGGGATTATTGTTTCTGAGTTTTATTTGTTTTTTTCTCCTAAAAAGTGTCATTTGTTAATTGTGTACTCTTGCTTCAGCTCAGACGCCTAGGTCTCTTGTGTTGCACCTGTGTTTTAAGAACCTTGCCAGAATGGAACCTACCTTTAATGCATATAATCTGTTGGAATACAGTATGTTGGAGTTAAGGGGGTTCTGTGATGAGAGAAGCTTAGCAGTGGGTGAGGAAGACACTCGGCTATCCCTTAGGACAGCCCTGTTACACTGGCAACAGGATAGATGGAGACATATAGACAGGGACCAGGCCGCACTCCAAGAGGGTGGTGGGTCTGAGGGTGGCCCTGAGGAGTCTGAAGAGGAGGAAGAAGATGACAGGACAGGGACGCCAGTAGATAGTGAGGACCCCATAGATAGGGAGTCTCTTGCTGGGTCCAGTGTCGGGGGCAGTGCCCCACCCCTTTCCCTATCCCCAGAGGAGTGGGTAGATAGGAGGGAAGAAAGGGAGCATCAGCTGGCTTTGGAGAAGCTCAGGTTAGAGTATGCCAAGGAGATAGCGCAGCTGAGTGTGGAGGAGAAAAAGTTAGAGACCGAGAGGGTCCTAGCACAGGAGAGGATGGCGGAGGCTGAGAGGGCCTTCGCCAGGGAGAAATTAGCTCTGGAGGGTAGATTATCCCCTGGGTGCAGTTGTAGTTTTCTGGAATCCCCATGGAGGGTGGGATCCAGTGGTGGCAGCAATATGGAGTCCAGTGCAGGAAGTCCCGTTCCCAGTTCCCAAAGTATGGTACCTTGTTCCCAAGAAGAGGAGTACAGGTTGAAGTTCAGGTGCAGTAAGAAACTGTCTCACCAGTCTTGGGGGGAGTTTGCGGATGACTGTCATGATGCACTGGGTGATTGGGTGATGGTTAACATGGAACAGGATTTTGAAGGACTGTTCGATCTGGTTATCCGAGAGCACATGCTCAGTTGTTGTTTTCCGGGGTTGCGCCAACACCTGTTGGAGTGTTGGTTTTCTGATCCATGGGAGCTTGCACGGGAAGCAGACCTCTGGGAAAGTGCCCGAGGTTCTGAAGAGGCATTGGGGAGTGATCCCAAAAGTAGTGGCTCGGGTATCTTCCAGTCCTGTATTGGGGAAGAGGTTCAGAGTAGCCCAGCTAGGTCCCAGTGTAGTGGGAGGGGTGTAGGGGCTCACGTCCTGTCTCAGTGGAGTAGGAGTGAGTGTGGGACTGAGTGTCCCCAGGTGCCCGAAACCCAGTCTCAGAACCTGGATGGTTTCTTCCGGGAACACCAGGTTGGGAGCCTAGGCTGTCCTGTTAGTCCATTTGAGGAGAATCTCCTAGTGTCTGCAGAACCTGGAGCGTCTGTAAATAGAGCTCCAGTGGTTCTGGTGTCTGGCGGTGCCGCTCCAGTTTGGAGGGTACAGAAGTCCAGAGAGAGGGGTGACATGGGGCTGTGTTCCCCAGTGGAAGAGCCAGTGGGTCAGGGACCAGCCAGAAGGGCTGAGTCTCCTAGAAGTGACCATGGTGACACCACGTCTGTCCTGGGGGATCTTCGCGCACTGTCAGGTGGACAGGGGTCGGGAGATCTGCGCCAGGCAGACTGTCACACGACACATGAGTCATGTGTTACCCTCGGGGGGCTACTGTGCGAGTCCCCAGAAGTCCTGGAGTGCCAGGCAAGTACTCAGCCAAAGGGTTTAGACCCAAGGTTAGGAGGCCAGGTTCAGGATCTGCCTGACCTGGAGGGAAGGACGTCTGTAACCAGTGTCCTGACCGGTTCATCTTCCAGGGGTACCGCTCCAGTTGGGAGGGTGCAGAACTCTGGAAGGGGGTGCAGAGGGAGGGAGCCCTCGCCTCTGACCCCGGTGCAACCTGAGGGGTTAGAGCCTAGGTTGGGAGACCAGTTGTTGGAGAGAGGTCCTGAACTGGTGGGAGAGTTATGGTCTGAGGGTGCCTCTCAAAGGAGGAGTGCGCGGAACCCTAGAAGGAGAGGTAGGGGGAGGAGAGCCTCACCTGTGACTTCTGGTCAGCCTGAGGGTGCGGACCCTAGGCTAGAGGATCAGTGGCAGTTTAGAACTGCCCTGATGAGGGGTAGAGTGGAGAATGGTTACTATGTGCCAGGGGTTACTACCCCCCACTCTGTGGATGGGCAAGGACCAGTGGCATCTGGATGGCCTAGGGCCTGGTCCTGGCCGCGGACAGCTAGGGAGTACCAGTGGGGTAGCCCAGTTGGTCCAGAGAGCTTTTACAGAGGGAACCACGTGGGTTCACAGTGGCGTAGAACAGGAGGGTGTCCCTGCAGTTGCGGACCATCGTCCGTGTTCTATCGCCCAAAGCAGGGAAGCCCATCACAGTGGTGATTGGTCTGCCCTGCGTTTTGGCTGGAAGGGGGTTGTGTTGGACTTGGCCCTTTTGGCAGGTTCACCCCTAAACTTTTTGCCTGTCTCTTAGCCTTTTCCCTGTGTAGTGTTGGTGGTTTTTGGCCGCTGCGCACTTTAGCACTGTGGCCCAGTGTAAAGTGCGTGCGCTCTCTGAGTGCGTGAGGTGAGATTGGCCTGCCCTCCCATAGGAATGCATGGGGGATATGTGTGTCCATGGTAATTCCTGGTGTGAGAGGAGTGCAGGGTCGAGTTTAGTATGTGCGAACTCGTGAGAATAAAGGCTGCGCAATGGTGTGCGCAGATTTATGGTGACTGGTGGAGAAGTGCCACTTTTAGAAGTTGGCATTTATGTGTGCTCTGTGTCTGCCTGCCTGATGTGAATTGCATGTCTGGCTTGTGAGTGACAGGGGCTGGGAAGTGTGTGTGGCTCCAGGAGGGGCAGGGTGAGTCTGCCCAGTGGTGAATAGAGAGATCTGCATGCAGATGGGAGGGAGGAGTTGCACCTGGGACCTGAATAGGGCTGTGACTTCCCTCCACAATGCTGGCTCCGCCCCCTGTGGTGCGTCTGATCCCTGAGCCCCCACCTGACAAAGGGGAAGAGGAGCCTTGTAGACCAAGTGCTCCAATTCCCACCTGAACCAGTTGCATCTGGTTCCCCAAGCCCTACACTGCAGACAAAGGAGGGAAGTAGTATAAAGGTAGGGGCTGTGACCCCATGAAAGTGGTGTGCTTTTGTGCTTCCAGGTGACTTGCTGCTGCTGGGCCCCAGGAGGAACTGCCACAAGGGACTGCCTCCCTGCTGGAGGGCCCTGTGAGCTGGCCTGCCTGGGCCCAGCCTTGTGCCCCTGGGACTTTGGGACTTAAGCGCCTCGTGAGCGCTATATCTTCTCCCAAGACGGGAGGAGCGTGGGTAGCCTGCAGCGCTGTGCTGCTTGAGGATGCAGGGAATCCCGGCGTAGGGATTCCCCTGAGTTGCTGAGAAGCAGCGGGAGCCCATCCCGCATTTGGTGTTTATCGGCGGGAGCCCACCCCGCCATTTGGTGTTCATCGGCGGGAGCCCACCCCGCATTTGGTGTTTATCGGCAGGAGCCCACCCTGCTCTGTGGTACCTTTTAAGCGGGAGCCCACCCCGCATTTGGTGTTTATCGGCGGGTGCCCACCCCGCATTTGGTGTTCATCGGCGGGAGCCCACCCCGCATTTGGTGTTTATCGGCGGGAGCCCACCCCGCTCTGTGGTACCTTTTAAGCGGGAGCCCACCCCGCATTTACCAGGAATCACTGCCGCGGCCCGACCCGAAATGAAGAGACGCCGCAAAGCAAGCAGGAAGTCAGGCAAGCGCCGCCTGACTGTGGGCGGGGCCTGCCGTGGAGTCCAGAAGCCTGTGCGCGCCTGAGCGGGGCTCCCGTGAGCTGGGGAGAGCCCCGTGGTGCTAGCAAAGAAGAGCCGAGTGTGGGACCAGCCGCGGCACATTGCCTGTGCCTGAGGACCTACCTGGAGACCGGAGGAGGCAAGGACAGAACCCGGTGAGTGGGGGGGCGGAGTCTAAGCCTTGCCGGTGCCGAGATTGGCACCAAAAGAGCCCCGGTGAAGTGGGGCTCCCCGAGGCACATTGTTGGTGCCTGGAGCCGTGTCGATGCTCCCCAGGCACATGTAGTGCCAGTGCCTATTTGATCTTCACAGCTGCGCCGCAGTTGCGGGCAGCTGCAACGTTTGGGGCAAGATCATTCCAGGAGTCCCGGAGTGGGGCTCCAGAGGCTCCATAGGTGC
The DNA here is from genome assembly GCA_963921515.1 of Calotriton arnoldi. Taxonomy (NCBI): domain Eukaryota; kingdom Metazoa; phylum Chordata; class Amphibia; order Caudata; family Salamandridae; genus Calotriton; species Calotriton arnoldi. The sequence goes on along the minus strand of CAWUFW010009960.1, from coordinate 218,415 downwards.
CAGTGCTCATTTGGCTTGCTACAGCTGCACCGCGAGGGAGAGCGGGCAGCTGCAACGACGGGGGCATATTATTTTTAGTGCCAGGAAGGGGTGAGTTCCACCCCAGCGCATTTGCGCACTGTGATTTCGCTGCATTGGCAGCTACGCCCTGACTTTCTGGACATAGGGCAATTTGAGCCCAGAGAAGAGGCCAGTTGGCCTGGGGTCAGTTGTAGGTTGGTAGGGCGCAAGGCCCTAATGTGATTTATGTGATGCCTATGACATGAGGTGTTTATGCTACGTTTAGGCCTGATCATTTGCGCACCTTTTGGGAGATTGCTGCATTGGCAGCGCAAAGCCCTGACACTGCGGGACATAGGGCATTTGAGCCCAGAGAAGTTGGCCTGGGGTCAGTTGGTAAGGTGCTGTGTGCACTTGATCTGGGCTAGTGAGGCCTATTGCGTAATGTGATTTATGCTGGTGATACCTAATGCGTAAGGTGTTTATGCTGATAAGGTTTGGGCCTAGTGTGGGTTTAGGCCTAATGTGATAATGCTTAGGTCATTACGGTACCAGTAGTTACTGGTTGTGGTTTATACTTACTTACCTGCATTCTGATGGTTCTGACCGTGGCCTGATTGGCCCGGTCCTGTATATAATCCCCTGTAAATACTGCCTAGTGCCAGTTGGCACAGTGTACCTTGTGTGATTATATTCTAATGTGTTTTTATAATACATAGGCTATTTTTATATAACCTTATGTGGAGTCTCATTTTGTGGTGTGCCTAGTGTGTTGCTGCTGTGTGGGTGGTGCGCAAACGCTTTACACATTGCCACCGGGATAAGCCTGACTGCTCGTGCCAAGCTACCAAGGGGGTGAGCAGGGGATATCGTTGGCGTGTAACTCCCTCGCCCTGACTAGAGTGGTGGTCTCTGCCTGGCTTTGGCGCAATACTTAGCCAACCAGAGATCCCATTTCTAACAAGGCCCAAGTACCCATGACAGGCAAGGGCCCAAAACGTATTGAGGCGACATCAAAATTGCCTATCACTAAACGACCTGGTTTTGCAAAGGGGGTCACCTGGGTTTTTGGTCCCGTGTTCGGCGGCCAGCTAGAGAAACCTACCAAACCCACATATTTTTGAAAACTAGACACCCGGGGGATTCCAGGGAGTATTGGCTTCCGTAGATCCCCCAACGTTTTCTTACCCAGAATCCCCTGCAAACCTCAAATTTAGCTGAAAAAATCACTTTTTCCACATATTTTTGTGTGGGAAAGTTGTGGCATCACCAGGCTGACACAAATTTCCTCCCACCCAGTGTTCCCCCAGGTCTCCCTATAAAAATGGTGCCTCACTCGTGTGGGAGGCCCAAGTACGCACGACAGGCAAGGGCCCAAAACGTATTGAGGCTACATCAAAATTGACTATCACAAAACGAACTGGTTTTGCAAGGGGTGTCACCTGGGTTTTTGGCCCCATGCTCGGAAGCCAGCTAGGGAAACCTACCAAACCCAAACATTTCTGAAAACTAGACACCCGGGGGATTCCAGGGAGGTATGGCTTGCGTGGATCCCCCAAAGTTTTCTTACCCAGAATCCCCTGCAAACCTCAAATTTAGCTGAAAAAATCACTTTTTCCACACATTTTTGTGTGGGAAAGTTGTGGCATCACCGGGCTGACACAAATTTCCTACCACCCAGTGTTCTCCCAGGTCTCCCGATACAAATGGTGCCTCACTCGTGTGGGAGGCCCAAGTACCCGCGACAGCCAAGGGCCCAAAACGTATTGAGGCGACATCAAAATTGCCTATCACAAAACGATCTGCTTTTGCAGTGGGGTCACCTGGGTTTTGGCCCCGGGCTCGGCGGCCAGCTAGGGAAACCTACCAAACCCACACATTTTTGAAAACTAGCTACTCAGAGAATTCCAGGGAGGTATGGCTTGCGTGGATCCCCCAACGTTTTCTTACCCAGACTCCCCTGCAAACCTCAAATTTAGCTGAAAAAATCACCTTTTCCAAACATTTTTGTGTGGGAAAGTTGTGGCATCACCGGGCTGACACAAATTTCCTACCACCCAGAGTTCCCCCAGGTCTCCCGATAAAAACGGTGCCTCACTCGTGTGGGAGGCCCAACTACCCGCGACAGGCAAGGGCCCAAAACGTATTGAGGCAACATCAAAATTGCCTATCACAAAACGACCTTGTTTTGCAAGGGGTGTCACCTGGGTTTTTGGCCCCATGCTCGGCGGCCAGCTAGGGAAACCTACCAAACCCACACATTTCTGAAAACTAGACACCCGGGGGACTCCAGGGAGGTATGGCTTGCATGGATCCCCCAACGTTTTCTTACCCAGAATCCCCTGCCAACCTCAAATTAAGCTGAAAAATCACTTTTTCCACACATTTTTGTGTGGGAAAGTTGTGGCATCACTGGGCTGACACAAATTTCCTATCACCTAGTGTTCCCCCTGGTCTCCCGATGAAAATGGTGCCTCACTCGTGTGGGAGGCACATGTACCCGCGACAAGCAAGGGCCCAAAACATATTAAGCGACATCAAAATTGCCTATCAGTAAACGACCTGGTTTTGCAAGGGGGTCACCTGGGTTTTTGGTCCCATGTTCGGCGGCCAGCTGGGGAAACCTACCAAACCCACACATTTCTGAAAACTAGACACCCGGGTGATTCCAGGGAGTTTTGGCTTGCGTGGAGCCCCCAACGTTTTCTTACCCAGAATCCCCTGCAAACCTCAAATTTAGCTGAACAAATCACTTTTTCCACACATTTTTGCGTGGGAAAGTTGTGGCATCACCGGGCTGACACAAATTTCTTACCACCCAGTGTTCTCCCAGGTCTCTCGATAAAAATGGTGCCTCACTCGTGTGGGAGGCCCAAGTACCCGCGACAGGCAAGGGCCCAAAACGTATTGAGGCAACATCAAAATTGCCTATCACAAAACGACCTGGTTTTGCAAGGGGGGTCACATGGGTTTTTGGCCCCGTGCTCGGCGGCCAGCAAGAGAAAAATACCAAACCCACACATTTCTGAAAACTAGACATCCGGGGGATTCCAGGGAGGTATGACTTGCGTGAATCCCCCAAAGTTTTCTTACTCAGAATCCCCTGCAAACCTCAAACTTAGCTGAAAAAAATCACTTTTTCTACACATTTTTGTGTGGGAAAGTTGTGGCATCACCGGGCTGACACAAATTTCCTACCACCCAGTGTGCCCCCAGGTCTCCTGATAAAAATGGTGCCTCACTTGTGTGGTTGGCCCAAGTACCCGCGACAGGCAAGGGCCCAAAACGTATTGAGGCGACATCAAAATTGCCTATCACAAAACGACCTGGTTTTGCAAGGGGGTCACCTGGGTTTTGGGCCCTTGCTCGGCGGCCAGCTAGGGAAACCTACCAAACCCACACATTTCTGAAAACTAGACACCCGGGGGATTCCAAAGAGGTATGGCTTGTGTGGATCCCCAGACGTTTTCTTACCCAGAATCACCTGCAATCCTCAAATTTAGCTGAAAACAATCACTTTTTCCACACATTTTTGTGTGGGAAAGTTGTGGCATCACCGGGCTGACACAAATTTCCTACCACCCAGTGTTCCCACAGGTCTCCCAATAAAAATGGTGCCTCATTCATGTGGGAGGCCCAAGTACCCGCGACAGGCAAGGGCCCAAAACGTATTGAGGCGACATCAAAATTGCCTATCACAAAACGACCTGGTTTTGCAAGGGGGGTCACCTGGGTTTTTGGCCCGTGTTCGGCGGCCAGCTAGGGAAACCTACCAAACCCACACATTTATGAAAACTAGACACCCGGGGGATTCCTGGGAGTTTTGGCTTGCGTGGATCCCCCAAAGTTTTCTCACCCAGAATCCCCTACAAACCTCAAATTTAGCTGAAATATCACTTTTTCCACACATTTTTGTGTGGGAAACTTGTGGCATCACCGGGCTGACACAAATTTCCTACCACCCATTGTTCCCCTAGGTCTCCCGTTAAAGATGGTGCCTCACTCGTGTGGGAGGCCCAAGTACCCGCGACAGGCAAGGGCCCAAAACGTATTGAGGTGACATCAAAATTGCCTATCACAAAACGACCTGGTTTTGCAAGGGGGGTCACCTGGGTTTTTGCCTCATGCTCTGCGGCCAGCAAGTACAAACTACAGACCTGGGGGATTCCAGGGAGGTATGGCTTGCGTGGATCCCTCAATGTTTTCTTACAGATTTTTGTGTGGGAAAGTTGTGGCATCACCGGGCTGACACAAATTTCCTACCACCCAGTGTTCCCCCAGGTCTCTCGATAAAAATGGTGCCTCACTCGTGTGGGAGGCTCAGGTACCCGCGACAGGCAGGGGCCCAAAACGTATTGAGGCGACATCAAAATTTCCTATCACAAAACAACCTGGTTTTGCAAGGGGGGTCACCTGGATTTTTGGCCCCGTGCTCTGCGGCCAGCAAGGGAAACCTACCAAACCCACACATTTCTGAAAACTAGACACCCGGGGGACTCCAGGGAGGTATGGCTTGCGTGGATCCCCCAAACATTTTCTTACCCAGAATCCCTTGCAAACCTCAAATTAAGCTGAAAAAATCACTTTTTCCACACATTTTTGTGTGGGAAAGTTGTGGCATCACTGGGCTGACACAAATTTCCTACCACCCAGTGTTCCCCCAGGTCTCCCGATAAAAATGGTGCCTCACTCGTGTGGGAGGCCCAAGTACCCGCGACAGGCAAGGGCCCAAAACGTATTGAGGCGACATCAAAATTGCCTATCACAAAACGACCTGGTTTTGCAAGGGGGTCACCTGGGTTTTTGACCCCATGCTTGGCGGCCACCTAGGGAAACCTACCAAACCCACACATTTATGAAAACTAAACTCCCTGGGGATTCCAGGGAGGTATGGCTTGCCTGGATCCCCCATACATTTTCTTACTCAGAATCCCCTGCAAACCTCAAATTTAGCTGAAAAAATCACTTTTTCCACACATTTTTGTGTGGGAAAGTTGTAAGCATCACCAGGCTGACACAAATTTCTTACCACCCAGTGTTCCCCCAGGTCGCCCTATAAAAATGGTGCCTCACTCGTGTGGAAGGCCCAAGTACCCGCGACAGGCAAGGGCCCAAAACGTATTGAGGCAACATCAAAATTGCCTATCACAAAACGACCTGGTTTTGCAAGAGGGTCACCTGGGTTTTTGACCCCGTGCTCGGCGGCCAGCTAGGGAAACCTACCAAAACCACACATTTCTGAAAACTAGACACCCGGGGGATTCCATGGAGGTATGGCTTGCGTGGATCCTCCAACGTTTTCTTACCCAGAATCCTCTGCAAACCTCAAATTTAGCTGAAATAAATCAATTTTTCCACACATTTTTGTGTGGGAAACTTGTAGCACTACCGGGCTGACACAAATTTCCTACCACCCAGTGTTCCCCAGGTCTCCCGATAAAAATGGTGCCTCACTCGTGTGGAAGGCCCAAGTACCCGCAACAGGCAAGGGTCCAAAACATTTTTGATAGGCAATTTTGATGTCGCCGCAATAGGTTTTGGGCCCTTGCGTGTTCCGGGTACTTGGGCCTCCCACACGAGTGAGGCACCATTTTTATTGGGAGACCTGGGTAAACACTGGGTGGGAGGACATTTGTGGCAGCCCGGTGATGCCACAACTTTCCCACACAAAAATGTATGGAAAAGGTGATTTCTTTCAGCTAAATTTGAGGTTTGCAGGGGATTCTGGGTAAGAAAACGTTGGGGGATCCACGCAAGCCATACCTCCCTGGAATCCCCCGGGTGTCTAGTTTTCAGAAATGTGTGGGTTTGGCAGGTTTCCCTAACTGGTCGCCGAGCACGGGGCCAAAAACCCAGGTGACCCCCTTCCAAACCAGGTCGTTTTATGATAGGCAATTTTGATGTAGCCTCAATACCTTTTGGGCCCTTGCCTGTCGCGGGTACTTGGGCCTCCCACATGAGTGAGGCATCATTTTTATCGGGAGACCTGGGGGAACACTGGGTGGTAGGAAATTTGTGTCAGCCCGGTGATGCCACATCTTTCCCACACAAACATGTGTGGAAAAATTTATTTTTTCAGCAAAATTTGAGGTTTGCAGGGGATTCTGGGTAAGAAAACATTGGGGGATCCACGCAAGCCATACCTCCCTGGAATCCCCCCCATGTCTAGTTTTCAGAAATGTGTGGGTTTGGTAGGTTTCCGTAGTTGGCCGCCGAGCACGGGGCCAAAAACCCAGGTGACCCCCCTTGCAAAACCAGGTCGTTTTGTGACAGGCAAATTTTTTTTTTAATTCTCTTTTTATTGAAGAAATATGGTTGTACAATAATAAATCACGGGTCAACACAGTATCAATAAGGCACATGGAACACCATTGTGTGCGTATAGTCGGTAAAATGCTGTACATCAGGACATTAAACAGGAAGAGCTGTAACATCTACAGCAATATTTTGCAATTCAACTGTGGGAGAAATACAGAGTCCACCCATGGAAACATTCCACTTTGCCCATTTACTATCCCATTTCCTCGGGCACCCCCGGTGTTTGAACACATCTTTTTCGGCAAGCATGGCTTTGTCCATATCTTTGGCCCACTTTGCATAGCGCGGAGGGATATCCGACCCCCACCCCTAAGCGATGTTTCTTTTCGCCAGAGTGAACCCCAGCGATGCCCACCAACGTTCGGTGTGAGTTAGGTCCATGACTTCCCATGCATCTAGTAGACAAATCTGTGGGGACAGTGTGATGGCCTTCCCTCCCGCCCTTACCAGCTCCAAAACTGTTTTCGCCCGTAAGGTTGTAACCGTGGGCAGTCCCAGATCATATGGAAGAAGGTGCCCACCGATGTGCACCCCCTAACGCAGTCAGGGTCAGTCCGACGGCCCATCTTGACTAATGTGTTCGCAGGTAGATAGGATCGGTGTAAGACCTTAAGTTGGACCAACCGGAGACGCATGGGGATGGTGACCACTCGGGGAGAGGCCAGGGCTTCCTGCCAGTCGTCGTCCTCTAGGTAGCCTACGTCCGTTTCCCATTGTTGGCGGAGTTTAACTAGCGGATCAGGCTGATTATTCATGAGCTTACGATATTTGAGTGATATCGCCCTACGTGGCATGGGGTCAGTCAGAAGTCTGTCCTCCAATGGGGAGGCCTCCGGTAATGTTTCTCCCTTGGGGATCACAGAAGTGAGTGCGTGCCTAATCTGAAGATACCGATAAGTTTCGGCGTTAGCAAGGTGATACTCTATTTGAAGAGCTGCGAATGAAACCATACCCCCTCGTTTCCATAAGTCACCCACCAGGGAGAGGCCGATGAGGTCCCATTTGTCAAAGCCCGGATACCTACTGAGTGTACCTAACCGTGCGTTGTCCCACAGAGGGGTGTACTGCGTGATTTTGTTGTGCCATCCCATTTTCTTGGTCACCGCATGCCAAATCGATACTGTATGGGCCGTTGGACCTGTCAGGTGCAACTTTTTGGGATTGGAATAGAGCGCACATTGATAACCGCCGCAGGACATAACCCATCTATCAGTACGGATTTCCGGCTCTTGCGGCGGGGCGAAAACCCACTGGTTTATCACTGCCAATTGGGAGGCCCAGTAATATCGCCATAGATCGGGCAGCACAATTCCCCCATCGTACCACCCCCTGGTGAGTTTGTGTGTAGCTATGCGTGGACTCTTGCCGTCCCATAAGAGATTCCGGACTTCACTCTCTATGCTAACAAAGTAGGTCTCAGGAACTCTGTGCGGGGTGTTGTGTAACGCATAGAGGAAGCGAGGAAGGGGCAGCATCTTAAACAGTGCCGCTCTGCCAAGCAGCGTAAGGGGTAGCGCACGCCAGTGAACAACGTCTTTACGAAATCGGGCCAAAGGGGGCAGAAGGTTAGCCTCATAGAAGAGTGTGGTGTTTAGTGTGATATGGATGCCGAGATAGCGGGTGCTTGCGTGGGCAACCGTGATAGTGGTGTCTCTGGGCAGCTGTGGGACAGGGCCTTATAACATAAACAAGACTGAATTCATCCAGTTGATGGTGTACCCAGGGTGGGTACGGAAAATAGCGAATATGTGCAGGATTCGGTGTATTGAAGGTCTGAGTGCTGCCACATACAGCAGAACATCGTCCGCGTAGAGGGAGATTTTATCTTTGTGGTGATCTGTCTATCTTAGGCCCCTGATCATAGGGTCACCTCTGATCCATGTCGCCAACGGTTCCAACGCCAAGGCGAAGATAAGGGGCGATAGAGGGCAGACTTGACGGGTTCCTCTGCTCAGGCTGAAGCTGCTGAAAGTGTGCTGGTTGATGACCACCTGCGCTGTGGGGTTCTTGTATAACAGTTGAACCCATCGAATAAAATGGGGGCCAAACCCCAGTCGCTCGAGCAGGGCAAATAGATAAAGCCATTCTATAATATCGAATGCCATTTTCGCATCGAGGGAGAGAAGTGTCGCATCCTCCCGGATATTGTCGACTCTACCCAAGACGCCGTGTAGACGCCGTAAGTTGTGGGCCGTATTACGGCCAGGCTTAAATCCTGACTGGTCAGGGTGGATAAGCTTCCCCAGCACCGGAAGGAGCCGATTGGCCAAAACCTTGGCCAGAATTTTATTCTCTGCTGTTAATAGCGAAATGGGTCGATAGGACTCGCATTTCGTGGCCGGTTTCCCAGGTTTATGTATGACGATAATAGAGGCATGCATTAAATCTGCGGGTAAGGAGCCCGACTGGAAGTTTTTGATGTACATGGCGTGAAGGGTGGGAGTTATCTTAGATGAGGTGAGCTTGAAAAATTTTATTGGGAACCCATTGGGGCCCATCGCCTTACCGGATTTGATAAAATTGATGGCGGTTGTGAACTCTTCCTCAGTGAGATCTCCTTCAAGGGAGTCCCGGTCTGTCGGAGTGAGGACCTCGAGCAGCATTGTAGCCAGAAGATCAAGGGAATCTTGCAGGGTGGAATGGGTGGTGGAGGAATATATTGCTGTGAAATGGGAAGCATAGGTTTCTGCGATCTGTTGGAGGTCTGACACTAACTCTCCTGCGCTCGTCTCTATAAGGGGCACCCATCTTTGGGCCGTATTGCGCTTTTACAGCCACACCAGCATCTTGCCAGTGGAGTCGCCCAATTCGTACACCTTATGCATGTCGCCCTATATTTAGCCCTGACCGTTTCCTCGGCTAATTGTCGATAATCTAAACGCTTCATGTTCAGGGCATGGGTGGGTCACCTGGGTTTTTGCCTCATGCTCTGCGGCCAGCAAGTACAAACTACAGACCTGGGGGATTCCAGGGAGGTATGGCTTGCGTGGATCCCACAATGTTTTCTTACACATTTTTGTGTGGGAAAGTTGTGGCATCACCGGGCTGACACAAATTTCCTACCACCCAGTGTTCCCCCAGGTCTCCCGATAAAAATGGTGCCTCACTCGTGTGGGAGGCTCAGGTACCCGCGACAGGCAGGGGCCCAAAACGTATTGAGGCGACATCAAAATTTCCTATCACAAAACAACCTGGTTTTGCAAGGGGGGTCACCTGGATTTTTGGCCCCGTGCTCTGCGGCCAGCAAGGGAAACCTACCAAACCCACACATTTCTGAAAACTAGACACCCGGGGGACTCCAGGGAGGTATGGCTTGCGTGGATCCCCCAAACATTTTCTTACCCAGAATCCCTTGCAAACCTCAAATTAAGCTGAAAAATCACTTTTTCCACACATTTTTGTGTGGAAAGTTGTGGCATCACCGGGCTGACACAAATTTCCTACCACCCAGTGTTCCCCCAGATCTCCTGATAAAAATGGTGCCTCACTTATGTGGGAGGCCCAAGTACCCGCGACAGGCAAGGGCCCAAAATGTATTGAGGCGACATCAAAATTGCCTATCAGAAAACGACCTGGTTTTGCAAGGGGGGGTCACCTGGGTTTTTGAACCCGTGCTTGGCGGCCACCTAGGGAAACCTACCAAACCCACACATTTATGAAAACTAGACTCCCTGGGGATTCCAGGGAGGTATGGCTTGCCTGGATCCCCCATACATTTTCTTACCCAGAATCCCCTGCAAACCTCAAATTTAGCTGAAAAAAATCACTTTTTCCACACATTTTTGTGTGGGAAAGTTGTGGCATCACCAGGCTGACACAAATTTCCTACCACCCAGTGTTCCCCCAGGTCGCCCTATAAAAATGGTGCCTCACTCGTGTGGAAGGCCCAAGTACCCGCGACAGGCAAGGGCCCAAAACGTATTGAGACAACATCAAAATTGCCTATCACAAAACGACCTGGTTTTGCAAGAGGGTCACCTGGGTTTTTGACCCCGTGCTCGGCGGCCAGCTAGGGAAACCTACCAAAACCACACATTTCTGAAAACTAGACACCCGGGGGATTCCAGGGAGGTATGGCTTGCGTGGATCCTCCAACGTTTTGTTACCCAGAATCCTCTGCACACCTCAAATTTAGCTGAAATAAATCAATTTTTCCACACATTTTTGTGTGGGAAAGTTGTGGCATTACCGGGCTGACACAAATTTCCTACCACCCAGTGTTCCCCCAGGTCTCCCGATAAAATGGTGCCTCACTCGTGTGGAAGGCCCAAGTACCCGCAACAGGCAAGGGTCCAAAACATTTTTTGATAGGCAATTTTGATGTCGCCGCAATAGGTTTTGGGCCCTTGCGTGTCGCGGGTACTTGGGCCTCCCACACGAGTGAGGCACCATTTTTATTGGGAGACCTGGGTAAACACTGGGTGGGAGGACATTTGTGGCAGCCCGGTGATGCCACAACTTTCCCACACAAAAATGTATGGAAAAGGTGATTTTTTTCAGCTAAATTTGAGGTTTGCAGGGGATTCTGGGTAAGAAAAGTTGGGGGATCCACGCAAGCCATACCTCCCTGGAATCCCCCGGGTGTCTAGTTTTCAGAAATGTGTGGGTTTGGTAGGTTTCCCTAACTGGTCGCCGAGCACGGGGCCAAAAACACAGGTGACCCCCTTCCAAACCAGGTCGTTTTATGATAGGCAATTTTGATGTCGCCTCAATACCTTTTGGGCCCTTGCCTGTCGTGGGTACTTGGGCCTCCCACATGAGTGAGGCATCATTTTTATCGGGAGACCTGGGGAACACTGGGTGGTAGGAAATTTGTGTCAGCCCGGTGATGCCACAACTTTCCCACACAAAAATGTGTGGAAAAATTTATTTTTTCAGCAAAATTTGAGGTTTGCAGGGGATTCTGGGTAAGAAAACATTGGGGGATCCACGCAAGCCATACCTCCCTGGAATCCCCCCCATGTCTAGTTTTCAGAAATGTGTGGGTTTGGTAGGTTTCCGTAGTTGGCCGCCGAGCACGGGCCAAAAACCCAGGTGACAAACCTTGCAAAACCAGGTCGTTTTGTGACAGGCAATTTTTTTTTTAATTCTCTTTTTATTGAAGAAATATGGTTGTACAATAATAAATCACGGGTCAACACAGTATCAATAAGGCACATGGAACACCATTGTGTGCGTATAGTCGGTAAAATGCAGTACATCAGGACATTAAACAGGAAGAGCTGTAACATCTACAGCAATATTTTGCAATTCAACTGTGGGAGAAATACAGAGTCCACCCATGGAAACATTCCACTTTGCCCATTTACTATCCCATTTCCTCGGGCACCCCCGGTGTTTGAACACATCTTTTCGGCAAGCATGGCTTTGTCCATATCTTTGGCCCACTTTGCATAGCGCGGAGGGATATCCGACCCCCACCCCTGAGCGATGTTTCTTTTCGCCAGAGTGAACCCCAGCGATGCCCACCAACGTTCGGTGTGAGTTAGGTCCATGACTTCCCATGCATCTAGTAGACAAATCTGTGGGGACAGTGTGATGGCCTTCCCTCCCGCCCTTACCAGCTCCAAAACTGTTTTCGCCCGTAAGGTTGTAACCGTGGGCAGTCCCAGATCGTATGGAAGAAGGTGCCCACCGATGTGCACCCCTAACGCAGTCAGGGTCAGTCCGACGGCCCATCTTGACTAATGTGTTCGCAGGTAGATAGGATCGGTGTAAGACCTTAAGTTGGACCAACCGGAGACGCATGGGGATGGTGACCACTCGGGGAGAGGCCAGGGCTTCCTGCCAGTCGTCGTCCTCTAGGTAGCCTACGTCCGTTTCCCATTGTTGGCGGAGTTTAACTAGCGGATCAGGCTGATTATTCATGAGCTTACGATATTTGAGTGATATCGCCCTACGTGGCATGGGGTCAGTCAGAAGTCTGTCCTCCAATGGGGAGGCCTCCGGTAATGTTTCTCCCTTGGGGATCACAGAAGTGAGTGCGTGCCTAATCTGAAGATACCGATAAGTTTCGGCGTTAGCAAGGTGATACTCTATTTGAAGAGCTGCGAATGAAACCATACCCCTCGTTTCCATAAGTCACCCACCAGGGAGAGGCCGATGAGGTCCCATTTGTCAAACCCCGGATACCTACTGAGTGTACCTAACCGTGCGGTGTCCCACAGAGGGGTGTACTGCGTGATTTTGTTGTGCCATCCCATTTTCTTGGTCACCGCATGCCAAATCGATACTGTATGGGCCGTTGGACCTGTCAGGTGCAACTTTTTGGGATTGGAATAGAGCGCACATTGATAACCGCCGCAGGACATAACCCATCTATCAGTACGGATTTCCGGCTCTTGCGGCGGGGCGAAAACCCACTGGTTTATCACTGCCAATTGGGAGGCCCAGTAATATCGCCGTAGATCAGGCAGCACAATTCCCCCATCATACCACCCCCTGGTGAGTTTGTGTGTAGCTATGCGTGGACTCTTGCCGTCCCATAAGAGATTCCGGACTTCACCCTCTATGCTAACAAAGTAGGTCTCAGGAACTCTGTGCGGGGTGTTGTGTAACGCATAGAGGAAGCGAGGAAGGGGCAGCATCTTAAACAGTGCCGCTCTGCCAAGCAGCGTAAGAGGTAGCGCACGCCAGTGAACAACGTCTTTACGAAATCGGGCCAAAGGGGGCAGAAGGTTAGCCTCATAGAAGAGTGTGGTGTTTAGTGTGATATGGATGCCGAGATAGCGGGTGCTTGCGTGGGCAACCGTGATAGTGGTGTCTCTGGGCAGCTGTGGGACAGGGCCTTATAACATAAACAAGACTGAATTCATCCAGTTGATGGTGTACCCAGGTTGGGTACGGAAAATAGCGAATATGTGCAGGATTCGGTGTATTGAAGGTCTGAGTGCTGCCACATACAGCAGAACATCGTCCGCGTAGAGGGAGATTTTATCTTTGTGGTGATCTGTCTATCTTAGGCCCCTGATCATAGGGTCACCTCTGATCCATGTCGCCAACGGTTCCAACGCCAAGGCGAAGATAAGGGGCGATAGAGGGCAGACTTGACGGGTTCCTCTGCTCAGGCTGAAGCTGCTGGAAGTGTGCTGGTTGATGACCACCTGCGCTGTGGGGTTCTTGTATAACAGTTGAACCCATCGAATAAAATGGGGGCCAAACCCCAGTCGCTCGAGCAGGGCAAATAGATAAAGCCATTCTATAATATCGAATGCCATTTTCGCATCGAGGGAGAGAAGTGTCGCATCCTCCCGGATATTGTCGACTCTACCCAAGACGCCGTGTAGACGCCGTAAGTTGTGGGCCGTATTACGGCCAGGCTTAAATCCTGACTGGTCAGGGTGGATAAGCTTCCCCAGCACCGGAAGGAGCCGATTGGCCAAAACCTTGGCCAGAATTTTATTCTCGGCTGTTAATAGCGAAATGGGTCGATAGGACTCGCATTTCGTGGCCGGTTTCCCAGGTTTATGTATGACGATAATAGAGGCATGCATTAAATCTGCGGGTAAGGAGCCCGACTGGAAGTTTTTGATGTACATGGCGTGAAGGGTGGGAGTTATCTTAGATGAGGTGAGCTTGAAAAATTTTATTGGGAACCCATTGGGGCCCATCGCCTTACCGGATTTGATAAAATTGATGGCGGTTGTGAACTCTTCCTCAGTGAGATCTCCTTCAAGGGAGTCCCGGTCTGTCGGAGTGAGGACCTCGAGCAGCATTGTAGCCAGAAGATCACGGGAATCTTGCAGGGTGGAATGGGTGGTGGAGGAATATATTGCTGTGAAATGGGAAGCATAGGTTTCTGCGATCTGTTGGAGGTCTGACACTAACTCTCCTGCGCTCGTCTCTATAAGGGGCACCCATCTTTGGGCCGTATCGCGCTTTTACAGCCACACCAGCATCTTGCCAGTGGAGTCGCCCAATTCGTACACCTTATGCATGTCGCCCTATATTTAGCCCTGACCGTTTCCTCGGCTAATTGTCGATAATCTAAACGCTTCATGTTCAGGGAATGGGTGGGTCACCTGGGTTTTTGCCTCATGCTCTGCGGCAAGCAAGTACAAACTACAGACCTGGGGGATTCCAGGGAGGTATGGCTTGCGTGGATCCCACAATGTTTTCTTACACATTTTTGTGTGGGAAAGTTGTGGCATCACCGGGCTGACACAAATTTCCTACCACCCAGTGTTCCCCCAGGTCTCCCGATAAAAATGGTGCCTCACTCGTGTGGGAGGCTCAGGTACCCGCGACAGGCAGGGGCCCAAAACGTATTGAGACGACATCAAAATTTCCTATCACAAAACAACCTGGTTTTGCAAGGGGGGTCACCTGGATTTTTGGCCCCGTGCTCTGCGGCCAGCAAGGGAAACCTACCAAACCCACACATTTCTGAAAACTAGACACCCGGGGGACTCCAGGGAGGTATGGCTTGCGTGGATCCCCCAAACATTTTCTTACCCAGAATCCCTTGCAAACCTCAAATTAAGCTGAAAAATCACTTTTTCCACACATTTTTGTGTGGGAAAGTTGTGGCATCACCGGGCTGACACAAATTTCCTACCACCCAGTGTTCCCCCAGATCTCCTGATAAAAATGGTGCCTCACTTATGTGGGAGGCCCAAGTACCCGCGACAGGCAAGGGCCCAAAATGTATTGAGGCGACATCAAAATTGCCTATCAGAAAACGACCTGGTTTTGCAAGGGGGTCACCTGGGTTTTGAACCCGTGCTTGGCGGCCACCTAGGGAAACCTACCAAACCCACACATTTATGAAAACTAGACTCCTGGGGATTCCAGGGAGGTATGGCTTGCCTGGATCCCCCATACATTTTCTTACCCAGAATCCTCTGCAAACCTCAAATTTAGCTGAAAAAATCACTTTTCCCACACTTTTTTGTGTGGGAAAGTTGTGGGATCACCAGGTTGACACAAATTTCCTACCACCCAGTGTTCCCCAGGTCGCCCTATAAAAATGGTGCCTCACTCGTGTGGAAGGCCCAAGTACCCGCGACAGGCAAGGGCCCAAAACGTATTGAGACAACATCAAAATTGCCTATCACAAAACGACCTGGTTTGCAAGAGGGTCACCTGGGTTTTGACCCCGTGCTCGGCGGCCAGCTAGGAAACCTACCAAAACCACACATTTCTGAAAACTAGACACCCGGGGATTCGAGGAGGTATGGCTTGCGTGGATCCTCCAACGTTTTGTTACCCAGAATCCTCTGCAAACCTCAAATTTAGCTGAAATAAATCAATTTTTCCACACATTTTTGTGTGGGAAAGTTGTGGCATTACCGGGCTGACACAAATTTCCTACCACCCAGTGTTCCCCCAGGTCTCCCGATAAAAATGGTGCCTCACTCGTGTGGAAGGCCCAAGTACCCGCAACAGGCAAGGGTCCAAAACATTTTTTGATAGGCAATTTTGATGTCGCCGCAATAAGTTTTGGGCCCTTGCGTGTCGCGGGTACTTGGGCCTCCCACACGAGTGAGGCACCATTTTTATTGGGAGACCTGGGTAAACACTGGGTGGGAGGACATTTGTGGCAGCCCGGTGATGCCACAACTTTCCCACACAAAAATGTATGGAAAAGGTGATTTTTTTCAGCTAAATTTGAGGTTTGCAGGGGATTCTGGGTAAGAAACAGTTGGGGGATCCACGCAAGCCATACCTCCCTGGAATCCCCCGGGTGTCTAGTTTTCAGAAATGTGTGGGTTTGGTAGGTTTCCCTAACTGGTCGCCGAGCACGGGGCCAAAAACCCAGGTGACCCCCTTCCAAACCAGGTCGTTTTATGATAGGCAATTTTGATGTCGCCTCAATACCTTTTGGGCCCATGCCTGTCGCAGGTACTTGGGCCTCCCACATCAGTGAGGCATCATTTTTATCGGGAGACCTGGGGGAACACTGGGTGGTAGGAAATTTGTGTCAGCCCGGTGATGCCACAACTTTCCCACACAAAAATGTGTGGAAAAATTTATTTTTTCAGCAAAATTTGAGGTTTGCAGGGGATTCTGGGTAAGAAAACATTGGGGGATCCACGCAAGCCATACCTCCCTGGAATCCCCCCCATGTCTAGTTTTCAGAAATGTGTGGGTTTGGTAGGTTTCCATAGTTGGCCGCCGAGCACGGGGCCAAAAACCCAGGTGACCCCCCTTGCAAAACCAGGTCGTTTTGTGACAGGCAATTTTTTTTTTTAATTCTCTTTTTATTGAAGAAATATGGTTGTACAATAATAAATCACGGGTCAACACAGTATCAATAAGGCACATGGAACACCATTGTGTGCGTATAGTCGGTAAAATGCAGTACATCAGGACATTAAACAGGAAGAGCTGTAACATCTACAGCAATATTTTGCAATTCAACTGTGGGAGAAATACAGAGTCCACCCATGGAAACATTCCACTTTGCCCATTTACTATCCCATTTCCTCGGGCACCCCCGGTGTTTGAACACATCTTTTCGGCAAGCATGGCTTTGTCCATATCTTTGGCCCACTTTGCATAGCGCGGAGGGATATCCGACCCCCACCCCTGAGCGATGTTTCTTTTCGCCAGAGTGAACCCCAGCGATGCCCACCAACGTTCGGTGTGAGTTAGGTCCATGACTTCCCATGCATCTAGTAGACAAATCTGTGGGGACAGTGTGATGGCCTTCCCTCCCGCCCTTACCAGCTCCAAAACTGTTTTCGCCCGTAAGGTTGTAACCGTGGGCAGTCCCAGATCGTATGGAAGAAGGTGCCCACCGATGTGCACCCCCTAACGCAGTCAGGGTCAGTCCGACGGCCCATCTTGACTAATGTGTTCGCAGGTAGATAGGATCGGTGTAAGACCTTAAGTTGGACCAACCGGAGACGCATGGGGATGGTGACCACTCGGGAGAGGCCAGGGCTTCCTGCCAGTCGTCGTCCTCTAGGTAGCCTACGTCCGTTTCCCATTGTTGGCGGAGTTTAACTAGCGGATCAGGCTGATTATTCATGAGCTTACGATATTTGAGTGATATCGCCCTACGTGGCATGGGGTCAGTCAGAAGTCTGTCCTCCAATGGGGAGGCCTCCGGTAATGTTTCTCCCTTGGGGATCACAGAAGTGAGTGCGTGCCTAATCTGAAGATACCGATAAGTTTCGGCGTTAGCAAGGTGATACTCTATTTGAAGAGCTGCGAATGAAACCATACCCCCTCGTTTCCATAAGTCACCCACCAGGGAGAGGCCGATGAGGTCCCATTTGTCAAACCCCGGATACCTACTGAGTGTACCTAACCATGCGGTGTCCCACAGAGGGGTGTACTGCGTGATTTTGTTGTGCCATCCCATTTTCTTGGTCACCGCATGCCAAATCGATACTGTATGGGCCGTTGGACCTGTCAGGTGCAACTTTTTGGGATTGGAATAGAGCGCACATTGATAACCGCCGCAGGACATAACCCATCTATCAGTACGGATTTCCGGCTCTTGCAGGCGGGGCGAAAACCCACTGGTTTATCACTGCCAATTGGGAGGCCCAGTAATATCGCCGTAGATCGGGCAGCACAATTCCCCCATCATACCACCCCCTGGTGAGTTTGTGTGTAGCTATGCGTGGACTCTTGCCGTCCCATAAGAGATTCCGGACTTCACTCTCTATGCTAACAAAGTAGGTCTCAGGAACTCTGTGCGGGGTGTTGTGTAACGCATAGAGGAAGCGAGGAAGGGGCAGCATCTTAAACAGTGCCGCTCTGCCAAGCAGCGTAAGGGGTAGCGCACGCCAGTGAACAACGTCTTTACGAAATCGGGCCAAAGGGGGCAGAAGGTTAGCCTCATAGAAGAGTGTGGTGTTTAGTGTGATATGGATGCCGAGATAGCGGGTGCTTGCGTGGGCAACCGTGATAGTGGTGTCTCTGGGCAGCTGTGGGACAGGGCCTTGTAACATAAACAAGACTGATTTCATCCAGTTGATGGTGTACCCAGGGTGGGTACGGAAAATAGCGAATATGTGCAGGATTCGGTGTATTGAAGGTCTGAGTGCTGCCACATACAGCAGAACATCGTCCGCGTAGAGGGAGATTTTATCTTTGTGGTGATCTGTCTATCTTAGGCCCCTGATCATAGGGTCACCTCTGATCCATGTCGCCAACGGTTCCAACGCCAAGGCGAAGATAAGGGGCGATAGAGGGCAGACTTGACGGGTTCCTCTGCTCAGGCTGAAGCTGCTGGAAGTGTGCTGGTTGATGACCACCTGCGCTGTGGGGTTCTTGTATAACAGTTGAACCCATCGAATAAAATGGGGGCCAAACCCCAGTCGCTCGAGCAGGGCAAATAGATAAAGCCATTCTATAATATCGAATGCCATTTTCGCATCGAGGGAGAGAAGTGTCGCATCCTCCCGGATATTGTCGACTCTACCCAAGACGCCGTAAGTTGTGGGCCGTATTACGGCCAGGCTTAAATCCTGACTGGTCAGGGTGGATAAGCTTCCCCAGCACCGGAAGGAGCCGATTGGCCAAAACCTTGGCCAGAATTTTATTCTCAGCTGTTAATAGCGAAATGGGTCGATAGGACTCGCATTTCGTGGCCGGTTTCCCAGGTTTATGTATGACGATAATAGAGGCATGCATTAAATCTGCGGGTAAGGAGCCCGACTGGAAGTTTTTGATGTACATGGCGTGAAGGGTGGGAGTTATCTTAGATGAGGTGAGCTTGAAAAATTTTATTGGGAACCCATTGGGGCCCATCGCCTTACCGGATTTGATAAAATTGATGGCGGTTGTGAACTCTTCCTCAGTGAGATCTCCTTCAAGGGAGTCCCGGTCTGTCGGAGTGAGGACCTCGAGCAGCATTGTAGCCAGAAGATCACGGGAATCTTGCAGGGTGGAATGGGTGGTGGAGGAATATATTGCTGTGAAATGGGAAGCATAGGTTTCTGCGATCTGTTGGAGGTCTGACACTAACTCTCCTGCGCTCGTCTCTATAAGGGGCACCCATCTTTGGGCCGTATCGCGCTTTTACAGCCACACCAGCATCTTGCCAGTGGAGTCGCCCAATTCGTACACCTTATGCATGTCGCCCTATATTTAGCCCTGACCGTTTCCTCGGCTAATTGTCGATAATCTAAACGCTTCATGTTCAGGGCATGGGTGGATTGCTCATTGTCATCGGTCGCCACCGCACCCTCCAAGTCACTTATTTCTTGTTCTAGGGCCGTCAGTCTGGCCATACGTTCCTTCTTATGTCCCGCCATAAGTGAGAGTGCCTGCCCCTTGATCACTGCTCCGAAGGCCCCCCACAATATAGCACTGGATTGAACTGAGTGTGTGTTTTCTGCAAAGAAGTGATCAACCCCCTCCATTAGAGTAGCTCGGATCTGTGGGACCTTCAGACTCCATGGGTTGATAGAGAGGGTGAGGCAGGAACGTTCTCGGGGTATTGCAAGCTGGGTTAAGAGTGAGGAATGGTCGGAGATACCACGGGCCATGAGGGTGGCTTCACTAAAATAGGGGAGATCGGCTGTGTGCGTGAAAAGGTGGTCAATGCGAGATTGGCTCCTGTGGGCCCCGGAGTGGAATGTAAAGCCTTGTGTAAAGGGATTGAAATGACGCCAGAGATCTTCAAGGCCAAGCGCCTCAAGGAAGTCCAGGAGAGCGGACGTGCCGGGGCCGTCCGGTCGAGGAGGCCGTCGGTCCACGTTGCCATCTACTGCTAGGTTAAAATCTCCACCCATCACCAGCGAGCCAGTTGGAAGTCCCAATAGTAGCTCACCCAGGTCTGATAGAGTGGCTGCCTTGAGAGTAGGGGGGACATATACAGAGACAATATTAAAGGGATTCCCTTCCCACGTGCCCGCTAAAGCCGTATACCTGCCCAAGTCATCGGTCCATACTTTCTTTGGAATAAAGGGGCATAGTTTACGAACAAGAATGCCCACCCCTCTAGAACTGGAGGTGAACCCGGAGTGTGCAGCCAGTCTGTAACCCCAGCGGTCGAGTGCCTTGCAGCTGTTACCCTGAAGGTGTGTTTCCTGAAGGAGTGCGATATCAGGAGCATGTCGTTTTAGATAGTGAAGAACCACCCCCGCTTCAGTTTATCACCCAACCCGTTAACATTCCATGTTACGATGTGGAGAGATCTCATCGCCATGTGGGCAGACATGTTGCATGCGAGCGGTATATTAGTTCATCAGGCCATGGTTCCTGTGTGTACTGCATTGCGGAGTGTATTAGATCTGCGTGACCCGTGTAGTCCCGTGTATGTTTCAAAAAGTGTGACATTTCCGACACAAAAGAGAAAATTGAACAAATCAAACTAAACCCCCCTTGACCCCTACTCCCCAGTCCCACCCCCCTCCCTGCCTCCCTGCATGACGGGCACTGAACCACCCGCCACCCCCAACTTGCAGAGTGCCTATCGCCCACCCTCAACAGTGTTAGGAACGTGACCAAACCCCACTCCCTGATGCAATAGTTCAAATGAAGACAAATACCCCTCCACAATCGGCCCAGCAATATTGCAATTGGACCAGTTAAAGGATACAGTACATAAAGTCAGGATAACAAAATCACTCCCGCTGGAGGTGGGTAAGTTAACAGGACTAAGGTAAGTAGGTCCGTATCGTGGTGAGATAAGGCAGACAAATGAGTAGAAAAATGAGCGTTCTGAGTTCAGCGAGAGTCATCTCAGATAGGCCTACCAGACAGAGTTCTGATACAGCAGTGCAAAGTTTCTAGGCCTTATCCCGTTGGTGCCTGTGTCATTGAGTCGCCGCTCAAAGGGGACACTGTCCGCGGACTCGACCTTCCGTTGTTGCCATCGTTGTCAGTTGGTTTGCGACGACGTTTGTCGACTGTTCTCCAGCCATCAAGCCAGTCCCAGGTGTCTTCCGGCCTAGTAAAAACCACACCTTCCCCTCCGACTCCACTCATAGCTTGGCGGGAAACAACATGGAGTACTTGATGCTTTGGTCTCTCAGTGCCTGCTTAACGTCTAGGAAGCTACGGGAAAAGGGTGACCTTGCTGTTGTCAATAGCTAGTGGGGGGGCCGTCCGTGCCATTTGGAGAATTATGTCTCTGTCACTGTAATTAAAGACTCGTGCCAGCAAGGGTCGGGCAGCGCGCACGTTCAATAGAGAAATACTGAGAGAGCCCCTTCGGTTGCAATTGCTTGAGAATTAAGTCCTCGACAAACAGGTCTGCTGCAAGCCCCTCGGCACGTTCAGGCACCCCCAAAATACGGATATTGTTGCGTCGCATACGACCTTCATAATCATCGAGTTGGAGTGCCATGGCTTCTTGGGTTGCATGTAGTTCGGCCACTTGGCATTTGAGGAGGTCAGGGTCTGTGGAAAGGTCTTTGGTGGTGACTTCGACTTCATGGATACGTTCCGCCATCTTCTTCATGTCTGCTCTCATCAGGGAGACCTCCGAAGCGACGGTATTGATGCGGCCCTCCAGGGAGGGGCGCACTGCCGTTATTGCAGCGAGAACATCCTGTAATGTGGGCTCTGGTTGCTTCCCACTGGCGTCTAGGCTGTCACGCTTCTCGTCTTGGCTCTTCCATGCGAATTTGTCAAGTTTGGCCTGGAGCGTCCCTCGACGGCTGCGATTGCCCGCCATGATGGCGTCGTAGTGGTGATATAACGCAGTGGAGGGCCGGGCCGTGCGAGCTACTCGCCGCTGCCTGCTTGCGAGAAAAATCCCACAACGGCCTGTCGGTTTTCACCCAGGTGGGCCCGGACCCTGGAATATCGTCGATGCAGCGGGTGGGGGGCTCCCCCAGGGAGGATAGATGAGGGGGCAGCTCCACCAGGCGAATCTGGTGCCGCGCCTCCAATTCAACACGGGTTACCGATGTATGGTGCGGCCCGGGCAGGCCCACAGGGCAGGCCGATGCAGCGTCTGGGTGTACAGCCTTCTCAACCGGGTGCGAGCATCCGGATATGACAGTATCCGGGGGGGCTCCGATGGTCCGTGGGGCACTCCGGCCGCTGAGCCGACCTGTGTAGGGCCTGCGAGGGGGCAGCTCACTCACCGGTCGTACACCGGTATCGTCAGTTGTTGTGTGGCTCTCCTGGCACACACGCAGTCAACAGGCCCCAACCGCAGACGTGGCGTAAAGTAAAAGCGTGCTGCCGGATAAAGACCCAGCACGCTCAGCATCCCAAGCTCTGCTGCATCACCACCACCGCCACACAGCCACCCAGGCGTCGCCAAACACAGTGATTTTCGGTTCAGCAGTCGCTCTCGACACCAGGATCAAACAAGCTTCTCAACAACAAGTTATGGCCGGGGCAAGTCTGTATTTTACGGATTTATCGGGAGTGGCGCTATGGAGCGAAGCTACCGTGCGGCCATTTCCCTCGGCAGTTGGCCATGCCACCCCCTGTGATAGGCAATTTTGATGTCGCCTCAATACGTTTTGGGCCCTTGCCTGTCACGGGTACTTGGGCCTCCCACACGAGTGAGGCACTATTTTTTTTTCGGGAGTTCTGGGGGAACACTGGGTGATAGGAAATTTGTGTCAGCCCGGTGATGCCACAACTTTCCCACACAAAAATGTGAGGAAAAAGTTATTTTTTCAGCTAAATTTGAGGTTTGCAGGGGATTCTGGGTAAGAAAACGTTGGGGATCCACGCAAGCCATACCTCCCTGGAATCCCCTGCGTGTCTAGTTTTCAGAAATGTGTGGGTTTGGTAGGTTTCCTTAGCTGGCCGCCGAGCACGGGGCCAAAAACCCAGGTGACCCCCCTGGCAAAACCAGGTCGTTTTGTGATAGGCAATTTTGATGTTGTCTCAATATGTTTTGGGCCCTTGCCTGTCGCGGGTACTTGGGCCTCCCACATGAGTGAGGCACCATTTTTATCGAGAGACCTGGGAGAACACTGGGTGGTAGGAAATTTGTGTCAGCCCGGTGATGCCAGAACTTTCCCACACAAAAATGTGTGAAAAAAGTGATTTTTTCAGCTAAATTTAAGGTTTGCAGGGGATTCTGGGTAAGAAAACATTGGGGGATTCATGCAAGCCATACCTCCCTGGCATCCCCCGTGTGTCTAGTTTTCAAAAATGTATAGGTTTGCTAGGTTTCCCTAGGTGCTGGCATTGCTAGGGTTCAAAAACTACAGCTAGGCACTTTGCAAAAAAAGGGTCATTTTTCACTGTGAAAATGTGGTGTGTCCACATTGCGTTTTGGGCCGTTTCCTGTCGCGGGCACTAGGCCTACCCACACAAGTGAGGTACCATTTTTCTCAGAAGACTTTGGGGAACGCGGGGTGGGTGGAATCTTGTGGATCCACGCAGATTCCAGAACTTTCCACCACAGAAATGTAAGGAAAATTTGTTTTTTTGGACACATTTTTAGGTTTGCAAGGGATTCTGGGTAACAGAACCTAGTGAGAGCCAATCAAGTCACCCCATCCTGGATTCCCCTGGGTGTCTAGTTTTCAAAAAGGTATAGGTTTGCTAGGTTTCCCTAGGTGCCGGCAGAACTAGGGTTCAAAAACTACAGCTAGACACTTTGCAAAAAAAGGGTCATTTTTCACTGTGAAAATGTGGTGTGTCCACCTTGCGTTTTGGGCCGTTTCCTGTTGCAGACACTAGGCCTACCCACACAAGTGAGGTACCTATTTTCTCGCAAGACTTTGGGGAACGCGGGGTGGGTGGAATTTTGTGGATCCACGCAGATTCCAGAACTTTCCACCACAGAAATGTGAGGAAAATGGTTTTTTTGGACAATTTTTCAGGTGTGCAAGGGATTCTGGGTAACAGAACCTTGTGAGAGCCAGTCAAGTCACCCCATCCTGGATTCCCCTGGGTGTCTAGTTTTCAAAAATGTATATGTTTGCTAGGTTTCCCTAGGTGCCGGCAGAGCTAGGGTTCAAAAACTACAGCTAGGCACTTTGCAAAAAAAGGGTCATTTTTCACTGTGAAAATGTGGTGTGTCCACCTTGCGTTTTGGGCCGTTTCCTGTCGCAGACACTAGGCCTACCCACACAAGTGAGGTACCATTTTTCTCGGAAGACTTTGGGTAACGCGGGGTGAGTGGAATTTTGTGGATCCACGCAGATTCCATAACTTTCCACCACAGAAATGTGAGGAAAATGTGTTTTTTTGGACACATTTTTAGGTTTGCAAGGGATTCTGGGTAACAGAACCTGGTGAGAGCCAGTCAAGTCACCCCATCCTGGATTCCCCTGGGTGTCTAGTTTTCAAAAATGTATAGGTTTGCTAGGTTTCCCTAGGTGCCGGCAGAGCTAGGGTTCAAAAACTACAGCTAGGCACTTTGCAAAAAAAAGGGTAAAATTTCACTGTGAAAATGTGGTGTGTCCACCTTGCGTTTTGGGCCAAATCCTGTTGCGGGCACTAGGCCTACCCACACAAGTGAGGTAAAAAAAATTTCGGAAGAGGGTGGGTAGAATTTTGTGGATCCACGCAGATTCCAGAACTTTCCACCACAGAAATGTGAGGAAAATGTGTTTTTTTGGACAAATGTTTAGGTTTGCAAGGGATTCTGGGTAACAGAACCTGGTGAGAGCCAGTCAAGTCACCCCATCCTGGATTCCCCTGGGTGTCTAGTTTTCAAAAATGTATAGGTTTGCTAGGTTTCCCTAGGTGCAGGCAGAGCTAGGGTTCAAAAACTACAGCTAGGCACTTTGCAAAAAAAGGGTCATTTTTCATTGTGAAAATGTGGTGTGTCCACGTTGCGTTTTGAGCCGTTTCCTGTCGAGGGCACAAGGCCTACCCACACAAGTGAGGTACCATTTTTATCGGGAGACTTAGGGTAACACAGAATTGTAGAGCAACTGTTATTACCTATTGACTTTCGATGCATTTCTGCCTTCCAAATGAAAGACAATGTGTAAAAAGAAGTCATTTTGAAAAATGACCTATAATTCTCATGCTAGTATAGTTACTCCCAATTTCGGAAATGTGCAAATATCTACTGTTTATAAACTCTATATTTTGTTCCCATTTCAGAAATACATAGGTGTCTTTCATACCGATTTTTCCATGTATACATTTTCCCAAAATAATTGCTATATACCCGGTATATAATAAAAAACCATTGCAAGACGCTGCTCAGTTATTGGCTCTGGGTTCGTCGGGTTCTTGGTGAATGTTGGACTTGGCCCTTTTTGGCCGGTTCACCCCTAAACTTTTTGCCTTGTCTGGAACCTGGTATTGGTGATCTTATGCCTCTGGGCACTTTCGCACTGTGGTCCAGTGGAAAGTGCGGGCGCTCTCTGTGTTACATTGGTGAGCTTGGCCTGCCCTCCCATAGGAATGCATGGGGGATTCCCTGATCAGTGTGTGTCAGTGGTAATTCCTGTTATGAGAGGAGCAGTGTGGTCAAGTCTGGTATGTATGGAATTGTGAGAATAAATGCTGCGCAATGGTGTGCGCAGATTTATTGTGACTGGTGTAGAAATGCCACTTTTAGAAGTTGGCATTTATGTGTGCTCTGTGTCTGCCTGCCTGATGTGAATTGCATGTCTGGCTTGTGAGTGACAGGGGCTGGGAGGTGTGTGTGGCTCCAGGAGGGGCAGGGTGAGTCAGCGCAGGGTTGAATGGAGAGATCTCCCTGTAGATGGGTGGGAGGAGTTGCACCTGGGACCTGAATAGGGCTGTGCCTTCCATCCACAATGCTGGCTCCGCCCCCTGTGGTGCGTCTAATCCCTTAGCCCCCACCTGACAAAGGAGAGAGGAGCTGAGCAAAACAAAGTGCTCCAAAGCTCCCCTAAACCAGTTCTGACTGGTATCCCCAAGCCCTGCACCTTTAGACAAAGGAATTCTGTGTATAAATGTAGGGGCTGTGACTCCATGAAAATGTTCTGTACCTGATCCAAAACCTGCAGGGGCTTGCTGCTGCTGGGGCCCAGGAGGAACCGCCATGGGGGCTGCCTCCCTGCTGGAGGGCCCTGTGTGCTTGCCTCCCTGGGCCCTGCATTGCCCCCATGATGCCTAAAGGACTGTTGGGACCCTTTTTCTTTTCTTTTCTTAGCATCTTCCAGGACCTTCAGGACTTTTTGTTGCCCTTGCGTCCTGTGAGCGCTATATTTGACTTTTTGCCTCTAGCGCCTGGGAGAGCTATCTTTTAATTGCCCAGCATTGCCCCTTCATCTCTAAGGACCTTTTCTGGCTCTGGCGCCCTGTGAGCGCTGAAATTAGGCTCCTGGAGGAGCATGGGAGCTTCGCAGCGCCGAGCCGCATGTTGCTCTGAGGGAATCCCCAGCGTAGGTATTCACCCGAAATGGCTGGGATCGAGCGGGAGCCCACCCCGCTTTATGATTATTTTAAAATGCGGGTGCCCACCCCGCTTATGCTGTGTCTAAAATGGGAGCCTACCCCGTATTGCCCGAGAGAAATCACCGCCGCGGCCCGAGAAGCACCAAAACCGGAAGCCAGGCGTGTTTGCCTGGCCTGGGGCGGAGCCTATGGCCGGAAGCAAGGGGAAGCTCTGCTGCGGGCCTAGAGGAGGACGGGAGCCTACCCCGCCTCCAAGAGCTCCGATGCGAAGTCCCGGGTCCCAGGAGGGGGCCCGGGTGAAGTGAGGAGAGACAGGGGAGCCTCGTGGGCTCCATTTCCGCCCCCCTCCTCGTCTTAGAGGAAGGGAGGCAGGTTTGCCCGTCCGGAGCCTAGCAGGCTCCACGTGGAAGTCCCGGTCCCAGAAGGGGGACCGGGCGAAGAGAAGCACCGGAGGAGAGAGAGTCCCCAAAGAGTGGGGGCTCCCCTGATGCATGCCTGCTGAGAGAAGACACCGGAGGAGTCCGGCCCGCAGTCCCGGTGAGTGGGGGGGCTCCTCCATTATGGTGGTGCCGTCGAGGCATATGATATTACCAGTGCCGGTGTCTATTTACTGAGCGGCACCGCCTGACAGTGGGCCGCTCCAACCTGGGCCACATTGTTTTAGGGCCCCCGTGGGGGGGGTCCCAAGGGCCCGTGATGCCCGTACCTTCCTTTGGCCATTTGTCTACAGCTGCCCCGCTTGCTAGAGGGCAGCTGCATCGATGGGGGCCGCGGGTGCACAGTGGGGCAAGTTATGGTGAGAGTCCCAGAGGGGGGGGTGTTCCCCCGAGGCACATTGTCGGTGCCTGGAGCCCTAGAATGCTCCCGAGGGCCCTGAGGGGCCCGTGCCCAGTTGGCCACATTTTGTGATACAGTCCCAGTGGGACAGGAGAGGGCACAATGGTGCCAGGCCTTATTGGATTCAGCACAGCTGCAGGGCAATTAGCGTCAGCTGCACCGTTTAGGCCACAGTCCTTTGGGGGGCATGTTTTAACCCCTTCCATGCGCGGCCGATTTTCGCCCTGTGCGAGGCGTTTCATTAAGCGGACGGGTTCATGACGAGCTCAGCTCGTCATGCGCACACGAGCACTGCGCAGCATGACGAGCTGAGCTCGTCATGAGCATGGAAGGGGTTAAGGAGACAGGAGTGAGATGTACTCCTCTGCCCCAGCGCCATGGCACACTTTGGACTCCGCTGCCTTGGCAGCAGCCCTGACTTTTGGACATAGGGCATTTGAGCCCCTTTGAGAAGGCCAGTTGGCCAGGGGGACAGTTAGGTTTATAGGGCGCCAGGCCCTAATGTGATTTATGTGCTGATGTGATTTTGGGTGCTAGGAAATGTAATTCATGTAGTATGATTTACGCACCCTGTTTTATACCTCTAATGTAGTTATGATTATGAGGTTATTTGCATACTGTGTTTATGCTAGTGAGATATTCTCTACTGTATTTTATGCCCCTAATATGCGTTATGCTTAGGAGGGTATTGTCTAATGCACTTAGACTTGTGAGATGATTATATAATGTGTTTATGCTGATGAGGTTATGACATAATGTGGTTTATGTTCCTCAGGATTAATGGCATACTGTGGTTTATGCTAGGAAGTTATTACCTCATGCGTTTAGGTCAGGAGGTTGGCGCAGAATAGATTTCACGCCTAATGTGATGATGACTGCATAATATGATTTATGATTGCAGGGTGATGCTGAGTACGAGGTTTTGCCAGTAAGTACTGGTTGTATACTACATCTACAATTTGTCCTACATTTATTATAAGTTCTACATTTACTACGTTCACTTGTGATGGTTCTGACAGTGGCCCCAGTGGCCCTGTCAGGTGTACATAATCCCTTGTAAATATGACCTAGTGCCAGGTGGCACAGTGTATATTGTGTGATTACCATCTAATGTGTTTTATGATAATACAAAGGCTATTTTCTTATATAACCTTGTGTGGAGTTCCTTTCTGTGGTGTGCCTAGTATGTTGTTGCTGTGTGTGTGTTGCGCAAACGCTTTACACATTGCCACCGGGATAAGCCTGACTGCTCGTGCCAAGCTACCAAGGGGGTGAGCAGGGGTTATCTTTGGCGTGTAACTCCCTGTCCCTGACTAGAGTAGTGGTCTCTACCTGGCTTTGGCGCAAGCCTTAGCCAACCAGAGATCCCATTTCTAACATTGGTGGCAGCGGTGGGATAGGACTTGCGTTTGCTCAATACCGCAGCGACAACTGGTAGCACTACAGGCTCTGCATTTTAGATAGTCACATGTTGGGGATTATTGTCTCTGAGTTTGTTTTAAGTGTCATTTCTTTTTGAAATGTGTTTTATGTTGCACTATGAGCTGGTTGTCCTGCCAAGGACAGAAACCAGAGAATCTGGAGGAGTGACAGCCCTTGTGCAGACTGCTATTTCTTGGGTTGGCCTGAAGCTGAAGGAGTGTGACTGCCCTTGTGCCATCGTGCTATTTCTTGGGTTGGCCTGAAGCTGAAGGAGTTGACTGCCCTGTGCTGTCTGCTATTTCTAGGGTTGGCCTACAGTGGTAACTTAATTGGCATGGAGTAACTAGCTCGGGAGGGTAGATTATCCCCTAAGTGCAGTGTTAGTTTCTGGAATTCCCAGTAAGGATGGGATCCAGTGGTGGCAGCAATATGTAGTCCAGTGCAGGAAGTCCCATTCCCAGTTCCCATAGTATGGTACCTGGTTCCCGGTTAAGAGGGGGACAGGTTGTGTTTCAGGGGCAGTAAGATGCTGTCTCACCAGTCTTGTGGGGGGAGTGAGAATAGAGGAATGGTGCAGGTGTCTTCCAACCCAGAGTGGTGGAAGTGGTTCAGAGTAGCCCAGCTAGGTACCCTTATTGTGAGGAGGTTGTGTGGCCTCACGCCCAAACTCGCTGAAGCGGGCGTGAGACTGGGTCGTATTCCGAACCCCAACCTCGGTCTCCAGGACTGGTTGGTTCTTAGAGGGAACACCAGGTAGGGAGCCTAGTCTGTCCTGTTGGACCGTTCTTCGAGGGGGATCTCCCTGTGTTAGGTGAGCTGGGAGTGCCTGTATTCAGACCTCCATCAGTTCTAGTGTCTGGCAGCACCGCTCCAGTTAGGATCGTGCAGAAGTCCAGTTTGAGGGGTGAGAGGGGGAAAGAGTCCCCAGTGGAAGAACCATTGGGTCAGGGGCTAGCCAGAAGGGCTGAGCCTCATAGGATTGGCCATGGTGATGCCACTTCTGTCCTGGGGCATCTTCACGCACTGTCAGAGGGACAGGAGGTCGTGAGCTCTGCACCAGGTTGCTGGGGCATCTTCACGCACTGTCAGATGGACAGGAGGTCGTGAGCTCTGCGCCAGGCAGACTGTCACACGACACATTAGTTAGGTGTCACCCTCAGGCAGTCCTGGTTCGCCTGGCAATTGTCTGACCAAAGGGTACCGTACCTGGGTTGGGGAGCCAGGTTCAGGTGTTGCCCTGGACAGAAGGGCAACTGTACTCAGTGTCCTGACCGGTTTGCCTTCTAGGGGTACCACTCCAGTTGGGGGGTACAGGGCTCTGGAAGGGGGTGCAGAGGGAGGGAGTCCTTACCTCTGACCCCGGTGCAGCCAGTGAGTTTTGATCCCAGGTGGTAATTTGGAACTACACTGAGGGGGAGAGTGGAAAATGGCTATTGGATGCCAGGGGTTACTGCCCCCCACTCTGTGGATTGGCAAGGACCAGTGACGTCTGGGTGGCCTAGGGCCTGGTCCTGGCCATGGACAACTAGGGAGTACCAGTGGGGTAGCCTAGTTGGGCCTGAGAGTTTTTTCAGGGGGAACCACATGGGTTCAGAGTGGCGTAGAACCGGAGGGTGTCCCTGCCGTTGCGGGCCCGCATCTGTGTTCTATCGCCTCAAAGCAGGGAAGCCCATCACGATGGTGATTGGTCTACCCTGCGTTTTGGCTGGAAGGGGGTTGTGTTGGACTTGGCCCTTTTGGCCGGTTCACCCCTAAACTTTTTGCCTTGTCTGGAACCTGGTATTGGGGATTTTAGGTCTCTGGGCACTTTCGCACTGTGGTCCAGTGGAAAGTGCGTGCGCTCTCTGTGTTACATTGGTGAGCTTGGCCTGCCCTCCCATAGGAATGCATGGGGGATTCCCTGATCAGTATGTGTCAGTGGTAATTCCTGTTATGAGAGGAGCAGTGCGGTCAAGTCTGGTATGTATGGAATTGTGAGAATAAATGCTGCGCAATGGTGTGCGCAGATTTATTGTGACTGGTGTAGAAATGCCACTTTTAGAAGTTGGCATTTATGTGTTCTCTGTGTCTGCCTGCCTGATGTGAATTGCATGTCTGGCTTGTGAGTGACAGGGGCTGGGAGGTGTGTGTGGCTCCAGGAGGGGCAGGGTGAGTCAGCGCAGGGTTGAATGGAGAGATCTCCCTGTAGATGGGTGGGAGGAGTTGCACCTGGGACCTGAATAGGGCTGTGTCTTCCCTCCACAATGCTGGCTCCGCCCCTGTGGTGCGTCTAATCCCTGAGCCCCCACCTGACAAAGGAGAGAGGAGCTGAGCAAAACAAAGTGCTCCAAAGCTCCCCTAAACCAGTTCTGACTGGTATCCCCAAGCCCTGCACCTTTAGACAAAGGAATTCTGTGTATAAATGTAGGGGCTGTGACCCCATGAAAATGTTCTGTACCTGATCCAAAACCTGCGGGGGCTTGCTGCTGCTGGGGCCCAGGAGGAACCGCCATGGGGGCTGCCTCCCTGCTGGAGGGCCCTGTGTGCTTGCCTCCCTGGGCCCTGCATTGCCCCCATGATGCCTAAAGGACTGTTGGGACCCTTTTTCTTTTCTTTTCTTAGCATCTTCCAGGACCTTCAGGACTTTTTGTTGCCCTTGCGTCCTGTGAGCGCTATATTTGACTTTTTGCCTCTAACGCCTGGGAGAGCTATCTTTTAATTGCCCAGCATTGCCCCTTCATCTCTAAGGACCTTTTCTGGCTCTGGCGCCCTGTGAGCGCTGAAATTCGGCTCCTGGAGGAGCACGGGAGCTTCGCAGCGCCGAGCCGCATGTTGCTCTGAGGGAATCCCCAGCGTAGGGATTCCCCCGAAATGGCTGGGATCGAGCGGGAGCCCACCCCGCTTTATGATTATTTTAAAATGTGGGTGCCCACCCCGCTTATGCTGTGTCTAAAATGGGAGCCTACCCCGTATTGCCCGAGAGAAATCACCGCCGCGGCCCGAGAAGCACCAAAACCGGAAGCCAGGTGTGTTTGCCTGGCCTGGGGCGGAGCCTATGGCCGGAAGCAAGGGGAAGCTCTGCTGTGGGCCTAGAGGAGGACGGGAGCCTACCCCGCCTCCAAGAGCTCCGATGCGATGTCCCGGGTCCCAGGAGGGGGCCCGGGTGAAGTGAGGAGAGAAGGGAGCCTCGTGGGCTCCATTTCCGCCCCCTCCTCGTCTTAGAGGAAGGGAGGCAGGTTTGCCCGTCCGGAGCCTAGCAGGCTCCACGTGGAAGTCCCGGTCCCAGAAGGGGGACCGGAGGAGAGAGAGTCCCCAAAGAGTGGGGGCTCCCCTGATGCACGCCTGCTGAGAGAAGACACCGGAGGAGTCCGGCCCGCAGTCCTGGTGAGTGGGGGGGCTCCTCCATTATGGTGGTGCCGTCGAGGCATATTACCAGTGCCGGTGCCTATTTACTGAGCGGCACTGCCTGACAGTGGGCCGCTCCAACCTGGGCCACATTGTTTTAGGGCCCCTGTGGGGGGGGTCCCAAGGGCCCGTGATGCCCGTACCTTCCTTTGGCCATTTGTCTACAGCTGCCCCGCTTGCTAGAGGGCAGCTGCATCGATGGGGGCCGCGGGTGCACAGTGGGGCAAGTTATGGTGAGAGTCCCAGAGGGGGGCTCCCCGAGGCACATTGTCGGTGCCTGGAGCCCTAGGATGCCCCCGAGGGCCCTGAGGGGCCCGTGCCCAGTTGGCCACATTTTTTGATACAGTCCCAGTGGGACAGGAGAGGGCACAATGGTGCCAGGCCTTATTGGATTCAGCACAGCTGCACGGCAATTAGCGTCAGCTGCACCGTTTAGGCCACAGTCCTTTGGGGGGCATGTTTTAAGGAGACAGGAGTGAGATGCACTCCTCTGCCCCAGCACCATGGCGCACTTTGGACTCCGCTGCCTTGGCAGCAGCCCTGACTTTTGGCCATAGGGCATTTGAGCCCCTTTGAGAAGGCCAGTTGGCCAGGGGGACAGTTAGGTTTCTAGGGCGCCAGGCCCTAATGTGATTTATGTGCTGATGTGATTTTGGGTGCTAGGAAATGTAATTCATGTAGTATGATTTACGCACCCTGTTTTATACCTCTAATGTAATTATGATTATGAGGTTATTTGCATACTGTGTTTATGCCAGTGAGATATTCTCTACTGTATTTTATGCCCCTAATGTGAGTTATGCTTAGGAAGTTATTGTCTAATGCGCTTCGACTTGTGAAATGATTATATAATGTGTTTATGCTGATGAGGTTATGACATAATGTGGTTTATGTTCCTCAGGATTAATGGCATACTGTGGTTTATGCTAGGAAGTTATTACCTCATGCGTTTAGGTCAGGAGGTTGGCGCAGAATAGATTTCACGCCTAATGTGATGATGACTGCATAATATGATTTATGATTGCAGGGTGATGCTGAGTACGAGGTTTTGCCAGTAAGTACTGGTTGTATTCTACATCTACAATTTGTCCTACATTTATTATAAGTTCTACATTTACTACGTTCACTTGTGATGGTTCTGACAGTGGCCCCAGTGGCCCTGTCAGGTGTACATAATCCCTTGTAAATATGACCTAGTGCCAGGTGGCACAGTGTATATTGTGTGATTACCATCTAATGTGTTTTATGATAATACAAAGGCTATTTTCTTATATAACCTTGTGTGGAGTTCCTTTCTGTGGTGTGCCTAGTATGTTGTTGCTGTGTGTGTGTTGCGCAAACGCTTTACACATTGCCACCGGGATAAGCCTGACTGCTCGTGCCAAGCTACCAACAGGGTGAGCAGGGGTTATCTTTGGCGTGTAACTCCCTGTCCCTGACTAGAGTGGTGGTCTCTGCCTGGCTTTGGCGCAAGCCTTAGCCAACCAGAGATCCCATTTCTAACATTGGTGGCAGCGGTGGGATAGGACTTGCGTTTGCTCAATACCGCAGCGACAACTGGTAGCACTACAGGCTCTGCATTTTAGATAGTCACATGTTGGGGATTATTGTCTCTGAGTTTGTTTTAAGTGTCATTTCTTTTTGAAATGTGTTTTATGTTGCACTATGAGCTGGTTGTCCTGCCAAGGACAGAAACCAGAGAATCTGGAGGAGTGACAGCCCTTGTGCAGACTGCTATTTCTTGGGTTGGCCTGAAGCTGAAGGAGTGTGACTGCCCTTGTGCCATCGTGCTATTTCTTGGGTTGGCCTGAAGCTGAAGGAGTTGACTGCCCTGTGCTGTCTGCTATTTCTAGGGTTGGCCTACAGTGGTAACTTAATTGGCATGGAGTAACTAGCTCGGGAGGGTAGATTATCCCCTAAGTGCAGTGTTAGTTTCTGGAATTCCCAGTAAGGATGGGATCCAGTGGTGGCAGAAATATGTAGTCCAGTGCAGGAAGTCCCATTCCCAGTTCCCATAGTATGGTATCTGGTTCCCGGTTAAGAGGGGGACAGGTTGTGTTTCAGGGGCAGTAAGATGCTGTCTCACCAGTCTTGTGGGGGGAGTGAGAATAGAGGAATGGTGCAGGTGTCTTCCAACCCAGAGTGGTGGAAGTGGTTCAGAGTAGCCCAGCTAGGTACCCTTATTGTGAGGAGGTTGTGTGGCCTCACGCCCAAACTCGCTGAAGCGGGCGTGAGACTGGGTCGTATTCCGAACCCCAACCTCGGTCTCCAGGACTGGTTGGTTCTTAGAGGGAACACCAGGTAGGGAGCCTAGTCTGTCCTGTTGGACCGTTCTTCGAGGGGATCTCCCTGTGTTAGGTGAGCTGGGAGTGCCTGTATTCAGACCTCCATCAGTTCTAGTGTCTGGCAGCACCGCTCCAGTTAGGATCGTGCAGAAGTCCAGTTTGAGGGGTGAGAGGGGGAAAGAGTCCCCAGTGGAAGAACCATTGGGTCAGGGGCTAGCCAGAAGGGCTGAGCCTCATAGGATTGGCCATGGTGATGCCACTTCTGTCCTGGGGCATCTTCACGCACTGTCAGAGGGACAGGAGGTCGTGAGCTCTGCACCAGGTTGCTGGGGC
Organism: Calotriton arnoldi; assembly: GCA_963921515.1. Taxonomy (NCBI): domain Eukaryota; kingdom Metazoa; phylum Chordata; class Amphibia; order Caudata; family Salamandridae; genus Calotriton; species Calotriton arnoldi. Next base: position 183,628 of record CAWUFW010009960.1, on the reverse strand, counting down.
ATCTTCACGCACTGTCAGATGGACAGGAGGTCGTGAGCTCTGCGCCAGGCAGACTGTCACACGACACATTAGTTAGGTGTCACCCTCAGGCAGTCCTGGTTCGCCGGGCAATTGTCTGACCAAAGGGTACCGTACCTGGGTTGGGGAGCCAGGTTCAGGTGTTGCCCTGGACAGAAGGGCAACTGTACTCAGTGTCCTGACCGGTTTGCCTTCTAGGGGTACCACTCCAGTTGGGGGGTACAGGGCTCTGGAAGGGGGTGCAGAGGGAGGGAGTCCTTACCTCTGACCCCGGTGCAGCCAGTGAGTTTTGATCCCAGGTGGTAATTTGGAACTACACTGAGGGGGAGAGTGGAAAATGGCTATTGGATGCCAGGGGTTACTGCCCCCCACTCTGTGGATTGGCAAGGACCAGTGACGTCTGGGTGGCCTAGGGCCTGGTCCTGGCCATGGACAACTAGGGAGTACCAGTGGGGTAGCCTAGTTGGGCCTGAGAGTTTTTTCAGGGGGAACCACATGGGTTCAGAGTGGCGTAGAACCGGAGGGTGTCCCTGCCGTTGCGGGCCCGCATCTGTGTTCTATCGCCCAAAGCAGGGAAGCCCATCACGATGGTGATTGGTCTACCCTGCGTTTTGGCTGGAAGGGGGTTGTGTTGGACTTGGCCCTTTTTGGCCGGTTCACCCCTAAACTTTTTGCCTTGTCTGGAACCTGGTATTGGGGATTTTAGGTCTCTGGGCACTTTCGCACTGTGGTCCAGTGGAAAGTGCGTGCGCTCTCTGTGTTACATTGGTGAGCTTGGCCTGCCCTCCCATAGGAATGCATGGGGGATTCCCTGATCAGTATGTGTCAGTGGTAATTCCTGTTATGAGAGGAGCAGTGCGGTCAAGTCTGGTATGTATGGAATTGTGAGAATAAATGCTGCGCAATGGTGTGCGCAGATTTATTGTGACTGGTGTAGAAATGCCACTTTTAGAAGTTGGCATTTATGTGTGCTCTGTGTCTGCCTGCCTGATGTGAATTGCATGTCTGGCTTGTGAGTGACAGGGGCTGGGAGGTGTGTGTGGCTCCAGGAGGGGCAGGGTGAGTCAGCGCAGGGTTGAATGGAGAGATCTCCCTGTAGATGGGTGGGAGGAGTTGCACCTGGGACCTGAATAGGGCTGTGCCTTCCCTCCACAATGCTGGCTCCGCCCCCTGTGGTGCGTCTAATCCCTGAGCCCCCACCTGACAAAGGAGAGAGGAGCTGAGCAAAACAAAGTGCTCCAAAGCTCCCCTAAACCAGTTCTGACTGGTATCCCCAAGCCCTGCACCTTTAGACAAAGGAATTCTGTGTATAAATGTAGGGGCTGTGACCCCATGAAAATGTTCTGTACCTGATCCAAAACCTGCGGGGGCTTGCTGCTGCTGGGGCCCAGGAGGAACCGCCATGGGGGCTGCCTCCCTGCTGGAGGGCCCTGTGTGCTTGCCTCCCTGGGCCCTGCATTGCCCCCATGATGCCTAAAGGACTGTTGGGACCCTTTTTCTTTTCTTTTCTTAGCATCTTCCAGGACCTTCAGGACTTTTTGTTGCCCTTGCGTCCTGTGAGCGCTATATTTGACTTTTTGCCTCTAGCGCCTGGGAGAGCTATCTTTTAATTGCCCAGCATTGCCCCTTCATCTCTAAGGACCTTTTCTGGCTCTGGCGCCCTGTGAGCGCTGAAATTCGGCTCCTGGAGGAGCATGGGAGCTTCGCAGCGCCGAGCCGCATGTTGCTCTGAGGGAATCCCCAGCGTAGGGAATCCCCCGAAATGGCTGGGATCGAGCGGGAGCCCACCCCGCTTTATGATTATTTTAAAATGCGGGTGCCCACCCCGCTTATGCTGTGTCTAAAATGGGAGCCTACCCCGTATTGCCCGAGAGAAATCACCGCCGCGGCCCGAGAAGCACCAAAACCGGAAGCCAGGTGTGTTTGCCTGGCCTGGGGCGGAGCCTATGGCCGGAAGCAAGGGGAAGCTCTGCTGTGGGCCTAGAGGAGGACGGGAGCCTACCCCGCCTCCAAGAGCTCCGATGCGATGTCCCGGGTCCCAGGAGGGGGCCCGGGTGAAGTGAGGAGAGAAGGGAGCCTCGTGGGCTCCATTTCCGCCCCCCTCCTCGTCTTAGAGGAAGGGAGGAAGGTTTGCCCGTCCGGAGCCTAGCAGGCTCCACGTGGAAGTCCCGGTCCCAGAAGGGGGACCGGGCGAAGAGAAGCGCCGGAGGAGAGAGAGTCCCCAAAGAGTGGGGGCTCCCCTGATGCACGCCTGCTGAGAGAAGACACCGGAGGAGTCCGGCCCGCAGTCCTGGTGAGTGGGGGGGCTCCTCCATTATGGTGGTGCCGTCGAGGCATATTACCAGTGCCGGTGCCTATTTACTGAGCGGCACCGCCTGACAGTGGGCCGCTCCAACCTGGGCCACATTGTTTTAGGGCCCCCATGGGGGGGGTCCCAAGGGCCCGTGATGCCCGTACCTTCCTTTGGCCATTTGTCTACAGCTGCCCCGCTTGCTAGAGGGCAGCTGCATCGATGGGGGCCGCGGGTGCACAGTGGGGCAAGTTATGGTGAGAGTCCCAGAGGGGGGGGCTCCCCCGAGGCACATTGTCGGTGCCTGGAGCCCTAGGATGCCCCCGAGGGCCCTGAGGGGCCCGTGCCCAGTTGGCCACATTTTTTGATACAGTCCCAGTGGGACAGGAGAGGGCACAATGGTGCCAGGCCTTATTGGATTCAGCACAGCTGCACGGCAATTAGCGTCAGCTGCACCGTTTAGGCCACAGTCCTTTGGGGGGCATGTTTTAAGGAGACAGGAGTGAGATGCACTCCTCTGCCCCAGCACCATGGCGCACTTTGGACTCCGCTGCCTTGGCAGCAGCCCTGACTTTTGGCCATAGGGCATTTGAGCCCCTTTGAGAAGGCCAGTTGGCCAGGGGGACAGTTAGGTTTATAGGGCGCCAGGCCCTAATGTGATTTATGTGCTGATGTGATTTTGGGTGCTAGGAAATGTAATTCATGTAGTATGATTTACGCACCCTGTTTTATACCTCTAATGTAATTATGATTATGAGGTTATTTGCATACTGTGTTTATGCTAGTGAGATATTCTCTACTGTATTTTATGCCCCTAATGTGAGTTATGCTTAGGAAGTTATTGTCTAATGCGCTTCGACTTGTGAAATGATTATATAATGTGTTTATGCTGATGAGGTTATGACATAATGTGGTTTATGTTCCTCAGGATTAATGGCATACTGTGGTTTATGCTAGGAAGTTATTACCTCATGCGTTTAGGTCAGGAGGTTGGCACAGAATAGATTTCACGCCTAATGTGATGATGACTGCATAATATGATTTATGATTGCAGGGTGATGCTGAGTACGAGGTTTTGCCAGTAAGTACTGGTTGTATTCTACATCTACAATTTGTCCTACATTTATTATAAGTTCTACATTTACTACGTTCACTTGTGATGGTTCTGACAGTGGCCCCAGTGGCCCTGTCAGGTGTACATAATCCCTTGTAAATATGACCTAGTGCCAGGTGGCACAGTGTATATTGTGTGATTACCATCTAATGTGTTTTATGATAATACAAAGGCTATTTTCTTATATAACCTTGTGTGGAGTTCCTTTCTGTGGTGTGCCTAGTATGTTGTTGCTGTGTGTTTGTTGCGCAAACGCTTTACACATTGCCACCGGGATAAGCCTGACTGCTCGTGCCAAGCTACCAAGGGGGTGAGCAGGGGTTATCTTTGGCGTGTAACTCCCTCGCCCTGACTAGAGTGGTGGTCTCTGCCTGGCTTTGGCGCAAGCCTTAGCCAACCAGAGATCCCATTTCTAACAGTGAACCTACAAGTCCTCTATATCCCCACAACCAGAAAGGTCCAGCAAATGTAATGGTATATTGCTTTCAAACAGCTGTCATAGTTAGAAGAAGTTACACGTGAAAACGTTGACACAAATGGCTGTTTTTTTCAACTAATTTTCAATTTTTCCTATATTTAACTGTTAGTTTCTATGAAGACACCTTGAAGGATCTACACAAATGACCCCTTGCTGAATTCATAATTTTGTCTACTTTTCTAAAATGTGTAGCGTTCCAGGATCTATTATTGCTTTCATACCCATTTCTACCATTAACTGGAAGGAGGTTGAAAGCACAACAAATAGCAAAAAATAGGCTATGTCCCAGAAAAATGCCAAAACTGTGTAAAGAATTTTGGTTTTCTGACAAAAGTCTGCTTGTCCCTGAAAGCTGGGAAGATGGTGATTTCAGCACCACAACCCCTTTTTTGATACCAAACCAGACGCTTTCATCTGGAGATCTTTTTTCCCATTTTTCCCCAAAAAAACAAAATTTAGCTGTATTTTGGCTAATTTCTGGGTCCCCTCCAGGGGAATCCACAAACCCTGGGTACCTTTAGAATCCCCATGATGTTGGGAAAAAAGGACGCAAATTTGGCATGGATACCTTATGTGGTCAAAAAGTTACAGGGGCCTAAGCGCGAACTACCCCAAATAGCCAAAAAAAGGATTAGCACGGGGGGAAAAGGCCTAGCAGCGAAGGGGTTAAAGAAATTCTTTATTTTCTTAAGCAACTTCGGGGCATATTAGCAAGAAGAGGCGATAATCATCGCTAACCCTGTTTAGCGTGATTTGTTTTATCGCCGGCTATCGCTGGAATATATCGCCACGCTAACGCTGTATTAGCAACGATTAGCTCTATGGCGATGAATATTCCAGCGATAGCGGGGGAAATGGGCCAACATCGCTGAAAAACCAGCGATGTTGCATGGAGAAGGGAGAACACCTTGCTGATACGACCCTGTGGTCGTATCAGCATAATCCACCCCCCCATGTTAGGTATGGCTAACACCTGCTAATTGCAGGTGTTAAATAAATGGCGATGACCCCGGTTAGCGCGACTTTTCACGTCGCTAACTGGGGCCATGGCCACCTTGCTAATAGGCGATAGGCCTGTTAGCGGGTGTTTCCCAGGTTTGTTCGTCGGGAACGCCCACTTTGCATGTCGTTAGCGATAAATATCGCTGACATGCAAAGCGGTAAAAAAACGGGCGCTAAGCTGTTAGAGACAGTTTGCTGATAGGGCGATATAAATATCGCCGCTTTAGCGGCAAAAAGTGCCGCTAAAGCGGCGATAGTGCCCCATGCTAATATGCCCCTTCATTTTTCTGACTTTTTACGCTAATGTATTCTCAGCTAAACAACAAGGAAACTTTTCCATATTTCTACTTATTCTATTTGCTAACGCTTGTTCAATACCAGCGCGACTCACACCAACCAACCAATCACAGCTCTCTACTTATCTGCTGTCTCCGCCAATGCTAGGGCGGCTCACACCAACCAACCAATCACAGCTCTCTACCTATCTGCTGTCTCCGCCAATGCTAGGGCGGCTCACACCAACCAACCAATCAGAGCTCAGTACACGCCCGTTGCCTGACCAATGCCAGCACGGCTTTTTCTGATGTCAGTATTACTCCTTCTACTGACCCTCCCTACACAAAAGAATACAGCAATATTTTTCTAAGTTTTCTTAATTAAAATTCTTGTTAGTAACGACATAAAAACAGTGCTACCTTGTCTGTTCCACTAATAAAAAGATAGTTTTCACTTTTCAAAAGACTTTTCTTACACTGCCAGTAATAATAACGACCAGCGCTATTTTACCTCCCTGACAAGCTCCGGGAGGACCTGATACTCCTCTAGGGATAAAGCCAAAGTTTCGCAAGAGGACTTTTTGGTGTGAAAAGGAGTCTTTGTACTTCCCTGGGGATAAGGCCAAAGTTTCATAGGTGGACCCATCTCTATTTCAAACACTCTACTCACATACGAAATAGTCTCTAAATATAACACCTACAGCCTTCCGTAGCTTCGGTATTATTACAACAGACAAAGTACTTCTGCAGTGTGATTTCTTTATCCACACTCTTCTTCTGCCTAACTCAGGCTAAATTCCTTTCCCGGGATTCCTCAGGTAGCTCTGTACCTGTACTTCTAGACAACATAGAACATGACACAAACTTTTCAGGTTAAGAACATATAATCAATAATCAATAATCATTACCAAGCTAATCAATAATTAAACCGTCCCCTGCTACCAGAAAACTGATCCAGCGCAACAAACTAATCAAGGATCAATACTTAACAACATCACAATGCAAAGGCCCATACACATTCATCCAATTCCATGATGCGCTGGGGGTCATGTTTTAATGACGTTAAACCTGTTTCCTTCACAGATTCATGATTGACATTTCTAAATACATAACTAATCTATACATCAACTTTCTTTCCTCTTGGTCGATGGACCAATTAGTTGAATAGTTGATGGTAATGATAATACTCTCTAACTAACTAATGAGTCAGCTAAATAATCACAGACTCTCTGTATGATTAATACATTTTATCTCAAATTTGTAAATGCTCATTTGCATACAAGTCACAAGCGCAAACAATGAAAATCACAATAGGGAGAGAAAAACATCCGCAAATATGAACAATATCAATCTCATCTCAAACACGAATGCATATGAAGGAGTGGATAGATTAAGAGACAAAAGTTTCAGCAAATCATGCGAAACAAAAATACATTGATGGAGTGGATAGGTGAAGAGACAAAAGTTTCAGAGACAAAATACGTTTGCAAATAATTATGCAAAGTACGAGTCAGAAGATAATACAAACCCAAAGGATCTGTAGAATACCACCCCCCTGGTCAAAGAGATGGTGGGGGTCCACTGAGATAGAGTCAGAGAACAAAGATTCAGGGACAGGAACGGGACAGGACAGGAACAGCTAGGCCTCTCTGCAAACCGACGGACAGCGACACATCTCCCTCTCTCTCTCTCCACAGCCAGCCCAAAGGAAGGTGACAGCAGCTTCCACCACACCCCAAAAGGCACCCCAGTTATACCCTAAAACCTAACTGTCCGTCCCACATTAATTGAAATATTTCACCAAATCTGATTGGTGGACTTTAGGAGGTGGTGTGTCACACCATCAGGTTACCATTCATGACTTTTATACACCATTGTTTTATTTCTCTCCCCGTTACCTCATTATTCGAATCATTCATACAATTTATTACATGATACAATTCAACATTTTCTCATCATATTTTCAATAGTGTCAGTGGAAGGAGTCTTCAGTCCCACGGTTAGTTTCACTTGTTGACAAGCATACAATGCATTCAGTGCTTAGTGGCCGTGAACTTCTGTGCGTCTTTTGCAGCACTCAGCGCTTCTGTCTGTGCTGACAGGTCATTTCTCTCATTTCTTCACCCCGCCACTATCCGGCCAACTTAAGAACAAAATGGATGACCATTCGGCTCTCTATGGCAGATAGAACATAAGCATTCATGAATTACATAGAAATGCACTTTTCACTGTTTACCACCCACCTTTGCACTATTCCTCATTAGTGTTATTCCTAGAATAGCTTTAGGCAAAAGCGGCATTATTCATTATTTTTAAAGCAACGTGCAACATGCAAAATGCGAAATGCACATGCGGCCTAATCATGCATTATCTCTTGCTCATTTAAAGCGCAACTGTGAATGCGGCTTTGTTCTTTCATGTATTAGTTCACGTTATTTCACACATGCACAAAGCAGCTTCCCGCGTGTATTCTGATATGATTTGCACATTAGTAACCATGGCACACTATTAATACGTATTATGGGGGTATTACTTCCAAGCAGGTTGCTTTTGCGAAATTCTGCTCCATCAGGTGCAATATTTTATCTGTCAGACTTGCTGGATCTCTTAAAAAAATGGTGGGCAAGGGCAGTATGCCGCAATCCCTGCGTGAGAGCATAATAACGCTTTTGTACAAGCAAAAGGGGAGAGAGAGGACCTCAAGAACTGGAGGCCCATCTCGCTCCTTATGTGCACTACAAAATCCTAGTGAAGGTAATAGCCAACCGCCTAAAGAAAGTGATAGCGAAGATAGGGGCATATGTATAAGAAAGCGGTGGAACGTGGGTTAGCTCCAAAATTGCTAACGCCACGCTCCGTCACTTTAGAAATGCAGGGATGCGCTGTATTTACACTAATACGGTGCACCCCTGAGTTCCTCCCTGCACTAAATTCAGCTGCTAGCGCCAATGTAGGCACCCTAGCACCATAGTGCAAAGGTGCCTGCAATGAGGGAATGATTGTTTCTGTGCAGGAAGGTGTCCCTTCCTGCACATAAACAATCCAGAGTGGCAATTTGTAACTTCTATGTGTGCTGCATTGTGCAGCACTGATAGAAGTTGCAAATCGTCATTTTTTTACTGATTGTTTATGTCGTGGAAGGGACACCTTTCTGCTCATAAACAGTCAGTCATTCATGGCAATTCTCAGCTCCTATGTATGCTGCACAATGCAGCACACATAGAAGCAGCAAAAACGAGGAGAAATAAAGCATTTCTCCTCATTTTGCTATGGTTTTCCCTGGTCCTAATTTTGGCGCTGCCTCCAAATTATGCCACCCTAAATTGGGGGCAGCATCAAAATCAATGGGTGTTGCGGCAGAACGCCCACCACAACACCCATTGCACGCCCCCTTCACGCTAAGTGAAGCCCACACTGATGCCAGTGTTGGATTCATTATTAAATGCACCCAGGGGGCACCTCAGAGGAGCCCCCTGAAATCGTACCAAAACACTAGTGTGTAGCTGACTGGTCTGCACCAGCCTGCCACTTCCAGACATGTTTCTGACCCCCTGAGGTGGGAGCCTTGTCCTCTCCTGGGCCAGAAACAAAGCCTGCTCTGGTGTTGGTGCTTCACAACTACCCTCAAGCATGAACAGCATTCAAGGGCGGTGAGCCTCAAAGCCTTCCTTCCCTTTGTTATGTGGAAAGTGGAGAAGCCCGCCCCCCCTGACAAAACCCCACTTATGGCAGTAAGGTGATTGGGGAAATTAGTAAGCAAGGGAGGTGTGTTCCCTCTCAGCCAGGACTACCGCTAAGGTGTCCTGAGCTGAAGTGACCCACTCCTTTGAAAATCCTCCATATTGGTTGTGAGGAATATAACCAATAGTATTAGGGGTATGCCCCCTCCCCAAAGGGAATGGACATACAAAGGGTGTAGTCAACCTAAAGGTAAGTAGCCCATTGGCTACTACCTGCCAGTACCTGTAACAACTCTAAATTGAGTATTTAGGGGCACCCCTGAACCTTGATCCTCAGATTCCTGGTGACCTAATGAAGAAGAAGGACCGAAGAGCCATACCAGCAGTGAAGACTTCAGACGACAACTGTCTTGGCCCCAGCCCTACTGGCCTGTCTGCAGCCCTAAAACCTGCACCAAAAAGTGACTCATCCTGCAGGCCCAGCGACCTCCACTACCCTGGGAGGAGTGCCTGAGTTCCCTAAAGACTAAGAACTCCTGAGGACAGTGACCCTGCACAAAAAGAAACCAACAAGAAGAGCTCCAGTTCCCTGCTGAACCGCACAACCAGACCTCCGGACCTACCTCTGCACCCGACACCTCTGGCCCGAGATGTTGTGGCCCACCGGTTAAAAGAAGGTTCCCCACTGGTCCTGAGCTTGAGTCCACCCCAGAGTGACCTCTCCAGGACTCCACAACAACGTCTGCAGCCTCAATATGAAGGTTCCCTCAACCGCGAATGGCTCTGGTAAGACTTCCCCGACGTACAAAGGCTCCCCTGCATAAGCCAGTCCCCCCAGCCTTGGAGAGCTCGATCGACAGTTTCCATGAGTTCCTCAGCACCCCAACTTACCTCCAGAGCCACCAGTTCCCTTCGCCCAGCCTCCTGGTCCAAGCTTGCAGCCTTTGTTCGAAATCTTCAGTATCCATCGCTTTGCATTGGGTGACTGATGCAGTATTGGCACTCTGCACCCTGCCGCCTCTGTGCCTCTTAGGGTGTGTGTTTGGTAGTGCCTTGTGGCCCCCCAGTGCTTTTCGTAACCCCCAGCGATTGACCCCCAAACTCGGATTCTACTTACCTGCAACTGGCACCTTTTTGCGTGCCCCTAGTCTCTATTGACTCACGTTGGGCCACAGTGACTAAATTTGACCTCTGCACCCGGACGCCCACGTGCCGCTGGTGGTGCAGTCTCTATATTTACCTGACTCTTGCCCAGTGTTGGTCCTAAAACCCGAAGACTGGAATTGTAAGTCGTCTACTTACCTGTGAAATTACAACATTGTTTGTCCTCCATAGGTAAACATTGAACTGTTTGAGAAATGACCTAAGGTCCACTTTTATACTTAAAAATTGTGATCTAGCAAAATGTATTTTACTGCAACTATGTGTATTTGTTGCATTCCATATAGGTACTATAATATAGGCCTCAGTAAACTCGTTACCCTTCACCTATATTCTCTCCCTACATTACACTTGTCACAGTTTACAGGGACTGACCTTTTACCCAGATATTACACTACATTAGGTACGCGGGTTTTCCCTAGTTCGAAATCTCATACATTATGCATGAGGGTTCTTGGAAGCACAGCAGGACTACCATCTCCTGTATAAAATCTATGTACAAAGTTCAGGCCCGACGTCATCCTTAGGCCAACACAGTAACACAGCAAGTTAGGACCCCTGTACATGACATAACAGCCTATGTACAATACACAAGGATACAATAACCCCTTATGTACATGAACACAGGATAACATAAACTGCCAACGTTCGATAATGCAGGATACGATAACTGAATATGTACACTAGCGCATCTAGAACCATTGCCTATGTACGTACCTCTTCTTGCACACAATACAGTAACTGCCTATGTACATTAATGCATGATAGAAGAACAACATATTCACCAGCATGCCATTAAATAACTGCTTATGTACCCCTCCATGCACGGGATAGAGTAACTGCCTATGTACAATAATGCATGACATTCACCAGCATGCCATTAAATAACTGCTTATGTACCCCTCCATGCACGGGATAGAGTAACTGCCTATGTACAATAATGCATGATATTCACCAGCATGCCATTAAATAACTGCTTATGTACCCCTCCATGCACGGGATAGAGTAACTTCCTATGTACAATAATGCAGGACATTCACCAGCATGCCATTAAATAACTGCTTATGTACCCCTCCATGCACGGGATAGAGTAACTGCCTATGTACAATAATGCATGATATTCACCAGCATGCCATTAAATAACTGCTTATGTACCCTCCATGCACGGGATAGAGTAACTGCCTATGTACAATAATGCAGGACATTCACCAGCATGCCATTAAATAACTGCTTATGTACCCCTCCATGCACAGGATAGAGTAACTGCCTATGTACAATAATGCATGATATTCACCAGCATGCCATTAAATAACTGCTTATGTACCCCTCCATGCACAGGATAGAGTAACTTCCTATGTACAATAATGCAGGACATTCACCAGCATGCCATTAAATAACTGCTTATGTACCCCTCCATGCACGGGATAGAGTAACTGCCTATGTACAATAATGCATGATATTCACCAGCATGCCATTAAATAACTGCTTATGTACCCCTCCATGCAGGGGATAGAGTAACTGCCTATGTACAATAATGCAGGACATTCACCAGCATGCCATTAAATAACTGCTTATGTACCCTCCATGCACAGGATAGAGTAACTGCCTATGTACAATAATGCATGATATTCACCAGCATGCCATTAAATAACTGCTTATGTACCCCTCCATGCACGGGATAGAGTAACTTCCTATGTACAATAATGCAGGACATTCACCAGCATGCCATTAAATAACTGCTTATGTACCCCTCCATGCACGGGATAGAGTAACTGCCTATGTACAATAATGCATGATATTCACCAGCATGCCATTAAATAACTGCTTATGTACCCCTCCATGCACGGGATAGAGTAACTGCCTATGTACAATAATGCAGGACATTCACCAGCATGCCATTAAATAACTGCTTATGTACCCCTCCATGCACAGGATAGAGTAACTGCCTATGTACAATAATGCATGATATTCACCAGCATGCCATTAAATAACTGCTTATGTACCCCTCCATGCACGGGATAGAGTAACTGCCTATGTACAATAATGCATGATATTCACCAGCATGCCATTAAATAACTGCTTATGTACCCCTCCATGCACGGGATAGAGTAACTGCCTATGTACAATAATGCAGGACATTCACCAGCATGCCATTAAATAACTGCTTATGTACCCCTCCATGCACAGGATAGAGTAACTGCCTATGTACAATAATGCATGATATTCACCAGCATGCCATTAAATAACTGCTTATGTACCCCTCCATGCACAGGATAGAGTAACTTCCTATGTACAATAATGCAGGACATTCACCAGCATGCCATTAAATAACTGCTTATGTACCCCTCCATGCACGGGATAGAGTAACTGCCTATGTACAATAATGCATGATATTCACCAGCATGCCATTAAATAACTGCTTATGTACCCCTCCATGCACGGGATAGAGTAACTGCCTATGTACAATAATGCAGGACATTCACCAGCATGCCATTAAATAACTGCTTATGTACCCCTCCATGCACAGGATAGAGTAACTGCCTATGTACAATAATGCATGATATTCACCAGCATGCCATTAAATAACTGCTTATGTACCCCTCCATGCACAGGATAGAGTAACTTCCTATGTACAATAATGCAGGACATTCACCAGCATGCCATTAAATAACTGCTTATGTACCCCTCCATGCACAGGATAGAGTAACTGCCTATGTACAATAATGCATGATATTCACCAGCATGCCATTAAATAACTGCTTATGTACCCCTCCATGCACGGGATAGAGTAACTGCCTATGTACAATAATGCAGGACATTCACCAGCATGCCATTAAATAACTGCTTATGTACCCCTCCATGCACAGGATAGAGTAACTGCCTATGTACAATAATGCATGATATTCACCAGCATGCCATTAAATAACTGCTTATGTACCCCTCCATGCACGGGATAGAGTAACTGCTTATGTACAATAATGCCGCTACACATAAGAGTCGCATCACTTCTTGAATTTCACAAGAAGCTGGAAACCTGGCTTTTCAAGTAGCCCCACTAGGCCGTAGGTGTGACATGACTCACACCTGCTCAGGGCCAGGATACCGTCCTGGGTAATAGTGCACTGTACAAATCGGCATAACATAATGTAGTGATTGAGTCCACGAAGGTTGGTATGATTCAAGAGATTTATTGAAGATTAGAACAAGACCATAACAAGATCATATCAAGACCATAGCTAGACCCCACCAGGAGCAGCCAGCATGCTGCTCAGCCCAGCCAACTGTGAACCTGGACCGCTAACATTCCATAAGATGACATCATAGCAAGGTTCTACAGGCAGAGCATGAAAAGCATTGAACTCAAGATATAACATATCCCCCTTTCTCCCAAATGAATAAAAGAACACAATGAGAGAGAAAGAGAGAAGAAACCAGAAAGAGAAAACTTAGAGGAAACAGAACCGCAAAATACTCTAAAGAGGAGCAACATCAGGTAACAGAGAAGAAAAGAAAACAGACATAGAAACCATCCTCCCTTCTTACACAATAGAAAAGAAGAAAACCACAACGCCTGAGAGAGAAGAAAAAGAAGCACAAAAGACTGCCCCAAAGCACACCCACTGGCCAGAACAGGAGTGATTGAAGGCTGAAAATGGAAAATTAACAAAACACAGGGCTACAGTCTGCGACGGACGCAGGGGAAGAAGACAGACAGAAAGGCAGAGGAAAGCTCAGAATCCACATGAGAGACCAAGAAAATGAGGAAAAGAAAAAAAAATATCCTCACCGAAGTGAAACACCGTTATCAAGACATAATGACAAAATGTAAAGACAACAGCGTATTTAAACAAAAAAAAAAAATTCAAAATGTTAAGTAGAAACTTATATGTACAGATAGGGAAGACTATAACCCCAAAACAGACCCCAACAAACAGTGTGGGAGTAATAAGAGAAATGGGACCAAAACCCACGAAACAATAGTCCTTGTGAAGAAAAAGAGCACACTGATATGTGGAGTGAACGACCGGGTGAAGACCCGTGAACTTCAAATGTAATGCAAAAGGACTGTAACCTTTGCATGAATCCCCTGTAAACGGGTAGACTTGAAAGTGTACAGGTAGGAACCTGTACTAATGCAAAAGGACTGTAACCTTTGCATGAATCCCCTGTAAACGGGTAGAGTTGAAAGAGTTTGGGTAGGAACCCATACTAATGCAAAAGGACTGTAACCTTTGCATGGTTCCCATGTAAATGGGTAGACTTGAAGGTGTTTGGGTGGGAAACCGCACTAATGCAGAAGGACTGTAACCTTTGCATGGATCCCCTGTGAAAGGGTAGAAATGTAGTAATGTAAGTGTGTTGACTTAACACACATATGAGTATGAACTCATGACATATGAAAGAATAAAGTGGACAATTATCACTTTTGTAAACACGACTTGCTAATGGCAAACGTGGTCAAAGCCATTTTGAATACAAAATGCGTACTGTTATGAAACACGAAATACAACTGATCCCATCCGTGGTTAAAGTCAACTTGTAAATGAAATAAACGTCTCACCAAAATATTGTCTCAAAGTACACAGAGCTTAGAAAGTTGAGCTTCCAAATAGAAACATAGAAATGCCATCAATTCTTGAAAACACGAACCAGATAAATACCAATTTTGGCCACTAGATGGCAGCGTAACTCAGGTAGAGATAACTTAAAAAGAGAAGCTGCGCAAAACAAAATCTCACCCCACAGTACCATTTCGACGCTGCACTAGAGCAAAAAAAAAATGATAAAGTAATTCACTGTCCATGTTGTAACATCACCGCAGCTCCGATAATCCTTTCAATAGTGTTCTCCCCATTTAAGGAGTACGTGGGTGGCATCACTCAAATTGCAGGCAAAGTCCAGTATAATCTGAACTCTAAACAAAGTTCAACCCAAGAATCAGCGAGGAAGAGAAGATCAAGTCTTTACGACACATCCACGGAGAGGAGACTGTTCTGACAAGAACTGTGACTGAAGTTTGCGAAGGTAACCTCGAAATGTAGATGCTTCAATACAACGACGCTCCCAAAACTTTATTGACAGCCAGAATGAAACAGATGGTTGGCAAAGCATGGACACCACCAGGTAACAATGAATATACACACCGGAGATTCTGCAATCCCAAGATGGCGGCACGCAAATTTACGGTGAGTCGGGTGGCTCTAGGCTCATCTGTGCATGCAGGAAACCTCCAAGAGCATCCGGCAGGGAGAACGAAGGACGTCACAGGCACTTGCATGAAGAGAAGGTGAGCGCGCTCTGGTTCTGACTCGTGCCACTATTTTTTTAAAAGAAAGTGCGGCAGTTGGTAAAGTGAGGCAAACCCAACAGGAAAGCCGCCCAACAATAAAAGACAGACTGCTGCCTCACATCACAAAAGTCCCATTCCGTATAGATTGCTCGAGTACTTCCGACAGTTACTTTGGGGACATGGGAGGGCAAAGCAGCGCAGCGAAACCGCTCAACCAAGCTTAAGAAAAACTCTGCTGTGCCTGAGAGGGTTCTCGCTCGAAAAACTGCCCCACACAAATAGGATGTCCATATAAAAGAACTTTGCCAGTGAAAGCATAGCATACAGCACACTTCATGCCCAGAGCACAGGACAGAGACGTTGGAAGGCTTGAAGAGCATACCTTCAGAGGCTTGTCAGGGTTACCCTCAGTGAAAGCACCGCTCACTCCACTGCACAAGCCCCACAAAGCACAGCAGAAATGGCGCAGGCATCCAATAACAGACATTTGTCAGGTCTGAAGAGATGTAGAAATGATTGTTGTTACTGAAAATCGTTTGTCACCAGGCTCTTCAGGCAGAAATTGTCGTTTCTTGCTAAAGTTGAGGGCATAAATCCAGTAGATGTGTAGTGCAGGACACTTTGAGTGGGACTGTAATGGAGATAGTCTCCTTCAGAGTTTGGCTGGCGTACACATAAAAAAAAAGGTACACTTCTTCACCAGACAGTGTGTGGCACTGAAGACAGTCATGCAGGCTTACCCTCACTGAAGGCAGAGAATAATATGCGTAGAGATGATGGGGAGTAGACGCCCAAGGTTGAATGGGCAGCGCTTGTAGTGGCACTTCCCCATAGGCACAGGAACGACTGGCAGACTCTGTGGGCGACCGATGGGAGGTCACTGGTGGGGTCACGATGGCAGTTGACTTAGCTTCGCTTGAGTTGCAGTAGGTCCTGTGTTTTTAATGTAGCTTGAGGTCTTGAAGAGGTGGTAGGAGCAGGTTCTTTTTGAAGCTCGTCGCCAAAAACTTGTAGTGATTGAGTCCACGAAGGTTGGTATGATTCAAGAGATTTATTGAAGATTAGAACAAGACCATAACAAGATCATATCAAGACCATAGCTAGACCCCACCAGGAGCAGCCAGCATGCTGCTCAGCCCAGCCAACTGTGAACCTGGACCGCTAACATTCCATAAGATGACATCATAGCAAGGTTCTACAGGCAGAGCATGAAAAGCATTGAACTCAAGATATAACACATAACAATGCATGATAGAGTTCACACTGCACAAGGCTTGGATATGTTCACCTGTGGCTTGAAGGAGATCTGCCTGGCATAGAGTCTAACAGGGTCTGTTTGTTGCCTGCCAGTCTCTCGTGGGTGCAGGTGTCACGTTTGAATCGAAACATTGTATGTCTCATTTAAGAAACTTGCTTTGACAGCCTACAGAATGTATTCTAAAGGGGCGCTCCTTCGAGCCACAGGAGGCGGATTTCAGTTAGAATCGGTATAAACAAAACTGAAATACAGTGCCGGCATCACACTTGTTCAAACGCTGCTTGTGCCATTTTAAAACACAGATCGTGAGAACCTCTTTGTGAATTGCACAGATATCTACAGATAAGTGAAATGAGCGCCGTGTCAATATCTGTTATTGATCAAACTATGCGATTTGAAAGGTAAGTTTATTTTCAGGAGAATAACGCATAGTCAACTGAGCCAATCTATCCGTGTGTATCTAATTCGGACCCCACCCTCCAACGGCCAAAGCATCTGGAGATTCCAGAATCAGACACAAGTGAATTAACTTGATACAAAGATGCATGAGGTTATGACTTCAACAGGTAAGAAAATTAGAAACTACAAAAGCGGAAAACAACTTAACAAGTGATATAAAATACAACACAACACCACTCTGCCTGAAGTTAGAAACTGCTGCTGTGACATCTTGTAGAAAAGTCAAGCACTGTCACCCTGTACATTGAGTCCGGAGCTGAATCAGTGTTGCTCTGAGAGCAGAGTCAGATCAGTGATACGTGGTGTTCTGAATACTGTCATACCGTGACGTAGACTGAACAACGCTAGGAATGCATGAATGACCAGAGTCAGAGCCAGGTAACACCTTCTGCTCTGTGCCAGGCAATGGTGCAAGACTCATTAAAACTGTAAACAGTGGCAGCAGTGACACGGTGTGACCAGGTCAGACAGTTCACCCGTGACATTGATAAACAAGCATTGGCATAGCCAATCGGTCTCGCCTTTGGGACCTTATAAGTGTTCAGCCATGCAACACTTGATGTTGTTGCACCAAGGATATTGTGCTGGATAACTAAACACTTATAAGGTCCCAAAGGCGAGACCTATTGGCTATGCCAATGCTTGTTTGGTTTGCAGTGGAGTAATTATATTTACATAGCGCTATTGCCATAGGTATAAAAAGTCAAAGTAAAAAACATTGTCATTTTCAATGCCAACAGCTCTAACTTTAACAAATGCGAGACCTATTGCATTGGAAATGCCAATGTTCTTTACCTAGCCATGTTGCAGGGTGCAGTATCATATGTGCCCAAGGGACCTCTTTTGGCCAAGTAAATTTAACTACAGGGGCCCTGTAAGCGTGAGCCCGAGTCACAATGCCACCCCCTCCCCGTCCCCATTGTCACAGCCATGATGAAAGGTTCCTGATGGTTCTGCTGATGTGGGAAGGCCAGTAGGGTGACTAACCTTGTCAATGATTTGTAATACTTATTTTGAGGAGTAAAACTAGCTTTTTATTAAAGATGACTGCTTGGTAATGTTTTTGCTAAAGGGCAAATCATTTTCTATCTTCCGTGAATGAGGCTTTGTGCACATAGTTATTATTTTCAGATGGGAATGAAACACTGAACAAAGAAATATAGGAGTTGCATGTGCTTTTCATTTTCCCCTCCTGCTTTGAAAGTCGCCTCAGAAGCTAAGAAAACCTCAGCTGGTCAGAGGGCAAGGTGATGGGGGAAGATTTATGGAAAATGCTTATGCTGCATCTAGCTGGCAGCTATTTTTAGCGAGGCTTGCAGGTGCCAAGTTTGAAAGCTTGCAAAAAGGGAAACAAGCCCAGTCAAGAGTCCTACTTTTAAATTCAACTCCTTTTTCTTGGAGACATTGTGGTTTGGGCCTGGTGCAGGGATGATTTTTTGTTTTAATGAAATGAGAAGTTTGTTCCCTGTAGTGTTTAACTCCTTGGTGTAAGAATTTGTGGTGGAGAGGGGCACAGGAGATTTCAGGCGTTAGTTTTATTTTCCTTGTGATGAGTTTGATTATCTTGGCACGGCTGTACTGGACAGTGCCAGTTATGCGCAGCTTCTTGGGGCATTTTAGTAATTGGCCTATTTAGGGGCAATTATGTGAAATTGCTACATGGACTTTGCCGTATAAGTATTTTATTTGTTACTTACTATGGTAAGCAACATCTGTAAATATCCCTTGAAGAGGACAAAATGACGGTGATGCAAAGCTTCTCTTAGGGGTGTGTATGGGCTGTTTTTCAAGGAACCTGGATGTATATGGAATACGCAGCCCATATGTCAGTAACTGTGCTCAGGCTACACAAAGGGTGCGATTTTGGGGATTTTCGTATTTGTTTATTTCTTAGTTGAAACTGGGATTAGACCGCATTGAGTCGGGTGAATACATTTCTATAACACAACACTGTGTTGTGCTATCATGCTGGCAGCAACAACAAAGGCTGTCTTTAGATGAAAATAAAAATAAGAAAAGTAAAAGGGAATACAACTGTATTCCTTTTCCAGAAGACCTTGTAGTTCCTCATTCCGTTCGAGAAATGTGTGATTGTAGTTTTTTTACCAAGTGTTAATGGCAATGGCCTAAATGCCATTCCCCATCAGATGAAGTTGCACGGACACGCATACTTTCTGTAGTTCCACGCAACAAGCTCCCCCTTCTCCTGCCGAGAAATTCAGTGTTCCAGTAAGTTGGTATCCTTAGCGGGATCCTTTACCACCAAATATAGCCACGGCTCTGCCTGACACGGGATTGTTATAATTTGATCTTTTTGCAGTTTTATATGAAGCACGCGAGATCTCGGCGAGCGCGCCCTTAGGGCCCGGCCCCCCCGGACCCACGCCACACCCCCAGAGTCTGGTTCAGTAGCCCGATTGGCTACTGGCGAGTACAAGTACTTCTGGGTCAATTATGACGCGCATCCGGCCGGAGCAGAGTAGGTTAGGGGCGGAGCCAGGGGGGCTATTTAGCCCCTAGGTTCACCTCTGCACTTCCTCTTTTCCCGCTCTTTGACCCCTGGATCAGTGGAACGGAATCGATCGGGACCTCGTTGGACTTCGAACCGCGGTCGGCTTGCGTGCGTAGGGTTAATCACTCCTCGTGAAAGGTCGGATTGCGGACGGCTGTTGTGGAAGCGTCTCGGGTGCCTTGGATCCGGAGGTGAGGTGTCTGAGGCTGTGGGGAGCGCTGAGCGGCCTTTGGGCCACGGTGGGCGGCCAGAGGTGAGTGGTACAAGGTCCCTTGGCCCCCGCTGGACCCCGGTGGCGGCACTGTGTCCCCCCCCTTTTGGTTAAGTGTGCCAATTCGTGGTCTCGGCGCCTCCCTCTGAGACCCAGGGTTCGTGTGCGGGGTTCTGCCTGGGGCGTGCTAAGCGTGG
Organism: Calotriton arnoldi; assembly: GCA_963921515.1. NCBI lineage: Eukaryota > Metazoa > Chordata > Amphibia > Caudata > Salamandridae > Calotriton > Calotriton arnoldi. The sequence goes on along the minus strand of CAWUFW010009960.1, from coordinate 163,683 downwards.
GGGGGCGAGTCGTTGTGAGCGGAGCGGGGGTTAGTTTGCGCGCCTTTCTTCGCAGCGGTAGCATTGTGGGGGATGTCTCGTGGCGGGCATTCCTTCAGTAAAATTACAGGAGATACGGGTGAGCGGGTGTTTAGCCTTCCCGCGCTGGATTATTCCTGAGAGGGGCGTGCTAGCAGCGGGTTCGGGACGTCCTTCGTGTACATCAGCTGTTCGGGTCACAGCGGTAGCGCGGTGTGGGCTGTCGCGGGCATTCCGGTGATTTGCTGCGGGATTAGACGGAGAGTGTGCTGTGCCGGGTGGTCTTCACTAACCAGTAGCGGCACCAGGCATTAGTTTCCAGTACAGCGGTTGCATTGCCTTACGAACCGGGGACAAAACGTTGAGTGCCTCAATTAAGGCGGCGTGTGTGGTTTTAGCGCGTAAATTATTGTGGCAGTTTGGCGCCCATCGCCCGGTAGCGGCGTGCGGCGCTGATATCCAGAAGTGCTCCAGGGCGTTTTTCAGGCACATTTGGGGTATTCATGATCTTGGGCATCTACGCTGCGATAGATTCGCATCTCGCGCTTTGTATGGCATGTTGGTGGCACGTTGAAGGGAGCAGGGGCAGCGCGTGAGGTACAGTGCAATTGATTCTGTTTGCTGTAGGGAGGGGGAGCTCAGTCAACACGCATGTGATAGCAGGAGCTAAGGGCAACATTAGGTACCATTGTGTCTCGTGCTGTTAATTAAAGGAAGGAGAGGGGGGGCTGACCCGAATTAGATTTCCCACACTGTTAGTGGGCTTGTCATAGGCGCAGAATGCCACCCAAGCGCAACCAGAAGAGAAAGGAGGGCGAGTCAGAAATAGCACAGCTATTGAAGCTAGTGCTAGCAAAATTAAGCAGGGATGAGGGTAGTGAGGAGGAACACGGCGGGGAGGCTCCGGTGTCAGACAGTGAGGAGGTCCCTGAGACAGTGGCGGGGGTCCACCCTCGTAGAACCATAGTCCCGCCAAGTGCGGCTTTTCCTCCACTAGTAAAGAAGCGTAGGGTGAGTAAGAAAGGAAGGGGGGGCAGGGAACCGGAAGAGCAACCTCCTGCACCTGCTCCTCCGGCCACCCCTCGGCAGCCAGTACTCCCGCTGCCTAGTGGGCCCACGGCGCCAACACCCAACTTGCCAGAACCAGTGTTGCCGTTACCTCCAGAGCTCCCAGCGCCGGGCCTTATTGTCCCCATACCCATTGTACCTTCAGTACCGGTGCCCCACCCAGCTCCTCAGCCTCCTCCCGATGTACCCCCCCAGCCAATCAGTGTGCTTCCAGGACAGGGTTGGGAGGATGTGGGCACAATATTGGCCGAGATTAGAGGTGTTTTGAAGGCCTTGACGCCAGCCCCCAATCCCCCAATCCCCATAATACCAGAAGTAATACCAGTGGTAGTGCCAATCCCGCAGGGGGGAGCACCGAGTGGAGTAGTTCCCACCACCCCAGGACAGCCGGGAGCAGCAGCGGAGGGAGGGCAAGCAGCCACAGCGAGTATATTGGCTACAGTAGCAACTCTTTTGGCGCAATTGGGTGCTCCCACAGTAGGGAACCCGATCTGTGGCGCGACGGTTGCACCATGGGCTTCGCCGACAGGCACAGGGGGGGTGCTCGGCGAATTGAGTAAACAGGTGGCCCTCTTGGGCAAAGCGCAGGAAAAGGATTTGAACACGCCCCTCCAGGCGGTGGGTCCAGCGGCCCCCGCAATACCGGCGACGACAGGGTCCACTGCAGGTAAGGCAATGGAGTGCTCAGGCAAGGAAGTAGATAAGGGGTGTGCAGCAATTGGTGGTCATGATTCTGTGTTATCCAAGCGTGGTAAGTTGGCGGCACATGTTACGCTGGAAACAAGAGAGAAGATTTGGAAGGGGAATTTGTTGATATATTCTCCTTAATTAGACCAAAGAGGAGAGAAGTAGAGTCTAAAGAAAAGGACGGGAAAGAAGGTTCCTTCAGAGATAGGAAACCAAGAGTAGAAGAATCAATCACTAACTGGTTGTTTGGTTTCAATGTTTTTTCCATTGTAATGTTGGAAAAGAAGCCGGAATTGGCGATACCCCTGATATGTTATGCGAATAAGATTTTAAAGGCGCAGACAATGTATGGGGGAGCAGCTTGGTTGGATTATGATAGGGACTTTAGATGGGCCAAGGTAGACGACCCTGACATGGGCTGGGACCAGACAGAGGTAAATGTATGGTTAGAGAGCGTCAATAATAAAGCGCCCATGAAACAGCCCTTTCGGACTTCCCAAGTGTATTTTTAACTGCGGGGTTAAGTTCTTACCTGTTTGCACAAACTGTTCATTCTACGGTGACTGGTACGAGAGGGAGGCCATTTTGGGGGTCAGTGGGGTTAGCGGTCCAGTCACCTCACGTTGCCTATTTAAGTGGCACACTGACACGGACGCGCTGTGCTGCCTGGCTGGTACGGAGCTGAGTTCAATGCCCGACCGGTCCCTGCACTCCTAATACTGTTTTTACGCTGCCTTGTTTTTAAGAATATCGCTTGCTGTGTATTTTTAACTGCGGGGTTAAGTTCTTACCTGTTTGCACAACTGTTCATTCTACGGTGACTGGTACATGAGGGAGGCCATTTTGGGGGTCAGTGGGGTTAGCGGTCCAGTCGCCTCACGTTGCCTATTTAAGTGGCACACTGACGGGGACACGTAGCGGACGCGCGCAGCGGGCGCGCCGCTGGCACGCCAAAGGCGCGCCTAAGGCAAGCCCGTCTGCGCCCGTCCGTGCTCGGAGCGGGCTCAGGGCGAGTCCCCCTGGCTGCGCGATTCCAGAGATTATGATTTATGCCAGGGAGGAGCTGCTCGGGCTAATGCCAGGAGGGGGTATGTTAAAATGCCCAAGGCTCGCCTTGGAGTCTGTGGGTAAATGCTCACCAAAGGCCTGTTCTAATTGCGGTTTTCATCTGCCCCTTATACTTGATCAATCTGCCTGTGGCCCTCACAAAAAGCTCGGCAGAGGAGGAAAAATAGATGACAGACCTCCACTAAAGTGTGCACTATTGAATGCTAGGTCTTTGATTAAACATAGCACAGAATGTGCGTTATTCATAGAGGAACAAAAGATTAAATTAACCTTTATAACGGAGTCCTGGGCAGACCAAGCCTCAGGACCTGACTTAGCGAAAGCCACCCCCCCAGGTTTTTTCTGTCATACTTTGGACAGACCCCTCAGAAGAGGAGGTGGACTAGCGGCCATCTATCATGACTCATTGAAGCCTACTTTTCATCCTGCCTCTAATGCGTCCTGCGAGGCTCTTTCCTTTAGCATCAATATGGAGCATCATAACATCTTCAAGGGGCTACTAATCTATCGCCCCCCAGGTCCTAGATGTGGATTTTTAGAGTCGATAGGTGCCCTACTTGAAGATGAGTTCTGTTCAGACTCGTTTACAGTATTAGGGGATTTTAATTTTTATCTTGAGGCCCCCACTGATCCAGATACTACTATTCTGGATAAAATAATGGAGGCCGGGGAACTCAAACAGGTAGTGGCAGGTCCAACTCACCTCAAAGGGCATACTTTAGATGGGATCTACTCCAACAACCCCAATCTGACCTGTAAGACAATACTCCCACTGACATGGTCAGATCACAGTGCCATTATATTTGAGCTGAAGGAGTCAAAAGCCCTCAAATACAAACCTGAGCCCATAAGGAAGATTGAAAAAAGAGCCTGGAAGGATTTGGATGGCTCAAAATTAGATGAGGAACTAAAAAGAAACCTACACCCTTTCCCCCCCGGGGTGGACGAAGCTGCTATGGCCTATACAGACTGGTTAGATGCAGCATGTAAGAAACTGGTCCCAATAAAACAATGGACCCCCAAACGGGCCAAACCTTCAGCACCCTGGTACTCAGACAAGCTAAAAAATCAGAAATTGGCTTGCAAAAGACTAGAACGGGCATGGAGGAAAGGGTATAAAATCAACGTTAGAAAAATCTATAAGCATAGTCTTAGACTTTATAAAGATTTACTCTTGGAAACAAAAAAGAACTTTTTCTCAGAACAAATCCTCCAAGCTAAGTCTATCCCCAAAGAACTTTTTAAAACTGTCAAAAAACTGGCCTCACCAACGACTCCCAAGAGTGCAAGTAGCCCAGAGCTGTGTGAAAAACTTGCTATTTTTTTCCAACAAAAAGTGGAATGTATTTTTTCTACGTTCACCTCAGCTCAGAAGAGTGAATGGATACAGCCATCGGAAAAAGTTCAGAGCGGATCTAATCCCACATCAGTCCTGGATAAGTTTGCACTGTTAGAAGCATCAGAAATAACAAAACTTTTGAACTCTACAGACCCATGTCCGGCTTCGGTTCTGAAATCTATTTCAGAAATCATAGGATCCGCCCTAAACCCCCTGCTTAATAACATATTTATCACTGGGATATTTCCCAAGGATTGGAAGAAGGCCTCTATCCTCCCCCTATTGAAAAAATCAACTCTGGATCCTACGGACCCAAGTAGCTACAGACCAATTTCTCGGCTTCCGCTCCCTGCAAAAATCACAGAAAAAGCTATGAACATCCAGCTCAGTGCTTTTTTGCAAGTTAAAAACATACTCGACCCGTCTCAATATGGGTTCAGAGCGGAACACAGCACGGAGTTGGCCTTAATTAAATCCATAGAGGAAGTAAGGGAGGCATTGGATTGTGGAGGTAAAGCAATACTGATCATGTTAGATCTGTCAGCAGCCTTTGACACGGTCCATCATGAAGTTTTGATGGACCGTTTGTCTGAAGTAGGAGTACAGGGTGCTGCCTGGAACCTCCTGCAGTCCTTTTTATCAGAAAGAACACAAACAGTTGATTTGGATAATAATAAATCCAAACCGTTCTGCCTTCCGTGCGGGGTGCCCCAGGGATCTTCATTAAGTCCAACACTTTTTAACGTATATGTGATATCATTGGCTGGCCTGATAAGATCCTTTGGTTTCCAACTCACCTCCTATGCGGATGAAATTTGTACTTGTAAAGCGCACTTATACCCCCAAAGGGGTGTCCTGGCGCTGTACGCATACCGCTGTGGAACCCTTCCTGGCTTTTCCCTGTGAAATGTCCACTCCTGGGCACCCCCAGGGTGAAGCCAGGCATCCCAGCGCTGGTGGGGCCGTTGTGGAGATTAAGCAAGCTATTGCCCAGAGTTGCAGAGTGGGACCCATGATTAGAATAGGCACCGAGGCGAGAATTATCAGGTCCGAGGAAATTGAGCCCAAGACCCGCCGAGGCGGGAATTGAACCCTGGTCCCGGGCCAGATCTCTGCATCAGGGTCTGCCGCTCTAACCATTGAGCCACACTTCAAATAGTGTTATCCCTTAGAGATGGTGAGGAAAAGGAAACAGGAGCACGATTTCATGATTGTATGAAGGCCATATCTAGATGGATGTCGACTAACTGCCTAAAATTAAATTCAAGCAAAACAGAGGTTATTATATTTGGTAATAACCCACATTTATGGACACCAGATTGGTGGCCAGCAGATTTAGGCATTTGCCCCACCCCTGCCCTGAAAGCAAAAAATCTGGGGGTGTCCGTAGACAATAGACTCACGTTTAGTGAGCATATAAGTTCCGTGGTATCCGCCTGTTTTCTGATACTCAGAATTATAAGGAAAATAAAGCCTTATCTTTCAGTAGGAAACCTCAGGACAGTGGTCACGGTACTTGTTATGGCACGTCTGGATTACTGCAACAGCCTCTATCTGAACGCCCAAAAACAGCATACTAACAGGCTTCAGATAGCACAAAACGCGGCAGCGAGGCTGTTGTCAGGGACACCTAAATTTGTCTCTGTTAAAAAAGAATTAATTCAACTACACTGGCTTCCTGTGAAACAAAGGGTATGTTTTAAGGCCCTTTGTATCACCTTCAAAGCCCTTAACGGAACAGGCCCTGACCATCTGAGGCAAAAGTTTAAATGGTATATTCCTGGGAGGACTCTTCGGTCCACAGGAGCAAAAAATGTCCAAATCCCTACATTTAAAAAGGCTAGTTGGGGAGGCAGGAGATTTATCACATGCACATCCAAGGCTTGGAACGATCTGCCGTTCCATGTGAGGAATGCAGCGGATCTTCTTTCTTTCAGAAAGGGACTGAAGACCTGGCTGTTCACTCATTGATCATACTCCCCGTTAACTTGCAGGCAGTGCATAGCGCCAGGATACCTCAGGGTAACCGCTGCGCTCTAAAAATCTAATTAACATAACATAACATAACAAGGGGGCGCAGGGGAGAAAAAAGGAACGTGTTGGGCTTTTAACCGAAAGACGTGTACCTGGCCCGCAGGTGCATGTAAGTTCAGACATGCATGTGCATATTGCGGCCACCCTTCCCATCCCGAGTTTAAATGTATCAAGAAGTCCAAAGAAAAAGGGAGGGAGTCTAAGCCACCTCCTCAACAGTAAGCTACCCACGCCAGTGGATATAGGGAGGCTGATTTTCTGGCTGAATCAGTACCCGGACAGGAAGGCAGCCAGGACATTGTATGAAGGGTTCTCCACAGGCTTCTGCATTCCAGCACAGGGGGTGCCCCCAGTGGATTATTGCAATAATCTATTGTCAGCGCGCATGCACCCTATGGTAGTGTCACAGAAGGTTGATAAGGAAAGGGTGCTGGGGCGGGTGGCTGGCCCGTTCACTGCTCCTCCATTGCCAGGATTTGTGTGTTCACCTCTGGGCGTGGTTCCTAAAAAGGAGCCAGGCCAGTTCAGGATGATTCATAATTTATCAGCGCCAAGGGGGGCGTCAGTGAATGATGCCATAGATCCGTCCCTGTGCTCGGTGACATATTCTTCCTTTGACACAGCACTTCAGAGGCTGCGCGACTTAGGGCCCAACGCCTTCATGGCAAAGACTGACATTGAGTCAGCCTTCCGGCTCTTGCAGGTGCACCCCGAAGATTATCATTTGCTAGGTTTTCAGCTGAACTCCCAATTTTATTATGACAGGTGTATGCAAATGGGTTGTGCTGTGTCATGCAAATACTTTGAGATGTTCAGCTCTATTCTGAAGTGGGTGTTTGTCTTCAGAACAGGGCACAGGGACATAGTACACTACTTAGATGACTTTATGATCATGGGCCCCCCAGCATCAGGAACTTGTGGCCAGGTCTTGAGCAAGCTAGTATCTATGTTTGAGGAGCTGGGGGTGCCACTGGCCCCCGGTAAGACGGTAGGTCCGGCTACTAGCATGTCTTTCCTGGGCATTGAGATTGACACAGTAGTGGGGGAATGTAGGTTGCCAGTGGACAAGGTACAGGCTTTCTCACAAGCAATAGATTCTGTTCTGGCGGGTCCCAAAGTCACACTGCATCAGCTTCAGGTTTTAGTGGGCCAATTGAATTTTGCCCTGAGGATCATCCCAATGGGGCTCCCCTTCTCAAGGTCAATTGCACGCGCAATGACGGGTTGACGCAAAAGCATCATCACACCGACTGCAGGCTGATGTGAGGGAGGACCTGAGGGTATGGCGTATTTTCCTGAGTGACTTCAATGGTAAGGTGATTTGGCCAGAGCCGGCAATATCCAGCACAGACTTGGGCTTGCTCACTGACTCAGCAGGCAGCATTGGGTTTGGAGCAGTGTTGGGGTCCCACTGGTGCAGGGGTGATTGGCCGGCATCCTGGCATGAGGGCAGCTTGACCAGGAACATAGCCTTTTTGGAATTATTTCTGATTATAGTGGCAGTAGATATTTGGGCTGAATTTTTTAAGAACAAGTCAGTGATTTTTTGGTCAGACAACATGGCCGTGGTAGCAGCTATCAATAGGCAGGGAGCTACGTGTAAACATGTTTTGAGGCTGTTAAAACATTTAGTTTTGGCTTGCTTAAAGCTCAATCTGCCTTTCAAAGCGGCACATATTCCAGGTGTGGAGAATCTGGCTGCTGATGCTTTGTCTCGCTCCAAGTTGCAGGATTTCCGAAGGTAACACCCTCAGGCGGAGGAGCAGATGACTGTGTTCCCGACATCTCTGTGGAGGATTGGAGCCCCGGCCTAGCTGGGCTGGTGAGAGCCTCATTGAGCGAGCGCACTAGAAGAACTTACCAACAACAGTTCCAAGCATCCAGGATATTTACTAAGCACACAGGCCGGCTGGCTCTTTTTTCCACAGGGGCGCTCTGCGAATTTTTGCTAGCTCTAAGAGATCAGGGGAGGCCGGCCTCTACGCCAGGGCGCACGTGTCGGCGATAGGCTTCTTTGCGAAATTAGCGGGACAGCGCGACCCCGGCGCAGCTTTTGTAGTGAGGAAAGCACTGTCAGGATGGGCTAGGCTAGAAGGGGTCAAAAAAGATAGTAGAAGGCCATTGGATGTGAAAACCCTGGGCGACATTCTGGGGTACTACAGGCGGTATGCTCCTCTTATTATGAGAGCATCCTATTTGGGGCTGCATTTACCTCAGCCTTTTATGGTGCGTTTTGACTAGGGGAGTTGGTAGGGACCTCCAAATCAGATCACGCAGGGGGGCTCAGTGGCAGGACACAAACTTGGTCCAAGGGGGCCTGGTGGTGATTTTGAGGAAATCCAAGACAGACCCGTTGGGGAAGGGGACCACGATCCGCTTGTCCCCCTCACCGGGGGAGGGGATTTGCCCGGTAGCAAGGATGAAAGCATACTTGGCGATTCGTACATCAGGGGGTGGACAGGCACTGTTCATACATGGAGAAGTGTGGCTCAATGGTTAGAGCGGCAGACCCTGATGCAGAGATCAGGCCCGGGACCAGGGTTCAATTCCCGCCTCGGTGGGTCTTGGGCTCAATTTCCTCGGACCTGATAATTCTCGCCTCGGTGCCTATTCTAATCATGGGTGCAACTCTGGGCAATAGCTTGCTTAATCTCCACAACGGCCCCAACAGCGCTGGGATGCCTGGCTTCACCCTGGGGGTGCCCATGAGTGGACATTTCACAGGGAAAAGCCAGGAAGGGTTCCACAGCGGTATGCGTACAGCGCCAGGACACCCCTTTGGGGGTATAAGTGCGCTTTACAAGTACAAATTTCATTTCATTTCAATGCTTGTCACAGTACCAATTCAGGCCAGTCTTTAAGCGTGTGCTGGTGTGTCTGGGCCTGGATTCTAGCGGGTATTCATCACACTCATTCAGAATTGGGGCGGCAACGCTGGCAGCGGGCGCTGGCTTACCAGCTGAGGCGGTGAAGAAGGTGGGGCGCTGGTCTTCGGCCTGTTTCAAGCGCTATGTGCGGCCCGAATTACTTTAAGACAACGGATCGATTTATTGATATGACCATGCTGACGTTTCCATTTCTCTTCCTACTACTAGTATGTCCTCAAAGGTGATATGGGTGGTGGGGCACTCGTTCGTGCGGCATGCCACAGTTCGGCTACGGCAGAAGCGAGTGTCGAAACCACCAGGTTTAAAAAGGACGTCGTTCCTATGGCGAGGCGTGGGCGGCCTGCGAATTCGGCAGTTGCGGCAGCTGATCGAGGAGACGCGAGAGCACGAGGGACATCAGTCCCCGGATTTGGTGATCCTACATTTGGGCGGAAACGACATGGTGGAGTTGGGACGCATGGCAGTCAGGGAAGCCTTATTGACCGAATTTGCCTGGATAGGGAGAGCTTTTCCTAATGATCGGATTGCATGGTCGTGTATGATACCTCGCCGGACATGGGCCACTGGAGTCAGATCTCGAGCTTTGAACGTGTCGGTGAGGCGCCTCAATGGTAAATTGGCCAAGTTGTGCTCAGGCCCGGGCCGCTTGTGTCATATTCCACATAGACTAATCACAGGGGACCTGATGTTTCACCATGACGGCGTGCATCTGTCGGACATTGGCACAAATGTGTGGATCAAAGGGATTTGGTCGTTTGTTCAGAACTTGTTTGCAGTTGGGGAGGGTGAAGGACCTGTGGGCCCTGGTCACCCTAGTGGCGGAAAAGAGGCCACAGAACTTTGATTTTCAGGGTTAACGGGAGGCCTACTTACATACTCCCGAGGCCAGCACTGAGGGGAGAGACGGTAAGCTCTCCGCAGGGAGAATGGGGACACCGGCTGGGGAGGCAAGGGTGCCAGGTCACACGAGCCTCCTTGGCAGCCTGGTGGTAGAGGGGTGGGCCCCCGGAAATGACGGACAAGGACCGAGGGCTGGGGGCTCACCGCTCAAGGATGCAGGTGGGTTGCGCCTTGCGTGGTTCTCAGATAGGGGATGCGAGCCAGAGTGCCCCTTGGTGCTGGAGTAAGTAGCTATTGCATAACCGGTGGTTATGATCAGTTATAATACTTGTAAATATTAAAAGTGTGAATATTGAATTTTAAATGTGAATTTTAAAAATGTTTTTGTCATGTTTATGAATGTTTTGATGGTTATTAAACATGGCCGTTTTGCCCACACTCTTAGGCTGGCTAGTTCTATTGTGGGATTGCATGAGGTTGGGGCAGGGGACATGCTGGGGGTCCGGGCTCTATGAAGAGCGCGAGATCTCGGCGAGCGCGCCCTTAGGGCCCGGCCCCCGGACCCACGCCGCACCACCAGAGTCTGGTCCAGTAGCCCGATTGGCTACTGGCCGGTAGAAGTACTTCCGGGTCAATTATGACGCGCATCTGGCCGGAGCAGAGTAGGTTAGGGGCGGCGCCAGGGGGGCTATTTAGCCCCTAGGTTCACCTCTGCACTTCCTCTTTTCCCGCTCTTTGACCCCTGGATCAGTGGAACGGAATCGATCTCCCACTCACCCGTCCCTGAGATTAGTAGTTTGGGGGTAGGTTATGAGGGTGAATGGCAGAAAAGAGGCCACAGAACTTTGATTTTCAGGGTTAACGGGAGGCCTGCTTACATACTCCCGAGGCCAGCACTGAGGGGAGAGACGGTAAGCTCTCCACAGGGAGAATGGAGACACCGGCTGGGGAGGCAAGGGCGCCAGGTCACACGAGCCTCCTTGGCAGCCTGGTGGTAGAGGGGTGGGCCCCCGGAAATGACGGACAAGGACCGAGGGCAGGGGGCTCACCGCTCAAGGACGCAGGTGGGTTGCGCCTTGCGTGGTTCTCAGATAGGGGATGCGAGCCAGAGGGCCCCTTGGTGCTGGAGTAAGTAGCTATTGCATAACCGGTGGTTATGATCAGTTATAATACTTGTAAATATTAAAAGTGTGAATATTGAATTTTAAATGTGAATTTTAAAAATGTTTTTGTCATGTTTATGAATGTTTTGATGGTTATTAAACATGGCCGTTTTACCTACACTCTTAGACTGGCTAGTTCTATTGTGGGATTGCATGAGGTTGGGGCGGGGGACATGCTGGGGGGTCCGGGCTCTATAGCGCGAACTCGACCCGAAGGTATCAGAGTGCTTTACATGAGCGCCAGCTCTATCACACAAGGTCGCATTATTATTTCTGTGACATGCCCGAGGAGATTAAGTGGTTTGGTTAGAATCACAAGATGGTGAGGCACCCCGAGACTCGAATTTGGTTTCCCAAGACCAAAGTCGGCAGCTCTGGCCGTAACGCCACATCCTTTCTATGAAGACAGCGAATCCTCCTGTATCCAGAGGCACGCACTGTCGATAGGCCTTCTCCTCCTCTGGTATCGCCTCCATACTCTCTTTAGATCTTTCTGACCTCTTTAAAGTGTCTGGCATTCTTGACTCCACCACAGGTACAATACCCCGAGGTTCATGAGTGCGCTCGGAGCACGCGCGCTTCATCCTCCTGGCACAATTGTCCTTCCAGCGGGTGTGCCATTTCAGGGACATCTTAAGAGTTTTGTGCTCCCTGGGTCAAACGCATTTGGTGGGCCTTGTTTGGAACAGCTTTGAATTTATAATCCAGTTTCAACTCTTTCATGCCATCTTCGGCCAGGTCACTGACAGCGCAATTGTCGACGTGTGTCGTGATCCAGTTGCAACCTTACAAATGCCATACATAATACATTCCTGGTGACCCAGTTAACACCTCATTCAAGTTGGCGAATGGTGGGGCAACAGTGTCCTCTAGTGGTCATGCTATAAATACCGTGTCACAGCATTGGTTTGTGGGTTTCTAAGGCTGTGAGGAGGGCTCAGTGGGTGAGGTTGTGGGTGGTCTGTCAGTGTTTTGAGTGTACAGGAGTGGATTTTGCAACCTGCTGTCCAGACGAGGTTTGTCACCTGGCTGTTTTTACCGACACGGCCGTTATTTTAATGTAAGGCCGATATTTTCCCATTATCAGTATATACCTTAAATAGTACGCATAAGACAAGAACACTTAAAAAAAATAAGGGGCATATTAGCAACAACTTGCGATAATAATCGCAAACCGCACTTAGCGCGATTTTTTTTATCGCCACCTATCGCTGGATTTGATCGCGGAGATAACGCAGTATTACCAACGTTTATCTCCACAACGATAAAAATCCAGCGATAGCGGCGAATCCCATCATTAACGTGAGATTTCCAGCGATAAATATCCTATCGCTAAGGGGAATCTCGGTAATAGGCAGGTGGGGACTTAGCCGTAGAATCCACCTCCCATTGACTATAATGGTTAAGTCATGTTTTTACCAGTTCTAAAAAACCAGCGCTTTTCGTGGTTAGCGCGCATTTTTTTGTCGCTTCGCGGGCATTGCTAATAGGCGATAGATATGTTAGCGACTGCTTTCAGTCGCTTTTAGTTGGGAACGCCTCCTTTGCATGTCATTAGCGATAAATATCGCTGACATGCAAAGCGGCACCCAAACCAGTTGCTATCGCCTAAAAGCTGTCGCTAACACCTGTTAGCGACAGCTTGCTGATAGGGCGATAAAAATATCGCCGCTTTAGCGGCAAAAAGTGCCGCAAAGCGGCGATAGAGCCCTTGCTAATATGCCCCTTAGTTCCTTCAATGATTCCTGCCTGATCATTAAAGTAAACTAAGACCTTGCTAAAATGAATGTAGGCGAAGGCGAGTATATTTAAAGTCATATTTAAGTATTGCGCACAGGCCTTTGCAGAATCTTAAAAACGTGACCAAATGCTCTATATTTTTCCCTGGAAAGGTGACCACCCTTCTTTAGACCCATGTGAGGTACTTGTGTGTTTGGATTGCCCCTGTGGGAGGGTCTTCTGACCCTTTGCCTTTAGCTCGAATCATGTGTGGAAGAGTGGTCCGTCGCTTGTGGTCTCGTCAGACTATTTATTAGCAGGGGAGACCCGCGCTGGTGGTCGAAGGCACTATACACACAGCTAACCTTTGTGTGGTTGCTCTGTTGAGCCAGCGTTGTGGTCTGCTGGGATGTAACATAGTCCCCTGATCACATTCTTAGAAATGGAAAATGCTCAGCTATCTCAACTGTATGGTATTCAGTTATTTTCTGCAGTTCCGCTTTGTTTTCGAAGGTGTCCCTTTGGTTGCTTTCTGGTGGTTTCTGCCTCTCGCTTCTTCATCATCTTTCCTCATGGCCTCTTTGTATGGTTTCTACTGTGTTGACTGTTGGGTGAGTTTGATGGGTGGCAAATGAGGAGTGGTTAGTAAAATGTGGGCTAGTGAGTTGTGACGTGCCGTGTTGAGTGATAGCTCAATGGAGTTGTGTTTTAGAAATGACAGCGCTAGTAAAACAACCATTTCCACACTAAACATGTTTTTCGCGATTGCGCCATTCCACACCAGGTGCTGATTGACTGTGTAGGCGCTGTGCTCTAACAACTGCGTGTGACTTCTGGCCTAGTCGCGCCAACGCTTGCGTTTGTGCGCGTTTGTTTGGAAGTTCCTCGAGGGTGGCGCGGGAATAGACGCCTGGTAAGGTGTGGTTTTCCGCTGTTTGTCCCCTGGGTGTACACAAACGTTTCTTCCTTTATTCTGAAGAAAGTTAACCCATTCTTTTGGGAGAAGCCACCTCCGATGCCATGTGTACCGAAAGCATTTCCAAGAACATTGAAAACAAACCAGAACCTAAAAGCATCTTTTCGGAACTGAAGCCGCATGCACTGCTGCAAACTGTCAAGAAATGTTGGACGAGTCACTGTACAGAACTTGAGGTGTAGTTCGATCCGAGCCAGTCTAATGGCAGCCCAGCAGCCAATGGTTTACGTGGGCTCTTTTTATTGGATACAGTGCAGTGACTGACCTAAGCTTTTCCTGGACAGCATGAAATGAATGATTGTTCAGTATGTCCCATCATCAGCCGTGCTGCTCATTTTCCAGGAATGCCGTGCTGCTCATTTTCCAGGAATGCCGTGCTGCTCATTTTCCAGGAACGAGGTTTTGAGATGGATAGGTCCAACATCTGACCTTGGCTGGCTTACACATTCAGAGTGAAGAGCCAGAACCTCCACTGTCAAACTGGGCGGAGTAAATTGAGCCCTTTTAAAAGATCTACATTAATCTTCATAAAAAACATGAACTCTAGGACCCCGCACCCAAACGACTACTTCAGAGTTACCACAGCACTGGTGAGTAGGCGATGCACCGTTTGATGAATTGAATAAGGGTGGGCGTAGTTCGCGAAGTAATGCTTCGCGAAGCTACGCAAAGTGCAGTTCGCGCTACGCAAGCTTCGCGTAGCACTACGCGAACTGCGTAGCGCACTGTTCGCAATGATTGCACAGTGCCGGATGCTTGTCCGCACTGTGCAATCATTGAAAACGGCAACTTGCACAGTGCGAGCTGTCTTTTACTGCCGCTCGAGTAGATTTTTACTCGAGCGGCAGCTTTCTCAACGCGGACTGGTAGTTTCTCATCGCGAGCGGTCGCAAGCATACGCGACCACTCGCAATGAGAAACCTGACCTCCCGCGTTGAGAATCTCGCCGGGAGGTTTATTTTCCACGCTCGCGATCGGCAACTTGATGTTGCTGATCGCGAACGAGGAAAAAGTCTCGCCGGGATGTCATTTTGCTTGCTCGCGGTCGCCAACTTGACGTTGAGGACCGCGAGCAAGCAAAAATGACCGCGGCACTACGCTACTACGCTACGCGTGTTCGCACTGTGCTACGTGCAATTCGCGTTGTGCGAAGTAGCGCAAACTTCGCAAACTACGCGAGCGTAGCGTAGCACTTCGCCCAGGGTTAGAATTGAACCACTAGATATGTCTGTAGTGGACTGCTTTATATTTTTTTATGGTCAGATTATCACCAATACTGTTTACTTTCCAATAGATCTGATTATGATAAAGTTGTGCTGGCCCAGCATGAACCGAGGCTGCGTTGGGAGCCTTTCTCCTCGGGGTACACTGAGTAGAAGTAAACTCTGCTGTTGTGTTTTCCATGTGAGTATGCGATATGAGGCTGGTGGTCTGTCCTCGGCTTCCATTGGTTCAGCTGTGTCCTCATTGGCATTAGTATGCTCCGGTTGCAAAAACTAGCCCATGGATTGGGCGCATCTGAATCTGGCCCGTGCCTCGGTCAGTGGGTCCTATAAACAACAGTAGAACTAGTGGAGACCGTCATTGCTCCCCCTTAGAAGGCCATCCTCTGCATTTCTTGCTCCACAGAATGAAGAAGAAAGTGAAACCGAAGTGGAGCAGTTGCCAGTGGCTCCAGCAACGTGGAAAAATGCCCAATGCCATTTGCGCCACACAACACTGGCCACTAGATGTCCCCAGAGCACTATCTTATTCCGTCAGTACCGTCCCAAGTCAAAGTCCGAGAACCACGGCCTTCACGAGGGGGGCGAGACACAGCGCAGGCACGCTAATTAACAAGCGCGACAAGCAGCGTTTACCTTACGGGAGCGAGCAGCGGCGGGCACGATAATTACAAACACATGGCACCGCTGCTCGCTCCTGCAAGGGAATCGCCAAACGTGCATGCGTTGCAATAGAAAGCAATGCTACACGTGCACGTTTTTGGCTCAAATGCTGCATCGATTCCCAAAGGTCCCTCCTATGCAGCGCATGCGCGCTGCGTAGGCGAGAACTAAAAAGGCATTTCAAAGCTTGGGATGGCTACAAGTGTTTGACTCTGATCTCAGTGCTTCACTGCTGTCAGTGCCTGACTCTGGCGTGCCATAAATGTCTGATTTTGATCACTCAGGCACTAGTCAGAGTCAGACACTAACAGCAGCACAACATTGTAACCAGAGTCAGAAATAGAAGCTGTGCTACTTTATAGCCATATGTAAGGCACCGGAAGCTGGAACACAGTGTATCCAGAAGTAAGGCACAGGAAGCTGGAACACTGTGTATCCAGAAGTAAGGCTCAGGAAGCTGGAACACTGTGTATCCATATGTAAGGCACCGGAAGCTGGAACACTGTGTATCCAGAAGTAAGGCACCGGAAGCTGGAACACTGTGTATCCAGAAGTAAGGCTCAGGAAGCTGGAACACTGTGTATCCATATGTAAGGCACCGGAAGCTGGAACACTGTGTATCCAGAAGTAAGGCACCGGAAGCTGGAACACTGTGTATCCAGAAGTAAGGCTCAGGAAGCTGGAACACTGTGTATCCAGAAGTAAGGCACAGGAAGCTGGAACACTGTGTATCCAGAAGTAAGGCACCAGAAGCTGGAACACTGTGTATCCATATGTAAGGCACCGGAAGCTGGAACACTAAGATATCCAGAAGTAAGGCACAGGAAGCTGGAACACTGTGTATCCAGAAGTAAGGCACCAGAAGCTGGAACACTGTGTATCCATATGTAAGGCACCGGAAGCTGGAACACTGTGTATCCAGAAGTAAGGCACTGGAAGTTGTGAATTTTTGGCAGTGCCCCTTGTATACAGAGTCGGGGGATGAAGAAGTGACCTTGATGACCTTACAGTGCTCATCAATTGATGAGAGTCCCATATCAAAGATATACTGTAACCAGAAGCCAGACACTGCCTGCAGGGGTACCCTGTAAAGAGGCTTGTGACCAGAGACAACCACTAGCAAGAAGATGCTATGACTAGTAAGAGTCACGCACTGACTTCGATACTGCTGGAACAATTTTCAGACTGGGGTGCAGCCATCAATGATAAGTCACTAAAGTCTTGTGGATAGTGAAAAATCCAACGGTTACACAAATAACAGGTGAAGAAAATCAGCACGGCCCATTCTACTGGAGCTGTATGGGAGCAGTATGTGCCCAGTGGTAATTTTGGAACTCATTGTCCCGAATATCTTACTAAAGTATGGTGTGGTAGGACACCGCCATTTACAAAGAGCACTTTTCCATTGCAATGGCTTCCTGCAATAACGACTACATTTGTTTCATGCAGGCAGTTTTACTGCTAAACGTGGATGGCGCACAGGCAATATGTGTGGAAAAGGGTTTCAGCCTATATTTATTCTTTGTGTAGTGTCTTGGTTTGTTTTGATCCTATTGAAATCTTTGTTTCCCTCACACTTCAGGATTAAAAAACAACATGTTTCATTTGTAAGTTCATGGTTGAGGATATATTTTGAAATATGTGTGCAATTCATTACAACAATATTACTGTGGGTTATAAAATAGCTGACATCCTGCAGCCTTTTCTTTCATGCTCACTGTACCCCACAAGATTGTCTCTTGGTTCACATTACAAATTTCCCTCGCCATGCAGTTAGAGAAAGGAAAAGTAAAGACCAATCTCCATGTCAAAAAATATGCATCAATTTGTCGGTAAACTTTGTCTGTGTTGTGTTCTAAGGTCTCCTCTCCAACGTAAGAGAACTGAATGTAAGTGGGATGGAATGTGGGGGCCAAATAAAAATTGTAATATGGAGAGATTGAAGAAGCGTCATTTATTGAACACCACAAAAGTGGCAACGAGTTTCAGCCCCAGCAAGGAACCTGTGTTGGCAAGTGGATGTACTGAAAGTGAACATCCAAGAAGAGTAGAGCTGTGTCATACGGCAATGTCACACAAACAAAGCGGAAAGGAGAGAAAAGGAATTATGCCAAGGAGAAACAATGTTTAGCACCATTTTACGTAACGTGCATAGGAGCGAGTGACTTTACAGGTACACGTTGCGCAGTTTTCCTTGTGTGCATGGTGGAGTGTGCATGCTTGTTCTTGTCACGAGCAGTTGAGCATGAATCGGAGCATGGAGAAAGGAGCGGGCGTAGTGCATCGGCACTGCGTACCAGTCAACAACACTAGGGAAGGACATCCCAGAGTGATGTCACATGTTGCGAGGTAACGCAGCGTGAACACTGGAGGCGGCCATTTTTTTGCTTAGGTCGAGCCTGGGCAGCGCATGCACTGCTCTGCGGCATGCTGTATTGGAGTATGGAATCGAAGCCCCTCCCACTCTCTGCCCATGTTTGTCATTGGCTTGTGTCATTGCCCTTCGTAAATGCTGGCTTCTGATTCATTAATAGGCTTGTTAGTCCCTCCTTAGTACCTCCTTGTCTTCATTTGTAACCTCCCATGAGGACTGGCCCTTTTACTTCGGTTATTACACGGTACGTATTTTTTAGTCTGTAAGCACTATTTTCTTTAGTGAGTTTCTCCTACTGCAGGTACAACATGTTTTCCTGCAACATTCAGCGGGCCATGCTGCTTTCAGTTTCCAAGCAGCCTGGGACAATGGCTGCCACTTCTTTGAATAGGTCTCGCATTTACAAGAGTTTGAGCTACTGGCATTGTAAACGACAATGCCTTTTATTTATGAGTTAGCAAAACAGATAAATAAAAGGCATTGTCATTTACAATGCCAATAGCTTAAACTCTCGCAAATGCGAGACCTATTGCATTGCAAATGCTTGTTTAACAGAGGGAGCACCTAGGATTTTTTCCAAATGGATGGGAAATAGCCAGACAGGATCATGGCCTGGAAAATGACTAGGAGCTGAGGGACGATATCATTTGCACAAGATGTGGAACTCAGTAGATTAATGGCTTGCTCTAAGGATGGTAGAGTGAACTCTTTCTGCATGGGGGGAGGTATTGGAGGACTATTGCTAAGGGTGGAGGCGGTGAAATAATTTCCACCTAATGCAGAAAAGATTGGGTAGTGATTTAACGAAAGATTGGCTCAGGGAGCAGAGTTTCTTGGAGGAATCTTTGGATAGACAGACCGGGACAGTTCTCTGGTGAAGTTTGTTGCTTCTTCTTACCACTAAAGTAATTAGCCTTTTCCTTAGCGATCAACGCCTTATAACTAGCTAAGCAGAGCTTGTATTTGGCTTTTTCCTCAGCATTATAGTCAGCCCTCATCTCTTTTTTTGTCTGTCATTTTTGTTTGTGTGCCCTGAGCTCGGCAGGGAACCAGGGGGCTGATATAATATTGCATTTTGACCTACACAATTTTATGGGGTAAAAGATTAGTGTCGGTGTCAATGCATGAAAACAAAAGTTCCCAAATTGATCCAGGCATAAGACCGCGGTGGAATCAGTTACAAAATCATTGATAAGCGCAAAGCAGTCTCTGATGGTGAGTGACAGTATATTGTGTTGAAAAGTCCTCTATATTTTGTTGGTCTCTCAAGGCTCTAGAAACGGCACCAGTTTGAATGATGTGACATTAGGTGCTATTTCATATTAAGTCACAGAGTTACGGTGAATGGTAGCAACAGTGGTGATGTCAATATCAGGTGTGTTTGTAGTTCTCATTGTTATGCTGGAGTGCTGCACTCAAATATCCCTAGCTGGAAATTCGAGCTTGTAATGCCATTGTTTTGCTCAAGGGGTATTGCATTCAGAGTAGGAAGAGTTTGAGAGGCACTTATCTGAACCCTTCTTGGTGCCTGTGAGGGTCTGCTGTGGAGGACTGGCCACATTGTGCTTTTTAATGTGGTTGATGGACACTTGTCTGTTTCTCCTTGATCCAGGCAAAGCAGACAAAGCAACATTTCTGTTGCCTTTTACCCCATAAACAGTGAAGGGTGGTCTGTAGGATGGTTCAAATGTGTGTTTGTCGTGGATTTTTCTCGGACTATGTCCCCAACTTTGGGAACCACTCCAGCAGTGATAAGCTTCTCTTCAGAGGTGGTGGTGTCAGAGTGGTTCACATTAACCAGCTTGTCTCTCATTCCTTAGATACTCTGCAAAACATTCAAATGTTTCTCCAAATCAAATATATCATCATCTGCAACCTTCCCAGAATTATGTTACCCAGGCACATACATAGTAACTTCGAAAAGAACCTCATATGGAGTGCGTCCTCCCAAAGCTCATTTAGACAAGTTATTTAATTCTCTCTTGACTCCGTACAGACTATGGTACCAACTAGGACCTGAACTTAGAAGCCTAGTAGGCAAGGCTTGTTTAATCATGCCATTAGCAGGTTCTGCCATGCTGTTTGGTTCAGCTTTACACAGGTTGCTGAAATGCAGACAAACTCACATGTCACAAGCAGACATTGAATCCCTGTATGTCTTGGAGGCAAACGCTGGACCGTTATCTGAATGAAATAAAATAACTGCCCCAATCGCTATCAGACACTGTAAATCTTTTTCTACTGCTAAAGCACTCACATTTCTCTGTGGACAAACCCATACAAATCGAGAATATGAATTGAATGCTACTATTTTGACTTATATTGGTTGGCTGAATTAAGTGGAAAGATGTGATCCAAATAAATCACCCAGAAGGGGATGTTAGAAATTGCAAGAGAAGTTGGTGAGGGTCTTTTGACATTGGAGGGTTTAATCGGCTTACAAATTTCACACTGCCTAATATAATCCCAAATCTGCTCATATAAACCAGGCAATCAGCAGCGTTGCTGTAGCATTGTTACAATTGCCTGGACCCCTGCATGGGCAGATGGTAATCCCTCATGAGCATCTTTGATTAAATCTAATCTGGATAGATTATTAGTTATCATCCTATCTCTCACTCTTGGTGGTGTAACTACAGGAATGTTGACTGAATTAAGGGTGTAGGAGTATGTGGCAGGAAAGTGTGCAGGAGGTTTCCCACCTTGCTTGTTTGCATTTACTGCTCTTAAGATATTTATTTATTTATTCAAAGTTTTATATGGCGCGAACATGACCCATGGGTATCAGAGCGCTTAACAATTACATAGTAGCGTATCTGTGTCAATAATTGTTTGAGACCTAGTTAGGACTGCTACTCTAACAATATGAATTGTAGACTCAGCAGCTAAATCGGTCATATAGTTCCCTTTGGTGTGAACACCATCATGCTGATAGCCCAAACTGTGTCTCACATGGACCAATGGAAGCTTATCTTGTAAGACAGCTACCTTTCCCCAAAGCTGTTTATTCTTTATAGGCTTTCCCTTTGAATCCTTGAATCCATTCAATCGCCAATGTTGCAAATCGACATTATACCCTTGAACACAGAAGGAAGAGTCAGACACAATAATTGTGGGAACTAACAAGTCACCCTTTTTGCAATACAAGTAATGGCATGAAGTTCTTCATGCTGTGCAGTGCTGTCACCTAGGATTTTAGTGCGGGAGCACTTCGGATGGAATTTACTATCTTTCACTGCACATTGCACTGTTGTGCAGGCTGCGGAGTACTTTTATTTTGTTCGGACAGCTGGTTGGGCAGAGCCATCCATGTAGAATACACTCTGGTAAGACTCGATGGGTAAAGAGGTTGGAGTGGGGGGCAATGTGTTGTTCATTTTGGAGAGAAGCCTGTGTATGAAAAGTAGGATCATATTGAAACCGAAAGCACAGGGAGAAAGGCCAGGAATGCACTGTATTGCATAAATTGCATAAAGATATACTAAGGGCATGCTAAGGTGATGCAAGGGCATGCAAGCCCTTGAGATTTACTAAGCTTTTCAGAGCTACCCTGCATAAAGTAAAGCTGCCTTGCGTTACTCTGCCCTTGGAAGGCAGTCCATGGATGGAGTGTGGGAGTTCCTAAGCATCCACCCATGGTTTTTGGTGCATTCCCAGATTTCCTAAACATAGTAAACCTGGGAATGTGTCAAAATCCTAGGCCTTCCCAGGGGACACATAACAAGAAGAAATAATGTTAATACTGAAAAAATAGATGCCAGTGTTAATAATGATAGATTCATATGTAAGAACGAAATCACGTCTCCATTATCGAATTCACCCGTCATGAACTCTCCATCAATGCCGACCAAGAAATACGTGGACAGGCAGGCTCTGAGACCTAGGCCTAAGGCTACTGATTGATAGGTCACAGGTGGGGTGGCACAAAGATGGCAGACAAATGTGAGAACAGGAAACACAGGTCAATCCCACAGATAAGTGCAGTGACACCACAGAGGTCCAGGGAGATTGGCCCCAATAAAGCACACATGGCTGGAGGGGTGCGCACATTCCCAAAACCACCATAATGTCAGATGCCACATGAAGTTAGGGACACACAACCAGTCAGGACATAGCACACACAGTACACACAGTGATCACGTGCCTCTCATGCCGTACATCTGGACATGTTACCCACTGGCCCCCATTGTGTCCACGCAAGGTCAAGGCAGACCTGCATTTGTTATCAGGGACCTTATTTATGACTCCAAAGACAGGACCTTTATGCTTTTATCAAAACAGGATTTAAGGAAACACTTTATGATACTCAAAGAAATGTATAAAACCTTGTTCAAATTGATTGTACTCTGAGTCAGTCCTCAGACCCGCTTCTGTAACTGTGCTCCCAGCCAAAGTGTTTAATTAAACCTACTGTTCCTGTTTTGCGAAACGCCTCTTGTCTTTATTTGTTCAAGGTAAATTCATATATCTCTCAATTCTTTCTGCTTTCTGCAGTAGACAAAGATAGAGGAAAGAGCTGCAGAGGATTGTTTTTGTGCAGGAAAGCCTCTGCCAGGCTGAGTTAAGCTGTCTTAATAAAGTGTGAATTGGCCTGCTAGAGTGACAATGGATTTCCATTGTGAGGAGAACTGCAGCTGCTGAATCTACAGGCACGAAGGGGGGTGGAGTAGACAAACTGGTCTTCAAAGGGAGAATGACACTTTGGAACAGCACAGGCTCACCCCCACATTCTGCATCCCCAGTCACACAGAAGCCCATGTAATTAGATTAGGGTGAGGACTGGAAGGGGAGTGTTAGAGAATCTTAGCTAAACCAGTGGGTTGGCTTAGCCTGATCTAAACTTCGGGGAGAGACTTTCTCCATGTTGGTTTTTGGAAGAATGGTGCTTTCTGGGGCAATAATTGACCACACTTTGCATACATATTGAAGAGTTGCCAAGCAACTTGGATTTTTGCGTGGAAAATCAAGAGAAGAAGGACTGCCCTGCTGGAAACCTGATCTGCACCCAAGAGGTCTGCACTCTGAATGACTGCGCCTGCTGCACACTTGGAACTACAGCCCTAAGGACTTTGCCTTGCTTCAAGAAGGTTTAAGACGTGGACTCCCTGCAAGTTACAGCTTACCTGAGCTCACCTGCAACATCTCCACCAAGAAGTCCCCATCACGGAGTGCATCCAGTGGACACAAAAACAATCCTGCCTGTAACGCAGGCACACTTGCACCATTGCCTCTTAGGGAAAGGCGTACAAGTCTGACACATTATCAAGTCTACCATTATTGGCAAATCTGGGAATTTGTAAGAATACATGGGTGGATGCGTGCAACACCCATGCTCCACCCATGTGACGCCCTCACCACACAGTGTAACGCATGGCAGCGACTTGCGCTGCCTTGGGTTACACCAGATTTTCCAAGCCACACAGGGTGGCCTTGCATGGCTTATTATATCTCATTGTAGTTTTTGCGTCACCCTGCATTACATTGAGTGTTGCAAGGTGATGCAAAACATACAATAAAAATGCCCCTAAGTGTTTAGATGTGTTGAATGATAATGGTCTGACAGCTGAATTTAAAAGTGCAAATTCGCTGTGACATCTCTGACTTATTTAGGTCATGAGATAAATGAGAAAGGAATTTCACCTGAAAGAAACTTGTAGAGGCAATTATGAAAGCTCCTTCCCCCACATCTAAAGATGATGTTAGAGCATCCCTAGGTCTTTCAGAATTTTATGCAAAATGTGTAAAAATAAAATTTCAAGACTTTAAAGCTGAGACAATTAGTAAACAAATTTGGTGGAACTCTTTTGGAATGAAAAACTTCAAGGATGTTTAGAAATTATAAAAAATATATTTGCTGAGCTTTCCTGTTACAAGCCTTTGACTCAAGCATTGGAAACACAATTAGAACAGGTGCCAGTGGGAAAGGGTTGGGCGCTGGTTTGTCCCAAATTAAAAATGGTGGAGAGAAGTAGCCATATCTCTTGTTTCTCGCTATCTTTCGCCTGCCACAGAAAAATACTCCATGATTGAAAGAGAAATGTTAGCTTGTGAATGGGGTATGGAGAAATATAGGTAATATGTGCGTGGATCTATATTTTTGGTTTACTCTGATCATAAGTGTCTTACTAAAATTCATACAGCCACCAGAGTTGTTAAGGCTAAACCTTGTATTGCCAAGAAATACGTATGTACATATGTATGTATGTGTATTTGGATTATGTGGGTATAAGTGCTCTTTGAGGGTGAGGCTGGTGTCCAGGGTGATACCAAGTGACTTGGCATTCGTTGAAAGTTGGGGTTCAAAGCTGTCAATGTTCATGTCATTGAGCCAAGTTTGTTCTGCATCTTGTTTAATGTTCTTAGTGAATTACAGGAATGCTGCATTGGTTGCCTTTAGGGAGGTGCTGGAAATCCACGTCTGGTTGATGTGCAAGCAGCGTTGAGGCGTTGGATGTCTGAAGCAGTGAGACTTTCAAATAGAGTAGTCTATCATGGCATATTGGCACTTCTTGATGCAGTTATCTGTGAATACAGCACCAAACGGTTTCACGTATAGGCTAAAGATGGCAGGAGACAGTTTGGAGCCCTGGGAGACTCCACATGTGGTAAAGATCTTTTGTGACCCGGGCGCGCCCACATGAACAAACTGGTGTTGGTTGGAATAGTAGGAAGCAAACCACTGAAGGACATTGCCGGTAAATCTCATTGGAGACTCCAAGGGGCATATGTATAAGCCCCTATCGCCACGGGAATGTCACTTTTTCCGACGCTCCTGTGGCGATAGGGGCTTTGCCTTATTTACAAGGCAGCGTTAAGCCATTTAACGTGGCTTAACACTGCCTTGTAAATAAGGCCCCCTTTCACGCTATGCTTAGCATGAAAGGGGTGGGCAGTGGGTGTTGCGGTGGGCGTTCCACCGCACACCCATTGATTTTGACGCTGCCCCCTATTTACAAGGGAGGCGTAAATAGGAGGCAGAGCCAAAATTAAGACCAGGGAAAATCTGGTCTTAACTTGGCGAAACGAGGAGAAATGCTTTATTTCCCCTCGTTTTTGCTATTTCCATGTGCGCTGCCTTGTGCAGCACACAAGGAAAAAGCAAAACGCCTTGCATTGTTTATGTGTAGGAAGGTGTCCCTTCCTGCACATAAACAATCTTTACTAAAAAATGACATTTTGTAACTTCCATGTGTGCTGCATTAAGCAGCACACATAGAAGTGTCAAAACGGCATTTAAAGATTGTTTATGTGCAGGAAGGGACACCTTCCTACACATAAACAATCTTCCCCTGCACAGACAGCCTTGCACTGGTGCAAGGGTGCATACGTTGGCCCTAAGCTGCTAAAATTAGCTCCAGCGCAGGGGGAAACGCAAGGCTGCACAATATTCTTGTAAATATGGTGCAGCCTTGCGTTTCTGAAGTGGCGGAGAGAGGGGTTAAGCCATGACAGCTAACGCCTCACTCCGCCACTTCTTTGTACATATGGCCCCAGGTATGGATGTAGTGGAATGTTTGTTGGAGAGCGGTAATTTCTTACCCAGCTTAATTTGACCCGGGGGGGCTCCTACCTCCAAATAAAAAAGACACTTGTGTGAAACGTAGGCACTGTAGTTGAAGTGGCACTTTTATTTTCAGGCATTCTTTAAGCAAAAAAAGCATCAAAGGCACAATCATATTTCAGCAAACATTTTCATATAGATTTCAATAGAAGCTCTGGTGCCAGCAAGACACACTGAGAGATACACCTCAAATGATAAGCTACATCAAGCTAAATCATGCTAAAACAGTAAGCTGTTTGATCAATATTTCCTGCAAGGAGTGAAGGAGGGGAAAAGTTAGAGAGACTGAGAAAGGCAAAGATTTCAATCCACAATGAAGTGCTACCACCTCAAATAGGCCAGGACTTCAATGATAGATTTTCGGTCGACCGGGAACACACCAACACCTGCAAGATGCTGCAGAAGGGTGGTTCCCCGAGTGGGGGGTGGATTACATTCTTATACTGGTTAATGTGGAACTACAGATCACGGGGTTGGAACATTCACATGCGCTCTTAACCGCAAGTCTTCGGAAATATTAAAAATGTAGAAGTGGCATTATGATGAAAAAGGTGTTTTCAGTGGGGCAACTTCTGCTAGACCGTAGATCAGAAAGAATTTTGAGATATTTATTGTGAACATTTTTGCACATTCTCGGAACTGCACAGAAAAGCGGAACCTTCTAAAAGGTCGCAGGTTAGGTTCTCATGCCACGATGCCGTTTTGGTTTACTTTGAGCAAGCAGACTTACAGTAAATTGAAAGAGCAAGTATGCCCCCACCAACAGGTATCTCGTGATGTTCCTTTTAATTTGAGGACTTCCATGTTTTTGTGGTTAGCCATCTCTCAATAGGTGGGAGAGAAGACAAGCACATCTTGTGCAAGGAAAGAGTGGGGGCTCGGGGACTGAGCTGAAACTTTGTGTCGCAGATGAAATAAGTTGAGCAGAGAAGCATTTTGGGCCTACTATATTGGAAAGACCAATTGAGACAGTTTGGTCTGGTCAACTTAACATGTCCCTATATTCTTGCTGGCAGGGCCTATATTGAGGACTTCATGCTGCAGATGTAGGGCAGAAATTTATGTGGGGCATTTTACATTTTATATGGTAAAACGGGACCCTGCTTCATTTCCCTCCTCTTGTTCATTTTTGAACAAAACTCTTAAAGTGTACTTGGCTGGCCCTTCATTATTTTGGGTATCCACGGGGTATAATTGATGTAGGAACATTTGTATTCCTCCTGCCGTTGTGTTCTCAATTCAACATATTCCCCTTCGGGCCTGTCAACAAGACTTTCATAAGTATGAGCTATCGGAACTTCTCTCACTGTATCTCTACCCGGGGGAAGTGGGGGAGCTTGTAGGTACGTGTACTTCAGCGGTGGTCTGTAATAAGTGGGAGGCAGGTGTGGTAAGCTCTAGTATTTCTAATTTTGTGGGCCCATCCCCTGGTGCGCGGTCTGCCCTTATTGTTTTCCTGTAAATCCCTGGCCTTGCATAATTCATTCCTACCACTTTAGTGCTGAACCTCTTTACACAGTGGCTCCCTATCTGAAAGACGCAGCACATCAACAACAACACTCCTACTATTGGAATTATCAATTTCAGGATGGCTGTCAGCCATGAGGGCATCCAGCAAAGATCGAACCAGTCCGGGGCAATGTCTGCCGGAGCGCCCCCTTCTTCGGCCATCTTTATTCCTAAGTTTGTCAACTCCTCAATGGCCTTTGTGGTAGATCCATTCTCCGCATCGTTTGCCGGTATGAACGTGCAGCAGGATTTGCCGATCCGGTGGCATACTCCACCCTCCATTGCTGTCAGCATGTCTAGAACATAGCGGTGCTCTAGAACCATGAGTCTCAAGGGGTGTAGTTCTTCCTTGATAGCATTCAGTCCGTCCCTTGTGCTGTTAATAGCCTTCATGGCTTCATAGCAAGTGACCTCGATCCATCGTGCATTTGCTCCTGTCTGAAACAGTGGAACAAGGCCCCCGAAGAACTGCTGAGCATCGTTAAACAGGCGGAATTCTTGAGGAATTTCTTTAATATGGGGTATTGGCAAAATATTCGGCTGCTCGCCGGTGACAAGCGAAACAAAGAAGAGGATTTTTTAGTTTAAATGCTTTTTTTGGTTTGGACATTCCTTCCCCACCCCAGGTGTATCTTCTGCCTTCCTGATGTCATATTTCTTCACATTCAACCTCAACTTCCCAGTCAATCCCGTCTTCATAACCTGAATCTACCCAAGGGGGGCCTAAAGATGCTGCTTTGCATACCACAAAGCCGGGACCATTCCATTTGTTGCCGTAAAAAATATGTGACCACAGGAGTAGCAGTGTTCTATTTTAACAGGGGCAGCTATTTAATGTGTGTGTGTGTTTTATTGACCCATTGCATTTAGCTGGGGGTCGGGATGATGAAATCCATCCACGTTCCCTAATTACATGTGCCTTAGAGTCCATGTCTCACACTCTGGTCCTACACATTTCCTGTATTATTTCCTCGAGGGCAGTTGGGTCAGAGACAACTTTGTGTACGTTGTAGGTGTAGTCCCATTTCGTGGTGTTTACATATGCTGTGGATATGTCGGCCGCAATGACCTGAATTCGACCTTGTATGCGGCAAAGATACAAGTGCAAAAGGCATTTGGCAATGTGTGGTGGGACTTCCTTAGGGAAAATTAGTCTGTCAGCACCTACTGCATGGGGAATATATGAACACACATAGCAGGACTCGTTTGTTACTGTTTTCCCTACTGCTGTCATGTCTTTATACCATGAGTTATCTAATAGGGAAGAGTGGACCCAGTGATCCCTTATCGACTCCTCTGTACCTCGTGTGGGTCCTGGACCCTTCTGTATTTCAGGAAAATGTTGAGATGTCATGTGCGCATGGGGTTTGTGAGTGAACCATAGGAGGGACTTAGTTCTGCGGGAAACAATGGCGAACCGACGGGCTCTATGGTGACGGGAAGGGCGTTGGCGGAATGCTGGTGGTGGCTGTATTGTGAGATCAACTGTACCATCCCCTTCTGTGTTGTTCTCAATCGAGGGAGGAGTCGGAGGCCTAAGGTGTGCACTAGTATATGTGTTACTAATGCCTTTATAAGGGGGCTTGGGACTTAATGTTGTGCTTTGAGGGTATATTCCAATATGGGTATGTTAGACCTGGCATCCTTGGCGTGGGTCTCCCTTCCATTTTTTCGTAATGCCTCCACTGTTGCCGATATGTTTTTGCTGGACTAGATGCTCATGGGCACTTTGCCGCTGCTAATCAGTGCCAAAGTGCAAGTGCTCCCTATCGTTAATTGATATATGTATTAGTGACTCCATGATTGGATGATTGGTTTACTTGTCAGTCCCTAGTACAGTGCACTCAGTGTGCCCAGGGCTTGTAAATCCAATGCCGCTGGTGGGCTTGCAGCACTGGTTGTGCCACCCACAGAAGCGGCTTGTAAAATGTGTCTCAGGCCTGCCATCGCAGAGCCTGTGTGCAGCCTAGGGCTGCCATGTCGACTTGGTGAGTACACCCACTTACCAGTCCCTAAACCTTCCCTTTACTGCATGTTGGTCACCCCTAAAGTAGGCCCTAGGGCAGGGTGCATTGTAAGTATAAGGTAGGACATGCCCTGGTGTGTGTGGCATGTCCTAATAGTGAATTACAGCCATTTTCGTTTTTCACTTTTGCAAGGCTACCTGCTCCCCATAGGCCAGAATGGGCAGACTGACTATTACACCTTATAGTCAGAACTGACCCAGGGAACATGGTAGAAAAACGAATTTAGTATGCCTGAACTCAGGATGATAAAATACATCTTTTAGTGAAGTTGGTTTTGACATTCTGTGTTTGAAAATACCACTTTTAGAAAGTGGGTATTTTCTTGCCTAACTATCCAAGCCTGCCTCTGCTAGGTTGTGTATTCCTTGTCTGGAGATTGAGTGACAGGGGCTGGGGGTGGCTACAGGAGACAGGGTGAGTCAGCACAGAGCTGAATAGAAAGATCTGCATCCAGAGTGGAGGGAGGAGTTGCCCCTGGGTCTGAAAAGGGCTGTGCCTGCCTTCCACAATGCTGGCTCCACCTCCTGCCGGGCGGCTGAGCACTCTGCCCCACATTCTGAAAGGAAAGAAGGAGTCAGAAAAACAAAGTGCTCCAGAACTGACCAGAACTGGTTTTGGACTAGGCAGAGGCCTCTCTGCCTCCAGAGAACAAAGAGAATCAGGGTATAAGAGGGGCCCCCAGACCCCAGGAAAATTAGATCACTTTTGGGAACAAGAAGAAACCTTTGCTGAGGAGCGGAACCAAGAAGAAACTGAGGAGAGACTATCCCTAAGCCTGAAGTGCTGCTTGGGGGATTGGCCTGCAGTGGTTTGCCTGACTGCCAAAGAAAGGAGAAAGGAACTTTTGCTTTGCTGTAACTTTCCTCAACTTGTGAAGGATCTCCAAGGGCTTGGAAGAGAGCTTGCCCCCTGACTGAAGTCCCAGGACCATTGGACTTCACCCCTTTGTGAATTGCTGCTGGAAACTCTGTTTCAGTGGCTACAGAGGTAGGGAGCTGTGACCGACTCTCACGACCGACTCGGTGTCCTGTAAGCACCGCATCGAAGCCCCGTCTCGCCCTGCAACGCACGGCCCTGGTCTCACCGACTCCGTCAACGAGCCGCTGCCTGCACCGCATCGAGGGACAACGCGTCCTGCAACGCTTCGCTATGCCGAATCGAACTGGTCCGACCGACACGGTCACTGCTGCTGAGTTCGAGTCCTGTGACCGCACCGGAGTTGGGCACCGCTCGCACGCTTTGCGACGCACCGCCCGACTCGCACCGCTGTCCGGACTGATCGACGCCAGCTCCTGAATCCGGCTCCGTCGCCGCACCGCAACCTGCCAGCACCGCATCGAAGCACCGTCTCGCCCTGCAACGCATGGCCCTGGTCTCACCGACTTCATCTCGACGACGTCAACGAGCCGCTGCCTGCACCGCATCGAGGGACAACGCGTCCTGCAACGCTTCCATTTTTGCATCGCGACCGCGACGAACAGCCATCCGGCTCGCACGCCCGTGCCTGCCGCTTCAAGTAAAGGTACTGTGACCGAGTCTGTCTACGCTGTGTTGGCCCGTCTCGACGCGGTCAGCTGGATTTGTTAGACTCTGTTTGTTCTCGACATCGCCGTAGCCGGAGGAGGCTACCGACTCGCACAGAACCTTGAATTAAGCCTTTTTGATCAGAACTAAGCATTCTTAACAGTATTGTGGATTATTTTTGTCGTTTATGGTCTTGTGATAAAGCTATATAAAGTATACCTATTTTTATAAATATATAACCTGTGTGGTGTCCATTTGTAGTGTTGTCACTTGATTACTGTATATGTTCACAAATGCTTTACACACTGCCTCTGAACTAAGCCTGTCTGCTCGTGCCAAGCTACCAAGAGGGTGAGCAGGGGTTATTTCAGGAGTGTACCTACTTTCCCTGACTAGACTCAAGGGTCCCTATTTGGACAAAGGTACCTACCTCTGCCAACTAGAGACCCCCAAATCTAACATTGGTGGTCAGCGGTGAGGATTCCGGACTTGCATTTGTGACTCATGTACAGTGATTGGTGAACACTACTTAGTGAGTGCAGACCAAAACGCAACCACATACTTTTATAGCATTTTTTCTGGGATTTCCTATTTTTGCAAATGCCAAGTTCAGTCACTATGGAGAAACCAGCATCAGTAGCCTCTGTTGAGTGTGATTGGGAAGAAGAGAGGCTAGAATGCTACACCCTTAAGCAGCTCAGGCAATTCTGCAAAAAGTTTAAAGTGTCCATGACCGGGCTCTCCAGGAAGGAGGACCTCCAAAAGGCGCTGAGGGCCTGGGTCGAATCAAGGAGTGCCCCTGTTGAGGGGGCTGAGAATGCAGAAGGGCAGCTGGAGGGGCTATTGGGTCTAGGGGCTAGAAGACCACCTTCCCCAGTAGGTAGCAGTGTTTCTGCCAGAGGACTGTCTCCAGAGGAGTTGGAGGACAGGAAAGAGAGTAGGATGCACGAAATGGAGCTGACCAAGCTCAAGCTGAATGGGCAGTTAGAATTCGAAATGCAAACTAGGAAATTAGCCCTAGAGGAAAAGAAAATGCAATTTGAACATGAGAAAGTTTTGAGGGAGTTGGAATTGAAGGCCAAGAGCTTAGAGATTACTCCCTCTGGTGGTAGTGTACCGCCTGTGCCTGTTGAAGCTAGGGTGTATATTCCCAAAGATGTGGTGAAGGAGTTTTTAAAAATGATGACATTGGGCAGTGGTTCAAAGCCTATGAGGTAGCCATGTCTTCCCACCGGGTCCCTGAGAAGGATTGGGGAGCGGGGTTGTGGGGACGGTTCCTCAGTGAAGGGCGGGATACCTTGTTGGATTTGCCCTCTGAAGTCTATAATTCGTACAGCCACATGAAGGATGCCTTAATGGCTAGGTATGGTTTGACCCCTGAGCTTTATAGGCAAAGGTTCAGGAACTGTAGTAAGATTGAAAGCAGTACCTGGGTTGAATATGTGACCTTCTTTTGCAGAGCCTTGGATGGTTGGGTAAAGGGTAGCAAAGCGACTGATTTTCAGGCGCTCTTTGATTTGATTGCCTGGGAGCACTTGTCCGGTAATTGTTTTCCTGAGCTACGCCAGCACCTGATTGATAGTAAGCTGACTAACCCTAGGCAGCTTGCTGAGGAGGCGGACCGCTGGGTGAGTACCCGGGTCCACAAGGGTCACGTGGGAGACTCCGCCAAGGGTGGGCAGGGTCCCCAGCAGAAGAGTGGGGGGACAAGGGTAAACAGAAGGAGTTCCATAAAGGGCCCCAAAGTAAACCCCAAGGGAACCAAGGGAAAGGTTCCCAGCCTCCCCTGAGAAGAAGCCAGTGGCCCTGACAGGCCCCCCTGTTCACCAGGGACCACTGGTATGTTACAAGTGTGGCGCCCCTGGCCACAAGGCAAACGATCCTCGTTGCCCTTTGCATGGAAAACCAGCACCCACCAGTGCAGTCCCCCGGCAGTTGGCTAGTGTAGCCCTGGGGGAGGAGTTGGGTGCCCAAGGTGGGGGGATCCCACAGTGTTTTCCCTTGTCTCATTAGGAGACTCTGAGATGGTCCCTAGGACCCCGCTGCCTGAGAACACTAAGAAATACAGGCAGTGGGTGACCATCAATGGCCATAGGGTGGAGGCTCTGAGAGACACAGGAGCCAGTGTGACAGCTGTCAAGTGTCACCTGGTGTCTAAAGAGCAGGTTGTCCCTGATGCATTCTATCCGGTTGTTGCCGCTGACAACACAGAGAGTCACTGCAAGGTGGCTCAGGTTCCCTTTGAGTGGGGGGTCTCGGGTACTCTTCAAGTAGCTGTGAGGCCAGCCATGCCTGTTGACTGTTTGTTAGGGAACGATTTGGAGAGCTCACCTTGGGCTAAGGTGGAGCGGAGTGCGCATTTAGAAATGTTGGGCTTGCCTGATTGGGCATGTGTGACCACCCGGTCAATGGCAGCTAAAGGTGTTCAAGAGGACCTGGAGCCTGAGAGGGAGGCCCAGGTGCCTGCCGGAGAGAGAGGAGGCAGGGGGCGCGGGAAACCGGCCCCCGAGTTTCCCACGGTCCAGGAGGAGGCAGACCCTGAGGGGGATGCCCTGGAGCCTACAGGGGAACAGGTAGCTGAACTGGGGGACCTACCTGAGCTGACCCATTGGCAGCAAGAAGGAGGACCCTCCAGGGAAGAGTTCTGCGAGGAGCAGAACACATGCCCTTCTCTCTTGGGTCTGAGGCAACAGGCCACAGACCAGGCAGCAGGTGATCAGTCTGGATCACATTGGATTTACTGGGAGAATGGTCTCCTGTATTCAGAGCCTAAGGTTGCTGAGCCTGGGTCAGCCCGTGTGCTGGTGGTACCCCAGCGCTTCAGAGCCTTCCTACTGGGGTTGGCTCATGATGTACCGTTAGCAGGACATCTGGGGCAGGACAAGACCTTTGACAGGCTTGTTACCCATTTCTATTGGCCCCAATGCGCAGGAGTGCCGCCACTCACTGCAGGACATGCCAGACTTGCCAGGCAAGTGGAAAGAGTGGGAGGAAGCACAAGGCTCCTCTCCAGCCATTCCCTGTGGTCAGCACCCCCTTTGAACGGGTGGGTATTGACATTGTGGGGCCACTGGACCCCAAGACAGCCATGGGCAACAGGTTTATCCTGGTCTTGGTGGACCATGCCACCCGGTACCCTGAAGCCATCCCTCTGAGGACAGTGACGGCCCCCGTGGTGGGACGGGCACTGATGGGAATTTTCTCACGTGTGGGATTCCCTCAAGAGGTGGTGTCTGACAGAGGTACCAACTTCGTGTCCAAGTACATGAAGTCCCTGTGGCAGGAGTGCGGTGTAACTTACAAGTTCACCACTCCTTACCACCCTCAAGGAAATGGGCTGGTTGAGAGATTCAACAGGACCCTCAAGGGCATGATTATGGGTCTGGAAGAACCCATGAGGCGTAAATGGGACGTCCTCTTACCATGCCTGTTGTTTGCATACCGGGAGGTGCCACAGAAGTCTCTAGGGTTCAGTCCCTTTGAGCTCCTCTATGGACACCCGGTGCGAGGACCTCTGAGTTTGGTCAAGGAAGGCTGGGAGAAATCTCCTAGGAAACCTCCCCAGGATGTATACAGTTACATGCTGGCCTTCAGGAACCAGAGTAGGCGTTTCAGAGAACTTGCTGAGGCAAATCTGGAAGCCAGCCAGGAGGAGATGAAGCGGTGGTACGACCAGAATGCCACTCTGGTAGAGCTTCAGCCTGGTCAGAAAGTGTGGGTCATGGCCCCTGTGGAGCCTTGTGCGCTCCAGGACAGGTGGACCGGCCCTTTTATGGTGGTGGAGCGCAAGAGTCCAGTTACCTATTTGGTGGACTTGCAGTCTCCCAGGAACCCCTTGCGGGTCCTGCATGTGAACCGCCTGAAGCCCCACTTGGAGAGGTCCCAAGTGGGCATGCTCTTAGCTACAGATGATGGAATGGAGGAGGAGACCGAGCTCTTCCTGATCTCTTGTCAGCCCGAGAGCAAGATGGATCAGTGGAGGGAGTAAACCTCTCTACCTCCCTGACACCTGAGCAGCAGGGTGACTGTCGCCAACTGTTGGGACAGTTCCCTGACCTGTTCTCCCTGGTTCCCAGTGTCACTCATTGGTGCGTCCATGATGTGGACACTGGGGACAGTCTTCCTGTGAAGCACAAGGCTTACAGGGTGACTGACAGGGTCAGAGCCTGCATCAAGGAGGAGGTCTCCCAAGATGTTTGCGCTAGGGGTAATTGAGTCCTCTAACAGCCCTTGGGCCAGCCCAGTGGTCTTGGTTCCAAAGGCTGCCGCGCCTGGTGCCACACCAGAACTCCGGTTCTGTGTGGACTACAGGGGACTCAATTCCATCACCAGGACTGACACCCACCCCATCCCCAGAGCTGATGAGCTCATAGATCGGTTAGGGGCTGCGCGGTACCTCAGCACGTTTGACTTAACGTCTGGGTACTGGCAGATCGCCTTGACTGATGGGGCAAATGAGAGGTCAGCATTCTCCACACCAGATGGGCACTACCAGTTCCGGGTGATGCCCTTTGGGATGAAGAATGCCCCTGCCACCTTTCAGAGGTTGGTCAACCAGGTGTTGGTTGGACTGGAGGATTTCAGTGCCGCCTACCTGGATGACATCGCAGTGTTCAGTTCCAGTTGGGAAGAACATCTGCGTCACCTCTGGGAAGTGTTGATGGCGCTGCGGAGGGCTGGCCTCACAATCAAGGCGAGTAAGTGCCAGATTGGGCAGGGTTCTGTGGTGTACTTGGGACACCAGGTTGGGAGCGGCCAGGTGGCGCCCCTCCAACCGAAAATTGATACCATTCTGGCTTGGGAGCCCCCAAAACCCAGACAGAGGTGAGAGCCTTCCTAGGACTCACCGGGTATTACCGGAGATTCGTCAAGGGGTATGGCAGCATTGTTGCCCCCTTGACCGAGCTGACTTCCAAGAAGCAGCCCAGGAAAGTGATTTGGACTGACGCCTGTCAGAAAGCTTTTGACACCTTGAAGACTGCCATGTGCACGGCGCCTGTGCTCCAGGCACCCAACTTCTCCAATGAGTTCATTGTTCAGACCGACGCTTCAGAGCATGGTGTAGGGGCTGTTCTATCACAGATCAATGAGGAGGGCCTAGACCAACCTGTAGCCTTCATCAGTAGGAGGTTACTTCCCGGGAACAGAGATGGAGTGCTATTGAGCGTGAGGCATTTGCTGTGGTCTGGGCACTGAAGAAGCTGAGACCATACCTGTTTGGGACTCACTTCCGGGTTCAGACAGACCACAGGCCCCTCAGATGGTTGATGCAGATGAGGGGTGAGAATCCAAAGCTGTTGAGGTGGTCCATTTCCCTACAGGGGATGGACTTTACGGTGGAACACCGCCCTGGTACAGAACACGCCAATGCTGATGGTCTGTCCAGATTTTTCCGCCTTAGCGATGAGAACTCCCTAGGGGTAGGATAGTTCTCCCCACATTTCAGCTGGAGGGGACACGTGTTAGACCTGGCATCCTTGGCGTGGGTCTCCCTTCCATTTTTTCGTAATGCCTCCACTGTTGCCGATATGTTTTTGCTGGACTAGATGCTCATGGGCACTTTGCCGCTGCTAATCAGTGCCAAAGTGCAAGTGCTCCCTATCGTTAATTGATATATGTATTAGTGACTCCATGATTGGATGATTGGTTTACTTGTCAGTCCCTAGTACAGTGCACTCAGTGTGCCCAGGGCTTGTAAATCCAATGCCGCTGGTGGGCTTGCAGCACTGGTTGTGCCACCCACAGAAGCGGCTTGTAAAATGTGTCTCAGGCCTGCCATCGCAGAGCCTGTGTGCAGCCTAGGGCTGCCATGTCGACTTGGTGAGTACACCCACTTACCAGTCCCTAAACCTTCCCTTTACTGCATGTTGGTCACCCCTAAAGTAGGCCCTAGGGCAGGGTGCATTGTAAGTATAAGGTAGGACATGCCCTGGTGTGTGTGGCATGTCCTAATAGTGAATTACAGCCATTTTCGTTTTTCACTTTTGCAAGGCTACCTGCTCCCCATAGGCCAGAATGGGCAGACTGACTATTACACCTTATAGTCAGAACTGACCCAGGGAACATGGTAGAAAAACGAATTTAGTATGCCTGAACTCAGGATGATAAAATACATCTTTTAGTGAAGTTGGTTTTGACATTCTGTGTTTGAAAATACCACTTTTAGAAAGTGGGTATTTTCTTGCCTAACTATCCAAGCCTGCCTCTGCTAGGTTGTGTATTCCTTGTCTGGTGATTGAGTGACAGGGGCTGGGGGTGGCTACAGGAGACAGGGTGAGTCAGCACAGAGCTGAATAGAAAGATCTGCATCCAGAGTGGAGGGAGGAGTTGCCCCTGGGTCTGAATAGGGCTGTGCCTGCCTTCCACAATGCTGGCTCCACCTCCTGCCGGGCGGTTGAGCACTCTGCCCCACATTCTGAAAGGAAAGAAGGAGTCAGAAAAACAAAGTGCTCCAGAACTGACCAGAACTGGTTTTGGACTAGGCAGAGGCCTCTCTGCCTCCAGAGAACAAAGAGAATCAGGGTATAAGAGGGGCCCCAGACCCCAGGAAAATTAGATCACTTTTGGGAACAAGAAGAAACCTTTGCTGAGGAGCGGAACCAAGAAGAAACTGAGGAGAGACTATCCCTAAGCCTGAAGTGCTGCTTGGGGGATTGGCCTGCAGTGGTTTGCCTGACTGCCAAAGAAAGGAGAAAGGAACTTTTGCTTTGCTGTAACTTTCCTCAACTTGTGAAGGATCTCCAAGGGCTTGGAAGAGAGCTTGCCCCCTGACCGAAGTCCCAGGACCATTGGACTTCACCCCCTTTGTGAATTGCTGCTGGAAACTCTGTTTCAGTGGCTACAGAGGTAGGGAGCTGTGACCGACTCTCACGACCGACTCGGTGTCCTGTAAGCACCGCATCGAAGCCCTGTCTCGCCCTGCAACGCACGGCCCTGGTCTCACCGACTCCGTCAACGAGCCGCTGCCTGCACCGCATCGAGGGACAACGCGTCCTGCAACGCTCGCTACGCCGAATCGAACTGGTCCGACCGACACGGTCACTGCTGCTGAGTTCGAGTCCTGTGACCGCACCGGAGTTGGGCACCGCTCGCACGCTTTGCGACGCACCGCCCGACTTGCACCGCTGTCCGGACTGATCGACGCCAGCTCCTGAATCCGGCTCCGTCGCCGCACCGCAACCTGCCAGCACCGCATCGAAGCACCGTCTCGCCCTGCAACGCACGGCCCTGGTCTCACCGACTTCGTCTCGACGACGTCAACGAGCCGCTGCCTGCACCGCATCGAGGGACAACGCGTCCTGCAACGCTTCCATTTTTGCATCGCGACCGCGACGAACAGCCATCCGGCTCGCACGCCCGTGCCTGCCGCTTCAAGTAAAAGGTACTGTGACCGAGTCTGTCTACGCTGTGTTGGCCCGTCTCGACGCGGTCAGCTGGATTTGTTAGTCTCTGTTTGTTCTCAACATCGCCGTAGCCGGAGGAGGCTACCGACTCTCACAGAACCTTGAATTAAGCCTTTTTGATCAGAACTAAGCATTCTTAACAGTATTGTGGATTATTTTTGTCGTTTATGGTCTTGTGATAAATCTATATAAAGTATACCTATTTTTATAATTATATAACCTGTGTGGTGTCCATTTGTAGTGTTGTCACTTGATTACTGTATATGTTCACAAATGCTTTACACACTGCCTCTGAACTAAGCCTGTCTGCTCGTGCCAAGCTACCAAGAGGGTGAGCAGGGGTTATTTCAGGAGTGTACCTACTTTCCCTGACTAGACTCAAGGGTCCCTATTTGGACAAAGGTACCTACCTCTGCCAACTAGAGACCCCCAAATCTAACAGGGTGTCTACTGGTGCTGGGGGCGGTGTTGCAAGAAACCTGGTGGTGCTGGCAGTTTCATGTTGAGACACAGAAGTCCTTATACTGACACAATGGAAAATTATAATGTACCAACTAAGTGTTGTCAGTGCCACTACAACAATAGTACAACAAAGTAAGACAGAAATAGATAGCTTTGCATCACAACGTCGGCATTCATGAATTTCCACACGGCTGTCGGCGTCCTCGTCTTCGATGAACATGTCCTTGTTCAGTGGTAATAGGAGCATTTCGTTTCCTGCTATCCCACTGTCTGGTGTTGTGGTGGTGCCGGATCGATCCTGATGTCGCTGCCGTGGGTCCATGCCTTTCTTTCAGCTATGCGGACCGCTGCAGGTGATGAGTCGATGACAGCGTAGGGTCCTTCAAAGCGTGGATCCTTCTAACGTCGGACAGTTTTCCAGACAAATATCAAAGTTCTAGGACGAATTGGTGGGAGCTCAGGTTCGGTGGGGCCCTTCGCCTTCCTCTTGGATAGCTGAATAGAAAGGAACTGCGCAGCGCGTGTTAGTGCACACAAATAGTCATATAGTTCAGCTTTGATAATGTCGGAAGATGCTTCATTATCTGTTTTGGGCCTAGTGGATGGTATTGTTACATTTATGGACAAGCTGATGGGGCGTGAGGTGATGATCAGAACTTGGAGTATTTCTAAGTGCAGAGGGCAATTGGTAGGCAATAAAGCCATTTCTTTCCAGTTGTGGCACTTATTTTACTTATTTTGCCTTTGAGCAAGCCATTAAGGCGCTCAGAAATGCCGTTGCTTTGTGGATGATATGCTGATGTCAGTTTATGTCTTATTCCTAACATTATTGTCAGGAAGGAAAAATGGTGTTTGAAAAATGGCTTCCGTTGTCGGAACGGATCGCGTCGGGCAGGCCCCAGCGGGAGATGACCTCACGGAGCAGGAATGTGGCTGCTGCTTTGGCATCACAGTGGACACATGGTCCAGCTTCGATCCAGCGTGAGAATGGGCAGATTACTACAATGAGATATTGATAATTTTGGCATCTGTCAATCATGTCAACATAATCAATATGGAGCTCTTTAAAGGGGCTTTGGGTTTTGGTATTGTGGAGGCAACCGTTTTCATAGTGGGGTTTGGTGAGTACTGTTGACAGATGAGACATTGATTGACAAAAAGTTGTATTTGTTCATGGGCATTGGGAATGAACCAGTCTGTTTGTAGGGATGTGGACATGTTATTGCGAGAAACATGTGTGGGACGGTGTAGCTGATTTAATGCTATTTGCAATAGGGCCTGGGGCATGACAGGCTTTCCTGTCATGGTCTGCCTAAAAATGAAATCAGCTGGATCCTGTTGTACTCCCCTCTTCTTCCATAACTCTTTTTCTTGATGTGGTGCACTTTCTTGTATTTCCCTAAGATGTAACTGTGCAATGTGATCATATTGTTGCGTATTGTCAATAGTGTGTGATGTTTGCTGTTCAGGGATGTCTTCTTCTGTATCTTTCTGTTCTGTTGTCGATATCTTTTGGGCAAGGAGGATGGGGGCGGGCTGATTTTCTGGTGCTTCTGCAGCTGGGGGTCCTCTGGCTGCAGCTTTAGCTGCCCAGTCTGCCAGAGCGTTACCTCTGGAGACAAAGTCTTGGCCATTGGTGTGTGCTGCACATTTAACTACAGCGACCTCAGCTGGTATGGTAAGTGCATCTATGAGTTCCTCTAATAACTGTTTCTGGATGACAGGTGTACCGTCAGATTTGAGGAATCCACGCCTTTTCCAGCGTAGGATGCTGGAATGTGTTGTTGTTGTGACATATGCAGAATCAGAGTAAACGGTGATGCGATCATTAATCCCATGATTTAAGGCTGTAATTAATGCCACTAACTCAGATGCTTGGGCTGAATAATGTGAAGGTAATGTAATCTGGTGTACAATGTCTAGGGAGTCAGAGGAGTCATTTTGCTGTGCTCTAACTACTGCAGCTCCTGTGTACCTGATCCCTGTTTCTTGATCAATGGTGGAAGGCCCATCAACGAAGTACACAGTACTGTCTGGCAAGAGGTCCTCTTTTGCCTCTCCTGACTCATCTGGTGAATATGTGGTGCAATCATGAGGGTCATCATCTGAGGTGGCAATGGGGTGGGCAAAGAACGTAGCAGGATTCACTGTGTGGCATTTGACAACTTTCGGGGAAGGTAATGATAGTATGACTTCATACCCTGATACTCTTTGTGTTGTTAATGTTGTCTTGGCTTCCTGTATTATTGCAAAGACTGTGTGCTCAGTGTACAGTGTTAAGGAGGAACCCATGACTATGGGAGTGCTCTTTTCAACAGCGAAGGCGGCAGCCACCAATGCTTGTTCACATGGATAGTGCCCCTTCATTACAGAATCTAGCATGCCACTGAAGTAGGCAATGGGCTTGTGGCCCATAGGATATTTTTGTGTGAGGACAGCTGTCATGGCTTGACCATTGCAGTGGGTGAATAGATAGAATTCTTTGGTGTTGTCAGGGGATCCTAACACTGGTGCGTTTGTTATTTCATCTTTTTGCTGGGTGAAGGCTATTTTCATTTCAGGTCTCCAATCTAGCTTGTTATGTCTATCCTTGGCCATTTTGACTGCTTTCAGTAGCAGGGCAGTGATTGTTGAAAAGTCAAAGACCCATTGAGGTACATAATTCACTAATCCTAGGAATTTTTGCATGTCTTTGACTGTTTGAGGTTCGGCGGTGCTTTTTATAGCTTCAACTCTGTCAGGGGTGACGCGTCTTCCTGATGCTGACAGTAATTTGCCCAGGTAGTGTACTTCTTTCTGGCAGTATTGAAGCTTATGTTTGTCTACCTTGTACCCTCTTTGTGCTAATGTTGTGAGCAGAGCAACTGTATCTTTTCTACATTGCTGTTCCGTAGGACTGCAGAGTAATATGTCGTCAACATATTGTAGCAGGGTGCTGTCACATTGGACGTTTGCTAAATCAGTTTAGACAACTCTGTTGAAGACACTGGGGGATTCACAATAGCCTTGAGCTAACCTTCGGTATGTGAGCTGAACATTTCTGAACGTGAACGCGAACAGGTATTGGCTGTCGGGGTGTAATGAGACACTGAAAAAGGCATTTTTCAGGTCTATGACCGAAAAGTATTGTGCGTCTTGGGGAATATTGGTGAGTATCACTGAGGGGTCGGGAACGATGGGGAATTCTGGAACTACAATGTTGTTAAGGGCATGAAGGTCATGTACTAGACGCCATTGGTTTGACTTGGCCTTGCGTACCGGAAAAAGGCACGTGTTGCAAGGCGAAATGCAGGGGTATATTACTCCTTGACCTAGTAAGGCTTTTATGGTGGGGGCTATACCTTCTTCTGCTTCTCTAGACAGAGGATATTGCCGAACCCTTGGTAGTATGGCACCTGGTCTCAGTGTTACTTTGAACGGGGCAGCAGAGTGAATGAGTCCCACATCATTTGGTCCAGTTGTCCAAAGATTTGCTGGAACTTGTGCTAGATCTGCTTCGCGTGTAGAGTCAACTTGTTGCGGAACAGTGGGTGTTCTAATCTCCACCGTCACTGAGATAGGTACTTCATTTAAGTAGACAATTTCTGTTTTTGAATACTCTTCAGGATCGCCAAAGAGTTGGTCATCTGAAATGTTTCTCACCAATTGTCCAGGCTCAATGAAAATGACGCAGGCTCAGGTGTGGGCGTAGTCGTCAATTGCTTGGAAAGCCCCATATGTGGATGTAATTTCCAGAGCATGGATGTTTTAAATCACGTGTCTGTCTGGTACTTGGGAACTCTGGGACTGTGGGCGGAAGATTAACTCTTTTGGGAGCTGGACAGTGCGGCCGTGCAGTTCTGGTGTGGTAGCAACAATGATGTGTACCGCAGTGGAGAATGCTTGTTCATCCACTGGGCGGGCTCTTATTTGATCTTTCAAGGAGGAGCCCACAGTGAGTGCCATCATCCTTGTCAAAGGTGTACCGGGAATGGAGCAAATCATTGTTCCGTTTGCATCAAAATGGATGGTCATATTTAATTTAGCCATGAGGTCTCGCCCTAGAAGGTTTACAGGAGAGTGTGGTGAGTAGAGCAATTTGTGTTCCACCAAGTGACCTCCTATCTGTATTGGTACAGGCTTTGTGAAAGGGACCCTTGATATTGTCCCAGAAAATCCCTGTGTGTCCGCTGTCTGATGTGAAATGGGCAGTGTTCCTCCCGTGATACAGGAGTAAGTAGCACCTGTGTCAACAAGAAAACTATATTGTTTATTGTTTATCGTGACAACGACAAGAGGGTCCTCTTCATTATTCATTGTGCACGATAACACTGGGCACACAAGAGTTGTCTGTGGGCTGTCCTAACCAGTGTACCCTCCTGCTTGAGACTGCTGGATGGTGCCTTGTGCAAATGGGTTGCTGGACGAGATCACTGTGCCTCCCTGGGGCATAGATGTTTGTGCTTGGGGCATTACCTGGTATCCAGGTGCTTGTTGCTGCTGCACTGGAATGTGTAATTGCTGGACTGGTGCTTGCAGTTGGGCTACTGCAGGTGGCTGAAGTTGCACTTGTTGCTGCATGGGTTGCTGTTGTGTTCGTAGGGGATAGGAGTACAGTGCTTGGGGCTGAATTGGCTGTTGCTGCATCTGGTGGTGTTGTTGGAAGTGTTGTTGGAATTGAGGGGGTGGTCGCTGTGAGGGCCTCACTACTTGTTGACCTTCGTTCCGCATTTTAGTGTGGCACTCTCTCATAATGTGTCCCTGCTTTTGTCAGTAGTAGCAGATGAGGGGTCCTGGTTGTGATGTGAATGTCTGTGGTCCCATTCCTCTACCTCTACCTCTGCCTTGGATGCCTGTATTTCTAGGCCTTATCTGTTGATTTCCATAACATGATTGCTGCTGTGTATTGCCATATGACTGTTGTTGTACATAGTTATAGGGGGGCTGTGTCTATATGGGGGGTGCAGCTATCTGTGTGTTACCTGCTAATGCATTTAGGGCATTTTGTGGAAAATTGGTAACGGCAGTCATTTGGTTGACAGGTGAGTCGAGCATGACAGTATCTGGATGATCTTTTTTCTTATTAAGTTTCTGCTGCACTAGCTTTGCGGCTGCATTTCCAATAGCTAATTGTCTATCCTTGTCCTTCTCCTGTTTCTTTTTGCAAAAGTGGATAATGTGGTCCTGTATCTCAGGCCATGGTTTGGCTTCCATTGCGACAATCCCATCTAACTTGTCCTGTATGTCAGTTGGCAGTCCTTTCTTTACCATGTGGTAGAAAAGCCTACTGTTCCCTCCTGCTGCGTTCCATTTGTCTCCTAACTCCTGATGCCATTTTTCCTTCATTCTTGAAATGAAGTCGGCTGGATCCTCATTTGCTTGCATTGTCTGTGACATGAGAGATCCAATGTCCGGGACATCCGGACATTTTCTACACAGTTGGGCCCAGACGTGTGCTCTTATTTTGTTAAATGTCTCCCCATCATATTGTGTTTCAATTATCGTTATTTTGTTAGCACTGACACTTTTAAATATGTCTTCTGCTTCTTCCCCCATAATGGAGATGAGCAGGCTCTTCATAGCCCCTATTCCTAAGTTGACACCTGCAGTGTTCTTTTCCAGGGCTGCTATCCATTTGCCAGCGCCCTCTGTCAGTGGGGGAAGCTGTTTCCTCAAATTGTCCTTGTCCATCTGAGACCATGGAACATAGACAGGCGGGGCATTGCCGCTTTTGAACAGCATGGGCGACTTGCGTGTTACTCTAGTGTCTGGTACCTCTGGTGGTGCATGCAGGGTGGGGTCATATTCACGTGCATGTTTCTGCCATACTTTGAGGCTCGCGGCCATGTAGGCGTAGTCCCAATCTTCATTCTTACTCTCTATGTAGGATGCAGTCTTGGGCCGTGGCCAAATGTTGTGGGTGGAAGGACCCTCCTCTTGGCCACGGACATGTCTCTTCACAAGTGCACTCTGCCAAATTATCAGAGAAGGGCCTGACATAAAAGTCAGACTCCTCTCTAAGTGTTACGATGTCATTAGGTGTTAATTTGGTATGGGGTGATGGCATTTATTTGCCGAGCAGCATCCAATTGCGTTTACTTCTCTGTCTGACAGAGCGCAATGATGCTGTACCTGTGACATCATATAGTATGTCATCCGGCCTACCATGCGTCCCTGAAACTTGCAGTTGCTCTATTTCTGTCTTTTTTCTCC
This sequence comes from Calotriton arnoldi, assembly GCA_963921515.1. Lineage (NCBI taxonomy): Eukaryota > Metazoa > Chordata > Amphibia > Caudata > Salamandridae > Calotriton > Calotriton arnoldi. The sequence continues at coordinate 118,945 of CAWUFW010009960.1, read as the reverse complement.
TTTTACTTTTTGCTCCCTGTTAGACCTGGCACCATTGGCGTGAGTCTCCCTTCCACTTTTTTCTGATTGCCTGCTCTGTTTTTGATCTGCTTGCTGGTTTTAGATGCTTTGGGCATTGTGCCACTGCTATTCAGTGCCACAGTGCAAGTGCTCACAATGTTAAATTGATGTATTGATTAGTGGCTCCATGATTGGGTTATTTGATTTACTTGTCAGACCCTAGTATAGTGCACCATGGGTGCCCAGGGCTTGTTAATCAAATGCTGCTGGTGGGCTTGCAGCACTGGTTGTGCCACCCACAGAAGCAGCTTGTAAAGTGTGTCTCAGGCCTGCCATTGCAGAGCCTGTGTGCAGTCTGTGACTGCCGTGTCGACTTGGCAAGTGCACCCACTTGCCAGTCCCTAAACCTTCCCTTAACTTCATATCAGACACCTCTAAGGTAGGCCCAAGGGCAGGGTGCACTGTAAGTCTAAGGTAGGACATGCCCTGGTGTGTGTGGCATGTCCTAATAGTGAATTACAGCCATTTTCGTTTTTAGGTCTCGACTAGGCAGCGCATGCGCTGTCTCGTCGAGAGATGGTGTATACAGTATAGCGGGGGAAGGTCTTCCCACTTTTCAGCCATAAATTTGATTGGCTGCAATGCTAAATTCTGCATTTTGATTGGTTTGTGCCTTCTTAGTCCCGCCTCCTGACTACCATGGCGTCATGTTTCCCCTTCCGAGGCTATCAGCCCCTTTACTTGTGAAACCGTTTTGTTTCCCTGTCTCTCTCCGTTCTCTCCCGCAGTCCGTAACTTATTGTACCACAACCACCCCCCTCCCCCTCCCGTTCGTGCCTTCTTTCATGCCGGCACTTCCATTTAAAATGTAATAGGTCTCGGGTAAATTCGAGTCCTATTACATTTTCAAAGCTTGTTTGCGGTGTGATTGGTTGGTGAATTTGCACTCTTTGTGTCGCATGCGCGCGATGCCTGACATCGTACGCATGCGCAACAAAACAGTGGCGTTCCTAATTCACGGCGGTAGGCATTCACTCTCACCTTCACATACCCTCTAACACCATGCAGTCTCTCAGACATGCACACAAGCGTACACACACAACCCGCGCTCATTTACATGCCAGTAGTCAACGCATCGAGTTGGAAGGGCAATGTCACACTGCGTATTTTAAAGGAATAAACAGATATTTTTAAATGCATTTGACTTTTTTTAATTCCACATAGATTCTAACAGCGCATCATTTTGTCTGCTATATCCTAAGAAGTCGGTTTTATTGCCGTTCACATTCAGACCTTTTACACACATTCAGCGAGGAGTCCTGTTTTTCACAGCCGAATGATACATTTGTATAAAATCGTTCTGTACCTCACACTCAGAAATACAGCTACATTGAAGAAAGCGCTCCTTCTCCAGACAGGCGACACAGGCCCGAATTATTCTGAATTTTAAATGCTGAGATAGTATTACTCGGCGGTAGCTTCCCGTCTGCATTATTTACAGAGGGCGGAAGGATACAGTAACGTCAGGGATTGCCCGCTGTATGGCTGCCCTCCAGCGCACACAGCGCCTGACCTTTTACACAGTCACTTAATGACATCTCTGCGCGGTAACATGCAGGTCAGCGGCGCAGATGCGTTTTCCCTTTCACTCTTTAGCATTTCCTCAATCTCTCTTTTCATCCGACCTTCTATTGTTCCAGTTGTAGGTTGATTGGGGCGTTAAATTCAGATGTGCCACCAGATCACAGATCTAAATAAAATCGTGTTAAGTTTATTGCTCCCTTGATAAATTGTTTGCTTCTTCAACTGTGCATATCCTAGTGCATTTTAGTTATGATGACGTCTAGTGTTGGAACGGTTCTTAGGGTTTTATTTACACAAGTGTAGGTCTGCGGAGTCTTTAACTACCTACTTATTTTCGCATAGCGCCTGCCCTTTCCTGCTTCTCTTCCCCTACACCAAATCGCACTCGCTTTCAAATCGATTTTAAAGAAAGCCTACTGCATATAGAATTCAACCTTTGCATAGTTTTTTATAATTTTTGTGTGAAATATGCGATGGTCACGAGAGAAACTTGGTGTAACTACAGTTCTTAACCTCGAGTAATGAGCGGTGCGATGGTCAGTGGCATAATGCAAAATGATGGGGGGCCCTCTGCAGAATGTGATGAGTGGGCACTGAATCTCGCATACCTCACAGATATTGATTGGTCCGGGTTGAATGAAGCCCCCCTGAAGGGTTGAGTGGCCCCATGAGAGGTGGAAGCCCCCTGCACCACAGGGGCTTGCGTTACGCCTCTGGGGATGGTCTATTCACTGAATAACAAAGCCCCGCTACACTTGCAACTGAACAGCGCTGGATTTGTGTTGATTGTCCGCATGATACTAAAATGAATGCAAGAGCGTGTAAGTGTAAAATATATCAAAAGGTGTTTTACAGTAGGCCAGAGTAATCAGTTTAAAAAGATGATGGTAAACGTATGGTAGAAAATGCCACATTACATATATGAGCTATATATCTGTTCATAATGAAACAAAAAAGGTTTTAAAATCATTTTCCTAATGGATCTTATTAATTCCTTTTTAGCATTCAGTAACATGTTTGTTATTCAAAACAACAGTGTGAAAATGTGTTTTTCTACTTTCCAGCTTAGCCCCCAAACACCTTTGTGTGGGCTTTGTTGTAGTATATGGAAGTGGCAAGTCTTGCACCCAGCTTTGCAAACTCTTTTAGAATTAGTTTAAATTAGCTATGTTAAATCATGTCATACAATTAGTGTCAAAACAGACAATGCTTATGGCGTTTTTCGATAGGACTCGAAAAAGAGAGAATCCACTGACATCCTCCTGAGTTGCTTGTTTCATTTCTGCGATTCACTGAACGTAAGCAGTTTAATTAATCAGTATTGTCCATCAGTTTAGGCCACAGTCCGTAACATGTCCACTGCAAAAGGCCAGTGTGTAAATTGCAACTCACAAGGCTGGTTATCAATACTGTTGCTCAGTAGGCTAAAGCACCAGCGCCTTAGGTCTGCGTTTAATCTGCAAGTCGCTTGCCCCGACTCCACTAAGATTCCTTTTAAAGATATCTTAGTGCTTTAATGTTCATGCAGCAGTGCTCTTTGTGTAACTTGTGGAGGCGCATACCTCCGGTCCGATTAGTGGAGATGTGTGCGTGGAAAACTGTCGGCCACCACCAGTTTTAATCACTGGTATGTTACGACATAATTGTTTAATACACCCCTTGCTTCGGGCTTTACATAATCTACGGGTCACAGGTTGTGTAAATTACAGACCATAATTAGTCTTATATTTAATTGAACTGTATTATTTTTATATAACAAACATTTGTTTTTCGGTGTTTGTAAATCTCTACTTTACCAATAGTATGCTTTTCTCAGTGAGCAAGGCCTGTGTTTTCAGTCTGACATATAAATAAATGCACAAACGTGACTAGAGGTTATCGATTAGGTGGTTTAGTCTAATAATGACATTTATTCTTTGCATTGAGCGGTTATTACTAGAGCCGACGCGCAGAGATTCCAGGCCATAGAAACTTGTCTTCCACGAGCACCCGTAGACAATAATATTTTTTCCAATGTTATATTTTCAGTGATATGACCACTGGAGGCCCCAATTTTATATTAAAAACAGAGCTTTGGACTATACCATTTCTCGCTGATAGGCAATATTTCTCTCAATGTATTCCCATACCTGGCATGTTCCTCAGTTTGGTGCTTACTTTCCCTCCATGTTAAAGAACAGTAGATGTTTCAGCACACAGGATAATGTGCTGCATAGGGGCCCAAAGGCGAGTCCGCTTGCATTGCAAATGCTTGTTCACTATTGCAAGGCTACCTGCTCCCCATAGGCCAGAATGGGCAGTTTGATTATTACATATTATAATCCTAACTGACCCAGGGAACATGGTAGAAAAACGAATTTAGTATGCCTGAACTCAGAATGATAAAATACATCTTTTAGTGAAGTTGGTTTTAACATTCTGTGTTTGAAAATACCACTTTTAGAAAGTAGGTATTTTCTTGCCTAACTATCCAAGCCTGCCTCTGCTAGGTTGTGTATTCCTTGTCTGGTTTGTGAGTGACAGGGGCTGGGGGATTCCAGGAGACAGGGTGAGTCAGCACAGGGCTGAATAGACCTAGCTGCATGTAGAGTGGTGGGAGGAGTTGCACCTGGGTCTGAAAAGGGCTGTGCCTGCCTTCCACAATGCTGGCTCCACCTCCTGTGGTGCGTCTGATGTCCCTGGCCTACACTGTGAAAGGAAAGAAGGAGTCTTGTCAACAAAGTGCTCCAGGACTGACCAGAACTGGTTTGGACTAGGCAAAGGCCTCTCTGCCTTCAGAGAACAAAGAGAATATGAGTATAAAAGAGGGGACCCAGACCCCAGAACTTTAGATCACTTCTGGAACAACAAGACGAACCTCTGCCAAGGAGAAGAACCAAAGGAAGCTGTAGGAGTTGGACTGCCCCCCTGCCAGTGTGCTGTGTTGCTGGGTTGGCCTACAGTGGTGTCTTCAGTACCAAGGAGAGGAGAAGGAACTTTTAAAGAACTTTCATCATCTTGCAGAATATTACTCCAAGGGCTTGATTTGAGCTTGCCTCCTGACCGAAGTCTCAGGGATACCAGGCTTCACTCTTTCTGTTTGCCTGCATCTGGAACTTGCTGTTCTGGTGCTACAGAAGGAATTTGCAACACCGACGCCGGCGAGTGACGCCATCTTCTGCATCGTAGCCGTGAGCGCTGCTCCGACTTGCAACGTAGACCCGACGCCGGCCGCCGTGCCACATCTACGCTAGTGAACGACATCGTAAGCCTGCCATAGCAGTGAGCGCTGCTCCGACTTGCGACGCCGGCCCGATGCCTGCTGCTGTGCCGCATCGACTCCGAAGCCGACATCATCGCGGAGCCGATCGTCGATGTGGGTGGTCAAGAATCCATCGACATCATGACATCGTACGGAACCGTGGTTTCGGCGCCATCGTGACGTCACCTCCTCTCCGGTCAGGAACCGACGCCTCCCCTGCCTGTGCAAGCATCTAGGTCCCGACGTATCATCTCCCCCGAAGCAAGGAACCGACGCCGCAACGCGCCAACGACACCGCACCTCCCCGACGCCGTGAGCTGTCTTTGGTTTTGCTTTTCCAAGGTACTGTTCTTTGTGGGTCTGTTTCGACTCCGGGCCCGACGCCGCGCACCTCGCGGTCGGCGCCGTACTTTGGGATTTCTTTGACCTCGACGTCATGATAACTCCAGTTGAGGTTATCTGTTGCTAAAGACTGCTTTTAAGTGAAGAACCCATTTTTAAACTATTTCTACCATCTTGAAGTATTATTTTTGATTACAGTATTGTGGATTTTTTTCGTTTGTGGTCTTGCGATAAGTCTATATAAAGCATACTTATTTTTATAAAACCTGTGTGGTGTCCATCTGTAGTGTTTTCACTGTATTACTGTATGTGTTCACAAATGCTTAACACACTGCCTCTGAGATAAGCCTGTCTGCTCGTGCCAAGCTACCAAGGGGGTGAGCAGTGGTTATTTTAGTAGTGTATCCCCCTTACCCTGACTAGAAGCAAGGGTCCCTATTTGGTCAAAGGTGTATACCATTGCCAACTAGAGACCCCCAGTTCTAACATTGGTGGTCAGCGGTGAGGATTCTGGACTTGCATTTGTGACTCATATACAGTGATTGGTGTACACTACTAGTGAGTGCAGACCAAACGCAACCACATACTTTTCTTGGTAGAATTTTTTCTCTTTGGACTGTTATTTTTCTGAGAATTGCCAACTCTTATTGCCATGAGTCCACCAGCATCTATTGCCTCTATGGATCCAGAGTTTGAGGAAGAGAGGTTGGATACCTATAATGCCAAACAGCTGAAAGCCTTCTGTAGAAAATTTAAAGTTGCTATTCCAGGCCTCACTAAACAGGAGGAGTTCCACAAGGCGCTGAGGGCCTGGGTGGAAGCAAGAAATGCATCTGAAAATGTGGAGCACCCTGTGGAGGAGGTGGAGGGCAGCTACATGGGCCCCTGGGTCTAGGGGGGAGAAAGTACCTACCCCGCCAGGCAGCAGTGTTTCTTCCAAAGACCTGTCCCCAGGAGAGCTGGAGGATAGGGAGAGAAATAGGGCACACAAGCTGGAGATGGCTAGGCTCAAAATGGAGGGTCAAAAGGACCTAGAGAATAAGAAGCTGGAGTTTGAAATTAACAAGTTATCTTTGGAGAGAGAGAGAATGAGATTAGAGCATGAGACAATGTTGAGGGAGTTAGAGATCAAAGCGCAGGGCTTAGAAATCAATCCCTCTGGTGGCAGCGCACCATCTGTGCCTTCAGAAGGCAGGGTATATATTCCCAAGGATGTCATCAAAGATTTCCATAAACATGAAGATATTGGGCAGTGGTTTGCAGCCTATGAGATAGCAATGTTGGCCCACCGGGTCCCTGAGAAGGATTGGGGAGCTGTGTTGTGGGGCCGCTTTGTGAGTGAGGGGAGGGATACTTTGTTAGACCTACCCAGTGAGAATAGGATGTCTTATGCCCATATGTAAGAAGCCCTGATGACAAGGTATGGTTTGACCCCAGAACTCTATAGACAGAGGTTTAGGAGTTGCAAGAAGCTGGAGGGAACCACTTGGGTAGAATATGTATCTTTCTTTTGCAGAGCCATGGATGGTTGGGTGAAGGGTAGCAAAGTGGATACTTTTGAAGCGCTCTATGATTTGTTTGCATGGGAGCACTTGTCTGCAAATTGTTTTCCAGAGCTACGCCAGCATCTTATTGATAGCAAGCTAACTAACCCTAGGAAGCTTGCTGAGGAAGCGGACCGCTGGGTCAGTACCAGGGTCCACAAGGGGCATGTGGGAGATTCCGCCAAAGGTGGGCAGGGTCCCCAGCAGAAGAGTGGGCGGGACAAGGGTAAACAGAGGGAGTTCCAGAAAGGGTCCCAAAGTAATCCCCAAGGGAACCAAGGGAAGGGTTCCCAGCCTCCCCCTGAGAAGAAGCCAGAGCCCCGACAGGTAGACCTGTTCAGAGGGGCCCCTACAAGTGCTTTACGTGTGGTCAAGTGGGCCACCGTTGGTATGATGCACAGTGTCCCATGAAGGACTCCAAGGCACCACCGCATGCACCATCCCGACAGATGGCAAGTGTAGCCCTGGGAGGGGAGGAGATGGGTGCCCAAGCTGGGTGGGGTCCCGCAGAAATGTCCCTTGTCTCACTAGGAGACTTTGAGATGGTCCCTGAGACCCAGCTGCCTGATAACACTAAGAAGTACAGGCAGTGGGTGACCATCAATGGCCATAGGGTGGAAGCTCTCAGAGACACTGGGGCTAGTGTGACAGCTGTCAATTGGCAGCTGGTGTTCAGAGATCAGGTTACCCCCATGCATTCTTCCCTGTAGTTGCCGCGGACAACTCACAGAGCCAGTGTGAGGTGGCTCAAGTTCCCTTTGAGTGGGGGGGGGTCTCAGGTACTGTCCAAGTAGCTGTGAGGCCAGCCATGCCTGTTGATTGTCTGTTGGGCAATGATTTAGAGAGCTCCCCTTGGGCTAAGGTGGAGAGGAAGTCTCATTTGGAGATGTTGGGTCTGCCTGAGTGGGCATGTGTCACCACTCGGTCTATGGCAGCCAGTAACGGTGTTTAAGAGATCCTGGAGCCTGAAAGTATGGCCCAGGGACCTGCCTTAAAGAGAAGAGGTGGGGGCGCGGGAAACCAGCCCCATTGTTCCCACGGTCCAGGAGGAGGCAGACCTTGAGGGGGATGCCCTGGAACCTACAGGGGAACAAGTTGCTGAACTGGGGACCTGCCTGAGCTGACCCATTGGCAGCAGGAAGGAGGCCCCTCCAGGGAGGAATTTTGTGCCGAGCAAAGGAAGTGCCCTTCTCTTGAGGGTGTGCGGCAACAGGCCACAGCCCAGGCAGCAGGTGATCAGTCTGGATCACATTGGATCTACTAGGAGAACGACCTCCTGTATAGTGAGCCTAAGGTTGCTGAGCCTGGGTCAGCCCATGTGCTGGTGGTACCCCAGCGCTTCAGAGCCTTCCTACTGGGTTTGGCTCATGATGTGCCTTTAGCTGGACATCTGGGGCAGGACAAGACCTTTGAAAGGCTTGTCACCCACTTTCATTGGCCCCAGATGCGGAAGAGTTCAGACACTCATTGTAGGACATGTCAAACTTGCCAGGCAAGTGGGAAAAGTGGAAGGAAGCAAAAGGCTCCTCTCCAACCTTTCCCTGTAGTCAGTACCCCCTTTGAACGGGTAGGCATTGACATTGTGGGGCCACTGGACCCCAAGACAGCCATGGGCAACAGGTTTATCCTGGTCTTGGTAGACCATGCTACCCGGTACCCGGAAGCCATCCCGCTCAGGACAGTGACGGCCCCCGTGGTGGGACGTGCACTGATGGGGATTTTCTCCCATGTGGGGTTCCCCAGAGAGGTGGTGCAAACTTCATATCCAACTATATGAAGTCCCTGTGGCAGGAGTGCGGTGTTACTTATAAGTTCACCACTCCTTACCACCCCCAAGGTAATGGGCTGGTTGAGAGATTCAACCGGACCCTCAAAGGCATGATAATGGGTCTTGAGGAACCTATGAGGCATTAGTGGGATGTCCTCTTGCCATGCCTCCTGTTTGCTTACCGTGAGGTGCAACAGAAGTCCTTAGGGTTCAGTCCCTTTGAACTGCTCTATGGTCACCCGGTAAGAGGACCTTTGAGTCTGGTCAAGGAAGGCTGGGAGCAATCTCCCAGGAAACCTCCCCAGGATGTATACAGTTACATGCTGACCTTCAGGAACCAGACCAGGCGATTCAGGCAACTCGCTGAGGCGAATCTGGAAGCCAGCCAGGAAGAGATGAAGCGGTGGTACGATCAGAATGCCACTCTGATTGAGCTTCAACCTGGACAGAAAGTTTGGGTCATGGCCCCTGTAGAGCCCTGTGCGCTCCAGGACAGGTGGACCGGACCATTTGAGGTGGTGGAGCGCAAGAGTGATGTCACCTACCTGGTGAACTTGCGGTCTCCAAGGAACCCTTTGCGGGTCCTGCATGTTAACCGCCTGAAGCCCCACTTAGAAAGGTCCGAAGTGGGCATGCTCCTAGCGATGGATGATGGAATGGAGGAGGAGACTGAGCCTCTTCCTGACCTCCTGTCTGCAATAGAGCAAGATGGGTCAGTGGATGGTGTCAGCCTCTCTGCCACACTGACCCATGATCAGAAGCAAGATTGTCGCCAACTGTTGGGACAATTTCCTGATTTGTTCTCCCTGGTTCCTGGTGTCACTGAGTGGTGCGTCCATGACGTGGATACTGGGGACAGTCCTCCTGTGAAGCACAAGGCTTACAGAGTGACTGACAGGGTCAGAGTTCACATCAAGGAGGAAGTCTCCAAGATGTTTGCCTTAGGGGTGATTGAGTCCTCTCACAGCCCATGGGCCAGCCCAGTGGTCTTGGTCCCAAAAGCTGCTGCGCCTGGTGCCACACCCGAACTCCGGTTCTGTGTGGACTACCGAGGACTCAATTCAGTCACCAGGACAGACGCGCACCCCATCCCCAGAGCTGATGAGCTCATTGATCGGTTGGGGGCTGCCCGGTACCTCAGCACGTTTGATTTAACGTCTGGGTACTGGCAGATCGCCTTAACTGATGGGGCCAAAGAGAGGTCAGCATTCTCCACACCAGATGGGCACTACCAATTCCGGGTTATGCCCTTTGGGATGAAGAATGCCCCAGCCACCTTTCAGAGGTTGGTCAACCAGGTGTTGGCTGGACTGGAGGATTTCAGTACCGCCTACCTGGATGACATTGCAGTGTTCAGCACCAGTTGGGAAGAGCATCTGCGCCACCTCTGGGAAGTGTTGATTTCACTGCGAAAGGCAGGCCTCATGATCAAGGCGAGTAAGTGCCTGATCGGGCAGGGTTCCGTGGTGTACTTGGGACACCAGGTGGGGAGCGGCGAGGTGGCGCCCCTACAGCCCAAGATTGATACCATCCTGGCATGGGAACCCCCAAAGACTCAGACACTGGTGAGAGCCTTTTTAGGACTCACGGGGTACTACAGGAGGTTTGTCAAGGGGTACGGCAACATTGTTGCACCCTTGACTGAGCTGACTTCCAGGAAACAGCCCAAGAAAGTGAACTGGACTGACACCTGTCAGAAGGCTTTTGACGCCCTGAAGACTGCCATGTGCACAGCACCCATGCTTCAGGCGCCCTACTTCTCAAAGGAATTCATTGTTCAAACAGACGCTTCAGAGCATGGTGTGGGGGCTGTTCTATCACAGATTAATGAGGAGGGCCTAGACCAACCTGTAGCCTTCATCAGTAGGAGGTTACTTCCACGGGAACAGAGGTGGAGTGCAATTGAGCGTGAGGCATTTGCTGTGGTCTGGGCACTGAAGAAGTTGAGACCATACCTGTTTGGGACTCACTTCCGGGTTCAGACAGACCACAGGCCCCTCGGATGGCTGATGCAGATGAGGGGTGAGAACCCAAAGTTGTTGAGGTGGTCCATTTCCCTACAGGGGATGGGCTTTACGGTGGAACACCACCCTGGTACAGAACATGCCAATGCTGATGGTCTGTCCAGATTTTTCCGCCTTAGTGAAGAGAACTCCCAAGGGGTTGGGTAGTTCTCCCCACATTTCAGCTGGAGGGGACACGTGTTAGACCTGGTACCATTGGCGTGAGTCTCCCTTCCACTTTTTTCTGATTGCCTCCTCTGTTTTTGATCTGCTTGCTGGTTTTAGATGCTTTGAGCATTGTGCCACTGCTATTCAGTGCCACAGTGCAAGTGCTCCCTATGTTAAATTGATGTATTGATTAGTGGCTCCATGATTGGGTTATTTGATTTACTTGTCAGACCCTAGTACAGTGCACCATGGCTGCCCTGGGCTTGTAAATCAAATGCTGCTGGTGGGCTTGCAGCACTGGTTGTGCCACCCACAGAAGCAGCTTGTAAAGTGTGTCTCAGGCCTGCCATTGCAGAGCCTGTATGCAGTCTGTGACTGCCGTGTCGACTTGGCAAGTGCACCCACTTGCCAGTCCCTAAACCTTCCCTTAACTTCATATCAGACACCCCTAAGGTAGGCCCAAGGGCAGGGTGCATTGTAAGTCTAAGGTAGGACATGCCCTGGTGTGTGTGGCATGTCCTAATAGTGAAATACAGCTATTTTCGTTTTTCACTATTGCAAGGCTACCTGTTCCCCATAGGCCAGAATGGGCAGTTTGATTATTACATCTTATAATCCTAACTGACCCAGGGAACATGGTAGAAAAACGAATTTAGTATGCCTGAACTCAGAATGATAAAATACATCTTTTAGTGAAGTTGGTTTTAACATTCTGTGTTTGAAAATACCACTTTTAGAAAGTAGGTATTTTCTTGCCTAACTATCCAAGCCTGCCTCTGCTAGGTTGTGTATTCCTTGTCTGGTTTGTGAGTGACAGGGGCTGGGGGATTCCAGGAGACAGGGTGAGTCAGCACAGGGCTGAATAGACCTATCTGCATGTAGAGTGGTGGGAGGAGTTGCACCTGGGTCTGAATAGGGCTGTGCCTGCCTTCCACAATGCTGGCTCCACCTCCTGTGGTGCGTCTGATGTCCCTGGCCTACACTGTGAAAGGAAAGAAGGAGTCTTGTCAACAACGTGCTCCAGGACTGACCAGAACTGGTTTGGACTAGGCAAAGGCTTCTCTGCCTTCAGAGAACAAAGAGATTACGAGTATAAAAGAGGGGACCCAGAACTTTAGATCACTTCTGGAACAACAAGACGAACCTCTGCCAAGGAGAAGAACCAAAGGAAGCTGTAGGAGTTGGACTGCCCCCCTGCCAGTGTGCTGTGTTGCTGGGTTGGCCTACAGTGGTGTCTTCAGTGCCAAGGAGAGGAGAAGGAACTTTTAAAGAACTTTCATCATCTTGCAGAATATTACTCCAAGGGCTTGATTTGAGCTTGCCTCCTGACCGAAGTCTCAGGGATACCAGACTTCACTCTTTCTGTTTGCCTGCATCTGAAACTTGCTGTTCTGGTGCTACAGAAGGAATTTGCAACACCGATGCCGGCGAGCGACGCCGTCTTCTGCATCGAAGCCGTGAGCGCTGCTCCGACTTGCAACATAGACCCGATGCCGGCCACCGTGCCACATCGACGCCAGCGAACGGCATCGTAAGCCTGCCATAGCCGTGAGCGCTGCTCCGACTTGCGACGCCGGCCCGACGCCTGCTGCTGTACCGCATCGACTCCGAAGCCGACATCATCGCGGAGCCGATCGTCGACGTGGGTGGTCAAGAATCCATCGACGTCATGACATCGTACGGAACCGTGGTTTCGGCGCCATCGTGACGTCACCTCCTCTCCGGTCAGGAACCAACGCCTCCCCTGCCTGCGCAAGCATCCAGGTCCCGACGCATCATCTCCCCCGAAGCAAGGAACCGACGCCGCAACGCGCCAACGACGCCGCACCTCCCCGACGCCATGAGCTGTCTTTGTTTTCGCTTTTCCAAGGTACTGTTCTTTGTGGGTCTGTTTCGACTCCGGGCCCGACGCCGTGCACCTCGCGGTCGGCGCCATACTTTGGGATTTCTTTGACCTCGACGTCGTGATAACTCCAGTTGGGGTTATCTGTTGCTAAAGACTGCTTTTAAGTGAAGAACTCATTTTAAAACTATTTCTACCATCTTGAAGTATTATTTTTGATTACAGTATTGTGGATTTTTGTCGTTTGTGGTCTTGTGATAAGTCTATATAAAGCATACTTATTTTTATAAAACCTGTGTGGTGTCCATCTGTAGTGTTTTCACTGTATTACTGTATGTGTTCACAAATGCTTAATACACTGCTTCTGAGATAAGCCTGTCTGCTCGTGCCAAGCTACCAAGGGGGTGAGCAGGGGTTATTTTAGTAGTGTATCCCCCTTACCCTGACTAGAAGCAAGGGTCCCTATTTGGTCAAAGGTGTATACCATTGGCAACTAGAGACCCCCAGTTCTAACACTCCCTCTATCTCATGGGGCAGTGCCTGTCCTATATTGATCATTGAATCAAGAGTGGGCTTTGATGATGGGGGCAGGAGAAAGGGGTTCAGACTATTAGTAGGTACTTGTGTCTGGGACATGTTTGAAATGTGCTCTTCAGTCCTGTGCGGCCCTGTCGCACCCTGTGTCATTTCAGGAACGTTTGTGTGCAGTGTCTGCTGTAACTGTGTGTCTGGCCCTGTGTCATCCTGAGACCGGGCAGCTGTGATGACCACATCATGTAACAAATTTGTAAGGTTTGTAAGCTGATGGCATGCTTTTTCTACTTTCATTGACATGCGCCTCATAGCGGCAGCATCACCCGTGGGGCTAGGCGACCGACTTTCAGGTATCACATTAGTGCATTGGTCATCAAATGTGATGGCATTGGTACTTGTATTCATATATCGCTCACTTCTCCATTTGTTGAAGTGCTCCTGAGAAAATACGTCAGGTGGGTCTTGTTCACTATCCCTACCGTGCATGTTAGTAACTGGGTGATCCAACAGTAGGGGCCTATCCTCACTTTGGGAGAAAGCAGCTGAATGCAATTTGTTATGTGGTTGACATTGTGGGTTTGGGAGGTGCTGGTGTTTAGTGAGGGACAGGGCGCTGGAATCAGTGGGAATAGGTTCCAAAGAGGGCTGATGTGCGTCATGTTTCTTCATCCATTCATTTATTTGTGTCTCGGTTATTATTTCAGGTGACTCTTGTCTGCCAGCCCTATGTTCCTTATGAAGGGCTGGTGGCTGGTCATTAGGTGGGATGGGAAAGAGTTGCTGCTCGCCACTGGAGGATGTGCGAGAACCAGGGAGTGAGGTGTGCGAGGTGGAATGCGAAGCATTGTATAGTCTATCGCAGTCTTCGTCCTCTTCTAATTGTTGCGCTGCACTATTGTGCCCCGGTGTGAGTTTTATTGTAAATAGGGCGTCTATCTGGCCTGGCAGTCCTGCTATTGCGGTCTCTATTGTTGAGTTCTGGGCGGTGAGGGATGGTGGGCTTTGGGTGTGATCCATTGACTGGTCACTGTGTGGAGGAAGGGTGTCTTCTGGGCATATGCCAGAGTGGCATATGGCTGTTTTGTCATTTGATCTGGGCTCTAAGTCTGTATTGATAGTTCTTCCAGGATACATCCCCACGGAATTTTTGCTAATTGATGCTAGCTCTATGTCTGAATCTACGGGAAGGGCAGGGTACATCCCGCCTATATGGTCCGCCGGTGGCGGGGCGGTGGGTATTAATGTGGGCTCAGCTGTTTCTTTGAAAATGCGAAATAATGCTAGGGTATTTTTAAGTTTTTGGAGTTTGGACCCGGAATACCTCGCTTCCAGGAATGTCGTGGCGTGTTCTAGGGCTGCGCGGTCAAAAGTACCTTCAAGCGGCCCTGGGTGAGTCAAATTTTTCGTGTGCTTGTGGAGCTCCTTACAGTGTTTAATTATGTGCTGCTCTTGGTCTGTAAAGTTTTGCAATACATATTGTAATGGCGTTGCCATAGTAATGTATTTAATGTATAAATGTAGGGCAGGCTTCAATGAACACAGGCGTAGTGCTGTGGGGGCAAGCATCCTAATTATGCTCTCTTTCAAATACTTAGATCAAGGTCTCTCACAAGTTCTTCTCCTACTGCCTGAAGGACAGTAAAGTATATACTCTCTTTTAATTCCTGCTCCTGTGGTCCTGAATATACCCCTTCAGGAGAGAAATCAGGAAACTGAAGCTGGCTGCTCAAACAGGCAGCTGCAATCTTACTTTGCAGCGGGTTCCTTGGCCATGAACTTGATAATAATGTGGGTATCTGTAAGCCTGGAGCTACTAAGATAATGTGTACAGTTATTTTATCCAGTGTACTGCTCAAAATTCTGTTCATGTGTGTGCTGGTGCGAAGCCACCAATTGCAGGAGGGCACTAGGGGCGCAAATGTGTTGGGAGAGAAGTTGTAGGATGTAACTGAAAAGCAAAGGTGGGTACTATTGTGAGCGTTAATCGCTGTGGTTGGGCGTAGTCTAGACCGAAGACTTGGAATATAGTGAGGAGGACAGCGCTTGTTAGGGGCGTTGCTGGAACAAATGAGGATGGCTGACCTGTTGAAAGGCCAACGGCGTGGTGATTGACCAGATATACACTAATTTGTGGTGGTGTGTGGTTGTCTGAAGCGTTGCTCATTCCCTCGAGTTATCAGCAGGATTGTAGTGTACGTGGAGAGCAGGCATGTGTTGTGAATCTTGTGAGTGATCCCGTAGGAGTTCTCTTAAAAACGGTGTATAGCGGTCCTGTGAATCTGCTGAGTATATTATGCTGCTAGAACTAGATATGGATGATGTGGGTGAAGCTGGAAGACTATTATGTGGAGTATTGGCCTCTTCTGAGGAGGCCAAGGAGTAGGCGGAGTCGGTGGAGGATTCCCCGTCTGTGTAAATGATAAATGGGGAAAGCAAGGGTAGAGAGGGTGTGAAGCAGGTAGTGTGGTCTGAGGAGGAGGAGGGCGAGTAATTAGGCCAGACCAAGTCAGGGCGAGTAGTATCAGGGGGTGACTGCGGATGGGTGTGAGGAGTGCCTGGGGGTGGTAATTCAAGTAAATTGAGTATAGACAGGCGCAGTTGGGTTGTTGGGGTAAAAGTGATCCCTAGGAGGTCCCAAGCAATGGACAGAACTTCACTTTGATATTCCGTAAGTGGGATTATGCGGTATTGATTCGCGTTATATACGGCGGCAGCCCTACCAAGCACTAAATGAAGCACCAGTTCAATGGTGTGACGGTGGTCAGCGTCCATAACAGGGAGACAAAGTGCACAGGAGAGCTCCCC
Organism: Calotriton arnoldi; assembly: GCA_963921515.1. Classification (NCBI taxonomy): domain Eukaryota; kingdom Metazoa; phylum Chordata; class Amphibia; order Caudata; family Salamandridae; genus Calotriton; species Calotriton arnoldi. Next base: position 103,113 of record CAWUFW010009960.1, on the reverse strand, counting down.
CCTCGGGCTACCACTTGGCTAAGATAGACAAGTGGGAGAGTGAGGGGAAAGGGAGGCGGTGGCCTGATGTATGAGTGGTAGGGGTGAGGTTAGTACAACCTAGCGGGGGTCGAGCGCTAGAGAGGGTGGGCAAGTGTAAATGCAAGACCCCAGCAACAATAACTGGCGGGTCTTCCACTGCTAGTGTGGTGGTAGGGAAGACCAGCAACGAAAGACAGGGGGCAGTAGAGAGCAAAAGGAGAGCATTAACAATGGGCAAGGCTACATAGGTATAATGGGAACATATATTGACCTAGTTATTTGAATTTCGCTATTGGGACATATGTAGAAGGGGGCACATAGGTATAATGGGTAAAACATTGACCTAGTTATTTACATCTCGCTAATGCAACCAAGAGAGAAGAATGCACAGGATAGCACAAATGTTAAAAGGAGCGCAGGAAGCGAGAGGCAGTGGAGGGGGAGAGAGAAGGGGTCTCAGAGAAAAAATGCGCGAGAGGCCTAGGGATGGAAAAAAGGAAAACAATGGTGTTAGAACTGGGGGTCTCTAGTTGGCAATGGTATGCACCTCTGACCAAATAGGGACCCTTGCTTCTAAGTCAGGGAAAGGGGATTACACTACTGGATAACCCCTGCTCACCCCCTTGGTAGCTTGGCACGAGCAGACAGGCTTATCTCAGAGGCAGTGTGTTAAGCATTTGTGAACACATACAGTAATACAATGAAAACACTACAGATGGACACTACACAGGTTTTATAAGAATAAGTATTCTTTATATAGACTTAACCAAAGACCACAAACGAAAAAAATCCACAATACTGTACTAAAAATAGACTTAAAAGATGGTAGAAGAAACTTAGTTCAAGTTGATGGTAAATGCGACACTTTTCTCTCAAAAGTACCTGGGATGCGTAACGCAAAACAAACAAAGGGTCCGCAGGGAGGACGATGCGGCAAGCAAGCGCCTCGATGCGGTGCGACGATCCGGTGCGATGCGATGAAAGTGCGCCCTTGATGCGATGCGACGATGTGAAGACAATGCGTGCACGCCCGACGGCCGTGCGGCGAAATCTGTATCTTTGGAGCCGCGACAGGCCCTGCGACACGCTTCTCCGGTGATGCGACGGCAGACAGCTGCGACGGCAACACGCTTCTCGGGGGATGCGGCGGCGACCCTTGCGGTGGTGACACGCTTCCCTGTTGATGTGACGGCAGGCAGTTGCGACGGCGACACGCTTCTCCGGTGATGCGACGGCAGTCAGCTGCGACAAAGGCACGCTTCTCTGGTGATGCGGCGGCGGCCTCTGCGGCAGCGACACGATTCTCCTGCGATTCGACGGCAGCAGCTTTGTCAGCGACACGCTTCTTCTCGTTGCGTCGCGCTTCCAGCTCCCAGCGACACGCAGGCTTCTGCAGACAGAATCCCCAGCAAGGGAATTCAGGAGGGAGCTGGTGGTGAAGTCTTGTAGCCCTGAGACTTCAGCAGGAGGCAAGCTCTAGTTCAAGCCCTTGGAGTAATATTCTGAAAGATGATGAAAGTTCTTTAAAAGTTCCTTCTCCGCTCCTTGGCACTGAAGACACCACTGTAGGCCAACCCAGCAACACAGCACACTGGCAGGGGGGCAGTCCAACTCCTACAGCTTCCTTTGGTTCTTCTCCTTGGCAGACGTTCGTCTTGTTGTTCCAGAAGTGATCTAAATTTCTGGGGTCAGGGCCCCAATATTTATACCAGAAAATCCTTTGTCCTCTGAAGGCAGAGGGGCCTTTGCCTAGTCCAAACCAGTTCTGGTCAGTCCTGGAGCACTTTGTTGACAAGACTCCTTCTTTCCTTTCACAGTGTAGGCCAGGGACATCAGACGCACCACAGGAGGTGGAGCCAGCATTGTGGAGGGAAGGCACAGCCCTATTCAGGTCCCAGGTGCAACTCCTCCCACCCATCTACATGCAGATCTCTCTATTCAGCCCTGTGCTGACTCACCCTGCCTCCTGGAATCCCCCAGCCCCTGTCACTCACAAAGCCAGACACACAATACACAACCTAGCAGAGGCAGGCTTGGACAGTTAGGCAAGAAAATACCTACTTTCTAAAAGTGGTAGTTTCAAACACAGAATGTTAAAACCAACTTTACTAAAATATGTATTTTATCATTCTGAGTTCAGGCATACTAAATTCGTTTTTCTACCATGTTCCCTGGGTCAGTTAGGATTATAAGATGTAATAATCAAACTGCCCATTCTGGCCCATGGGGAACAGGTAGCCTTGCAATAGTGAAAAACGAAAATGGCTGTAATTCACTATTAGGACATGCCACACACACCAGGCCATGTCCTACCTTATACTTACAATGCACCCTGCTCTTGGGCCTACCTTAGGGGTGTCTGATATGAAGATAAGGGAAGGTTTAGGGACTGGCAAGTGGGTGCACTTGCCAAGTCGACATGGCAGTCACAGACTGCACACAGGCTCTGCAATGGCAGGCCTGAGACACACTTTACAAGCTGCTTCTGTGGGTGGCACAACCAGTGCTGCAAGCCCACCAGCAGCATTTGATTTACAGGCCCTGGGCACACCTGGTGCACTATATTAGGGTCTGACAAGTAAATCAAATGATCCAATCATGGAGTCACTAATCAATACATCAATTTACTATAGGGAGAGCATATGCACTTTAGCACTGATCAGCAGTGGTAAAGTGCCCAGAGTCATAAAACCAACAAAAACAGGTCAGAGAAAATACAGGAGGAAGGTAAAAAGTTCAGGGATGACCCTGCAAAAAGGGCCAAGTCCAACACAACCCCCTTCCAGCCGAAACGCAGGGGAGACCAATCACTACCCTGATGGGCTTCTCTGCTTTGGGCGATAGAACATGGACCCTGGCCCGCAACAGCAGGGGCATACTCCAGTTCTACGCCAATATGAGCCTATTTGTGTCCCTCTGTCCATACTCTCAGGGCCCACCAAGCTAACCCCTGGAGAACCCTTCTCCTCATCTGTGGACACCATCTGTGCAGGTCCTAACCTTATCTTGCTCACAGGTGTGTCCTAATAGACAGACAGCAAGCCACAGTGGCCACTGACAGTGGTCAGTGATGAGACCCAGGCCTTATGCCTCTCAGGGCTCTCAAACCTATGTGGCGTCAGAGAGCGGGGGGCAGTAGCCCCAGGTGCCTGGCACCCTTTGTCCACTCTCCCTCCTGTCAGGTCAGGTATGACATCCTGACACTGACCCACCAGCCCCGGGCCTGTACCTGGCGGCTGGACAGGAGACTGTAGTGGGCTTTCCCACACCCAGTCCTCCTCCTCCTCGCTGGGGCTCTGTACCCTCTCACCTGGAGTGGTACCCCCTTCCAGAATTGCCAGGGCACCTGTGGCAGGTGTCCCGCACAATTCGCCCACCAGTTCAGGGATTCTATCCTGCAACTGGGCGTCCAGGTCAGGGGGGACACCCCGAACCTGGCCCTCCAACCTAGGGTCTAAACCCTCCAGTTGAACCGGGGTCAGAGGCGAGAACTCCCTCCCTCTGCACCCCCTTCCAGAGTACTGCACCCTCCCATCAGGAGTGGTACCCCCAGAAGACAAACCGGGCAGGACACTGTTTACAGTTGTCCCTCCCTCCAGGTCAGACAACACCTGAACCTGGCTTCCCAACCCAGGGACCAACCCCTGCGGTTGAACACTTGCCCAGCGCACCAGGACTTCATTGGGAGCACATATGCCCCCCCGAGGGTGACACACAACTCATGTGTCGTGTGACAGTCTGCCTGGCGCAGATCTCCCGACCCCTGTCCATCTGACAGCGCGTGAAGATCCCCCAGGACAGAAGTGGTGTCACCATGGTCATTCACTGGTGACTCAGCCCTTCTGGCTGGCCTCCGACCCACTGGTTCTTCCACTGGGGACTCTTTCCCCCTCTCACCCCTCAATCTGGACTTCTGCACCCTCCACTTAGGAGTGGCACTGCCAGACACCAGAACTGATGGAGGCCTACTTACAGACCCTCCCAGTTCACCAGACACTAGGGGATCCCCTTCAACGGGCGGCCCATCAGGACAGACTAGGTTCCCCACCTGGTGTTCCCTTAAAGAACCATCCAGGCTCTGAGACTGAGGTTGGGCACTATCGGGACATAACCCATTCTCACTCCTTCCCCTTAAAGACAGGACGTGAGGCCCTACACCCCTCTCACTACAACAGGACCTAGCTGGGCTACTCTGAGCCACTTCCACCACGCTGGGTTGGAAGATACCTGAGCCACTCCCTTTAGGGTCACTCCCCAATTCCTCTTCAGACCCTCTGGAATCCACAAAAAGGTCTGCCTCCCTGGTGAGCTCCCTGGGGTCAGAGTACTCACTCTCCAACAGGTGTTTGCATAGCTCTGGAAAACAGGGACTTACAATATGCTCTCCCACAATTGGATCACACAGCCCCCTACAAGGGTTAACCAAACTATCCTTCACCTCACCATCCAGTGCCTCGCACACGTACTCCACACCACTCTCCTGAGATTGGCAAGACAGTATCTGACTGTCTCTGTCACTCAACCCACACTCTTCTGGGTGGTCTCCACATTCACACACCAGGACTTCAACCATGGGTGAACCTCCCTCCCTGCTCCTCTCAGCTAGAGTCAGTGGAGTGTCCCTTCCAACACTAGGACCATGAACCCCTGCGCCAGTGCCCCAATCTACTTCCAGGACACTGCGCACTACTGGAGCTACCTCAGCTCCTTGAACCTCCTGGTGTATGTTAACCCCCTCCAAGTCAGGCACCACATCTCTGGGTGTGTGTACTACCCCCTCAGCACTGGATAATTCATTATTGCTGCCACCATCTGAGCTGGATTCCACCTCCAACTCAGCAAAGCTCACTTCCTGAGCTACATACATTTCTTGTTGCTGGGCTGAGACCCTCATGGCCTCCAGCCTCTTGAGCTCCAAATCCAGATCTCTCATTCTCAACTCATGTTCCCATATCATTCTCTCTCTCTCCAAGGCGAACTTGTTATTTTCAAACTGCAGCTTCTTATTCTCTAGGTCCTTTTGACCCTCCATTTTGAGCCTGGCCAGCTCCATTCTATGCCTTCTATCTCTCTCCCTATCCTCCAACTCTCCTGGGGACAGGTTTTTGGAAGAAACACTGCTGCCTGGCGGGGTAGGTACTTTCTCCCCCCCTGGACCCACTGGCCCATCTAGCTGCCCTTCTGCCTCCTCCACAGGGTACTCCACATTTTCAGATGCATTTCTTGCTTCCACCCAGGCCCTCAGCGCCTTGTGGAACTCATCCTTTTAAGTGAGGCCTGGAATAGCAACTTTAAATTTTCTACAGAAGGCTTTCAGCTGTTTGGCATTATAGGTATCCAACCTCTCTTCCTCAAACTCTGGATCCATAGAGGCAATAGATGCTGGTGGACTCATGGCAATAAGAATTGGCAGTTCTCAGAAAAATAACAGTCCAAGGAGAAAATATTCTACCAAAAAGTATGTGGTCGCGTTTGGTCTGCACTCACTAGTAGTGTGCACCAATTACTGTACATGAGTCACAAATGCAGGTCCAAATCCTCACCGCTGACCACCAATGTTAGAACTGGGGGTCTCTAGTTGGCAATGGTATGCACCTTTGACCAAATAGGGACCCTTGCTTCTAAGTCAGGGAAAGGGGATTACACTACTGGATAACCCCTGCTCACCCCCTTGGTAGCTTGGCACGAGCAGACAGGCTTATCTCAGAGGCAGTGTGTTTAGCATTTGTGAGCACATACAGTAATACAATGAAAACACTACAGATGGACACTACACAGGTTTTATAAAAATAAGTACTCTTTATATAGACTTAACACAAGACCACAAACGAAAAAAAAAAAACAATACTGTACTAAAAAATAGACTTAAAAGATGGTAGAAGTAACTTAGTTCAAGTTGATGGTAAATGCGACACTTTTCTCTCAAAAGTACCTGGGATGCGTAACGCAAAACAAACAAAGGGTACGCAGGGAGGACGATGCGGCGAGCAAGCGCCTCGATGTGGTGCGACGATCCGGTGCGATGCGATGAAAGTGCACCCTTGATGCGATGCGACGATGTGAAGACGATGCGTGCACGCCCTATGGCCGTGCGGCGAACTCTGTATCTTTGGAGCCGCGACAGGCCCTGCGACACGCTTCTCCGGTGATGCGACGGCAGACAGCTGCGATGGCGACACGCTTCTCGGGGGATGCGACGGCGACCCTTGCGGTGGCGACACGTTTACCTGTTGATGCGATGGCAGGCAGTTGCGGCGGCGACACGCTTCTCCGGTGATGCGACAGCAGTCAGCTGCGACGAAGGCACGCTTCTCTGGTGATGCGGCGGCGGCCTCTGCGGCGGCGACACACTTCTCCTGTGATTCGACGGCAGCAGCTTTGTCAGCGACACGCTTCTTCTCGTTGCGTCGCGCTTCCAGCTCCCAGCGACACACAGGCTTCTGCAGACAGAATCCCCAGCAAGGGAATTCAGGAGGGAGCTGGTGGTGAAGTCTTGTAGCCCTGAGACTTCAGCAGGAGGCAAGCTCTAGTTCAAGCCCTTGGAGTAATATTCTGAAAGATGATGAAAGTTCTTTAAAAGTTCCTTCTCCGCTCCTTGGCACTGAAGACACCACTGTAGGCCAACCCAGCAACACAGCACACTGGCAGGGGGGCAGTCCAACTCCTACAGCTTCCTTTGGTTCTTCTCCTTGGCAGAGGTTTGTCTTGTTGTTCCAGAAGTGATCTAAAGTTCTGGGGTCAGGGCCCCAATATTTATACCAGAAAAACCTTTGTCCTCTGAAGGCAGAGGGGCCTTTCCCTAGTCCAAACCAGTTCTGGTCAGTCCTGGAGCACTTTGTTGACAAGACTCCATCTTTCCTTTCACAGTGTAGGCCAGGGACATCAGACGCACCACAGGAGGTGGAGCCAGCATTGTGGAGGGAAGGCACATCACTGTTCAGGTCCCAGGTGCAATTCCTCCCACCCATCTACATGCAGATCTCTCTATTCAGCCCTGTGCTGACTCACCCTGCCTCCTGGAATCCCCCAGCCCCTGTCACTCACAAAGCCAGACACACAATACACAACCTAGCAGAGGCAGGCTTGGACAGTTAGGCAAGAAAATACCTACTTTCTAAAAGTGGTATTTTCAAACACAGAATGTTAAAACCAACTTTACTAAAATATGTATTTTATCATTCTGAGTTCAGGCATACTAAATTCGTTTTTCTACCATGTTCCCTGGGTCAGTTAGGATTATAAGATGTAATAATCAAACTGCCCATTCTGGCCTATGGGGAACAGGTAGCCTTGCAATAGTGAAAAACGAAAATAGCTGTATTTCACTATTAGGACATGCCACACACACCAGGGCATGTCCTACCTTATACTTACGATGCACCCTGCCCTTGGGCCTACCTTAGGGGTGTGTGATATGAAGATAAGGGAAGGTTTAGGGACTGGCAAGTGGGTGCACTTGCCAAGTCGATATGGCAGTCACAGACTGCACACAGGCTCTGCAATGGCAGGCCTGAGACACACTTTACAAGCTGCTTCTGTGGGTGGCACAACCAGTGCTGCAAGCCCACCAGCAGCCTTTGATTTACAGGCCCTGGGCACACCTGGTGCACTATACTAGGGTCTGACAAGTAAATCAAATGATCCAATCATGAGTCACTAATCAATACATCAATTTACAATAGGGAGAGCATATGCACTTTAGCAGTGATCAGCAGTGGTAAAGTGCCCAGAGTCATAAAACCAACAAAAACAGGTCAGAGAAAATACAGGAGGAAGGTAAAAAGTTCAGGGATGACCCTGCAAAAAGGGCCAAGTCCAACACATGGAGAAACCTTAACGCATTAGAGAGGAGAGAGTGAGATGACCAAAAAAAGGAAGTGAAAGAGACCGAGTAGGAGAAATACACAGAAAATAGTAGAAAGGCACAGAAGGGGAACCGTAAAATGTCATGAGCCAAGAAGTTGCATCGGAGCGGAGAGAGAGAGAGACACCCGAGAAAGGCAGGAAACCAAAGGCAGGAAACCACCGCGGCGAAGGGCGTGGGGAGGAGGAAGTGCCTGGTCGTGTGAAGTGAAGTACGCAGTGTAAACAATATTGTTAGCAGAGAAACAGTATAGTGTGGACAGGCGAAAATAGAAAAAGTTTGCAAATAGAATGACCCAGAAAGACACATGGGGGCCAACCGCAGGGCCAGAAACACGCAGTTATTTATGGAAGGCGAAAGGTATCAAAAGGGGACCTGCACACAATGGCAGGGTTGTTGAACAGAAACAATGGGTATGAGAGAAAGGTTAGTAGTGAGATACACAGTACTGTGGCTGCCACAGTGGCAGGCTGTTGATAAGAGAGAAACACAGCGGCAGGCTTCTGAGAAGAGAAAGAAGAGACGGCAGGCTTCTGAGAAGAGAAAGAAGAGTAGTGACACACACACTACTCTGGCTGTCACACCGAATGACAGGCTTTTATAATAAAAAGATGAGCAGTGACACACACACTACTCTGGCTGTCAGACCCACTGACAGGCTTTTATCAGAGAAAAGGCTTTTATCAGAGAAAGATGAGGAGTGACACACACACTACTCTTCCTGTCAGACCTACTGACAGGCTTTTATCAGAGAAAACATACGATAAACCACTGACCAGCGAGGGGTAGGTGCTTATATCACAAGAATGGGAAAAAAAGAAGCCACAATGCAAGAGCGCCGTCAACAGTGGTTACACACAAGTTGTACTATAAACAAGCATTGGCATAGCCAATAGGTCTCGCCTTTGGGACCTTATAAGTGTTTAGCCATGCAACAGTTGATGTTGTTGCACCAAGGATATTGTGCTGGATAACTAAACACTTATAAAGTCCCAAAGGCGAGACCTATTGGCTATGCCAATGCTTGTCGTATCTAGCGCTCCTGTTCATTTTTAGGTCTCGACTAGCGACGCAGCGCATGCGCTGTCGCTTGCGAGATCTATTGTTGTCGGTTTTGCCTCCGAAGCGGGGTGGAAGCTCCACCCATGCTTCGCATGGGCGCGCGTCAAAAACGCGCGCTTTTGATTGGAAGGGAGTAATGTTTTGTTCACTTCCTGTCACCTGCTCCCCGTGCCTGCGTGGACAGGAGATGTGCACGCGCACGGCGTCTGTTGTGCACGGCGTCTCTTCCGTCTTGTCTTTCACTTGGTAGCATGCCGAAAATGCCCTTTCGATACAGTGAGTTAGCAAAAATGATCAGTCGGTAGCGGGACAGTTCGCGGTTCGAAACCAAAATAGAAATAAACATGAAAAAATGAACATCTAGAAGTGAGGCGATGTAAAGTGCGGGTAAATGCAGGTTAATCCAAAGATTAAGTCAGCGAAGAAGGTAAGTTTCAATTGAAGGTTTATTTCCATATACATCATTTCACGGGAGTGCTACTGCTCTCATTGAAGTACAGCTACCGAATGAATATTCAACAGTTGTTGGCTTCAAGAGAGAGCAGAACCTCGAGCGATGCACCTTCAAACATAAACATGTTTGGAGGTGCGCACGCCGGAGGTTTATAACATAGAATGTAGAACATAGTGAGGTAATATAATAAACACAAAGGAAATACTAAAACAACTGTATGAAAGAAATACAACAAATGTAGAGGATTAGCTCTTTACATCATCTCCCTTTCCATAAAATGAAAAAGGAGCCCTGAAAGAAAGGGTGAAGTTAAGACATATAAAAGTCTTTAAATCTTACAGGAATTGAACAATTACGAGACGATCTATGTGACTCTGAAACTGTAGTTGAAGGAGAAGTGTTGGCAACCTGAATCATGGACGTGGGTTGTTCAGGAACAGAAGAATTGTCAGATAAAGAACCTAGAGGAAAATGTGAACAGTCATAATCATTTGCTGGTGAACGCATGCAAGCAAGAATCCTGTTGGCTTGTTCAGGCAAAATCTTAACAACAGCTCTCTTATTCCACCACCCTTTTTATCCAAGAAGATCGAACCTTTTGAGATTTTGATAATTTGAGTCGGCAAAGAAAACTTAGAGTCGCCTTTCTTGACCTTGATGGGATTTTTGATCAAAACCCAATCTCCAATTTGGAAATCATCTGTACCAGAAAAATAGGAGAAATTAAAATGTTTCTGCTGTACATTCTGTTTTGTAAGAACGTTTTTCTTGAAAATGATTTTGTCTTGGCAAGCTAAGCAGGAGTTATCATTTTTCTTGAGAAGCTTAATCCAATTAGGACAAATGTTACCATTTGGATCGCTTTTCTTGAGTAGTCTGAAGGGTGAGATGCCTGTGGTAGAATGAGGGGTGACAAGGTAGGACCATATTTTCTTCCTTAAAAAAGGTTCAACAGGAAGATTGCAAGCTAGAGCTGACTGTGTACTGATGGAGCAGTAAAAATAAAAAAATTTAACCCCTAACAAATTATATAATTAATTAATTAAAAATGTTCGTTTAAATGTATTAATCAACATTGTATATGTGGGAATGGTAATATGCTAATGTACGTGCTAAATAATCTACTAATGAATGTCCATGTGTCTAATCATAACGTAAGAATAAAAAGCGTACTAAATAAAATAAATGCATGTTTGTGCTTCATAGAAATAAAATGTGTCGTTGCAAAAACAATAGTGATGGTAAGTAAGGAGCAGCTTAAATGTCGCTTTTTGCTAGGTAACAACTAATTGGGGTACGTAGACGGGAGGGAAACGAAAGGGATATTTTTCTCTATTTTAATTATGTTTTATTTGCCTCAAATTAGTGCTTCTAAAGTAGAACCGAGTGGCGAGATAAAATGGCCGCCAGTGGGAAGATGTGCGCAGGCGCAAGGGGACACGTGGTACGGGATGAGATTGAAGAAATCTGGAGCCTCGTGATGTCTCTGAGAGGCTAGGATGCAAGAAATGGTCAAGGCTGGTGTGACCTAATTGAACTGATAGTGTGCCGTGATGATCAGGAGAGAGTCCGTGGGAAAGGAGCCCAAGAGAAAGGACAATGACTGCGGAGTTCTTGAATGTGTCAAAAGAAGATACAAATGGACTGATCGAATCGGATGGAAATGTTTAAGCGTATGGGAAAGGAAATGATCCAAGGACCTTTGAATCCAAGAGAACTTGATTAAAGAATGAATAAGCTGACATGCATGGACCAATGAAAGAAAAGCGTGATATTAATGTTGCAACAGTTAGTTAGAAAAGTTAGAATTAGGGTATAAGAGGGCCTACTCTTAGTGGGAGGGGGTCAGTCGCGGTTGCAGTCACAGTCAGTTGCAGTTCGAGAGTCGTGGTTGCAGTAGAGGAGACGGGTTGCAGGTAGCTGATGCTGACGAGCTGAAGTTGCTGTTGCTGTCTTAACTTTACAGTTGAGTATGAGAATCAGGCTATTTCTAATCCCAAAGTTAGGTTAGAAATCATTAGGCTAAATTAGGAAGCTAGGCAGGTAACTAAGGTTTTTGGCTTCATGACAAAATTTCCTTTCTGCAATAAATTGATTATGCTTAATAAAATTGTGAATTTAAAAATGAATAATTGAATAAAGTATTTAGGGGCATATTAGCAAGGGCACTATCGCCGCTTTAGCGGCACTTTTTGCCGCTAAAGCGGCGATATTTATATCGCCCTATCAGCAAACTGTCTCTAACAGCAGTTAGCGACAGTTTGCTGGCATTAGCGCCCGTTTTTACCGCTTTGCATGTCAGCGATATTTATCGCTAATGACATGCAAAGTGGGCGTTCCGACGAACAAACCTGGGAAACACTCGCTAACAGACCTATCGCCTATTAGCAAGGTGGCCATGGCCCCAGTTAGCGACGTGAAAAGTCGCGCTAACCGGGGTCATCGCCATTTATTTAACACCTGCAATTAGCAGGTGTTAGCCATACCTAACATGGGGGGTGGATTATGCTGATACGACCACAGGGTCGTATCAGCAAGGTGTTCTCCTTCTCCATGCAACATCGCTGGTTTTTCAGCGATGTTGGCCCATTGCCCCGCTATCGCTGGAATATTCATCGCCATAGCGCTAATCGTTGCTAATACAGCGTTAGCGTGGCGATATATTCCAGCGATAGCCAGCGATAAAAAAATCACGCTAAGCAGGGTTAGCGATGATTATCGCCTCTTCTTGCTAATATGCCCCTAAATCTTTTCATGCTTTTAAAATTATATAAAATTTAAGATTCTTTAAAAACCAAAATGACTCAGTGGTTATTTTCCTAAATGATTGTGACATGAGTAATTGGTTGATTGTGATTCAGCTGGTCTTAATCACTATGAACTAATTTCTTAAATGAATGATTCATCGACAAAACAATGAGCAGGAATATCTTAAGAAATAATTAAAAGAAAGTGACAAATTAAGGTAAATAGATATCCTTGCTCTTCCAGCGGTACACAAAATGGTGTTCTCCATTTAGTTCTCATGCTTCTCCTAGGAGTACAGAATTTCATAAAGGTGTAAAAGGAAATCCAGGAGTGTGTGTGTGTGTTTAGGCGATGTTTATGGGCCCCATCGTCATGTGGATATGAGAAATATAGTTTGCCCCTGGATGACCTATAAGTAACCTGGGAGGAGGATAGTTTTTATTGTACGCGCTGCATCAGTACCTTCTTTTATAAATCTGTTCATTCTTTCAATTAGTCCATTTGATGATGGAGAATATAAGGCAACTCTGAGGTGCTTAATATCATGTGCATTAAAAAAGTCTTGCATAGATGAGGAACAAAAATGTGAGCCAATGTCGGTAACAATTTCTTTGGGTGACCCTTCTGATTGAAAAACTCTGCTAAGAAAATTTATGACTGCGATGGTATTGGGTGAGTTACAGAAAACAAAATCAACCCACTTGGAATGATAGTCAATAAGAGCAATGATGTAACGTTTATCATTAGAAAGCAGATCAAATGGACCAGCAAAGTCAATCGCAAGTTTAAACCAGGCTTCTTCAGGTACAGGTACAGAATGACGTGGAAGTTTGCTGGTTTTCCAATGCTTATTAGAGAGTAAACAGGTATCACATGTGTCAATCCATTCTGTGACATCTCTATCTAAACCAGGCCACCAAAAATGTTCCTTTAACTTTCTTGAAGTGGCTCCTACCCCTAAATGTCCTTCATGTGCACTCTGAAAAAGTTTAATGCGAAGAGATGTAGGAGGAACACATTGATCACCACGCATAATAACATTTTTGACAATTGATAGATCATCTGACACTTGAGCAAAGGACTTTAATGGAGCGGGAAGTGAACGCTCTTTGGGCCAACCAGAAATTATCATGTTTTTGACGGCTTGGAGAATGTGATCATCATGATATGCTTGAAGCCAATCAGAATGTGAAAGGGTGAGAGATGCAAGAGAAGAGTCATTAATGAATGCAACAACACATTCTATTTCATCAAATTTTGAGTCAGGAAGATTGTCCTTTAATGGTTGTCTAGAAAGACAATCTGCTCTGACATTGCGTCCGCCAGAAATATGTTGAATTGTAAAATTGTATTCATGTAATCTGGAAAGGATGCGTACTAATCTTGCGGAAGCCTTCCCAGTGCCGTTGCCGTTGAGTAAATGCAAAAGAGGTTTGTGGTCACTTAACAAGATGAAATGAGAACCCCATATAAAACTTTTACATTTTTCCACGGCCCAAGAACAGGCAAGGGCCTCTCTCTCTATATTACTGTAATTCATCTCAGCACTAGAAAGAGTCCGGGAAGCAAATCCTATAGTATGTTCTTTTACACCAAACCACTGGCAAAGCTGCACCTAAACCAAATTGACTGGCATCAACTGAAATAGAACACTGAACACCTGGGGCAAAAGAAGACAAAGCAGGAGCTTCAATGATTACTTTTTTGATGAGATTAAAAGAAATGTCCAGTTCTGAAGACCAGACAAAGTTTACATTTTTCTTCAAGAGATTGCGTAAAGGTTGAACAATTTGGGAATAACCTTGAATAAATCTTGAATAATACTCAGTCATTCCCAAAAAAGATTTTAGAGTGTCTTTGTCCTTGGGAATTTGAACATTGGAGATGGCTTGGGTAAGAGAAAATGTAGGTTTGATACCAGTTGAGGAAATAGAGTGTCCTAAATAGTCAACTTCTGTTTTGAAGAATTTACATTTATCTTTGCCTAAGGTAATACCTGCATCTTTGAAACATGAAAGAACCTCTTTTAAAGTGTGGATGTGTTCATTTTTGTTTCTTGAGAAAATTAAAACATCATCTTGGTAAGCTTGAACAGACTTAATATTTGCTAACAAACAATCCATAAATTTTTGAAAAACACTGGCCGCAGAGGCCAGACCAAATGGTAATCTTAAATATTTGAAAGCTCCAAAAGGAGTGATGAAGGTGGTTAGGTCAGTAGATTGAGGGGATAGGGGAATTTGATGGTATGCACTGCGAAGATCAAGTAAAGTGAAGTATATGGAACCATTAATACCTGTTAGTAAGTCTTGTATCCTAGGGAGGGGATGACAATCAACAAGTATATTCTGATTAAGAGAGCGAAGATCAGCACAGAGACGGATACTAGAATCCTTTTTCCTCACAATCACAATGGGACTAACCCATTGGGATGAATCTGTGGGTTGAATGATACCTTCTGAGACCAATTTGTCTAGTAAGGTTTGAGATCTTCTCTCACACTCAATGGGGTGGATCTGAGTTTATGTGTAACAGGTATTGCACCTGGTTTGAGTTTGATTAAATGCTCGAATTTTTTAATTTTTCCTATTTTTGTACTAAAAACTTCAGGAAATTGTGAAATTATGTCATTAATAATTAACTCAAAATCCTCTGAAATAGATGAAATTTTGACATCATTGAGTTGAACAGGATTCTCAGATCCGGGAACTAATTTTAAACCCATCTTAGCGAGATCTTGCCAACCAATAATGTTTTTCCCTTTATAGCAACATAAATTTTGGTATTGATGCACTTACCAAGACAAGTGAGATCAGCAAAAAAGAAACCTAACATATCTATATCTTTATCTCCATTGGCTTTGGGAACAATGTCTAACTTTAGAAGAGAGACAGAAGAAGACCAATGGTTTTCAAACATGGTGTCGGAAATAATGGTAACAGGAGCGCCAGAGTCTGCCATCATGTTAAGTAACTTATCACCAATTAGAACTTCACATGTTGGATCTTTAGCACGGTCATGGTTAGTCAAATCCTCACAAGAATCAATAGATAATATAACCTTTTTGGAAGATATTTTGGAATCAACTCCACGGTATTAATGTCAAGACTCCGTAACGATGAATCCAGAGAAGAAACATCAAGAGAGGCAACATTAACATCAGGATGTTGATGTTCATGTGAGGAAATTGAACTAACTTTTGCTCCTGCAAACAGAGTTAAAATGTCCCATCTTATTACAATTTGTACATTTCTTACCAAGAGCAAAACAAATGGGACTATTTCCAAGATGTGACTTTGATCCACATCTATAACAAACTGTGTTAGGTTTTCTTTGAAAAGGTTTTGTAAATTTGTTTTTGATAGCAATAGAATTAATTGTAGAATCATTTTGTACTAAATTGACAGGTGAAATATTTTCATTTGAAATACATCTTGAAGAGATGATGCTCCTCTCAATACTCTTTGCCATATCTATGACTTCCGATAAGGTAGGATCTCTACAACTTAGAATACGTTCCTGAATTTTTTTATGAAAACAACTATAAACGAACTGATCCCTAAGCCCAAAGTTGCAATCTGCTGCTAAATTCCTGAGTGCTGAAATAAATTCCTCAACAGTCTCATTGGGATCTTGTTTCCGTTTCATGAAATTAAAACGTTCTAGCATTACATTTGGTTGTTCCAAAAACTTCTTATTAAGTCTCTGGACAGCATCCGTGTAAACGTTCCAACCATCACCATTGCCAGGAGGAGGAATAGAGTTTGGTAAGTTATCAAAAACTTGACGACCAGCACTTCCCAAATGGCTATATAAAATTGCTAATTTACGTTTAGGTGAGTATTCTTCAGCGTCAATGGCAATCAAATAGCTCTCAAAACTGCGAAACCATATTTTCCAAGATTCATTAGGTTTACCATTAACTGGAAGGAAATTATTTAAATGTACGATTTGTTGATTTGATGCCATACAAAACTGAGTAATAATGCAGAATGTTTTAAACAAGTCACTTAAAATTTATATAAAGTTGTGAGTAACCTCCAAGAAATAAAAATAATGAAGTTTTAAGATGCCACAGAAAAGTACTTTATATGAAAATAAATTCCTTTGATGGTTTAAATTATTAAAAGTTGTGAAATAACATACCGGTGAAAAGACGATGGTGAAGCACAGCTGATTTCTCGATTGTATGTTGAAACGATCGTGTTTTGAAGTGAAAATAAAATAAAGATGGCCGCCGAAGCGTGGCAACGTGATGACGTCACTTGAAAGCTAAAGAAAGAACAAATCTTCTTGTTGGTCGCGTTGTAAATACCTTAAAGATGGCGTCTTACGTTGCGTGATGACATAATCACGTTTTTGTTTGAAGAAGAAGACGATTGGCTTCTGTTGCAGAAACTGACCAAAAACTTCGAAATTCAGCGATGAACGAAGTAAAGGTCGGGTTCTGTTCCGAAAAGCAGGAAACACCACCGTGGAGGAGAAGTGATGAATCAAAAGCAGTAGCAACAAACTTGAAAAGAATTCATACGATGCTGAGGAACTCTCAAGAAAGATCCATCGTAGAAATCTGTCCAAAATGGTGAAATGCCAACCCGCTCGTCGCCAGATGTAAAGTGCGGGTAAATGCAGGTTAATCCAAAGATTAAGTCAGCGAAGAAGGTAAGTTTCAATTGAAGGTTTATTACAGAATTTCGCGGGAGTGCTGCTGCTCTCATTGAAGTACAACTGCTGAATGAATATTCAACAGTTGTTGGCTTCCAGAGAGAGCAGAACCTCGAGCGATGCACCTTCAAACATAAACATGTTTGGAGGTGCGCACGCTTGAGGTTTACAACATAGAATGTAGAACATAGTGAGGTAATATAATAAACACAAAGGAAATACTAAAACAACTGTATGAAAGAAATACAACAAATGTAGAGGATTAATTCTTTCCAGGCGAAGAGATCACCCAGTATGTATGGGCGATTAAAAATAGCATCCACATTCACTGGCTGCAGCTGTGAATAAAATGTTAAATTCTCGGCCTCGTCCATTACTGTTTAAACACTAGCAGCAGCGGACAGGGTTAAAGTGTCAGCACTGCAAGACGTTACAATGAAGGGACGGCGCGGCACTATAAAGGGGGCTCGTGTTATTGTCTCGCGCAACGCTCCCCAGGGGCGCAACTAGAGCCAAATTTCGGGGGGGGGGGGCTAAGAAAAAATTTCGGGGGGGGCTGACTCTTCCAGCAATAGTTAGAGTGGAGATGCAGGGGCTCTAGAAGGGGTGAAAAAACAACAAAGCCTCATTTACAAGCGAATGGTCTTTTAAAGACCTGTGAAGTACTCGGGTGCGGCTGTGAGTGTGCCCGGGAAGCTGTCTCAGCCCGGGCTGCCACACACGACGGGGGGGGCTGAAGCCCTTTGATCCCAATGGGCGTTGCGCGCCTGACGCTCCCCACACTAGACAACGGGCCTCATGTTTAGTGTAAGGTTTAACACACACTCTTCTGAGACTCTGAGACGCGGGTCCCAACGCTCTGTATAAAGAGGTAGCGCCTTCTGTTTGGCTACGCTGAAGGGCGCGCCTGCAAAGCTCTTTCAGAAAATCCCTCGCTTATTCCGCGCAGCCCATGTTCTTTGCCTAATGGTGACGTGTAGTGCACATAACAATGGCACCGAGGTAGGACAGGAAAGGGGGCGTGCACGCGTATGTCAGTTTCTGCTTCGCCTCTTCAAGAACAAGCTCTCATGTGCAGCGCTGAAGTGCCTTGTTTGCTGCACTGTTTGCTTTAATACAATGTAACAACATTATCCACCCACCCCTTGTGCCCTCAAAATAAGAGCCCGCCCACGGCGCCCTTAAAACGGCAGCGCTTGTATCCGTCATAAAGCCTGCACCCGACTCCCACGGAGGGCTTCTCCGAATCTAGATGATGGTGCTGTGAAGAAGTGTCATCCCCCGGCGCCCCCGCCTGTCTACTGAGCATCCCCCAATAGAGATGGAGTCTGGCATGCAGATGGCGCGAGACACAAACGCAGAGGGAGGCGGGCTCGTAGGGGAGACTTAGACAAAAGGAGAGAGACACACCTACCGGGAGAAGGGCCGGCTGCATAGGATTGTATTGTGTGGGACAGCCGGAGGGAGCGGCGTCTGAAATCTACCACACAAGGAGAGAGGCAGCGCACAAAGACGGGGGAGGACCGAGGGCTCGGACGGAGACACGTAGAATATGGGCCATTGGAGGGGGTGAATAGAAACACGGTTTCGTTTATTCTGGAAGGTGTGAATTACCTGGGCAGTGGCATGGACCGGGTGAGGCACGCAAGTTGTCAGGGACATTATAAAACATGAAGTCAGACAGCTGTGGCCACAGAGACAGCAAGGGTGTAGTGGAGAGAATGGGAGGCAGGAAAGGCTAGAGGAAGATGGGCAGACACACACAGAGACAGAGGAGAGGCAGATAGACAACGGGGGATGGACAGAGAAGGGAGAATAGGAGAAGGAGCTGAGCGAGACAAAAATGGACAGGGACAGTGAGAGAGGCAATGCTTATGGAGACAACGAGACAGTTTGAAACAAGCGCGTGCGACCTCGCGCTGAAAGTTAAAAAAAGTTTGAGGGGGAGGGGAGAGAGGAGGGGGCCTGCGCCTGTTTCCCTTGCGGGAGCTAGCAGGAACCATCTGTTAATTACTAACAGATGGTTTCAAAGCTCGCTCCCGCAAGGGAATCGCCCAACGTGCACGCGTTGCCATTCAAAGCAATGCAATGCGTGCACGTTTTTGCCTGGGAACACCCGCGCAACACCCATGGAACGCCTACCTGGGGCAGAGTAACTCAGCGCCAAGATTTACTCTGGATTTATCAAGCCACTCAAGGCCACACAAGGTGGCCTTGCATGGCTTGATAAATCACATTTTGGAGTTGCGTTTTGCATGCACCACGTTTCGTAGTGCAAGAGCAACGCAACTCATTTAATAATATGCTCCTCATGGGCATATTTATTTAAAAAACACGCAGCACAGCAAGTCACCTTGCGGTACTGCACTGCTTGATAGGGAAAGGGCAGGAATGCGCTGCACTTACAATTGTGTGGCGCATTCCTGTCTTTTCCCTGCTCTGGCGCACAATGTGCTGCCTAGCTCCGACATAGGCACTCTTGCACCATGTGCACGTGTACCTGCGTTGTAAGCAGGATTGTTTTTGTGCAGGAAGGGGCACAAGCGTGGACGAATGGACACTGGTGTCCCCTCTACATGCTACATGCTACTTTTGTGGGGGAAGCAGCTCTCTTGTGATGTGCAAAAGACATTTATGCCTTATTTAATCTATAACAACTCGTCCATCCTTCAACACTGGTAGAAATCTGGAAATCTCCTTCACAAATTCTGCTATTGTTCAGCCAGTCCCAGGGATGCCTTATTTCTACAGCGCTTAATAATAATTTGCGTGTCCCAATTCTAAATAAGGATGGAGAATACAGCGCATAAACTTCCCCGAAGCACTATGGCCACTAGCTGCTTTAATTCCCTTGGTTAATTATCTTATTCACACACTCATTCGTGCACTTACCCATTCACCTCAAATTTACTTAAACATTCACTAAAACACATTTATTCGCGCAATCACTCTTCAAATAAACATCAAAAACACCATACAATATTTGCCCTACTCATGTTACATATACTGAAGGCACCATGGGGCAGATTTACAAGCCCCTTGGGACACATTTGTGCCGCCGTTGCGTCACTTCTGTGACGCAGCGGCGGCGTAAACCATTCGCCACGTTGCGACTTATTTACACCGTGACGCATCTAGGCAGATGCGTCACGTTGTAAAGCACAGCGCCACATGAAACCTGCGTCAGGTTTCATGTGGGCGTTCCGTCGCAGGGTGGGCGTTCCGTCGCAGGAAAGCCACGTATAACTGACTCAGTGAAATCTACAAGATTTCACTGAGTCAGTTTTACGACGCCGCTGCGTCAAACCCTTACGCCTGCTTGAAGCTGGCGTAAGGAGTGACTCACCACGTTAAGTATGGGTGGCCCCTGTGCATTGCTGGAGTTGCGTTGCGCTTGCGACACGACTCCAGCAATGCGCCACCCTTACGCCACAAGATGCGACATGCATCTGCCTATTCTTGCGCCACGGTGCGCCACATTGTAAATGCGAAGCATCCGTGGTGGCACAAGGGGAGAATTGTGTGTCACATCTATTCTGGCGCATACCTGCTGATTTGCAGAGATTTGCCAGACCTTGTAAATATGCCCCCATGCATTTACTTTATGTCACACTAAAAAACTCACAAATGAAGCACATTTTTATTTATAAACAGACAAAAACAGTAACAGAAAGTTTACACACAATATTTATGATTTATTTTGACATGTTATCTTACAATATTATAATTTACAACAACTGGCACATTTTAACCCACAGTGCATTTTCTAAGTGCCAAACATTCAGCTCACTGAGCCACCTTTCTTTCTTGTAAATAGGTGGATGGAAAAGTCTCTTCCCTGTTCATTCATTTAGGGTGCATTGCCGTAGGCTCTACAACTAAGTCATTGATTACATATGACTTTATACAGCTTTTGTCAAGGCGCTGCCCTTCCAAGCGTCCAACACAGAGTATAAAGAATAATAAGAAAAATATATATAATAAATGTAAACACTTGCAGAGGTGCACAAGCGTGGACAGATGGACACTGGGGTTCCCTCTACACTCTACTTTGGCGGGGGGAAGCAGATGTCTTGTGATGAGCATAACACTGAGGGTGTGAGCATGTTGTTTACAGAGGACTCGCTTTCTCGGGGTAACCTTGGAAAAGCGCATTTACATACACTTTTGCTCATTCACAGCTTATATGTGAAGACCTTATAGCAATTACTCTGTGTGGTACTCCACCCTGCCCGTAACTGCTTCCCACTTCATATTTAAACAGTCAAATAGCTGCACATTTTAGCAGATCAGTTGTCCTTCACATCATGCATAATACAGCTTCCCCCACCACATTTACATCACTGACAAGCACATCTGATATTAGGATGTAACACAACTGCTGTTTTAAGCACATAGCTGCTTCTTTTGAAAGTCTCAGATACTAATTTACTGTTGGCATACTTTAACATATGTTAATTCACAGAACTTCACACTGTTTACAAGCTATTCATTGTCAAGCCTCAGTCACTTTTAGGAAACCTGATAACATATCTTCACAGGAAAGAACTGGTGACATTGTAACACTTGTTACAAATGCTTGTTTCTTTTTGAGGGGGGAAAAAGGAAACACTAGTGATAGCGTTGCTTTACACTGTTAACAATGTGCCAAAGTTTTCCCATTCTAAAATGTAAACAAACAGTAACATATATGCGCATAAACACAAAAAAGTTCAGAATTCATATCTCCCTCAGATTGTTGCAGATCAACAATCCGCCATTTGGAATATATTGACGTGTTAGCCAACATTTACTCTGTTTGCAGGCCAACCAACTCATAATAAAGGAGAAATTCTAGACCTCATCATCTCGAAAGAACAGACCATCACATTGGACTCCATTACCCCTTGCGACTGGTCCGACCACCATAGCATCCTCTTTTATATTAACAGGAAGGTGTCTTTGAGGAAGGCTCAACCAACGAAATCAAAGATATGGAAAAGGGACCTCAGATCAATAAATCCAGATGAACTAGCAGCCCACTGTAAATCTGCCCTCTCCTCCCAAGCTGACCTGGTCGAGGTACAGTTACTCACCGATTCCTACAACTCTACCATCACCAACATCATGGATGACATTGAACCACTCCAACAAAAAAATGCCTCTTCAAAAATATCTAAACCATGGTACAACGACAACTTAAATACGGAACGCTGCAACCTTAGGGCTGCTGAACGCGCCTGGAGATCCAAACCCTCCGCGGAACAACTAAAACTCCTTAGAGATGTTAAGAGCTTCTACAACAAACAAATCAAGAGCACTAAGGCAGAATATTTCAGACACCAACTGGATCAAGCTGAAAACCGCCCCAAGAAACTTTTCGAATTGGTCAAGCAGCAATCAGTGGTAGCTCCAAATAACTCGGCTTCTGGAGGCAGCCCACCCTCTTGTGACGAACTGGCGGTCTTCTTCACTGAGAAATCAAGACTCATCTCCATTGAGCTCTCCTCTAAGAAGGCTCTACTGCCATCATCCGGGTCCGCACCACCCTTTGATCTTGTAGAAAACTGCAAACCTATCAGCATGAACACCAAAAACAATGCATCATGGGACACCTTTACCCCATTCAGTGAACAAGACATCAACAAGATTCTCCAAAATATCAACCCTTCTAACCACTTCAACGACCCCCTGCCCCCCGCCATCTTCACAGAAATCAAGAATGCCCTCATCCCCACCTGGACAAGGATTGTAAATGCTTCACTGTCACAAGGCACAATCCCAGACTGCTTAAAGGCAGCTCAGGTATCACCTATACTAAAAAAAACTAACGCAGATAGAGCTGACCTCAATAACTTTCGACCTATCTCCAACATTCCCACCCTAGCCAAACTACTAGAAAAATGCGTACAATTCCAACTTTGTGCACACATTGAGAATTTCCAACTCCTTGACCAGCATCAATCTGGTTTTCGGAAGTGGCACATTACTGAATCGGCGCTGACTCATGTTATGGATGACATTTTAAAAATGCTTGACCAAAACGAATCATGCCTCCTAATCCTCCTTGACCTTTCCTCCGCATTCGACACGGTCAATCACAACAACCTCCTATCCATCCTGAAGAACAGGATGGGTTTCTCTGGTCGGGTATTACAATGGTTTTCGTCCTTCCTCCACCACAGATCACAAAGAGTCAAGGCTAACCACTCTCTTTCACAACCCTCCCCAGTTCTCATGGGGGTACCCCAAGGGTCCGCCCTATCTCCCATACTCTTCAACCTTTTCCTGGAACCATTAGCTAACTCATTAAATTCCATGAACATTCTCTTCCATATGTATGCGGACGATACACAACTCTATTTAAAAATCTCTGCCCCGGATAACATCATCTCACTCAACACTACCCTAACATCTACTCAAAATTGGTTAACTGAGAACCATTTCCTGCTCAACACCTCCAAAGCTGAATTCCTTCTCATCTCGCCTCCGACCCACATCCCTAAGCCAAACCTTTGGTTGAATCACCTCATGGCTTTCAACAGCACCCCCCACATTATAGACTCAGCCAAATCTCTCGTAATCACCCTGGACAAGCACCTGAACATGAAGAATCATATCAGCAATGTGTGTAAGGGAACAAATCACTTGATGAGGACACTTAGAAATATCAAACCATTCCTTCCGCAACTTGATTTCAAGCATGTGGTCCAAGCGCTTGTCTTACCGAGATTAGACTATGGCAGCGCTACGCTCTGTGGCCTCCCCAAACACACCCTGGCTCCTCTAAGGGCATCACTGAATGCTGCGGCTAGACTGGTTACAGGTACCAAACGAAATGTGCATATATCCCCAGTCCTACAATCTCTCAAATGGTTTCCCTTCGAAGCTCGAATCCAGTTAAAGATTGCGGTTCTGGGGCACAAAGCCCTTCACTTCAAAACCCCCAGGTATCTAGCGCAAAAGCTTGAATTATCCTGTGTTGGTAGAGCCTCAAGAAGCGCTAACACTTTCCTTCTGAAACCCCAAATCTTTAACAAAAAGAGAACTTGCCACCGAGCCTTCTCCGGCGCCGCTCCAAAGATTTGGAACTCTCTGCCACCGGAAGTACGCAGAATCTCTTCAACGACTGACTTCAAACTGGAAGTCAAAAGATTCCTAATGAACAAATTCCTACCTTAATGTGGCTAGGCTCACCTGCTCAAAGCCATTGCCCCTACAACCACTTGACCATCATTGGATATTGCTCTTCTTTACCGCATAATATTTCCCCCCTAGTCCGATATTTACCTGTTTATTGTATTACTCTCCTTTGACCCATTCGTAGTGCAATTATGCGATTATTCTTGTTTCTACTCGTACCTGATGTTGTTACTGCATTTATTACCTTCCTTCCATCCTTTTGTAAAGCGCTCTGATATCCTTCGGGATCTTGTTCGCGCTAATTAAAACTTTATAAATAAATAAAATAACTATCGTATGTCGCTAATTTTAAAAGATGAACTATCATTAACAAAATACATTTAAAATAACAATTACAAAAACAAACACCTAAAACTATACTTTCAACAAAAAAATTGAAAACTGCTTTTACATTTACAATGTCAATAGCTCCAACTGGGACAAATGCGAGACCTATTGCATTGCAAATGCTTGTTTTTGTGGTGTCGGGCCTCAGGCCCACATGACGGCAATAACTGACGCAGACACTGGGTAGTGATGTACAGTAACTGGCCACGAGCACATGCACCCGGGCCCTTTTATTGTCGGGGCCATGTCACGCGTGACACCCGTGATGGAATTGTGGAAGTATGGAAGGGTGGAAGTGCAAGTGTGCCCAGCCCTCAAGGGAGTGGCTGGGAATCTCATAGCCTGCCAAACACTAGAACGTGTCCTGCAGGACACTACATTCCTCCCCAACTTTATTGAAGAACAACAACAAACGTTAGTCCAACCTGTGGGGACAAAACAAACAGTCAACTAAACACCACAGGGCCCATCAGTTTTCCGAGTCAGGTGGCGGGAAGACGTCAGACATGGGCTGGTGACTCTGTCTGCAGCAGGACCATCTCGGCGGGCACTCGTAGTTTAACCTGAGGGGTTCAGGACACGACCGCTGGCTTGGAGACGTCCGCTGCATACCGTCAGTTCACTGATGATGACATGTCTTGCAGTCTTGCATGGCTCCACTTTGCTGACATCGGGGATGGTCTGTGGTGAGTTCTAACAGTTCATACAATGGGATGCGTCATGAGCATGGATGGAGTCCATGGTGAGAGTTCACGGAGGTGTTGCCTGATCGATTGTCTCTGTTGAACCGCTTGGCTGTAACCGATAACCTGTCGGTGGGGCAATGTCTCTTCTCACTCTCCCGCCTGGGGAGGCCCGTTGTCGGGGTTGCTACGGGACTGCAGGAGGGCTGCGCTGGGGCCGCTTGTGTGCTGACTGGGGGCAGCCGCAGGACCACCGAGGAGCCGTTACTTAGTCGCACGCACAACCCTCGAGGGTTGCTCTCGCTGCCGCGGTTCAGGTGTAGGCCAGGTTCACAGGTAGCCTCTGGTTTCTTTTGTCGGCTGGTGTGGCAACGGTGTAGGACTCCAGTCCATCGGTACTCTGGGAGTAGTGTTGTTTGACGCATGTGCTGAGGGCTGGTGTGATGGCGGTTGCCAGCCATATGGTGAGCCGGAATGACAGGTGGTGGTGACTTGCTGGGAGAGTTGGATGTCAGGAGGGACTTAGCAGCCATGTGTCTCCGCCTTGCTGAGGTTGATCTTCGGTGGCGGCTTGACACGTAGAGTGTGCGAATGCTCTCTTGCCTGTCTTGGGACCACTGCTGACTCCATATTGAGGTGGTGTGAGGAAGGACACTCGGTGCAGATCTTCACCCGTGGCATCTGCGGTCAGGAGCAGGGATGCCGTTGGACTTAGACTGCCGACGCTCGGGGATGGACGGTCGCCTGGGGAAGCGTTGGGGAGAGACGCGGTTTGGGCTTGCTGCGGCTTATGTTCAGTTCTCCCGTGCGGCTGTGTCCAGGGACGTCGGTCCGCCTTGGTGGCTGTCTGGTGTGTTTGGGTGTGCTCTTGGCTTGCTGTGTGAGTCCTCGGTCTTCTCCCCTTGTTGGTCTGTTCAGCGCACCTGTGTTCATCCGGTTCTTTGGGGTGACAGGGCTGTCACTCTTCTTCCTTCGAGGGCATTGCGCTTGGACCTCGAGGCGGCGCTGCCATGGCGCCTGCTTCTGCCTTCGCTCTGGCGTGACGTGCTCCTTACTTGCTGTGCGACATGACGTCCGGCCACGTGTCGCCTGTTGTTGGAGCACATGTTGCTGTGGCGGCCTGCCACATGGAGTGTGCAACTCCTCTCTTGCCTGCCTTGGGTCACCGACGACTCCGTCTTGAGGCAGTGCAAGGGAGGACACTCTGTGTTGTCTTCAGCCCACTGCGGGGCTTCGCTGGTGCAGTAGAGATGTGGTTGCTCTCTGTGCTGCGTTCAGCAGAGCTACTTTATGGAGATGTAAGAAGGAAAAATGAGAGGCAACAGAAGCAAATATCAGGTAAGTACAATGTACAAAACGAAGTAACAATGATCAGACGAATGCGTTGTGGTCTTTTTCGTTCTTTTATTTCACACGTGGTCCACATAAACAGCCAACGCGTTTCGCCCAGACATGGGCTTCTTCAGGGCAATGAGTAGATTGTGGTGGAGGACTGTCT
This sequence comes from Calotriton arnoldi, assembly GCA_963921515.1. Lineage (NCBI taxonomy): Eukaryota > Metazoa > Chordata > Amphibia > Caudata > Salamandridae > Calotriton > Calotriton arnoldi. The sequence continues at coordinate 76,609 of CAWUFW010009960.1, read as the reverse complement.
CAATAATGTGTAGCTATTGGTCCCAAGAAATGTAACGCGTCCGTTATGGAGTATAAAATAAAAATGTAAAGGTCTCTGGACCTGAGAGCCTTTCGTATAGCCGTTAGAGAGTTTCTAGGTCAGCTCGTGGGTAGAGCGCCCAGAATGTAAGGTATTTCGAGTGACTGTTGAGTCGCTGCAGTGTCAGACACTCTACTACCACTACCCATTTCGGACGTCTGACCAGACACGGCACATCACGACGCGACACTGCAGCGACTCAACAGTCACTCGAAATACCTTACATTCTGGGCGCTCTACCCACGAGCTGACCTAGAAACTCTCTAACGGCTATACGAAAGGCTCTCAGGTCCAGAGATCTTTACATTTTTACTTTATACTCCGTAACGGACGCGTTACATTTCTTGGGACCAATCGCTACACATTATTGAGACAGTCCTCCACCACAATCTACTCATTGCCCTGAAGAAGCCCATGTCTGGGCAAAACGCGTTGGCTGTTTATGTGGACCACGTGTGAAATAAAAGAACGAAAAAGACCACAACGCATTTGTCTGATCATTGTTACTTCGTTTTGTACATTGTACTTACCTGATATTTGCTTGTGTTGCCTCTGATTTTTTCTTCTTACAGTTTCAAATTAGTGGTCAAGTGGCAGCTGACCATTTGAGGCAGGCAACACTTTACACAACGTGACGTAACTAGGCAGTGCAGTTGTCTATAACCCGGCTGCTATCTAAGGTGTCAATACTTTATGGAGATGTCTCTATCTCCCGGGCGCCTGCCCGTGCTGTCAGATTCGCTGGCGCGGTCTTCTGCGCATCTCTGACTTAGTGCGCTTCGTCTTCTTCTTGGGCGCTTTCTTCTGCGGTCGTGTCTCGGTGGCGTTGGGCAGCCACTGGTGGTGCGCGATCTGCACCAAGTCTTTCTTGCGCTGTTGGTGGGGACAGCTCCCTTGAGACGTTGCTGTTCTGGCTGGTCATCCACTCTTGCTAGTGGGGGCTTGTGTCGCAATGTCCTTGCTTGAGGTGGAGTCAGGCAGCCACCGGTGGTGCGCGCTTGGCACCAGTTTTTCTTGTGTCTCAAGGTGTGGTAGCTACCTGGAGACTTTGCTGTCTTTGAGGTTGTCCCTGCTGCTCGCATTTGCAGGGTGTAGAAGGCCACTCTCTGGGCATTCCTCTCTGAGGGCACGTCTTGCTGTGCCTGGTGCAGTCTGTCTCAGCAACTGGGTTTGAGCAGGCAGTCTTTCTCCTAATGGCGGTGTGCACTCTTGGACCTGGTGACTGTTTTTTGGGGGTTTTTTTGTTAGCAGGGCCTTGGGGTGCTTCAGGAACCACTGTGTTGCCTGCCTGAGATGAGAGGGGAGCTCTGACATACTCTTTGTTGATCAGGGTATGGTTGCACAAGGCTGTTAAAAATGTGGCAATTGATTTGTAGACTTGTGCTGTGCTCTGGTACCCTTGGTCTTTAGGTGGCACTGCAGCCACACTCCTCAATGTTGTGCCTTTGACTGTTGGCCGCTGTGGGCAGTCAGCGCGCTTAACTGTCCTGCGGGACATGAGCCTGGATCTTCCTACCCGAATCAGTGTTCCTTTCTGCTGACTCTGCACCTTCAGGCAGCGTACTGGTGCAGCATTGCCTTTCATATGGCCTGTCTCTACAGTCTGGGGAGAATAGGTTGTGAGGGCACTGCTGGCAATTTGCTCAGGCCGGGCAGTATGTCTGTTTCTCAGTGTGTTGCTTCTGGGAGGCCACCAGGTGGCGCTGTGGTAGTTTTCTGGGATTCCCACAGACAGCATGCGGCTCACAGCCTGCAAGCACCATAGAGGGTAGAGGTCATGGTGTGATGCTGCGTGTGGCCACTAGATGGCGCAGATCCTTTTCACCGGGGCACTGGCAGCCTTTCTCCTGTTGCATGCTGAGTCGCCCCCAGGCGTTTATGGAGGTGGGCGTGGCGGACTCTTCATGTGGTGACCCGCCGGTGGCGAGGTAGGGGCTCTCTTTCTATTCTCCCGGTTGCAGGTAGGCGTGGGCAGCCTGTTGGAGGGCGCGGGAGGCAGCCATTTGGTAATCTCACCCAGTGCCTGCCAATGGCCCTCTACTACACTGCGGACGGATCATTCTGTAATGCGCTGGGGGTGCTGAGATGCCGGCATGGGCTTTTCTTTTCTCTGGCGCGGCCGGGCGCAATTCCCTTACTAACGCCGGGCTGCAAGGCGTGCAGTCTCTGCTAGGGGCCCGCACCTACTTCGCGTGTGCAGCAGCAGGGAGGCCGTGAAGCGGAGTGCTCCCACCCCTCTGGGCCGCGTTACATCCCTTGCAACACGGTTTTAGACCTAAACATTGTACAGAATCAGCTCCACTATTTGCTACAGAAGAAATTTGGAGGCTGGTGGGGGAGCCGCGCTGATTCTCCTGGACCTCGCAGCCGCATTTGAAACGGTGACCCATGGGGTGCTCATAAACCGTCTGGAGAGGATCGGGGTAAGAGGTGCGGCACTCTCACTTCTCAGTTCCTTCCTAGCCAATAGAGTCCAAACAGTTGAGGTTGGTAGCTTTAAATCCAACTCTTTCTCTCTTCCATGTGGGGTACCACAGGGGTCCTCCTTGTTCCCCACGCTTTTCAATATCTATATTACTCCTTTGGAAGGAACTCATCTAATCCTTTTGTTCCTCTGCTATTGTTTATGCCGATGACACATAAATTATTGTATCCATCTCCTTAGACAATGGCACAGCGGCCTATACGTTTAAGCAATGCTTGTCCCAGATAGCGGTTTGTATGTGTGCCATTAAAAAAATTGACTACTGAGAAAACAGAGGTGATTCTGTTTGGCAAGAACTTAGCCCCCTGGAATAATTTGTGGTGGCCTGAGGACTTTTTGCCCACTATGAGCCCCTGTCCTTAAGGTAAAAAATCTAGGGATTATGTTTGCTATACAGCTGAATTTTTCGAAGCAGATTAACCGTATCACTTCTTCCTGCTTTTACATAAGTAAGCGGCTTAAAAAGGTTCTTCCTTTTATTCCCTTTGACTTGCAAAAGACAGTAGAGCTTGCCCTCATTCTCTCAAAGATAGACTAATGCACTCTATTAGGGGTGAACAAATGCTCTCAATCTAAGCTTCAATTCTTGCAAAATGCAGCGGCTCGTCTTCTGTTAAAGCTACCAAAACTTTGCTCTGTTTCCAAAAAACGTCAGAAACTGCATTGGTTACCAGTGTCTGAAAGGATCAAGTTCAAGGCGCTTTGTATGATACATAAAGCCTTGCATGGCACTGGCCCCCTCTATTTTATGAAAAGTTTTACCTGGTACTCTCCACGGCGAGAATTAAGGTCCTCTCATTCTTATTTTGTTACGACTCCCAAAATAAAAAAGTCTAGATGGGAGGTAGGAGTTTCTCCTATCTGGGCAGCAAATTGTGGAATGCTTTCCCCCTGTATTTAAGATCCCAATCAAGTCTTATCCTCTTCATGAAATCTTTTAAAATTTGATTCTTTGGGGGTGTCCATAGATGCCTGACTGAGGTGCTGGGGTCGACCATACACAGTACACCACGGCTAGCTTTATTACACATTGCAGAAGACATTGGCGGTAACTTATAAAAACGTCACTTACTGTTTTTGGGGTTAACCTTGGCCAAACGAAACATAGCCTGCTCGTTGAAAGCACACTCCCCACCCCTGTTAGGGGTGTGGAAGCGGGGTCTAGATTTTCGCATGAGGTTGGAAAAGCCGATATTTAAGGCCCGGGGATGCCCCCCAAAACACTCACGCATATGGCGGCACTGGGCGGGCTTCATAGGACTTGTCCTGACCCCACCGCCCACATTGCTGGATTTAGAGGTCCTGCCCCGTACCCAACGTTGTTCTGATGTGTACTGCCGCTGCCGCTAAGTTAATGAGGGGGATGGTTAGCCGGGGCAACATCCAGGGACTTGTCCGTCTCGTAAGGATATTATTCATTTCCACTCTAATCGCAGCTGGTTGTCTTTTATTTCTTTTCTTGTTCGGCTATATTGTTAAATTATACAAGTGCAATTCTTGCTTACATATGCCAATACTATATCTTGTCTATACATGTATAAAATGGATCTTGGAGCATGATGTTGGCAAAAAAAATAAATAATTCAATGAAGTATGTTTATAAAAGAACTTGGCTTTTTTACTCACACTGTCAAGTTAGTCATCCATTTTTCTTTGCTGTTCTTTAAGTTAGCTTAGCGCCAAGACACGTCAGTATTTGTGCGCTCTAGAAAATTCTTACTTATACTTACTTACCCTATGCCCACGGGTTGGAGATAGAGAACCCTCCCTCTGATACTAGGCCGGTTGAAGCCTGAGTCACGCTTAGTAAGGGTCCCAGGGAAGGAAATGGGGGTAGGTAGCAGGGTTAATAAGGCGGCAGTTGATAAATGGGGCTTTGGCCACCACTCATGAAGTTCACCTGTGGTATGCGCAGCAGAAGCAGGCTGAGGGTGATAGTCTTTCAATCAAAGGGTTCCACAATTGGCCTTCCGGCACCAGCCCGGTTCTGTGAAGCACGGGGAGGAGGGTCACGCAGTCCCTTGACCACTCTGGGAAGCATTCCTTAGAATTGCATTACTCTCACCACCCAGACCCGATTAGACCAGTACTACCTGGCAACACAAAGTCGTCGGGTTGGGTGAGGTGAGGGCAGTTAAATCTGCTGCACTAAGGGCACCAAAGGAAAAATCAATGAATGGCGGGGTGAAGCAGTGGAGCCCCTCGGACGAAGGAGGCACCCCATCAGACACGTTATTCACGGTAGCACCCAGGCAATCCAGGCACAATGGAACATGAGTCTGCTCCTCTGCACCTACCTGGAAATGAGGCACAACGTCTGATGCGCGTTGATATGAGTTGCACCAGACAGTTCCGATCACACACACTGAAGAGTCATGAGCTCAGTACCTCCCTTATAATGAGGCGCAACGTCCGGTGCACGTTGATCTGGGTCGCACCAGACAGTTCCGGTCACACACAATGAAGAGCTGCAAATTCCATACCTCCCTGGAAATGAGGTACAATGTCCAATGCGCATTGATACGGGTCGCACCAGACAATACCAGTTACACACAATGAAGAGTTGCAAATTCTGTACCTCCCTGAAAATGAGGCAACACATCTGGTGTGTGTTGATATGGGTCGCACCAGACACTACTGGTCACATACAATGAAGAGTTGCAATTTCCGTACCTTCATTGCCTGGTGTGCACACAGGAGCAGGTTTAGCAGTGCCGCACAATGTAGAATGAGGCACTACTACGGGTACGTCCTCCCTCCGAGGGTCTGTGAATCGAACACCGCACGCAATGAGCATGCAGTCGGAGTATCCCTCAACTGGTGAATCCACTCACCACCAACAAGACGCTTATGTGTGGTGAGGCCTCCAAGATGCAGGGGCCACACTCCTTAGATGTGGGCGGTACTTTTGGGCCCTGCACAAAGCAATCTGGTCTCCAGGCACAATACTTAGTTCTACGCTCACGCCATGCTATCAGTTGGGATCCAACAGATGATGTGGGCACTTAGGAGGACACCGCTGTCCAGGTGTCTCATTTAGACAGTGTGGTCTCTCGCAGGAGGTCTTTGATGTGCCTGAGACCTCCAGAAGAGAACAGGGGACAAGTCAACAAGACCTTGGTTAGCCTCACTTCAGGGTGCCACACAGCAGCAGGTAGTCAACCCAGGCCAGCCACAATTTAGGAAGGGTGTACGGTCCCTTCCAATGGCAGTAATCCTCCTTGTGCACAACAGATTCCGCTGGCAGTGTGCACCATGCAGTTCTAGGATGTCTGGTCCCACGTCCCCACAAGTGTATTTCTACCCTGCTGAAGTATGGCTCCAGTAGGTATACTGAAGAGTGCCTTTGAAGTAGGGGGTGGTGCAGGGGGCTCCCTTTGCCCACACGTCTCCCCTAAATTTCAGTCCTGTCTGCCATGAGGCAGTGGAATGCTGATCTTCATCTTTAGTGGAGCCGTGATCTGGCTTCCCAGAGGCCAAGTTCAAAACCTCTCCCTCCAATCAATCCAGCCAGGCCCGCAAATGCCAGAGGTCTGTCATTCCAGTTGCATGCCCAAGGTTTATAACTGTCACTGGGGAATGCACAGATGAGCTCCCCCAGCCTCCAATATGGACTAGCGGCGGCTCCTCCGCTAAGGTGGAGGAGCATTGACCCACTGCATTTTGAGCAGTGGAAAAAGGAAAAATAAAATGATAATAACACTATTTTATTATCATTTTATTTTTCCGTTGTCAGGCAGGTTTACGAGGTGGGGTGGGACTTGGCTGTGTCACAGCCAGTAAGGGGAGGAGTGGTGGGCACTTAAGTGTGCATGACAGTTTGGCCGGCCGTCTTGGGCTGACCAAACAGTCATGCGCACTTTGCATGTTCCCCACCAGGCTGTAATACACAGCCTGGTGAGTAACATACACCTTCTCCCACTGCCTGTCAGAGCGCTGAACTACAGCGCTCAGACAAATCACAACGCTGCATTGCAGGGTTGTGATTGGCTTAGGGGAGCCTGGGCGTGCTTCCTGCTTCAAGCAGGAACAGAAGAGGACGACTCGAGGTGAGGCGGCAGTCCGGCAGCAAGGTAAGTATTTTTTTTTTTTAATTTCCTTCACCCCCACCCCTGAAGATGTTCCTCGGTGTACCGCGAGTCGGTACCGATGGGGGAGGTCTAGTAGTGAGGAGTCAATCATAGAAAACACGGGGACGCCGGGATCAGCGTCTGTCCGCCACGATCGTGTGCGGTTGAGTGAAAACCGCGGTACACCGAGGAGCATCTTCAATTACTTTCTTTCCAGCCGCCGATGTTCTCTCTGTGACACGGCGCCAGCTTATACACGCTCAACTGACGTGAAATGCTTCAAGGATCTCCTTCCCCGGAATCCTGACTATCTCTGCATTCGTTACCCTGCCCTCCAGGGACACGGGACCGTGTCCTTCTCAGCACCGCTAAAAACAGCAACCCGGTCCTGAAGATGATCCTGAGTCATAGGATCGAAACCTCTGTGGTTCAACCAAATTACTGTCTCCATTTTAAAACTTGAAAATTACTGTCGTGAACCACAAATACTCACTGTATATATCTGTTCACCAATTGCACTTTGCTCCGTTTTCGCTGATTACACATTTTGTCACTTGCGTCGCCACCTTTTGTGTCACAAACACAATTCAGCACCAAGTCCAATTCGGGTTGCTTTTGCATTTTTGTCTACAGTGCTGCTACAACTGTACCCACTTTATTGTGTTCTTAAAATATATGATGCCAAGTGCACTTTTCAAAAAATTCACTGAGTCTCCCTCTTTCCTTTCATGTAATGTGTTGTACATGCATTTCTAACTGCCCTCACTAATCATACCAGTTGAGATATTGTTGTTTTACCTCACTTCCTGGAAGTGGCATTTCTAAGCTATCAATGACAAAACCACCTTTACCACAGGAGAGTTTGTCACAGACAACTATCCAACTATCTAGAATCCAATTATTTATTAGACCCCACACAAACTGGTTTCAGAGCTACCAACAGCACGGAGGCAACACTTTTGGCCGTCTCAGACAACATCAGATCAGTGACCGATCAGGGGGGAGCGGTAGCTCTGATATTATTGGACCTGTCGGCAGCGTTCGACACGGTCTCGCACAACCGATTGCTGGAAATCCTGCATGGAAAAGGAATCCATGCCAAAGCCCTACAGTGGCTCAGCTCGTCCCTGAGTAAAAGAACGCAGACGGTCCAACTGGACCAGTTCTTCTCTAAACCTAGGGCCATCAGCTGTGGTGTGCCACAAGGAGCATCCCTGAGCCCTACACTTTTCAATGCATATGTGTCATCCTTAGCGAAAATCAGTAAAAAATGGGGTCTCAACAGGCCCTGCTCATTAGCAAGCTAGATTATGGCAATGCCTTGTTCGTAGGCATGGCAGACTATCTTTTTACACGCCTACAGGTACTACAAAACGCTGCAGCGAAACTGGTATGCAATAAAAGCAGACTGAGCTCAGCATCCATGTGCATGAAACAACTCCACTGGCTACCCATGCGACAGAGAGCAGTGTTCAAACTACTCAGTCACGCACATAGGGCACGACACTGCAGTGGACCAAGAATCTTGCAGAATAAAATCGAATTTTACGCTCCTACGAGGTGCCTACGGTCACTCTACCAAGCACAAGCCAGGACAAAGCGCATAAGGAAAGTGAGGGCAGGTGGACGTTCATTCTCATATCTGGCAGCAAGAAAGTGGAATGAACTACCTCAAGACCTACGCCTGACAGCAGAGTATCTGGTTTTCAGGAAAAAACTCAAAACCCATCTGTTCCCTAAATCCTAATATCTGTCAGACTCACCACTACCACTGGTAACTGTACAACGAATTCCTGCTACTTAGCGCCGTGATATCCTTCGGGATGATTGTTAGCGCTCTATAAATAAATAAATAAATAAATAAATAAAATAAAATTGTGAATCCACTGATAGGAAACATTTTGAGGCTGATCCATTGGAAGCCACTATTGCAGCTTGAAGTAATTTCAACCATTCCCTCATAATAACCTATGAGACGAGCAACCCTCATAGGTAGTGAAAACACATATGGGTATTCTTTACTACCTGGGCAGGGAACACACGTGTGTACCTGCCCGCTCTTTCACCTACCACTTGCTTCAACCCTCAAGACTTACCCTAGGGGTGCTCTAGTGGTTGTGAAAGGTCCCCTCAGGAGTGGCTAGAGGTTTAAAAAGACCAACCTGAGCATAAGTGCAAGTGCTTACACACAGGCCTGCAATGGCAGGCTTGAGGCATGTTTTAAAAACATCAGGTAAGCACCACTTCCTAACATGTGCAGGAAGGGCGTGCACACTTCCACTCTGCAGTTACAATGGAAAAGTGCCCAGAGCCCTAAGGCCACTGAAAGAGAATCAGCAAAACCCCTGTCTTGTCCCATGGGAAGAGCCGTCCTCCTAGGTAGGGAAAACCTACATGGGGGTTCTTCACTACCTGGGCACGGAACACCCATGTGTACCTGCCCTGCATTTCACTTGCCACTTGCTCCACCTCTCAGGGCTTACCCTAGGGGTGCTCTAGTGGTACTGGAAGGCCCACTCAAGGTTGGCTAATGAGCTAGAAGTGCCAACCTGAGCATAAGCGCAACTGCGCATCCACAGGCCTGCAATGGCAGGCTTGATACATGTTTCAAAGGCTATTCGCGTGGGTGGCCAATCAGTGCTGCGTCCCACTATAATTCAGTGCAGTGCCTGCCCTAGGTATGTGGTGTACCTTTTTGCAGGGCACTCACATGTACAACACGTAAACCAATCAAGTAAGCACCACTTCCTAGCATGTGTATGAAGGGCGCGAGCACTTTCACACAGAAACAGTGGGAAAGTACCCAGCGTCCTAAGGCCACGAAAAGAGAATCAGCAAAAACCAAGAGGAAAAAAAGCAAAACCTTTTAGGGAAACCCCCTAAGAAGGGCCATGTCCAACACCTACTGTATGGAGACCAGGTGAAAAACTCACCTTGGACTCTATTGCATTGGTCCTGTATGTCTTGCATATAAGTGTGCATTGTGTACTTCTGTGTACCACCATTCCTACGTATGTCTGACACATTGTGTGAGTCTACTATGTGTGTGGATACAAGTCATTAATGTTGTGTGATGTGACATACACTGCGTTACCTACCTTATGTGTCCATTTACCTGTTGAGGGGACATGATTTGCAGATTACAATGTTGGAAGTGGCTTCAGCTGGTCAGATTCCTATGTCACAGCCCTTGTGTCATTCCTACGCCAGGGTTTTAGAGGTGTTGGAATTTTTATGCATTGCATGCGCAGTGGCCCGCTTCCCGACGATACGTCACTTTTCTAAAAAGACATAAATACCACTGCGTCAGTGCTGGACATGGCCCTTCTTAGGGGGATTTCCCTAAAACTTTTTGATTTTTGTCCTCCTGGTTTTTGCCGACTCTCTTTTCATGACCTTAGGACTCTGGGTACTTTTGCACTGTACTATAGTGGGAAATTGCAAGCGCCTTTCCTACACATGCCAGGATAGGATGCTTACTTGATTGGTTTAGGTGTTGTGAGTGCCTTGTAAAAAGTTACACCACATACCCAGGGTGGGTACTGCACTGGCTAGTAGGGGGACACAGCACTGATTGTGCCACCCACAGGAATAGCCTGTCAATCATAAATCATGCTCAGGTTGGCCTCTCCCACTCATTGGCCAACCTGGAGGGGGCCTTCCAATACCCCTAGAGTAGCCCTAGGATAAGTCCTGAAGGGTGGAGCTCGGGTAGGTACACCTGCGCTTTCGCTGCCCGGGTAGGGAAGAACTCCCATGTGAGTTTTCCCTACATAGGAGGTCGACTCTCCCCATGGGACACCTCCAGAGGGTGGCTAAATCTCTTGTTGTGGCCTTAGGGACTGGGGCACTTTGCCACTGTATATGTAGGGTGACAGTGCGCGCGCCCTTCCTATACACGTTAGAAAGTGGTGCTTACCTGAGGTTTCTAAACATAGGTCAGGTGTGCCATGTAGGCCTGTGTATGCGCACTTGCACCTAGGATGTTTTGAAACTTGTGATCAGCCTGCCATTGCAGGCCGGTCTGCGCATTTGCACCAGTTAATGTTAATGTTAATAGGATTTATAAAGCGCACGAATACCCGGGGGTGTCTTGACACTGAGAACACAGTAGGCCCGGCCCGGCGTCTAATTCTGGAATAACCACGTTTTTTAGCCCTTTCCTAAAGATGGTGAGAGAGTTAGCACTTCTGAGCTCAGTTGGAAGAGTATTCCAGAGTTTAGAGGTGCCGTAGCGAAAACTGCGACCGCCCCAGTGCGACGATCGAATTCTGGGTACTGTCAGGAGTCTAGCCCCTGTGGAACGAAGTTGTCTGGCTGGTTCATACCAGACAAATAGATTTTGAAGAAAGGAGGGTCCTGTGCGGGTCAGTGCTTTGTATGCCAGACATAGGGCCTTGAATTTGATGCGTTGTGATACAGGAAGCCAGTGCAGGCCGCGAATCTCTTTGGATATGGATTTGTGCCTAGGAATGTTAACCAGCAGCCGAACCGCTGTGTTTTGAACAGTCTGAAGTTTTTTTAAGCATTGCTTCTGTATGTTCAAATAAAGCCCATTACAGTAGTCCAATTTTGACTGGATAAGCGATGTTACCACTGTCTTCCTTGTGTCTGCGGGGATGTAAGGAAAGATCTTCCTTATTTTCTTAATAAGAAAATGGAAGGCGGAGACAATGGCGTTTGTCTGATGTGAGAGTGTTAGTTTATTGTCAAACCATACTCCCAAATTTTTTGCCTTGTGCGCTGGTTTAGGTGATTTGCCCATCTCTGCCGGCCACCATAGGTTGCCCCAGTTGGGTTGCATATTGCCAAAAATTTGGACCTCGGTTTTCTCAGAATTGAGTTTGAGACAATGTGTACTCATCCATCTATTTATTGCACTCATGCAATTCTGAAATTGTTGAGCGGGAGCGGCTTGATTTTTATAGGCAGCCACCACTATCTGGGTGTCGTCGGCATAGGACGTCAGACTAAACCCAAAGTCCCGGATCAGGGGAGCGAGTTCAGAGATGTAGACATTGAAGAGAGAAGGGCTTAAGGAAGAGCCCAGTGGCACTCCGCATGGGAGGGTATACGGCTCTGAGTGATACCCGTCTACTGATACTGTTAGTCTCCTGTCCTTGAGAAAGGAGGATAGCAGGGCTAATGCCATTCCCCTGACCCCCAAGCTCTCCAGCCGCTGCTGCAGGAGAGAGTGATCCACAGTATCGAAAGCGGCTGATAGATCGAGGAGCACAAGGGCGGCTGTACCTCCTCTATCCATCACCGCTCTGATCTCTTCTGTGGCTTTGATGAGTGCCGTTTCCGTACTATGCTCGTGGCGGAAGCCAAACTGGGAGTGATCGAGCAAATTGTTTTCACGAATAAATTGAGATAGCTGAGTATTCAGTGAAATGCTTGAACATGTGTACAGCCTGCCGTTGCAGACCGGTGGGCACCTTGGCACCTATGGTGTTCATAACCATGAGTCCAGCTTGCCATTTCAGGCCAGTGTGCACCTTGGCACCTATGGTGTTTCTAAACATGTGTCCAGCCTGCCATTGCAGGCCAGTGTGCGCATTTGCACCTACAGTGTTTCTAAACATGTGTCCAGCCTTCCATTGCAGGTTGGTGTGCACATTTCCACCTATGGTGTTTCTAAACACGTGTCCAACCTGCCTTGAAGGTCTGTGTGTGCACAGTTGTGGTTCTACTCAGGTTGGCCTTTCTAATCCCTCGCAAGCCTGAGAGGACCTTTCACTACCACCAAAGAACCCAGAGGGTACATCTTAAGGGATGAAGCAAGTGGTAGATGAAAGGCAGGGCAGGTACACATGTGTGTATCCTGCCCAGGTAGTGAAGAATACCCATGTGTGTTTTCACTACCTATGAGGTTTGCTCTACCCATAGGTTAACATGGGAGAACGGTGGAAATTACTTCAGGCTGCAATAGTGGAATGCAGTGGAGCAACCTCATAATGGTTCCTATCATTGGATTCCCAATGACAAACCCTTTCCTGTAGTAATGGTGGTTTTGTCATTACTAGTTACAAATGCTACTTCTAACAAGTGAGCGTTTCTCTGCTCTAAAACTCTTTGTGCGCCTTTAAGCTTGACTCAGTCCCACACTGGAGGCCGAGGAGCACATCTGGGCATTCCCCAGCAACAGCTATAAAACATTGGGCATGCAACTGGAACGGCAGACCTCTGCCATTTGAGGGCCGGGTGGGATAGATTGTAGGAAGAGGTTTTGATACTTGGCCTCTGGAGCCAGATCATGGCCTCACTAAAGATTAAGATCTGCATTCTACAGCCTCATGGCAGACAGGACCGAAATTTATGGGAGACATATGTGGTTCAATGAGAAACCCCCTGAACCACCATCCGCACACTACAGTATAACTACTTCAATCAATCAATCAGGGAATTGTAAGCACGCTACTCACCCATGAGGGTCTCATGGCGCTGAGGGGGGGGATCCGCCGATCTGTTTAGCCGAAGAGCCAGGTCTTGAGGGTCTTCCTGAAGGTGTTCAGGGAGAGGGCGCGTCTGATGTCTGCCGGTAGCTCGTTCCAGGTCTTGGCTGCAATGTGAGAAAAGGATCTTCCGCCTGCTCTGGCTCTGTGGATGCGCAGGGTTTTGGCCAGTGCGAGGTTGGAAGATCGGAGGTTTCTTTTGGGTACGTGGAAGTTGATTCTGTCGTTGAGGTATTTGGGTCCGTTGTTGTGTAGGCATTTGTAGGCGTGAGTGAGGATTTTGAAAGTGACTCTTTTCTCCACGGGGAGCCAGTGGAGACTTCATAGGTGTTGGCTGATGTGTTCGTGTCGGGGGATGCCGAGGACGAGTCTGGCGGCGGTGTTCTGTACTGTCTGGAGTTTGCGGAGTAGGGACTTGTTGATGCCGGCGTAGAGTGCGTTTCCATAGTCCAGTCTGCTGGTGATGAGTGCGTGGGTGACTGTCTTCCTTGACTCAGGGGGATCCACTTGAAGGTCTTGCGGAGGATGCGGAGGGTGTTGAAGCAGCTGGAGGTGACGGTGTTGACCTGTCGGTTCATGGAGAGTGATGAGTCGAGTACGATGCCGAGGTTCTTGGCGTGGTCTGAGGGGGTAGGTGGGCTTCCGAGGGCGGTCGGCCACCAGGTGCTGTCCCATGCAGAAGGGGTGGTACCGAGGACGAGGACTTCTGTCTTCTCGGCGTTCAGCTTCAGGCAGCTGTTGGTCATCCAGACTGCGACGTCTTGCATTCCTTTCTGGAAGTTGAGTTTGGCAGTGGTGGGGTCTTTGGTGAGGGAGAGGATGAGCTGGGTGTCGTCGGAATAGGATACGATGTTGAGGCCGTGTTGTCAGACGATGGCTGCGAGGGGGGCCATGTAAATGTTGAAGAGGGTGGGGCTCAGTGATGAACCCTGTGGGACTCCGCAGGTGATTTTCGTGGGGTCGGAGAGGAAGGGTGGGAGTCTGATCCTTTGGCTTCTTCCGGTGAGGAATGATCGGATCCAGTCCAGGGCTGTTCCTTGTATGCCTGCGTCATGTAGTCTGACGACTAGTGTGCTATGGGAGACGGTGTCGAAGGCCGCTGATAGGTCGAGTAGGATGAGGGCTGCGGAGTGGCCTTGGTCCAGGAGGGTGCGGATGTCGTCTGTGGCGGCGAGTAGGGCGGTCTCTGTGCTGTGGTTGCTTCGGAATCCAGATTGGGATGGGTCGAGGACGGCGTTCTCTTCAATGAATCGTGTCAGTTTCCTGTTGATTGTTTTCTCTGCAACTTTGGCTGCGAAGGGGAGGAGCGAGATGGGCCGATAGTTCTTGAGGTCGGTGGGGTCAGCTGTGGGCTTCTTGAGCAGGGGTCTGACTTCTGCGCGCTTCCAGTCGTCTGGGAAGGTGCCTGTTTTGAAGGTGGTGTTGATGGTGCGTTGTAGTTCGGGTGCGATGGCGGCCACGGCTCTGTGGTAGATGTGAGGGGGGCAGGGGTCGGTGGGGGCTCCGAGTGGATGCTTTTCATGGTCGAGGCGGTGTCTTCGGCCGTGATCGGTGTCCAGTTGGAGATGGTGGGCTGGCTGGTGTTTCTGGGGGCGGGGGCCATCTGTGGCGCCTGGTGGATGGTCGATGAAGTTGTCGTAGAGGTTTTTGATCTTGAGGTGGAAATAGGTTCCAAGCTTGTCGCAGAGGTCTTGGGATGGGGTGATGTCTGTGGCTTCGCTGCATGGGTTGGTGAATTCTTGAATGACACTGAAAAGTTCCTTGGAGTTGGTGGAGTTGGCCACGATTTTGTTGTGGATGAAGTTCCTTTTGGTGGCTCTGATCTGGTTGTGGTAGTCCGTCATGGCGTCCTTGTAGGTGGTGTGGTTTTCTGTTGTCTTGGTGTTTCTCCAGTTCTTCTCCAGGTGTCTGCAGGTGCGTCTGGCTTCTTGGAGAGCGATTGTGAACCAGGCGGCTTTCCTGGGGCATTGTCTGTCGGGGTTGCGTAGCGGGACTAGCTCATCTGCGCAGTTGGAGATCCAGGTGTGGAGTTCTCTGGCTGCGTCGTTTGCGCTGTTTGCGTCGGGTGCCCAGGTGTGGTTGTCTCGGTTGAGGGTGGAGTTAAGTTGCTCGTCGGTAACCTTGCTCCAGTTCCTTCGTGGTGGGCGTGGGGCTGGTTTGGGTGCCTTGGGTTTGTTGATGGTGAAGTGTACGCAGTGGTGGTCGGTCCATGGCAGCTACGTTGTGTGGCTGAAATGGACGCTGTTTCCTGCCACGAAGATGGGGTCGAGGGTGTGTCCTGCTCTGTGGGTCGGTGTGTTGACGAGTTGTTTAAGTCCGATGCTGGCGAGGTTGTCACAAAGGATAGTGGAGTTGGGGTCGCTGGGGTTTCGAGGTGGAAGTTCAGGTCTCCAATGAGTATGTAGTTTGTTGAGGCGATCGCGTGGGGTGCGATGAAGTCGGTGATGGTGGTGGCGAAGGGTGTTCGGGGGCCGGGGGGTCTGTAGACGAGGGTTCCTCGGAGTGTGGCTTTGGGGGTGGTCTGGATCTTGAAGTGCAGGTGTTTGGCGGAGGGGAAGGTTTCGCTGGAGGTGGTGAGGCGGAGGGTGCTCTTGTGGGCGATGACGAGGCCCCCTCCTGGGTGGTTGGGGTGGTCTTTCCTCTGGATCTTGTATCCGTCTGGGATGGCGGTGCTGATGTCGGGGCCGGAGGATGCGTTGGTCCAGGTCTCTGTGAAGAAGGCGATGTCGGGCGAAAGAGAGTCGAGTAGGTTACTTGTGCCATACTTCAGCATGGCAGAGATACGCTTGTGGGACCAGAGAACCTGGAACAGTGTGGTGCACACTGCCAGATGAATCTGTTACACACTTGCACAAGGAGGATTACTGCCATTGAAAGGGACCGGGTGCCCTTCCTGAATAGTGGCTTGCCTGGGTTGACTACCTGCTTTGTGTGGTACCCTGAAGTGTGCTCTCCAAGGGCTTGCTGGCTTGTTGTCCCAGGGAAATCAAAGATCTCATAGGAGGGACCTACACCGTCTACTTGTGACACCTGGAGAGCGGTGCCTTGTCAATTGCCCACATTATCTTCTGGTTCCCGACTGGTTGTGCGGCATGAGCATGGAACTAAGAATTGTGCCTGGAGACCAGATTGCCTTGTGTGGAGCCCATGAAGTCTTGCCCGCATTTAAGGGATGTGGCCCCTGCATCGTTGGGACCTTGGCACTCATAAGCGTCTTGTTGGTGGTAAGTAGATTCACCGGTTGCGGGACCACACGTGGCCTGCTTTGCTGATCATGCCCCATCTCTCTTGTGTGACAGGCCAGCTGCATGCTCATTGGGTGCAGTGTCCGATTCACAGGTTGCGACCCTCGGAGGTGGGGGCATAACCGGAGTAGTGCCTCATTCTACCTCATGTGGCATTGCTGAACTTGCACCTGTGTGTGTGACCGGAATTGCTTGGTGCGACTTGATTCATCGCGCACCAGGCATGGTGCCTCATTTCCAGGGAGGCACGGACTTTGCAACCCTTCATTGTGTGTTACCGGTATCGTCTGGTGCAACTTGTGTCCTCGCTCACCTCCGTTGTGACTCATTTTCAGGAAGGCATGGACTTTGGAACTCTTCGTTGTGTGTGACCAGAACTGTCTGGTGCAATCCATATCACCGCACACCAGACGTTGTGCCCAGATTGCCTGGGTGCTATTCTGATCGACGTGTACCTGACGGGGTGCCTCTTCCTTCCGAGAGGCCCCTTTGGCTTCAACCCCATTCATCTGTTGCTCTCTTTTTGGCCCCCAGTGCAGTGGACCAACTGCCCTCTCCTCACCCGGTCCGATGACATTGTGTTGCTAGGTAGTATTCCCGGTTCGAGCTTGGGCCTTGAGAGTGACTGACTGGGGCTGCAGGAATAGGTCAAGAGTTTGCTTCGCAGAGGTGGGCTGGTGCCATAAGGCCCTTGTGGAACCCTTTTGAGTGACCGACTATTGCCCTCAGCGCGCTTCTGCTCCGCATCCTGTGGGTGAACTTCCTGAGTGGGGGCCAAACTCCCATTTGACGACTGCCTCCTAATTAGTCCTGCTGCCTAGCCAGACCTGTTTCCCTAGGATCCTGACTAATTGTGCCTTTGGCCGAGTGCGGTCTAGTATCCAGGGGATGGCTGGTGATCTCCAATTTGTGGGCGTAGGGTAGTTGGGTCAGTTGGAGAGTGGAGGGAGGTTTGGGCCACGAGGTCTGCAGTATGCTATCAATTGACCTGCTGGGTATCAGTTGCATCGAATTGCAGTGCTGTGTGCGTATGTGTGCGAGCGTGATCCGTACGGACCTGCCTCGTATCCGCTGCACCACGTATCAGTGCTGAGTGAATGTGTGAGTGTGTGGGAATGACAGTCTGTGGATCGCCTGTGATTCATGACACTGGCCGGTGGTGTGCTTTATAAGTTGATTGCTTGCTAGAAGAACACTATGTTTGACATTGGGTTTACCCGTGCGGCCTCGGCCGGTGGTGCTATTAACAAGTGTTATAATTCATTGTCTGTAGATATTGCTGATATTGTTGTGACCTGGGGTGCACCCTATAACTGAATGGTACTGAATTATAGGGATTGCTAGGATGGGCCTGGGGTGGACAACGTGCTCCACCATATAAGGGCGCTGATGGGGTTAGAATATGATCTTTCCCATGTGCGCATATTATTGAAGTCATTTCAATACGGCTAGGCCTAGTACTGCTAGTAATATTTCCAAGTGTGATTTATGCCCAGAAATACCTGATGTTCATATTGTGTTGTTTATTGTGTGTGTTGAATACACCCCTTATTACATACATCAAGTTTGAAGTTTCTTTTGTGATGGTCAGTGTATTTATTGTGAGAGAGTGCTGTGCCAATGCTTTACACATTGCCTCTGTGATAAGCCTGACTGCTGAGTGTCAAGCTTCTCCAGGGTGAGCACAGGTTATACAGTGTGTGTAATCACCCACCCCTGACGGAAGTGGTAGGTTCTCCCTGGCTAGGGCATCACCTCAGCCAACCAGAAAGTGACAGTTCCAGCAGTCAGTTTTATGGGGGATTTTACATGGAAACAGCTACCTTTCATATATTAATTCTAACGCGACACAGCCAATTCCGACAAAGGTAAAAACCTACACATGCCAACGAAAAGTGACACATCTTTCTAGATGCGTCACCCTGTAAATATAAAGCAAAGAAAACACTGCCAGTGCATCCAAAAAAATGACGCATCTTTGGCACAAGTTCCTTGTAAGTATGCCCTTTTGTTTCCAAGACTTTCAAGATCAGACAACTAGTAAAAAATTTAGTGGAATTATTTAGGGATGAAAAATTTCAAGGATGTTTAGAAAGTAGTAAAAAATGACACTTGGGGAGCTGTCCTTTTACAAAGCTTTGACTCAAGAATTATAAGCATAATTAGAACAGATGCTGGTGGGGAAGGGTTGGGCGCTGGTTTGTCCCAAATTTAAAATGGTGGAGAGAATTAACGATATCTTTCATTTCTCGCTATCGTTCTCCTCCCACAGAAAAATACTCCACAATTAAAAGAGAAATCTTAGCTTGTGCATGGGGTATGGAGAAAGATAGACAATATGTGTGGGGATCTTGATTTTTGGTTTGCTCTGATCATAAGCGTCTTACTAAAATTCAGCCAGGCATCAAAGGAGTTAAGGCTACTCCTCGTATTGCCAAGATATTTAAATGTATGCATGTACGTATGTATTTATGTATGTATGTATGTATGTATGTATGTGTGTACGTATGGGTTATGTGGGTATAAGTGTTCCTTGAGGGTGAGGCTGGTGTCCAGGGTGATACCAAGTGACTTGGCATTCGTTGAAAGTTGGGTTCGAAGCCGTCAATGTTCATGTCATTGAGTCAAGTTTGTGCTGCATCTTGTTTAATGTTCTTAGTGAATTACAGGAATGCTGCATTGGTTGGGTTAACCTTTAGGGCGGTGCTGGAAATCCACGTCTGGATGATGTGCAAGCAGTGTTGAGGCGTTGGATGTCTGAAGCAGGGGAGACTTTTAAGTAGGGTGGTCTATCATGGCATATTGGCGCTTCTTGATGCAGTTATCTGTGAATACAGCACCAAACGGTTCCACGTGTAGGCTAAAGATGACAGGAGACAGTCTGAAGCCCTTGGAGACTCACCATATGGGTAATGATCTGAATGATGAAGTAAAGGGGCCTATAGTGGATGGGGAAAGAGTTGTGTTCCTATTCCATGATAGGACATACACAAAAGTTGTTTAAATACCCCTCACACATCAAAAGGACCCTTGATGTCATGCTTCATCATTGGGGTCTTCCCATCCCACTGTGGGATGGGGCGTGCTGCGACCAGCGACTACGCGGGAGCACTAATCTAAAATACTATGTGTGGTGCAAGGGTGGTGAGAAGAAGGGTCAAAAAGTGAAGTTTAAAAAGGAACTGGCCTCATGGACATAAAACAATTTAATAGGTCATTGAGGCTGAACCTGTTAAAAATAGTGATTTGGAATGGTCATGCATTTAATGAGCTGACCTTCCTAAAAAGTCGACATGTTTCGAAGCTCAAGGCTTCTTCATCTGGACTAAGAAGATCCCTTCAGCGCTCACTTGTTGTTTAAAAAGTGAAAATAGTAATATACAAAAGTGAAAGAAATTCTTGCAAATATTCATGCAGTATAAAGTACCTGTTTTGTACTCCTATATGTGTTAGTATTACTATATGTTAATCTGCAAAAAAGGGAACATTTTGGAAATATTAATTGCGCCACACACAACGTTGTCTCACGAAGACCTGAAAAGACAAACGTGTCAAAGTGACTGTTTTATAAAAAACATAATGCTATAGTGGTGCAGGGACCTGTGAAAGAAATTGGGAAAAAGGGAAAACATACAATGACACACTACATATAACATAAAACACACACTCTATTTGGTGACTATTGTAATAAAAGAGGCGGTGTGTATAACGGTGTGTATACACAATACATACAATGTATGAATGGGTGTATTGCCCCATGAGCCTCAGGTACAGATGAGCAGGAAGTAGTCACTCGTTACTGTGAGGGAAAAATGTTTTTGTTGAAATGCAGAGAAAAACGGTCAGGTAGTGCTCGTCCTCTTTACCGAGTAAACAATGAAAAAAGAAAGGAAAACTCGGACCATGACGGCTAAGCCGTACTTACATGCTGCTAGACAAAATTTTGCCCCATACTGCTCACCCGCGGCTCCGCTGTATGACTATGGAGTGCGGGGAGCGGCTATATATACTGAAGTAACGAGAGCAAACAAGATTCACCTGCGAAACTGGCGCGAGGCCAACAAACAAACCGGAAGAAAGCTTCCAAGTTTGATTGTCAATGCGCACTAGAGCGCTGACTTCAGTGCACTGCGGAAGTGAGTATTCCGTACGTGTTCAAAAGACAAAAGTGTATGTCATTAAACCAAGGTTCTGTAAATCAGCGGCATAGTTGCCCAACATTACGTTTAGTTTTCTAAATGAAAAATGAAGGTGAGGGTAGTGATGAATTACGGTAACCAAGTATTGCATAGAAGATGTAATTCTGGAGCTTGACCTTAATCTGTAGTCCATTATCTAGCAGTTGGGGATATCGGAAATTGCAAATTGCAAAATCAAAATCAGAATTCTATAAAACAGTGTGGTTGATGCCCAACACTGCGTGTGGTTATCTAAGAGAAAACGCGAGACATGGAGATTGGTGATACTCAAATGGTCATTATAATCGAGTGAGGGAAGTGAAAGCACTGAAAGTGTATCAATGCGTTTTTAAAAAAAATATATATATTAATAACGCTCATTGAACAGCACAAGTCACAAAAGGTATCTGATAATATAAGGGCCAGAAAAAATGATACTAATGGAAGGAACGCTAGCGAAATCAGGCAAAATCAGGTTTTAAAGAGATTGCTGATGTATCATCTGGACCTCTATACACAGGGACCAAAACACTGAGATACAGTTTGTGCCCTATTTATATTGATAAAGGGAAGTAGGCAGGTGTAGTGACTACTTTCAACCTATTAACTGGGCCCACGGAATTTCTTCATTCAAACCCTTTTCATGTGTCCCCAAACGGAACACCCAACGTTGTTCCTTTTCCAGAAGACACTTTTCGTTGAAGATTTGTTCGATCACTGTCCATTTTATGTCGTCAACGTTGTGGTTGGTTGACAGATAGTGGGTTGCCATTTTAGTGGTACTCTTCTTACACCTCACATTGCTTCTATGTTCACCAATCCGTATTTTAACTGGTCTGGACGTCATCCCGATATACTCCAAATTGCACGGGCAAGTAATCATGTAAATTACATTCTTACTATTACAATTAGTAAATCGTCTTTGTTCCCACACAGACCCGTTAGAGAATGTAATTTTCTTACTCTTTGTGGTAAGGGCACAGGTGCTGCAATTTCCACAGGGATGATGACCCTGGATAGGTTGGGAAATGAAAGGGGCCAGGTTTGTTTCCCGTGTGGTACGTGGCCTTGTATGCAGAAGAATATCTCTCAGATTTCTGCCTCTTTTGTGCGAAAACATGGGTTTGGGAAAGGAAAGTTTTCCACAGTTCAGTATTTTCCAATGTTTATTGATTATCTTGGATACTTCATTTGAATGGGTATTGTATGTTGTGACACAGATTGGTCTGGTCTCTCTTTCCTTTGGGGGATTGTTGTCCAACAATGCCTCTCTATTGTTATACCTGGCTCTTTTCCAACCCTGTTTGATAATTCTTGATGGATATTCACGTGTCAGTAGTTTCCTTTCAAGATCAGTAGCTTGGTTTTTGAAATCCGTTATTTCCGTACAGTTCCTTCTTAGGCGTAGGAACTGTCCAAAAGGGAGATTGTCTCGCAAATGTCGTGGGTGGAAACTACTATAAAGGAGAAGACAGTTCTTTGCAGTAGGTTTGAAGTGGGTAGTTGTTTTAAGCTTGCCATTCTCTGGGTAGATGTTAAGATCGAGGAACACTAAGTTAGTATTGGATGCTGTATGTGTGAATTTCAAGAACTGATTTTGTTGGTTTAGCCATAACATAAAGGTTTCAACAGAGTGAGTATCGCCTTTCCATACCACTAAGATATCATCAATGTACCTCTTCCAGGTAATGATGTGTTCACAAAATGGATTGTCTTGGTGCAATATCTTGGTTGTCTCTAGATGATGCACGTAAAGACCTGCAAGACTAGGAGCGAAGGTGCTTCCCATGCTAGTCCCATGTTTTTGTAAGTAGTATGTATTTTCATAGAGAAAGAAATTTTCTTTTAATGCTACGGAAATGCATTCCATAACCATACTACGTGGTGTGTGGTATTCCCATGTGGTTGCATATAGAACTTCTTCTATGATATCAATGGTTTCATCATGAGGAAGACTAGTGTAAAGACTCTCAACGTCTAAACCTAGTAAAAGATGTTGACTTGTGTCAAAGTCCTGAGTCGCAAGTAGTTGTAAGACTGCTTTCGTGTCTTTAAGGTAAGTACCTGTTTTCTGGACTAGAGGTCGTAGGAAGGCATCAGAGAACTTGGACAGGGGTTCTAATAAGGAACCAATCCCTGAGACGATTGGACGTCCAGGAGGATTATCCAAGTTCTTATGGATTTTGGGAATGGTGTCAAAATAGGGTGTTATAGGTGATTTTTGTATCAGAAATTCTGATTCTTTTTTGATATCCAACTGTGACAGACCGCTTCCTCCACCATTGCTCCTATCCGTATCCGAATCCTTTCTGTTGGATCATCTTGGATCACTTCATAATTGCGTAAGTCACCCAATAGTCGTCTACACTCAGTATCGTATTTGGGAGTGGTTTGTAACACAATGGCTCCACCTTTATCCGCTGGTTTTATGGTAAGATCCCTGTTATTAGCCAGAGTTCGTAAAGCCTCCTTTTCCTCTCGTGTTGTATTATGAAAGGTTTTTTTGTCTGCATTAGACAATTGCCACCCATAACAGCTCTCTCAAAGGTAAGTAGCTCCACTGGAAGGGTTGGATCCGGGGGGGTGAACGTAGACTTAGGTCGTAATACGGTATCGGAAATCTGTTCCTCAGCAGTCACTGTAGGATCCTTCTTGTCAAAGAAAGCCCGTAGTTTAAGTTTTCTTAAGAATTCTTTTACCTCCAAACATAGCTTAAAATTGTCCATATTATTAGTGGGCACAAAACCAAGACCTTTGCTTAAGGCCAGTTTTTGTGGTTCACTAAGAACCAGTGATGTAAGGTTGACCACTAAATTTCCTACCTGCTGGTTGTTGGTTGATTCGTGATTCCGGTCATGCTTCTTGTTGACACTCTGACTGCATCTTCTGGTTTGTTCCTCCAGTGGACATGATTGCCTCGTCAATTCCTTCCTCTTTGTGGTCCTGGGCGTGTACCTAAAAAAGGAGGTGGTCCATAATAGTCATACTCCTGTGGTGTTGGGGCCCAGTGCTGGAAAGGTCCTCCCATTGGTGGTGGACCATATGGATAGTGGGCAAAGATTGGTTGGTTTGGGTAGTGGTTCCATCTCCCTCTAGGTTGGAACGGTCTTTGTTTCCATGTTCCTCCTCTCTGATTTCTCGAGTTGCTCCCCCGGCTGGAATATGAGTCGTTAGAGCCAGTGTCTGATATATCACTGTCAGAGCCTTGTTCACTATTAGCTTTCCTTGTTACGTAGTCCTCACATATATAGGGGTATACACGTTCATGGCTAAAGGCTGCAGTGTCTTTTTTTAATTTTTTTAATTTGCTTTGTTTCAAAGTAATCTCGTACTCACTCATCTGTTGGTTCAATTCATCCAATCTCTTTTTTAATACTGTATGAGATTGGTAGCTCTTAAGTTGCACCTCCAACTTCTGTTTGTCAACTTTCAGTTCTTGTGCCAGACGGGTTGCTGTTTTTATTATCAGGACCAGCCAATCCCTAGTGCAGTGCCAGGATATGAGTGACCAATCCTTTTTGAATGCCTTGTCGTGCTGAAAAATGAATGGTTCGTTGCGGACAATTAAGCCATGAGGTGCCGCATTTGCCCTTAGGTACTCAGTCATTAATAGACCGTGCAGTGCTGTTTTAATCTGGGTTCTTCTGAGATTAGCCATCTCATCCCAATCAGAGCTGCTAGGTCCTGGATCTGAGTTGCTTAGCCCTTCGAAGGGGTTGAGGGCAGCTAGGATCCTGTCGATCTCGTCTTCATTGAACGTGAGACCTGCTGTCTCGGCCATGTTTGTGAATATACGTGTGAGTGTGTGTATAGGTAGTGTGTGTGAAAAAAATTAAATATAGAAAATAATAATACATAAAAGGCAAAAACCGGTGCACTGAACGATATTGCCTAAATCCCAGAAATACTGGATAACTCCCACAGCTATACGCTGTCCAGAAGACTACAAAAAACAAAATAAGGGAGAGAAGAGGTAGTGTCCCAAGGGACACTAACGGTGGATACGTCCTCCTCAAGTCAGTAGTTAACAAAACATCAAGATCCACCATATGGGTAATGATCTGAATGATGAAGTAAAGGGGCCTATAGTGGATGGGGAAAGAGTTGTGTTCCTATTCCATGATAGGACATACACAAAAGTTGTTTAAATACCCCTCACACATCAAAAGGACCCTTGATGTCATGCTTCATCATTGGGGTCTTCCCATCCCACTGTGGGATGGGGCGTGCTGCGACCAGCGACTACGCGGGAGCACTAATCTAAAATACTATGTGTGGTGCAGGGGTGGTGAGAAGAAGGGTCAAAAAGTGAAGTTTAAAAAGGAACTGGCCTCATGGACATAAAACAATTTAATAGGTCATTGAGGCTGAACCTGTTAAAAATAGTGATTTGGAATGGTCATGCATTTAATGAGCTGACCTTCCTAAAAAGTCGACTGTTTCGAAGCTCAAGGCTTCTTCATCAGGACTAAGAAGATCCCTTCAGCGCTCACTTGTTGTTTAAAAAGTGAAAATAGTAATATACAAAAGTGAAAGAAATTCTTGCAAATATTCATGCAGTATAAAGTACCTGTTTTGTACTCCTATATGTGTTAGTATTACTATATGTTAATCTGCAAAAAGGGAACATTTTTGAAATATTAATTGCGCCACACACAACGTTGTCTCACGAAGACCTGAAAAGACAAACGTGTCAAAGTGACTGTTTTATAAAAAACATAATGCTATAGTGGTGCAGGGACCTGTGAAAGAAATTGGGAAAAAGGGAAAACATACAATGACACACTACATATAACATAAAACACACACTCTATTTGGTGACTATTGTAATAAAAGAGGCGGTGTGTATAACGGTGTGTATACACAATACATACAATGTATGAATGGGTGTATTGCCCCA
This sequence comes from Calotriton arnoldi, assembly GCA_963921515.1. Lineage (NCBI taxonomy): Eukaryota > Metazoa > Chordata > Amphibia > Caudata > Salamandridae > Calotriton > Calotriton arnoldi. The sequence goes on along the minus strand of CAWUFW010009960.1, from coordinate 51,216 downwards.
TGAGCCTCAGGTACAGATGAGCAGGAAGTAGTCACTCGTTACTGTGAGGGAAACATTTTTTTGTTGAAATGCAGAGAGAAACGGTCAGGTAGTGCTCGTCCTCTTTACCGAGTAAACAATGAACTGGCCTTAAGCAAAGGTCTTGGTTTTGTGCCCACTAATAATATGGACAATTTTAAGCTATGTTTGGAGGTAAAAGAATTCTTAAGAAAACTTAAACTACGGGCTTTCTTTGACAAGAAGGATCCTACAGTGACTGCTGAGGAACAGATTTCCGATACCGTATTACGACCTAAGTCTACGTTCACCCCCCCGGATCCAACCCTTCCAGTGGAGCTACTTACCTTTGAGAGAGCTGTTATGGGTGAAATCATGCAATTGTCTAATGCAGACAAAAAACCTTTCATAATACAACACGAGAGGAAAAGGAGGCTTTACGAACTCTGGCTAATAACAGGGATCTTACCATAAAACCAGCGGATAAAGGTGGAGCCATTGTGTTACAAACCACTCCCAAATACGATACTGAGTGTAGACGACTATTGGGTGACTTACGCAATTATGAAGTGATCCAAGATGATCCAACAGAAAGGATTCGGATACGGATAGGAGCAATGGTGGAGGAAGCGGTCTGTCACAGTTGGATATCAAAAAAGAATCAGAATTTCTGATACAAAAATCACCTATAACACCCTATTTTGACACCATTCCCAAAATCCATAAGAACTTGGATAATCCTCCTGGACGTCCAATCGTCTCAGGGATTGGTTCCTTATTAGAACCCCTGTCCAAGTTCTCTGATGCCTTCCTACGACCTCTAGTCCAGAAAACAGGTACTTACCTTAAAGACACGAAAGCAGTCTTACAACTACTTGCGACTCAGGACTTTGACACAAGTCAACATCTTTTACTAGGTTTAGACGTTGAGAGTCTTTACACTAGTCTTCCTCATGATGAAACCATTGATATCATAGAAGAAGTTCTATATGCAACCACATGGGAATACCACACACCACGTAGTATGGTTATGGAATGCATTTCCGTAGCATTAAAAGAAAATTTCTTTCTCTATGAAAATACATACTACTTACAAAAACATGGGACTAGCATGGGAAGCACCTTCGCTCCTAGTCTTGCAGGTCTTTACGTGCATCATCTAGAGACAACCAAGATATTGCACCAAGACAATCCATTTTGTGAACACATCATTACCTGGAAGAGGTACATTGATGATATCTTAGTGGTATGGAAAGGCGATACTCACTCTGTTGAAACCTTTATGTTATGGCTAAACCAACAAAATCAGTTCTTGAAATTCACACATACAGCATCCAATACTAACTTAGTGTTCCTCGATCTTAACATCTACCCAGAGAATGGCAAGCTTAAAACAACTACCCACTTCAAACCTACTGCAAAGAACTGTCTTCTCCTTTATAGTAGTTTCCACCCACGACATTTGCGAGACAATCTCCCTTTTGGACAGTTCCTACGCCTAAGAAGGAACTGTACGGAAATAACGGATTTCAAAAACCAAGCTACTGATCTTGAAAGGAAACTACTGACACGTGAATATCCATCAAGAATTATCAAACAGGGTTGGAAAAGAGCCAGGTATAACAATAGAGAGGCATTGTTGGACAACAATCCCCCAAAGGAAAGAGAGACCAGACCAATCTGTGTCACAACATACAATACCCATTCAAATGAAGTATCCAAGATAATCAATAAACATTGGAAAATACTGAACTGTGGAAAACTTTCCTTTCCCAAACCCATGTTTTCGCACAAAAGAGGCAGAAATCTGAGAGATATTCTTCTGCATACAAGGCCACGTACCACACGGGAAACAAACCTGGCCCCTTTCATTTCCCAACCTATCCAGGGTCATCATCCCTGTGGAAATTGCAGCACCTGTGCCCTTACCACAAAGAGTAAGAAAATTACATTCTCTAACGGGTCTGTGTGGGAACAAAGACGATTTACTAATTGTAATAGTAAGAATGTAATTTACATGATTACTTGCCCGTGCAATTTGGAGTATATCGGGATGACGTCCAGACCAGTTAAAATACGAATTGGTGAACATAGAAGCAATGTGAGGTGTAAGAAGAGTACCAATAAAATGGCAACCCACTATCTGTCAACCAACCACAACGTTGACGACATAAAATGGACAGTGATCGAACAAATCTTCAACGAAAAGTGTCTTCTGGAAAAGGAACAACGTTGGGTGTTCCGTTTGGGGACACATGAAAAGGGTTTGAATGACGAAATTCCGTGGGCCCAGTTAATAGGTTGAAAGTAGTCACTACACCTGCCTACTTCCCTTTATCAATATAAATAGGGCACAAACTGTATCTCAGTGTTTTGGTCCCTGTGTATAGAGGTCCAGATGATACATCAGCAATCTCTTTAAAACCTGATTTTGCCTGATTTCGCTAGCGTTCCTTCCATTAGTATCATTTTTCTGGCCCTTATATTATCAGATACCTTTTGTGACTTGTGCTGTTCAATGAGCGTTATTAATATATATATTTTTTTTTAAAACGCATTGATACACTTTCAGTGCTTTCACTTCCCTCACTCGATTATAATGACCATTTGAGTATCACCAATCTCCATGTCTCGCGTTTTCTCTTAGATAACCACACGCAGTGTTGGGCATCAACCACACTGTTTTATAGAATTCTGATTTTGATTTTGCAATTTGCAATTTCCGATATCCCCAACTGCTAGATAATGGACTACAGATTAAGGTCAAGCTCCAGAATTACATCTTCTATGCAATACTTGGTTACCGTAATTCATCACTACCCTCACCTTCATTTTTCATTTAGAAAACTAAACGTAATGTTGGGCAACTATGCCGCTGATTTACAGAACCTTGGTTTAATGACATACACTTTTGTCTTTTGAACACGTACGGAATACTCACTTTCTCAGTGCACTGAAGTCAGCGCTGTAGTGCGCATTGACAATCAAACTTGGAAGCTTTCTTCCGGTTTGTTTGTTGGCCTCGCGCCAGTTTCGCAGGTGAATCTTGTTTGCTCTCGTTACTTCAGTATATATAGCCGCTCCCCGCACTCCCTAGTCATACAGCGGAGCCGCGGGTGAGCAGTATGGGGCAACATTTTGTCTAGCAGCATGTAAGTACGGCTTAGCCGTCATGGTCCGAGTTTTCCTTTGTTTTTTCATTGTTTACTCGGTAAAGAGGACGAGCACTACCTGACCGTTTCTCTCTGCATTTCAACAAAAACATTTTTCCCTCACAGTAACGAGTGACTACTTCCTGCTCATCTGTACCTGAGGCTCATGGGGCAATACACCCATTCATACATTGTATGTATTGTGTATACACACCGTTATACACACCGCCTCTTTTATTACAATAGTCACCAAATAGAGTGTGTGTTTTATGTTATATGTAGTGTGTTATTGTATGTTTTCCCTTTTTCCCAATTTCTTTCACAGGTCCCTGCACCACTATAGCATTATGTTTTTATAAAACAGTCACTTTGACACGTTTGTCTTTTCAGGTCTTCGTGAGACAACGTTGTGTGTGGCGCAATTAATATTTCAAAAATGTTCCCTTTTTGCAGATTAACATATAGTAATACTAACACATATAGGAGTACAAAACAGGTACTTTATACTGCATGAATATTTGCAAGAATTTCTTTCACTTTTGTATATTACTATTTTCACTTTTTAAACAACAAGTGAGCGCTGAAGGGATCTTCTTAGTCCTGATGAAGAAGCCTTGAGCTTCGAAACATGTCGACTTTTTAGGAAAGTCAGCTCATTAAATGCATGACCATTCCAAATCACTATTTTTAACAGGTTCAGCCTCAATGACCTATTAAATTGTTTTATGTCCATGAGGCCAGTTCCTTTTTAAACTTCACTTTATGACCCTTCTTCTCACCACCCCTGCACCACACATAGTATTTTAGATTAGTGCTCCCGCGTAGTCGCTGGTCGCAGCACGCCCCATTCCACAGTGGGATGGGAAGACCCCAATGATGAAGCATGACATCAAGGGTCCTTTTGATGTGTGAGGGGTATTTAAACAACTTTTGTGTATGTCCTATCATGGAATAGGAACACAACTCTTTCCCCATCCACTATAGGCCCCTTTACTTCATCATTCAGATCATTACCCATATGGTGGATCTTGATGTTTTGTTAACTACTGACTTGAGGAGGACGTATCCACCGTTAGTGTCCCTTGGGACACTACCTCTTCTCTCCCTTATTTTGTTTTTTGTGGCCCTTGGAGACTCACATGTGATAAAGATCTTTTGTGACCTGAACGTGCCCACGTGAACGAACTGGTGTCGGTTGGAAAGGTAGGCGCCCTTTTGGCTCCCTAGCACCATTGCAGGCACCCTTGCACCCTGGTGCAAGGGTGCCTGCATTGTAATGAGGATGATTGTTTTTGTGCAGGAAGGGGCACATCCCTGCACAGAACAATCCCGAGGCATCTTCCTCTTACTATGCGTGCTGCAGAATGCAGCACGCATACAAAGAGGAAACAAAAGGAGGAATAAACATATTTTTCTTTGTTAGGCCTCACCTTGGGAACAAGGATAAAAGTCCATGGGTAGATGTGTGGGAACACACACACTGCACCCATGGAACGCCTTCCCAGGGCAGAGTAACGCTGCACAGCGATTTGTGCTGCATTGCCTTACTCTGGCTTTATAATGCCAGGCAAAACAATACAAGGTGGCCTTGCGTGGCTTGATAAATCTAACTTAGGAGTTACGTCACTCTTGTGCCCCATTGAGAGGTGCAAGGGTGACAGAGGCCTTTAATAAATATGCCCCTATGTTCCAGGAACTCGTGTAATGGAACACTACAAGGTCCCGTAGTGTAGCTGCCAAGATTTAAGTTTGCTTATGTGTGACATTTTCAACCTTTTAGAGTGTGCCACATCTCTATGTCTTAAATGTGACACTTTGACACACACTTGATCATGAGTAGAACAAAACAGAAAGGCATTGAAATATGGAGTTGCCATTACTGTGTGTTTTTACTCAGTCACCCTTTGCATTCTGGTGTTTCTAAACCCATTCTTTCTCTTCTAATGTGGACTTCTATGCCTCATACAAGCTAGTAAGTAGTCCCTTGTGAGAATCTGCGCCCTGTGTAAAAGTACCTGCGAATGAACAGCATTTGTTTAAATGGAAGAACGGGAGGAAAGCGCTGTGAGATGTCCTTCTTTGTGCAAATGCACAAATCCTCTTTACCAAACTAATACCATCTGTTTGTTAAGTGCACAACCCTGCTTTATCAAACAAACAATGCAGAGAGCAACTACAAACTGAATGTTTTTTGGACAGAAACAACACACTCCTCACAGGAACACCAGTTAAAAATGACGTAGGACTCCACTATAAAGTACTGGGCCTTTAATTTGTAGTGTTTCAGATAGTTGTGTCCTCTTGGTTCAATAGAAACAAAGACTACAACACCCAAATTGCATAGAGCTGGAAAAGTAGAATTTTCCTGACCCAAACATAAGAACCTAAAATAAAATATTTATTGTAGATGCACTTCCTATGACCCAAAACAAATATCACACACATCGGAAATGAGTACCAAAACAGCTATTCACAATTAAGATTGAAGAAAGTTATACAATTATAAACAACTCGGTTTATGCTCCATACAAAACCTTCAGTCAATGGTGCCACACGGGGTACATGTGTTGGCGATTGTTCTTGGTGCTACTACAAGCACTGTCTGTTTACCTGTTAAAGACAAGTGGCAAATGTAAAAGAAAAACTGTCTGTGATATGAAACATTTCTCTTTGGTCAAGAACATATTGGGAGTAAGGTGCTAAAGTGAAAAAAGAACTGTTTAAAAAAGTTAATTTTGTGAATAAGATTCTCACATGCCCGTTCATGCTTTTTTCTCCAGCTGCATTTTGTAGTGTCTTATGATCATGTGAAAGGGGACCTGTGTGGTCCTCAGTGGACTCCTTACAATATTACATCATACGATGGGGTGTGTCTGGGTGTGGGTAATAAAGTTTGTGACACAATGCGTTCAGTTAACAGTTTCATGCTGAAGAATAAAGACGTGCATAACAGAGCTCCATATGTGGCGTGGTCATTTACATGCTCCAGAGCTGGGGAGGAGGCAACAACTGTCGGTGACTAGGGGATACATCCCCAAAGTAACAAGATTGCTCTCCCTGAGGGTTTGCTGTGGTCCAGCAAACTGCTTGTGCGTGCCACGTGCACTCCGAGGAACAATCAACAGTTGGCATATGTGGAGTCAAATCGCTGCTCCATCTTCCACAAGTCCCTCGAAGAAGGTGGAGGCCCTACAGAGAAGCACAGCCAGAAAGCCTGCCAGAAGCCTGTTGGCAAGGCCCAAAGAAGAGATAATGTGCCACAGCGTAACATAGAGCTGTTGTTCGTACAAAGCAGAAACGCTAAAGGCAGCAACTACCAGGTGTGAAGAAAAGTTAAAGGCAGCGACAACCAGGTGCAACAAAGCGCTAAAGGTAGAGACGACCAGGTACCAGAAAATGCAAAAGGCAGCAACAACCAGGTACAAAGAGCGCAGGTGCACTTACCCGCACACACAGAGGAGTGACGACTGACACCAGATCGGGCCCTGATTGGAGGCCGGTGAGTCCAAAGTAGCCAGGAGCATCCAATTCTTTTGAAGCCAGTTGGAGTAGTGAAATTTGTCAATGTGTTCTGAAAGGAACACCAAATACGGAGCAGCTGCGTTCCTGAAACCACCACCACCATTCGATATCGCCGAAAATCAGAAAATTGGCACCAGATGGACTGCATGGATCGGAAAACGTTTGACGACTTCATAGATGTTCTAGAAGAACAAGATGACAAAAAGATCATCAAATAGTTAATGAACCTTGCAGGTGATGGAGAGAAGGAGTGAAGAAAATGCCACAAATTGATGAAGTGTCTTACTATCAACTGAAAGAAACGTTAGAAGCCAAGTTCAATACGATTCCGACTGTAGACTACGAAAGGTACATCTTCAACCAGGCTAGACAGCAAGCTGGTGAAAGGATGGACGAATTTATCGGGAGACTTGACACCCTCATCAAGCACTCAAGTTCAGTGAATTCAACAATGAAGAAGTTGTACGTCTCTGAATAATCGATGGTTGCCTCTCCGATTCATTCCTACGACACATGCTGATGGACACAGTCTAGAAAAGGTGCTCCTGGCTGCGAGATCTGAGGAACTGGCAGATTGGCATAGTTGACGCAAGCGCAGTGGGTTTGGGCGTGATCCTTGCTCAACACAATGGACCCCCTGGTGCACAGAGGCCCATTGTGACCTATGCCAATAAAAGTATGTCTCAGACTGAACATGTCTATTCTCAACCCGAAAAAGAGAGTTTGGCTGTAGTGTGGGCTTGCGAAGATTTTCATGTGTTTCTGTACGGAAAGCACTTCACACTTGTCACTATCCACCAGGCGTTGCTCACCATTTTCAGAAATGCAAAAGCTAAGATGCCCCCTTGCATCGAGAGGTGGTGGTTGCGATTGCAAGAGTACGATTACCCTATTGTGCAAAAGCCGAGGAAGGATCAAAACGCAGCTGATTACTTTTCACAAGTGCCATTACAGTGTCGCAGTGTAACATCCAAAGCAGCTGAAGAATACATTAACTTCATAGTAAAGTCTAGTTCTCCTGCAGATCTTTCCTTTGAGCAGATCATTGTTGCTAACAATACATACAGAGACATGTTCACCCTCAAGGATATCATTGCAACCTAATCATGGAGGAAACATACTCGACCTCGCACAGATGACTTTGAATATCAAAAGTTAAAAAATTTCCAGGAAGAGCTTTCAGTGACTCAGGAAGATGCTATACTATAAGGTTTGAGAACTGTCATACAGAGAGTTTGAGACAACAAGTTATTGAATTGGCACACAAAGGACATCCTGGTACTGTAGCCACCAAAAGAGCCCTTAGAGACCCAGTGTGGTTTCCTCGTCTCAACGAACAAGTCGAGAAGGAACTGAAAGCATGTCACCTATGTAGTTATTTATCTCCCAAGACAAAACAGTATTGTTGTATATATGTCTGACCTACCCAAACAAGTGTGGGAGAGGGTTGCTGACCATTTCTTTGGACCCCTTAATAATTGATATCATCATATGGTAGTCATTGATGAGTACTCAAATCAAATTCAAATTAACTTTATTCGGCACAAGACCACAAAAGTTTAACAAACAGACAATACATTTTTAAAATAAATTTTTAAAATATTAAAGAAAAAGATCCTTAATGAGGTAAAATCACAATTAAAAATAAATGCCTCTACGGCCATAAAATTTCATATTTGTTAACATAGAACTATACAAATCATTTCTTCTCCCCAGCCAGTTACTGTAATTCATAACGTTTCCTAATGCCCAATGCTGTTTTGATAAAATTTGACACCGCACTGCAAATAACAGAATTGGTCAGCGATTGCAGATATCTAAACCTCTCAACATTTGTACATGGACGAATATTCATTAGTAGGTGTACCAAGAATCTTCTCCTCGGTTCTTTATAAAGTGCATAAAAAAGAGTAAAATGCAAGGTGCTCTGGGTTGCCATATTGTCGCAAGGGCAGGGAGTGAGGTTGTCCATCCACCCAGAGGGGCAGATTTATGAGTTCTGGCGCATCTCTGCAAATCAGCAGGGATGCGCCAGAACAGATGCGACACGCAATTCCCTCCCTGTGCCACCACAAATGCATCGCATTTACAATGCGGTGCACCGTGGCACAAGGATAGGGCGATACGTGTCGCATCCTGTGGCGTAAGGGTGGCGCATTGCTGGAGTCGTGTCGCAAGCACGAGGCGACTCCAGCAATGCTCAGGGGCGCCCTATGCCTAACATGCTGCATCACTCCTTACGCCTGCTTCAAGCAGGCGCAGGGTATTGATGCAGCATGGACGTAAAAGTGACTCAGTGAAATCTTGTAGATTTCACTGCGTCACTTTTACGAGGCGTTCCTGCAACGGAACGCCCACCCTGCGCCGGAACGCCCACATGAAACCTAACGCAGGTTTCATGTGGCGCAGGGCTTTACAACGTGACGCATCTCCCTAGATGCGTCACGTTGTAAATAAGGCGCAACGTGGCGCATGGTTTACGCCGCCGCTGCATCACAGAAGTGATGCAACGGCGGCGTAAATGTGGCGCATGGGGCTTGTAAATCTGCCCCAGATTGTTTAGGAAATGCCACTAAAAAGTGCAAAGTGCCTAAGCGGAATCTTGTTAAAAGAAAACATATCTGACTATTCGTGGTGAAGGATAGGTAAAATTGCTGTTTAGGCATAAAAGGGCAGCTAGGACCTGACGCCTCCAATTGCGAATGACGCAAGGTTGACCAGATGTTATGCGCCTCTTTTATTATAACCTTCGCATTTGTAGGGATACTCATCGGGGTGTCAAAGTACTCGCCCAACCCAATCTCAAATAACCTATCCCTCACAAAACGAAGCCAAGGAATCTTCAAAGACTTGTCCAAATTAATACAGTCTTCAATAATCTCCCTAAGAAACTGTAACTCTTCAGAGACCCATATTTTGGTCCATAAGAGCAGGGGGGCAGAGCCAATGCGATCTTCTATATATTCCATCCCCACTTCTTGGTGAGAGAAAGAGGTGGCAGAGCTATTTGGAATCATCAACATGCATTTTATAAACTTATTTTCCACCACTTGTAACAAACGATTTTTTTGGTAGCCCCACACACCCGCCCCATAAGATGCAACCGACAAGCATTTTGCTTTGTATAAAGTAACAAGCTCGGGCACTGGCTTATGGCCTAACTTACAGGCAAACCTAAACAGCCCCTCCACTACTCTGCTTGTTTGCTGGGCCCTTGCCGTGACCAAAGAATCCCATTTCATCTCCTTATTAAACATATTCCCCAGATATGTGAATGTTTCCACCTTTTCGATAGTCTTGCCCCTTACATTAAAACTTCGGGATTTTGTTTTTTTTGGGCCGCATACCATTATATAAGACTTTGAAAAATTGACCTTCAAGTCAAGAGCCGACATAAAGCTCGTAAAGGCATCCAATGAGGTTTGTAGACTGTTGGCCGTCAAGGCCATAAGTACAGTGTTGTCCGCATACGAGAGTAGCGGGACTGGGTTGCCTTTAATACGAGGAAAATCAATTTTCTTGCCCAATAAAAACGCTTCCAAACCATTTGTATAAATCAAAAAAGAAAAAGGGCTAAAATGCACCCCTTGCCGAACTCCTTCGGTCGAGGCTATGGGCTTAGTCCTTTCCCCTTGAGGGCTGAATCTTATTTAGACGGAGGTGTTAGCACAAAGTCTTTTTAAAAGTAGGATCAGCGCCTTTTCAAAGCCCATTTCTGCCATTAGCGCCCACAATTTCTCCCTGTTGACGGTGTCAAATGCACTGGACAAGTCCATGAAGGCAAGGTGGATAGAGCCACCTTTTGCCTTCATGTACTTGCCCATAATCAGGGGCAAATTTTGGCATTTCTCTGTTGTTCCCAGCCCCCTTCGGAAACCATACTGGGTTTTCGAGATAATCCCCTTATTAGTTGCCCAGGTCTTTAATTGAGCAAGGATTACCCTACCCAGCACCTTGACGGTGGCGTCAATAAGGGAAACAGGCCTGAAACAGGCGGGGTCATTTCTATTCCCTTTTTTAAACACAGGTACAACTATGGCCTCTTTCCAGGAGGCTGGGATTGAACCAATCACAACCGATTGAGTACTCATGTTTTCCCTTAGTGGAAAATCTATCATTGGCCCCTCATTACAAAGTTATCGAGAGACGAGGATATTTTCGCAGCTTGGGGTGTTCCTTCCATCCTTAAATTTTACAGTTGTCCACCTTTCAACGGCCAAGAGTTTAAGGACTTTCTCAGGCACCAGAAAGGCTCTCCTCGCTGGCCTCAGGCAAATGGTTGAACAATTTATGGGCACCCTGAGGAAAGTGGTTCAGGGTGCTGCACTGCAAGGAATTGTTCTTGAAACAGCCTCGTGTCCAGCCCTATGTGCATATAGGTCAACTCCCCATCCAACAACAGGTGAAAGCCCTGCCACCTTGCTGTTTGGAAGAGCCACTGGGACAAAGTTACCGCAATGTACCACATGTTGATGAATAGACACTGATAAAGTCAGTATCAAGGACACTGTTCACAATAACAAAATGAAAACTCATGCAGATAAATGCAGATGCTCTCGAGACACAATTGCCAAAACGGAGACCAAGTCCTAGTCAAACAGAGGCGAAAGCGCAAGACTGACGCTCCATTTGATGCTGATCCTTTGAGAGTCGTGGCAAGTAAAGGACATATTGTGGCAGCCCAATGTCCTGGAAAGTTAATTTTGAGAGACTCCTCGCACTTCAAGCATTTACCTTGATCTTTGTCGGCTCCAGATCTCACCTGAGCACCCAAGTTAGTATCAGAGTCCACAGCTGCGATGCCAAGTGACAGCGTAACTCCCTCACCCCTTACAACTTGATCTGGAAGAGAGGTGCGAGCCCCACGACAACTCATTGAGTAACTCTATTGTACATATATTGTTCATACTTTTTATTTACCAAGGGGGTAGATGTAGTGTCTTATGATCATGTACAAGAGGACCTGTGTGGTCCTCGGCGGACTACTTACTATGTTAGGGTGTATCTGTGCGGTTAATAAAGTTTGTGACCCAATACGTTCAACTAAAAGTTGCATGCTGAAGTATGAAGATGTGCATTACAGAGCTCTGTGTGTGGAACGGTCATTCACGTGCTCCAGAGCTGGGGAGGACACTACATACTTCATGTCACGGGTCACTGAAGACTCCCTTAAATCAAGATTCTAACGTGACGGTCGGATTGTCCTATTTTGAATAGCGAGGCCAGGATTTTAATTTTTTGTAGAAGATACCTTGTGGTTCGTGACACAGTGCATGCTAGCTATGCAGCATATGTGGGCCAGAGATACCCACTAAGGGGTCGATGCCGATCTCGGCCGGTAGGGCACCGAATCGGATTTGGCTTAACCGGATCCGATTCGGAGCCCTCATTCCCGACCGATTCGTACGTGCGTCCGGGCGAGCGAGTACGATGCGAGTGCGTGCGAATTCGCAGACCGACTCGTACGCCCGTCTCAACCGCACCGACCGACTCGCACGGATGCGCCTCGCACCGCGCAATGGAGACGTTCCCCGGCCGGGCAAGTACGATGCGCGCCGCGAGCAGTCTGACCGACTCGCGCCGTCCGGCTCGAAGAAGCAGTCGGAGCCGTACTTCGGGGTCCGTGTCGGACCCCCTGTACGCGTAGCCGCGCGAGTCGCACACAGGGGGACCCATGGGTCCCCCTACCTGTGCGTGTACGGCGCGAGTCGCTTCGCCGCATACACGCTGTAGGGGCGCCCTTGTTCGCCTCGCACCCATTGAGTCAATGGGAGCCCGCGTACGCGTTGTACGACAGGCTCCCATTGACTTCAATGGGAGTCCGACCGAATCGAGTCGATAGCATGCGTACGCATCGTACTCGTTCGGTCGGGCTGCTAGGGTCCAATTCGGTCGGAAATCTCTCCGGGTCCGGCTCGGACGGAGAGATTTCCGGCCCGAATCAGAATCGGCCCTAAGTGTCAATATCAAGAGGTTGGAGGAGGGGACATCTTAGCTTCCGACAAAAGAAAGTGAATGTATTGAGAGCTGAGAATAGCCTCGGCTAAGCTGTGTGGCATCGCTTATCACAGCAGGCGATAAGTTTACAGTCACCTCTGACCCTCTTGCTGTTAGTGCAGCACGAGAACTGCACCAGCCACCGCTCTCACGTTTTTGTCACATTACCAACAATTTATGGCATGACACGGAGGCCAATATTATGCAATCTCCTTTTATTGCCAGCTCACAGCAGCAACAATTAGAAAGAATTTAGAAGTTTTAAAACATTCTAATCATCTATAAGGCACAGCAACAAGCAGCCATCTTCCTTCTTTTGTTGCTGCTGCTCACAAGATAAGTATCCTTTACTTTACTCTTCTAAAATTAATTGTTTAATTACTATTACTGCGACCTACAGGTTGACTGTATTCCTCTTATGTTAAAAATTACTACTTTGTCATCTGTAGCCCCTTAGGGCTTCCAGATGTAATTTGTTAAGCCTTTTATGCTGTTTATATTTATAAGATGACCTCTTAAACCTTGTTTAAGCCTCTTTGCGGTTGCGCTACTTTGATTGGATTTATTTAATAAGATTCCATTATTTTGATTCAAAATACAAAGGCGCCGATTCCGATTCGGGCCGGAAATCTCTCCGACCGAGCCGGACCCGGAGAGATTTCCGACCGAATCGGACTCTAGCAGTCCGACCGAAGGAGTACGATGCGCACGTATGCTATCGGACTCGATTCGGTCGGACTCCCATTGAAGTCAATGGGAGCCAGTCGTACGATGCGTACACGGGCTCCCATTGACTCAATGGGCACGACGCGAACAAGGGCGCCCCCTACAGCGTGTTCGCGTCGATGCGGGTCACGCCGTACATGCACGTGTAGGGGGGACCCATGTGTCCCCCCTGTGTGCGACTCGCGCGGCTACGCTTCCAGGGGGGTCCGACACGGACCTCCAAAGTGCGGCTCCGACAGCTCCTTGGAGCCGGACTGCGCGAGTCGGTCGGAGCGGTCGCGATGCGCATCGTACTTACCCGGCCGGGGAACGTCTCCATAGCGCGGTGCGAGTCGTCCCCGTGCGACTCGGTCGGAGATTTCGCGAGCGCACGCATCGTACTCGCTCGCCCGGACGCACGTACGACTCGGTCGGGAAATAGGGCTCCGAATCGGATCCGGTAAAGCCGAATCCGATTCGGAGCCCTACCGGCCGAGATCGGAATCGGCCCCAAAGTCTTTCCCAAACCGCAAAACAGTTTTAAATCACCGCCAGCGGGCCCGTGCCCGCATTCAAACAATGCACCGGGGCCTCGCGCTCACCAGCGCGATCCCCAGCGCTCTGCCCTCAGCTTTCTACTATGAGGCTCATGCGACCGGCAGCAACGCTGCTAGCGTGGGCGCGAGCCTCGTTTTACAAAAAAAACTTACAGAGGGGGTACTTCAAGCCTTTCCTCCGACACCGACTTTCACACAAAGGGGGGCACCACTTCTCACCTCTACCCAGGTGCGGCCGCAACTGCAAACGTGACCACACCGGGAGCATTTCTCAAAACGAGGAAGTGAAGCCTCGTTTCTATAATTTAGAGGAAAGTACCTTACGCTTTCATAAGATACTCCACAGAAACGTCGTTTCAATGTCAAAACGACAGATGTAAAGACTTTCAACACAACGGATCACCGAGGCTGCCCCCTGCTGCCCAAATATTTATTAAGCGCCTCAAATTAATCAGTTTACACGCCCACCTGCTTTTTTAACTCCTTATATACAGAGAATTATTCCTTTACTAATATATTTATAGTTATTTAAAAAATTTAAAAAATGTCTGATGAACAATTTGACTCTGTAGTTGAGGGAAGATTAGAGGAGATAGTGAACAGGGCTATAGGGAAATTGATGGGGTCGTTGGATGAAACCATCAATAAGAAATTTGAAACCCTTTCACAAATCAAGTGATCAACCTGGGTGCTCTTCTTGGTCTAACAAACCCCAGAGAAAAAGACCATCAGGTGACGACCCTCACAAAAAAACTAAAAAATCAAAAGGAATAATTGAGGGTTTACCGGAGGAAGCCGGTGATGGAGTCAGTGTGTACGACACTGTGGATGGGCAAGAAAGAGGCCCGGTTGTCCCAATATCTAGTGAGTCTGATAATGAAGAGACATATGAGCCAGAGCTGGAATTGTCCTGCTCTTTAGAGTTTGACTCTGACTATGAAGACTCCCCACGACAAAAAAAGGGACATCTGATGAGGCATCAAAGGCCTCTGGCTCTAAGATGGGGATTCTAGACCCACTAGGGGACAATATGTTTGATCCCCTCCTTATAAAGCATCCCCTGTCACCTGAATGGACCCCTTCTCAGCACGTTGCTGAATATATTTCCTTCTGGCTAAGAAGGAAGATTTCCAAAGAAGTGAGGTCTCGCCTACGCTCCGAATGCCCTCGGCCATCCCTCCCTGATAAAATAACTGTTACACCCGAACTAGACCCAAAGTTTGTAACCTTCATTAACAAATGGGGAAAAGACCCTAGAAGAGGCCTAAATAGAGGTTTAAAGTCTTGCCAGGACCAGCTGCTAGACATCATTGGCCCTCTTACCAAGATCTTTGAGATGGCCGAGACCGCTTACCTGAGCGAAACACAGGTGGACACCAAGGAATTGCGCGAGTGTGTGCAGAGAGCAGTTTGCCTCCTAGGAAACGCAAACACAGCTCTTTCAAATGAAAGAAGGAAAAGTATCCTCCTGAAGCTTGACCCCAAACTAATGGAGCTTGCCAATAAAGGAGGACCATCCTCCCAGGGCCAACTTTTTGGCGACGATTTTATTAAAGAGATGGCAAAGTATGTGGGCATTTTCAGTTCAATCGAGAAATCTCAAAAAGAGATAAGGAAGGTTTTCCACGACAGAGGGGCTCATTAGGATGGCGGACGGACTGGAGTCCATCCGCCATCCTGGTGTAAACCGGGACCGTCCGCCATACATGCGGCGGTCTCGCACCACGAATTTTGCATTTTGCATTTTAACATTGCGGCGGGTGCTGTTGACAGCAGCACCCGCCACGATGTTAAAAGTGCATGTTGTGCATTTCACTGCACTACGTGGCAGGTACCACACGGTGCCTGCCACTTGGTGCAGTGAAATGTTGGGGGGTACTATGGGTACCCCCCGTGCACCCACACCTCCCCCCAACACAAGGGGGGCCCGCAACAGGCCCCCAAAACCAATCACCGCCAGCTTTTCCATGGCAGTTTCGCCGCCATGGAAAGGCTGGTTGGAGCCAGCATCATAATTTGGAGGACGGTGCCTGCTAGGCACCGCCACCATTTTATGCTATCTGGACCGTCCGTGGTGGTTCCGTGGCAGACGGTCATTGCGTCTGCCGCGGTCAGACAGCTATTCCCACCGCCATCCTAATTTGGCGGTGGGGAAATCGCGGTCGGATGGCGGAAGGACTGCCACCGCATGGCTCGCGGTGACGGTCCTTCTGTCATCGTAATGAGCCCCAGAGTTTTTGGAAGGGCCGGGCGAACAAGGGGTCAGTTCCCCGGCCGAAGTATACCTTCCTCAAGACCCTTCATGCCACAAGGCAACAGATTTTTTCAACCTGCCTATGGTTCATACTCAAAGTTCTACCCCCAAAGACAAAGATGTCGTTTCAGAAGCACAAGAGGTGACAGAAGACAAAAAAGCTTCTCATCAGGTAGGTCATATGAAAGACCTTTTAGATTCCCCAATAAAGGTGGGAGGGAGACTGGCACAGTTCTGTGGGAACTGGAACTTAGGGGCTCATTACCATGGCGGGCGGACATGAGTCCGCCCGCCATCGTTGCAGTGGTGGGGACCGCCCGACAATAATGCGGTGGTCCCACCACACATATTATCCCGGGCCTTTAACATTGCGGCCGGTGCTGCAGGCTGCAGCACTATGGCAGGTACCACGCGGTGCAGGGAAATGCAGGGGGGTACCCATCCATGGGTACCCCCCCAGTGCAGCAACACCTCCCCCCGGAACAAGGGGGGCCCGCAATGGGCCCCCAAATCCCATCCCCGCCAGCCTTTCCATGGCGGCATTGCCGCCATGGAAAGGCCTTTTCCTCACAACAACCTAATTTGGTGGACGGTGCCTGCTAGGAACCGCCACCATTTTAGGCACCCTGCACCGTCCACCAGGCAATCCGTACGATTGCCTTTGGCGGTGTAGTGGCAGATGGACTTTGCGTCTGCCGCGGTACCCACCGCCATCCTAATTGGGGAGTGGGTAAAACGCTTAGTGATGGCGGAAAGACCGCCACTGCCGGGCCGGCGGTGGCGGGCCTTCCGCCATCCTAATCGGCCCCTTAATGACACAAGACCCTTGGGTGTTACAAACGGTCAGAGGTTACAAAATAGAATTCATAGACACACCTATTCAAACAAAAACTCCAAGGGAAATCACTTTTCGCAAGAGCACTCAAAGTTGGTAACAACGGAAGTAGAGGACCTACTCGCCAAAGGCGCCATCAGGGAGGCACTCAATCCAGGGGTTGGCTTTATCAGCAACATCTTCTTGGTAGAGAAAAAGAATATTTAACGTTACAACGCAAACCATTACAACGCATGCTTTTGCAACACAGTTTTTACAACGCAAGTACTATTACATCGCATGTTTCTACAACGCATACCATTACAACGCAAAACATACTATTACAACACATTTATTAAAATTTGTATATTAAACCCCTGGGACGGGATACAGGGAAAATAGGGGTTTTGGGTGGGGTAGTGTATTAAATCGCGGTCGGATGGCGGAAGGACTGCCACCGCATGGCTGGCGGTGGCGGTCCTTCCGCCATCGTAATGAGCCCCAGAGTTTTTGGAAGGGCCGGGCAAAGAAGGGGTCAGTTCCCCGGCCGAGGTATACCTTCCTCAAGACCCTTCATGCCACAAGGCAACAGATTTTTTCAACCTGCCTATGGTGCATACTCAAATTTCTACCCCCAAAGACAATGAGGTCGTTTCAGAAGCACAAGAGGTGACAGAAGACAAAAAAGCTTCTCATCAGGTAGGTCATATGAAAGACCTTTTAGATTCCCCTATAAAGGTGGGAGGGAGACTGGCCCAGTTCTGTGGGAACTGGAACTTAGTGGCTCATTACGATGGTGGGCAGACATGAGTCCGCCCGCCATCGTTGCGGTGGTGGGGACCGCCTGCCAGTAATGCGGCAGTCCCATCACATATACTACGATGCGCCCGCCAGTATGGCGGGCGCATCCCTGGCCTTTAACATTGCGGACGGTGCTGCAGGCTGCTGCACCGTTCGCAATGTTAAAACGGCATGCACTGCATTTCCCTGCACTGCGTGGCAGGCACCACGCGGTGCCTGCCACGCGGTGCAGGGAAATGCAGGGGGTACCCCCCCAGTGCAGCAACCCCTCCCCCCAAAACAAGGGGGGCCTGCAACGGGCCCCCAAACCCCATCCCCGCCAGCCTTTCCATGGCAGCATCGCCGCCATGGAAAGGCCTTTTCCTCACAACATCCTAATTTGGTGGACAGTGCCTGCTAGGCACCGCCACCATTTTAGGCACCCTGCACAGTCCACCAGGCAATCGGTACGATTGCCTTTGGCGGTATAGTGGCGGGCGGACTTTGTGTCCGCCGCGGTACCCACCGCCATCCTAATTGGGCGGTGGGTAAAACGCTTAGTGATAGCGGAAGGACCGCCACCACCGGCCCGGCGGTGGTGGGCCTTCCACCATCCTAATCGGCCCCTTAGTGACACAAGACCCTTGGGTGTTACAAACGGTCAGGGGATACAAAATAGAATTCATAGACACACCTATTCAAACAAAAACTCCAAGGGAAATCACTTTTTCGCAAGAACACTCAAAGTTGGTAACAAAGGAAGTAGAGGACCTACTAGCCAAAGGCGCCATCAGGAGGCACTCAATCCAGGGGTTGGCTTTATCAGCAACATCTTCTTGGTAGAGAAAAAGAATATATAACGTTACAACGCAAACCATTACAACGCATGCTTTTCCAACGCAAGTACTATTACATTGCATGTTTCTACAATGCATACCATTACAACGCAAAAATATGTTAATACATTGAATGATCCATTACAACACATACTAGTACAACGCATACTATTACAACGCATTTTTTTAAATTTGTATATTAAACCCCTGGGACGGGATACAGGGAAAATAGGGATTTTGGGTGGGGTAGTGTATTAAAACGTGGGTATTTGAAATTACTACCTGAGTATTAAAATTACTACTCGGGTACCAAAATTACTACTCACGTTTAATATTTATTTTATAAATATTATATTAACAATTATTTTGGTATGCAAAAAAGATTTTTAGGAGGGTTGATGTTTTAATACAAGGTATTTAGAAAAATACTGAACATTAAAATTAATACTCGAGCACTAAAATTAATACTCAAGTATTTTTCCCATGATCAATAATTTTTAAACCATATTTTTAAATGTACTTCTATTATATATAACGCAAATATAATAAACACACATTCAAAAATTAATATAAAACCAACTAATATACAAATTAATTTGCATACGAATATTTTAATGAAATACACATTTTATCAATTATGTCAAAAACTTTGCAAAAAAAATTAACATTAACACACTTGATTTAACCAAATTAACTACCATTAATTATTTAAAAATTAAACATAATTAAAACACAATAACACAAAACTAATACAAATCCAAACAAATAATCCACCATTTTAAAGTGCACGAAAATGAAAGTCCTACAACACTTTCAATAAAATCACCTTGACCCGCAGGTCACCAAAATGGCGGTCATAACATACATAAAAAAACTTACAAATATTAATATATCAAAAAAAATATTTACAGTTTTACACAGCATTAAAAAGACGACGAAAAAATGTACACAGAACATATTTTGTTTTTAAATTATGTACAACACAAAAAAACGTATAAAAGGAGTCGTCCTCCATTTTAAAACCATTGGTTACCTGACTACCAGACACACCACACGCGTTTTGCTGCCCGAGAATTTAATACATCAAACTGAGCCATCTAGAAAACCAAGTAAGTAAAAGCTACAGCAAAGGTAAAATATTTGCAAACTAATCCATACGCAAATTTAATAAAATAACCCATTTTAAATTTCTTTCAGTTTTTGTCAAAAAATTGTCAAGCTTCAATAAAGCAGATTAAAAAACACAGGCTCAGAAAATATATATAAAGTGAGTGAACATAACTTTATACATTTCATTTTTTATCGTTTTTAATTAAATGTAACATATATTTACATTAAAAAAAACAGTACAATATTTTTGTTTTTTAACTAATAATAGTACTCTAACATATGCTTGCCTCAGAAAAATGTATTATAATTGTGAATGCAAAAATACTATTCCAACTCCAAAAAGGGTGCGGACCTCGTATAAAATAATAGATAGTGGTGGGAGCAAAATTACTTGTCCTACTCCAAAGGGTGCTTGCCTCAGGGTAAATGCTGGATAGTAGTGGTTAAAAAATTACTATTCCTACTCCAAGGGGTGCTTGCCTCTGGGAAAATAATGGATAGTGATGGGTTTAAAATTACTATTCCTACTCCAAGGGGTGCATGCCTCAGCGAAAATGCTGGATAGTAGTGGTTTAAAAATTACTATTCCTACTCCAAAGTGTGCTTGCCTCAGGGAAAATAATGGACAGTGATGGGTTTAAAATTACTATTCCAACTCCAAATGGTGCTTGCCTCTGGGAAAATAATGGATAGTGATGGGTTTAAAATTACGGGGCATATTAGCAAGAAGAGGCGATAATCATCGCTAACCCTGCTTAGCGTGATTTTTTTATCACCGGCTATCGCTGGAATATATCACACGCTAACGCTGTATTAGCAACGATTAGCGCTATGGCGATGAATATTCCAGCGATAGCGGGAAATGGGCCAACATCGCTGAAAAACCAGCGATGTTGCATGGAGAAGGGAGAACACCTTGCTGATACGACCCTGTGGTCGTATCAGCATAATCCACCCCCCATGTTAGGTATGGCTAACACCTGCTAATTGCAGGTGTAAAATAAATGGCGATGACCCGGTTAGCGCGACTTTTCACGTCGCTAACTGGGGCCATGGCCACCTTGCTAATAGGCGATAGGCCTGTTAGCGAGTGTTTCCCAGGTTTGTTCGTCGGGAACGCCCACTTTGCATGTCATTAGCGATAAATATCGCTGACATGCAAAGCGGTAAAAAAACAGGCGCTAATGCCCGCAAACTGTCGCTAACTGCTGTTAGAGACAGTTTGCTGATAGGGCGATATAAATATCGCCGCTTTAGCGGCAAAAAGTGCCGCTAAAGCGGCGATAGTGCCCTTGCTAATATGCCCCTACTATTCCTACTCCAAGGGGTGCTTGCCTCAGCGAAAATGCTTGATAGTAGTGGTTTAAAAATACTGTTCCTACTCCAAAGTGTGCTTGCCTTAGAGAAAATAATGGATATGATGGGTTAAAATTACTATTCCAACTCCAAAGGGTTCTTGCCTCTGGGAAAATAATGGATAGTGATGGGGTTAAACTTACTATTCCAACTCCAAAGGGTGCTAGCCTCTGGGAAAAGACTGGATAGTGGTGGGGTTAACATTACTATTCCTACTCCAAGGGGTGCTTGCCTCTGGGAAAAGAATGGATAGTGGTGGGGTTAAAATTACTATTCCAACTCCAAAGGGTGCTTGCCTCTGAAAATTAATGGATAGTGGTGGGGTTAAAATTACTATTCCTACTCTAAGGGGTGCTTGCCTCTGGGAAAATAATGGATAGTGGTGGGGTTAAAATTACTATTCCAACTCCAAAGGGTGCTTGCCTCTGAAAATTAATGGATAGTGGTGGGGTTAAAATTACTATTCCTACTCCAAGGGGTGCTTGCCTCAGGGAAAATGCTGGATAGTGGTGGGGTTAAAATTACTATTCCTACTCCAAGGGGTGCTTGCCTCAGGGAAAATGATGGATACTGGTGTGGTTAAAATTACTATTCCTACTCCAAAGTGTGCTTGCCTCAGGGAAAATGATGGATAGTGGTGGGGTTAAAATTACTATTCCTACTCCAAAGGGTGCTTGCCTCTGGGAAAAGAATAGATAGGGGTGGGGTTAAAATTACTATTCCTACTCCAAGGGGTGCTTGCCTCAGGGAAAATGCTGGATAGTAGTGGTTTTAAAATTACTATTCCAACTCCAAAGTGTGCTTGCCTCAGGAAAAAGAATGGATAGTGATGGGGTTAACATTACTATTCGAACTCCAAAGGGTGCTAGCCTCTGGGAAACTAATGGAAAGTGATGTGGTTAAAATTACTATTCCTACTCCAAAGAGTGCTTGCCTCAGGGAAAATAATGGATAGTGGTGGGGTTAAAATTACTATTACTACTCCAAAGGGTGCTTGCCTCTGGGAAAATAAATGGATAGCGGTGGGGTTAAAATGACTATTCCTACTCCAAGGGGTGCTTGCCTCAGGGAAAATGCTGGATAGTAGAGGCTTTAAAATTACTATTCCAACTCCAAAGTGTGCTTGCCTCAGGAAAAAGAATGGATAGTGATGGGGTTAAAATTACTGTTTTTAATATATCAATAGATAACTACAGCATCCTTCAACAGCTGTCATAAGGAGCAATATATTTTCAAGAATTTCTATTCAACAGAAGAACTACTGAAAATTATTTTAAAAGGTAATTATTTTAAATATTTACACAAAAAAGGACTAAAGCAATGATATTCTATGAAAAGCTTTTTTGCAAAAATACATTAACATACATAGTACAAATTTAAAAACAATTGAAGTCTTTTTTTCTTCCAGATTTTACATCTTTTAACATCAACACTTTAGTAAACCTCAGGCATCAATCGAAAAAAATCACAAGGTAAATTTGATATCTTTAAAATATAAATACAGTTGTTGAACCATAAAAAAATGATAAAACATTAAATAAATAAAATGCTGTCCTTCAAAGTAAAAGTACTTGTGGAAGGTAAATACATATGTTATCTTTCACATAATAAATCTTCCAAATTAAACAAATATGTTCTTCCATAGCAATTAATTTGTTATTCTTTTGCAGGAAAACATGTTTAAATGAACAGAAAATCCTAACAATTTTTTTCTTCTTCTTTTGCGGACCACAAATAAATTCTTAAAAACCGAAAACCTCAACACAAACCTTTCAAAAAAGGTAAGATTACAAAAACCAACTGACAATAAAATAAATTAACAAGGTTTCTCTCCCTAGTAACCTTTATTAAAATAACAAAAAACTAATCAAACACATTTTCTTATTTTCCTTACAGAATCCACTAAAATAAAATCCGTTCACCAATATAAAAGCATCAAGCAACATCTGTTCAAAAGGTAAGCCACTATAAATATTTCTCAAAAAAACAACCTAACGATTTTTCTCTCCCAATAAAGTTTTGTAGAAAGAACCTTTCTTCCAATTCAGAAATGTAACAAGTTTAAAGCATTAAATATAATTTAAAAAAGCAAAGGGGGTCATTACGATGGCGGGCGGAAGCACAACCGCCGTGCTGGCGGATGCAAAAACCACCAGTTACCGCCGGCACGCAGCAGTCCACACGCCCGCCCAATTACGATGCGAAAAGTAGGCCAAACACCGCCGGCAAGCCAGCAACACCGTCCGCCATCAAAGTGCGCCCGTACACGTAGCGGCGCAGCCCAACTGACACACACCGTCCGACGAAAACACGTCCCGCCCGGCGCATAAATTACGATGCCGCAAACAAACGGCTCCCACGGCCAAGAGATACCGTACGACAAACCGAAGCGGTAACACGGACGCCGAGCACGGACAATGAAGAAGCGGCTCCCCGAGCATGAATCCAGCACTGCAGGCCCTCCCCATGCTCTTGCTGATGCACCACCAAGGACGCAACGCACCGCGGAGACGCAGGTAGGCACACACACAACAAGTGCACGCAAACAGCGCACACAGTGCAAGGGCGGAAAAAGCGGACAACCCCCCCAGCGCGTGTACACTACACATCCACCATTGCATCCACATATGACACACAGGCCAAATCGTAACATCGCGTAACACATGTGTACACACCACCTGGGACTAGGAACCAACAACCCCGTCACGGCCCCAAAGCGGCGATGACGCCGCCACACATGCGCACAACGCAGAGGCCAACCGCAGCGCCATGCATGCGTCGCACACAGACACAGGGACACAACCAAGCAGCCCCACACATCAGCCCCACCCCGAACGCACATGACACATGACAGGCCTGCCACAGACATGTCCCCAACGCCCAATTCACGGACAACACCCAACGCCACACAACCGACGCACACATGTCAGTGAAGTCACGCAACAGCAGGACACACCCCAGTGTAACAAACATGGCGAAGCACACAGCGGCGGCAACACCAACTAGGAGAAGCAGGGCCCCTTCGGGAAGAGGAACGCCAGTACCACACTGAAACACCCATACCACCCTGCACATATGAACAAGACATATAAAACGGAACACCAAAGAGCCCGGGGACCGACAACAGGTGGCCCAAGAATAACATTCACACACAAGGCCCAACGCAGAGCGGAAAGGCAGCCTGCCGCCCACACAAGGGAGAGCAGACAGCACTGAATGACCTTCCATTCCAACTCCGAAACCACAGCCCTACGAAAGAAGCCGGTGAATACAGCCATTGTCCAAGAAAAGACCAACACAGGCATGCCGAGGAGACCGACCACAGGGCAGATAGCGCATATCACAGAAGCACACAACGGACGGGGAAGAAAGAAGAAAACACTCCCCCATGTCGGCCACATGCAAGTTAATTGGAAGGAGTCACACATCACTGACCTTGAACTGTCTGAGAAGCATGTGGGATGAGGGCCCGTGTCCTCCAAACAAGCCAACAGAACACAAGTCCTGTCCCCCTACGACTACACAGAGCTCACAGCAACCTCGGAGCGTGCACATTGCAGACTGCACACACAGCCGGAGCACGCCACCACAACGCACCGCTGCGAAATGGCAACCGCAACACACCTACCCAACTACGCCGGACAGCTCAAGCTGTACAAAACCCACCTGATACATATATTGGGATGCGATCTCCTGTCCCTGCTGAACGTAAGTTACCGACTGACTTACCGCATCACATTGTTCAGCTGCGTCATGCCCGTCTTCTACTGTCGGAGGTGTCCCTACCAGCATCCCGTGGAGATATGCCTCTCCAACCCGGCATGTCTAAAGGCGGACCTGCTACCACTACTCCTCCCTCTGGACGCACACGACAGGGCCTGCTCTGCCTATGGGGGCATGGCGTATGTGGCCAACATCGCACCCGCACTGAAATGGGACCACTGTGCCTCCACACGACGGATCATCGAGAACAGCTACATCGAATGTCACCCAGCATGCCCCATCATGGTCCTCCAAGGGACAACTTACGAACAACACCTTGACAGCCACCATCCGCTACATTGGCTGGCAAACATGCTACACCACCAATGACATGGAAGCCCTGCTGGACGGCATCGCATACCTGACAACCTGTAAATTCGTCGGACCACAACGCAGGTTCCCCGATTGACCTATGATGTCCAACCCCGCACCCATGCTTAGCTTCCGCACGGACTGGCCAGTCACCACCACAACAGCCATACCAAACGACCGGCAACTGTTACCACACCATCAACGACATCGCCATGACATCGGATATGACCGGGACATGCACACTGTTCCCCATCACATCCAGGAACACCGCATGCATCGTGGGAGGCAGTGGCATGGGGTCTGTGGAACGCACCCACATGGACGGAACTGCACGAACAACCAGGACACGACATGGATCCAGCGCCCATGGACACACACACCGCTCAGTGGACATGAATAGGTTGCCTGGAGTCTGTGGGTGCTGCACCCCTCCCACCCCCGCCCCGGGAATCCCATACCAGGACCTTTGCATGGACGACAAGTGCATACAACAACAACACGACCCCAGTGACTGTGACATGTCCAGTAACCACCACATTGCAACAACAAGTGGCACGCCGCTGCATGCACGCAAGCACATGCCCTGATGTCATCTCACATGCACGCGTGCATGAGGAACAACCGCAGCAAACCTGTCACATGGAACTGAGATGGACTGTGCCCATGATGCCAAGCGGTCTGGTAGGCTACATGTATACCGTCTGTGTCAAAGTCCGCAGCTCCGCAGCTATACGTAAATGTACATTAGCACAGCCTTGGCCAAGCAGATGTAACTCTGAAGCCCACATCCCACATGCAACAGCCAATCACATGTAACCCCACACCCTATCCCATTTGCAATCATGCTCAGTATATCCTCAACATGCATTCCGCTGCCAGTAGTGTCCACTATACTGCATCACAGAGGACAGAAGACTCAATATAATGTTTGAAACCAAAACTGTCTCCGCTGACTCATTTCACAAGTACGAATGAGAGAGGATGAGAGTATGTGAAGTACACGGCAGTCGTGACATGACCATGTAGTCCACTGGTATTGGATGTCAACGCAAATGAGTAGCACAACTGTGGAAGACACACATGTGTCGTGTGAAGTCGTATGGACGCAGTGCTCAGGTGGGTGGGTGTGACGGGTAGATGCGCACATGCCAAGTTGGAGCACGCCGTGTCGGGAGGGGTCATGAACAGTACACCACCGCTTCCCTGGGCATTGTGAGAGGACACCTGTCGGGGGAGTGAACACGTGTGTGCACAGCAGCCGGGCACACGTACAAAGCGGTACCAGGTGCACCTCAGCCCACCCTCTGTGGACAAGCTGGATCCTGTTGTGCGCCCGCTATGCCCCTTGACAAGGCACACACAGCCCCAGTCGACCAGGTGTAACCCCAACATAGTCAATCCGCACAGCCGATACAGGGCACGGGATGGCAGTGGAGCATGGTGTGTGAGAGGTCTCCTCGCGCTCCTCCTGGTCATATCACGCAGGCAATAGAACCTCAACGTCTAGCATGGCACAAGTCAAATGGAAGTGTAGGGGGACGCACCACAGCACGAGCAGCACTGACGTCACGGGAGGTGGCTCGCACCATCCCATCCATTGCCCATTATACCAACCACGCCACATGCCATTGCGACTAAGTGCAAGCGCGTGCGCCACCACCCCCGAGCCCTCCCCAGAGAGGCCAAAGAGTGAATGTGTGGGCCATCAGTCACAGACGGACGCGGCATGGCCGCAAGGGCAGCCACAGCCACTGGGTGTCGCAGGTGGCGGATCCGGAAGCGAAGACTGTGATGCATAGTCCATGCAGGCCGGGTCTCCATTTGGGGCACCACGCAGGTGGACGGCGTCCCGCAACACATCATACCCTGAGACAGCCCACTCGTGCAACTGGACCCACACATACACTCCTTGCCCTCTCTGGTGCGAGCTTGGGGCTGCCTGTGCAAGCGCTAGCCTCGCAGGTGCACATGCATATTGGGGGAGCGAGGGGAGGACATGAGGGCTGGGGCGAAGATGACTGTATCACTGTCAGTGAGTACAAGGGATGACCCAGATGTGGAAAGGAAGAGACGTGTCCCGTGTGTACTGCAACTAGTCGCCAATCCAACTACCCCCATGTCCGGAATGTAAGCCCGCACCTAGGCCCGCCCATCCGCCACATCGAATATACCACCAGCACGACAACCTTCCCATTCGAAACACTGACTGGGGGTGGCGACCAGTGAACAATCATGTGTAGCCTACCCACGCGTACATGTGGGCCCTCCATGATCCATGTCACCTGCGGCAAAGTCATGACATGCGCAATGAGGGAAGTGAGGAGAGCTGTCCGCCCCACGCACAGAAGGTGCATCAGCTCCACAGACCCAGCAGCGAGTCCAGCAGGGGTCACATGTGCAGGGGCAGCTGTGCCTGGTGTGAAGGCACATGCATATAGACAGCACATCGACCAATGTGTAGTCTGCCCACATCTTCTGAACTGGGGTGGTGGAGTGAGCTAAAGAATGATGATGGATTAAACCCAGATCAGTTGACTGGGGGTGAGTGTTTGATTGGCTCAAGCGTTCCGTCCATCATCCCCTTTTGTATCGCTTTGGTCGCCCTAAGTTGGCGGGGGTATGCCCAGACGTGGGTCCCTTGCTCACTTTGCCACTGGATTCAAGCAAGCCTGGCTGATGACGGCTGAAATGCCAGAAACCGGTCCTAGGATGCTTGTTTCCGGTCCAGGGAAGACATGGCTTGGCAGTTCGGGCTGGACTGTTCCCATGAGGCACAGGGTTAGACTGATTTGCATATGGCCATGTCTGAACTGGGGTGGTGGAGTGAGCTAAAGAATGATGATGGATTAAACCCAGATCAGTTGACTGGGGGTGAGTGTTTGATTGGCTCAAGCGTTCCGTCCATCATCCCCTTTTGTACATCTACAGTCCATCATCATGCGGACATAGGAATTGAACACAGGGCAACACATCTTAGTGGGTGCACCCACCGTGACCAACAATGCGCAATCATCGACGTACCCGCCCTGTGCATGGCCCCCACCCAATGGAGGCACATCCAGTGCCACCATCCCACACACACAAGCCTTCCACGGAACATGCTGTGTCCAATGGTCAGTACAGAGTCAGCGCCCATCTGGTGGATCCTGAACAGGAGACACATGCACACACATGCCAGCTCCCACTATGTACGTCTGCCACCTGGCACGTGCAATGTAACCTCTCACCTGTGACGTGTGACTGCAAGCACACAGCCGTCTTGGCATGGGGCTGTCAATGTGGGCACCTGTCAATGTTTCGGGAGGTGTGATCCGTACAGTGCTGTACATAGGGTGCAGTGCTGACACCTACTACTGTCTCATATCCCCTCGTGCCACAGGTCCCACTTGTTTTGGCCGCTCAGCCTGTGCCCACATCGTCGTCGTCGTGTGCCATACTCATCCAGCCTCGGAAGCAGTTCCATGCTCAGCAGACATTCATGTTGCCGTGGCGTTGCCGCTTGACGAATATGCAGTCAGTCCCCATCAGCACGCCCCGCAAGTCATTGGGGCCTAGATCCCCATGTGCATGCACATGGCAGTGGTTTGTATCACTAGCCATTGCCATTGTTGGGAGACCTGTGTAAGTGTATTGTGGCCGTGCCGTCCCAGCTTGACAGCTGGGCTGTGGCTCATGTGCTTGCTCAGTCATGTCAGTGATGTGTATGCGAAATTGCTATGTGTTGTGTTGCTTTGACATGTGTCCACTGCCATTTTCCCTAGGCGGAGACCGAACATTGACCGCCCATACCAATTGCTGGCGGACATGGACGATACAGAGGTCATTAGGAAGTTTCGGCTGGACAGGCCAACCCTGCATCGACTGTGTGCCATGTTGGAACCCCATCTCCGTCCCTGCAGGGTGTATCCGACAGCTGTCACCCCCACGGCTAAGGTGATGGCCGCCATGCATTTCTTCGCCACTGGGTCATTCCAGCACACAGTGGGCAGTGGAGGAGGGATGTCCCAGCCCATGTTCAGCAAGGTGCTGAGGGATGTACTGGCAGCCATGATGCTGTGCCGAAACAGGTACATCCGCTTCCCCAGGGCTCGTGAATTGGCGGCAGTGAAGGGTGCATTCTATGCCCTTGGCAGAATCCCACACGTCGTTGGAGCCATTGACTGCACACATGTTGGCCTTGTTCCACCACAGGCCACTGAGCACCTGTACCGCAACAGGAAGCACACGCACTCCCTGAATGTGCAAGTGGTGTGCCTTGCGGACATGGTGATCACCCACGTGTGTGCAAAGTTCCCAGGCTCGGCCCATGACGCACACATAATGCGCAACAGCATCTTGCCACGACTGATGTCCAATCTGCAACAGGATCGTGGCTGTATTGTCGGTGAGTATGTGGAGTGGTGTAGCGTGCTGGTTGTGCGATGCTGTCCCCTGTCCAGTTGGAATAGCAACGGTTCTCTGTGTCCCTCACACCCAGGTGACTCTGCGTACCCGAATGGGGCATGGCTGCTCAGTCCATTGAGGAATCCTCGCACCCCAGCAGACGATCGCTACAATGAGGCACATGGGAGGACCAGACGTGTGGTCGAGCGTACCTTTGGCCTCCTCAAGTCCAGGTTCAGGTGCCTGGACCGCACCGGGGGTGCGCTGGCGTACTCCCCACAGAAGGTGTGCCAGATAGTGGTGGCGTGCTGCATGCTGCACAATCTGGCCATTCGGAAGCAGATCCCCCTCATCGTGGATGACGGAGATCAACCAGGGCCCCAGCCCGCAGACCAGGACAGCTCGAGTGAGGAGGACAGCGGAGAGGAGGAAGCTGGTAATGTGCGGCAGCAGCTCATCGCCCACTACTTCACTTGACGGTGAGTGTCCATGTACGACGGCTGATGTGGCTGTATCTGTGCAGGTGTGTGTGTGCTGTGTCAGGGTGGCCGTTTGTTCACTGCGTGCTGTGTGTCAACGCTCCATGGCCAGGGTAGTATGCCACTGTTGGTGGCTGTGGCATTGTGCCCTATTGCTCTGTGCGATGTGTGTACATTGCTTGTAGTTGTTGACATGTACTGTGTGATGGGTGTGTGACACACTCATTGAATGTGCTCCTGTTCTGTCTCCCACCCCTAGGTCCCTACAGGCTCCTCCGGTTCCATTGCCATGCCACGCATCAGGTGCCTTTCCGCCCAAGGTGGCCGTTGTATTCCGTACAAATAAAACACAGGGCACAAACAGCAGTTTGTGTAAGAGGTGCATTTATTTCAAACTGTGACATGTGATTGTGTGCGAGGTGATGACAAAAGTGGTGCGTGCAGTGACAATGAGCTGTCAGTCACGGCTGCGTGATGCTCAGGGTGTACCCACTTGTTCCATGTCCATGGTCCAACAGACACATGCCATCCAGATGGCTGTGTGGAGTGGGATCGTAGTCCAAGTCAATGCAGTGGGTGGTCAAGGAAGGCTGGCTGGCTGCCTCACTTGCGTCTGGAGCGTGCGTAGTCCTCCCGGGAGATCTGTTTGTACTTCGGACGGCCCCTTCCACGTTTGGGAGGGGGTGTGTGGTGGCGACCTGCTGGTTGGGGGTGAGGTGTGCTCACTGGCTGTGGACGCAGGGGTACTGGACACTGCTGCTCGACCCTGCGCCCCGGCAGGTGGTGGCGGTGGTGGAGCTGCTGTCCCTGGCTGTGACCTCACCGCCACCACCAGCTGGCCCATGAGGTCCACGAGTTGGCCCATACGGGCGTCCATGGACCTCAGCACCCCCAGCACCTCCCGCGTGTCTGAAGCAGACCTGACCCATTGTTCTTGGGCCTCTTCATAGGCCCCAAGGACTCTGGCCATTTGAGGCAGGGCATGGCTCCCAGGGGAGACTTGCGTTTCCCTGACCCTGCTCCTCCTACCAGTACTGCTGCCACCGGCCTGCCCACTAGCCACATTGCTCACCACGGTCCTCGCTGTGGCTCCCAGGGTGGATCCAGTCAGCCGGGCCACCACCTGCGCTGGGGCTGGTGCCAGCGAAGACGTGGTGGTGGTGGCGGCGGTGGTGGTCGGTGCGGCGATGGTGGCGGTTGCGGCAATGGTAGTGGCCGCAATGACCGTGGGTGTGGCCGCAATGACCGTGGGTGTGGCCGCAACGACAGTGGCAGCAGGGGGCTGGGAATGTTCAGCAGCCCTGGATGATGGGTTGGTGGGTAGGAGGGGTCCTGGGGAGCGGCTGGGCCCTGCCACACCAGATGGGCCTGCTTGGTGGTCCGTGTCCGAAGAGGAGGACAGATCCTCCACATCCGTGTGTCCTCGTTGGGGGCTTGTAGGCTGGCTGTGCTGGCTGCTGTCTCCATCCCCAGCATCCAGCAGTTCGTCACCTGTGGAGAGAATGAGATTTGTTATTGTGTTGCACCTGGCGAAGTATGTATTTGTCGTCTGACATTAACAGTTCGTGCAATCTCGTACATGGGTTTCCCGGAGGCGTGTGTGTGGCTGTAGCATTTGTAGTTGTGTGTGCTTGACAATGGGACTGTGTGCTGTGCACATGTGGCATGGGACGGATTGGCCATGCCGATGGGTGTGTTGCTGTGCCCCTACTTATTGTGACTCTGGTGTATGCGGGCTCCTGGCCCATCCTGGGTCTGGTTTGTACTTTGCTTTTGGTGTTCAGATGGGACGCTTAGGAACGCATATGGCAACATGGGGGCCATGCCCCAGATTCGCATTTGGGATGGAATATGCTTTTGGGGTACATGCTGTGAGCCATGGGTGCCGAACGTGACATGTGTTGTGGCAGCATGACAGTGCATGGTTTGAGGTGTGTGCATGCTTGACATGGCCTGCATATTTGCTGTCTGTTGTGATTACTGGACATGGCATTGGACGCATCGTTATGAGTGAGTGATGGTTGTGTGCCAGCCAACGTATTGCAGTTGTCCCATCTCCTTGGTGTGCGTGCTGCCCTGTGCCATGTGCATCACTGCAGTGCTCGGGGGGTGTGGCCCATGTTGTGTGTTGTTGCTCACAGTGTGTCGTGCGCTTCATTGACTTCTGGCACATGGTTGGTCATGGGCATGTATCTTAGCGTGACTGCTGTATGTGTGGCAGCTGTGCGGATGACATGCCTTTCATGAGACTGGGGCTGATGGATGGGATGGATGGTATGTTGTATGTGCATGGTGTGTCTGTGTGTTTGATGGGTTCAGTGGTGTTCGTGTGCATTTATGTTGTTCCGCTCTGTTGCGTCTAGTGTTGTTTGTCTTACATAGGCGTAGTTGTGGGGTGTGTGGTTGACAGGCAGTAGGGGCTACATGGACAGGACTTCAATGGTGTTTCGGTTGTGTGTGATGGGTTGTACAGTGGCTGCCGTGTGGTACTATATTCAGTGTGGCTTGTGCATGCAGACGTGGCTCCTTGGGTGTTGCTGTGTTTGTGATGGGTCATGTGGGGTGTGAGTCTGTGGTTCATGTCCGTGTGCACATTGTTCACTTGTTCGTGACGGTGGGCGGTGCTGCGTGTTCGTCTGCTACGTGACATGTCCCATGTGTTGGTCGTGT
The DNA here is from genome assembly GCA_963921515.1 of Calotriton arnoldi. Lineage (NCBI taxonomy): Eukaryota > Metazoa > Chordata > Amphibia > Caudata > Salamandridae > Calotriton > Calotriton arnoldi. Next base: position 18,530 of record CAWUFW010009960.1, on the reverse strand, counting down.
TACGGTCCTCATGCCTCCAGTAATCCAGCCCTGTCCAGTTTCCCACCTGCAGGTTGTTCGTGCGTGCACTGTACTGGATGCCACATGGTTCTAAGCGGGGGTGCTCCATGTTGCAGGTCTGTGGGGGTGGGGGGTGTTGTGGGTCGTGGTGGTGGCTGGACACCCACTGACACCGATTGCTGTGGACCGTGATGTCTACCTTTCGGCTGTCGTTGTGCACTGCGGTGGCTGACACGTGGCTGTGGGGTGTGGGGGATGCTCCTCCTTGCTGTGCTGTGGGACTAGGGGCCTGGTGTGTTTTGTACTTGGGCTGTCCACCCTCCCACCCACTGCACTTTGTGTTCCTGCCACTTACCTGTTACTTGTCGGTTAGTGCAGCTATGGCGGACACATGGGTGTGGTGGGTGCTCGTTGTGGCGCTTCTGGCATATTTGGGGACCTGTTGGTGGTTACGTGGCTGGCTGAGTGTACACATGTCCCCACGTATCTTACAGTTGTTCGGTTTGGGCTGTGTGTGGTGGTGTCTGTTGCATGTGTGTGTGATGTGTTGTGTATTGTGTGCTGGACATGGGGGTGTTTGTCCCTGGGAGCTGTGGCATGGTGGTAGTGCATGTGAGTACATAGCGGTGTGCTGGTATACATTAGTTTGTACTTACCAGCCTCCACTCCCCCTGCTAATCCGGCGAGGATCTCGGGATGTATGATGACTCGCACCTTCTCCTCCCACGCTTTGAAGGTCTTGAAGAGCGTGGGATTCCCTCCGCCAGTGACGGCAGCCAGCTCTCTGTTCTTGCTCTCCTTCTTCTTGACCAGGCTCTTGACGTCATTCCACCGTTTGTTTATTTCGACTCTGTTCCTGGGCAAGGTCCCGACTGCATTGACCTGGTCTACGATCCGGTTCCACATTCTCTTTCTGGTGGCTAGTGGTGTGTGCTGGACCAGGTTCCCATAGATTTGTGGGTGCACCTTGATGATCTCGTCGACCATGACCGTCAGCTCCATGGGCGTGAACTTGGGCATTCTTTGTGGTGCCATGGTGTTTGTGGTGCTGGTGCGGTGTGTGTTGTGTAATGTGCAGGGGGTTTGTGGTGCCGGTGTTTGGTGGTGGTGGTGGTGGTGGTGGTTGTGATGTGTGCGTTTCTGTGGTGTGCTGCTGTCCTTGCTGTGTCACTGTGTCCTCTCCTCTCCTCTCTAGTTTGCAATGTTGCAAGGGGTTGTGGTCTGTGGGAGTGCTGCTTTTGTACTTACCTATGTGGGTGTGTCCTCATGGTCTGTTGTTTTCAGGTGTGTTGTGTCTGGGGTTCTGGCCTTTGTAGTTTTTGTTTGTCCAGGGGGGGTGTTTTCGGGATGTGTACTGTGCTTGTGTATTTGTGCGTGCCTTGCTGTGTGGACTTGTTGGCCATGTTGTGTGCGATTGTTTTTGTCAGCGGATGGTTTCTGTGCAGGGACGTGGGCGCCATGGCTTCTGCCGTGTCGGTTCTCATCGGCGTTGTTTGCGCTGGCGGGCGGTATATTTGTAGTTTTCCCGCGCTCATGGCGGTGCGATCGTAATCTCACGTGCGGTGTGTCGGGCGTGAGGGCGGGCGGTTTTGTGTTGTCGTGCGTGTTTCCGTCCGTGGCGGGCGGTTTGACTCCGACTCGGACGATGGCGGGCGGTATCTTGTGTGATTTTTCCGCCAATGGCGGTTTTCGGTTTGTGTAATCGTAATGGCGTGGTCGGTGTTCAGACGGTGTGTGCGGGCGGATTTTTGCCGCTTCCATGCCTGGCGGATTTTTTACGCCGGGTATCGTAATGGGCCCCAAAGACTTTAAAATGTTGTTTATATTTGCATAAATTGTACTTTATATTTTTTCCTGCAAACAGGTAAACATAAAAATTAATAATAAACTAACATTCTTTTTCCTTATTTTTTTCTTTTTCTATCCATAACAGAAAATGACTACTAACCAAGCAATATACATAACATCAAGCCGGGGAAACCGTTTGCTGAATCATAGTGGGAATGTTTATTGTAAGGAGAGAATATCTGAGCCCAGGTGTCATTGGAGGTGTGTGCAATACTACTCAACCCATTGCACAGGCAGAGCGGTTACTCTTGGTGACTCTGTTTTAAGAACAACAGAACATAACCACTCTGCCTCTGCAATGGAGATTGAAGTAAGACAAACAATAAATGAAATTAAAGATATTGCATCCACCTCCAATGAACTCTGTGGTGCACTTTTAAGGGAGGTAGCCCAACACATTCCTCCACATGTTGCAAGTAGTATGCCCACAATTCCTAATTTGAGACGAATTGTTCAACGTCAAAAACAGGCAAGTAACCCACAACGAGTAACACCCCAAACCTATTCTGACATAATCATTGCACCTGAACTCTCTGTAACTGTTTCTAATGAACCTTGCTTTTTGCATGACAACAAAAACCCTCAAAAGAGAATTCTAATCTTTAGCACATCCCATAATCTTGTAAGGTTGGAGAACAGTGATATTTGGATGATGGATGGAACGTTTAAAAGCACGCCCCATCCATTCACCCAAATATACACTATTCACGCATATATTTACAACACAGTAGTTCCCTTAGTTTACAGTTTACTCCCTGATAAACAATCCTCAACATACACTGAATTATTGTCAGTGATAAAAGCTAAAACATCAAACAAAAGTCCTAGAAAAGTACTAATTGGCTTTGAATTTCCTACGATTAATACTATTACCAAATTGAACACGGATACCCAAATTCAAGGATTTTTTTTCACTTTTCACAGGCATATTGGAGAAAAATTCAAAAATCATCCTTAATTGAGGATTATATATCAGATAGCAAACTACAGTTTGAACTAAAAAAAATAACTGCCCTTTGCTTTGTTCCTCCTGACAGTGTAGACGAGTACTACACTTCCATTATAGAATCTGAATACTTTACCTCTAAACGAAGAAAAATTGGCACCTATTCTAAATTATTTTGAAGACACATGGATTGGCCATCTAAGCAGGTCGTGTCGCAGGAGGAAGCCACGTTTCCATGTGGAGTGGTGGAACTGCTACTCGACCTGCTTAGAGGGAGGAGAAAAAACAAACAATGCCATAGAGGGATGGCACAACTCCTTCAATAAATCTATTGGCAAACCTCATCCTAATTTCTATCATTTCTTGGAAATTTTGAGGAAGGAGCAAAGTTTTCAAGAAATGAGAATGTCGCAATCATTAACAGGTAGTCTGAACCCATGTATTTCTAAAAGAACAAAGGAAATGTCTGAAAGATAGGGTGCAATTCAACAGTTTACATTGACAGTGGCTTCAGACTACCTTGATAATCTTGCACACATCCTCCATTTCTAACCCACACTATCTTCTTACTTGTCTGTTTTACCCTAAAATAATAACACTAATACATTTTGAATTTGTTTTAAAAAAAATTTAAATTGATAATAAAAGTCGGGTCTCCTTACCTTCAGATGTTTTCTTTTTTCAACTCTTGGACTTATGTTCCATCCATTTGTTCACCAAGAGTCCTTTTTCTTTTTTGTAAATCCATTAACAATAATCCACATTCCATTTGGAAAATCCATAACCCGATTTAAACTTTTTTAATGAGCGCAAATATTTTTATTAAAAATATGTGCATATCTAAAAAAACGCACCCAATATAAAAATACTGAAAAATTGTTATTTTTGTGCAAAAAACGCAACAAATTCCAACGTTGCAATCCAATCTATTTAAATAAATCCCATTTCAATTCCAAGGGGATCATTAGGATGGCGGAAGGACCACCACCGCCGGGCCGGCGGTGGCGGTCCTTCCGCCATCGCACTGGATTTTCCCACCGCCCAATTAGGATGGCAGTGGGTACCGCGGCGGACGGAAAGTCCGTCTGCCACTTCACCGCCAAAGGCAATCGGTCCAATTGCCTGGCGGGCGGTGCAGGGTGCCCAAAATGGTGGCGGTGCCTAGCAGGCACCGTCCACCAAATTAGGATGTGTGTTGAAACCGGCCTTTCCATGGCGGCAGTGCCGCCATGGAAAGGCTGGCGGGGATTGGGTTTGGGGGCCCGTTGCGGGCCCCCTCTGTGTTGGGGGAGGGTGGTTGTGCACTGGGGGGAACCCATGGTACCCCTTGCATTTCCCTGCACAAAGTGGCAGGCACCACGTGGTGCCTGCCACGTAGTGCAGGGAAACGCACTACGTGGCATTTTCGCATTGCGAACGGTGCTGCAGCCAGCAGCATTGTCCGCAATGTTCAGGCCCCTGGATGCGCCCGCCATAGTGGCGGGCACATCCTAATTCACTTAGCGGGACCGCCGCCTTACCGGCCGGCGGTCCCAGCACCGAAATGATGGCGGGCGGACTGATATCCGCCCACCATCGTAATGAGCCCCCAAGTTCCTTAATCCATCGGCGAAAATCCATCTTGAAAAATGCTAATTCGCACATCCAAAATCCAAATTCTAAGGGGCCGATTCCGATTCCGGCCGGAAAACGTACCGACCGAATCGGAGCCGGAATTTACTCCGACCGACACGTACCGGTGCAGCCCGTTCGCCAAGTACGATGAGAAGCGAGCAAAACCCGACCGACTCGTACGGAACACCATCCGAACGACCGAGCCGCGCGGAAAACAGCAATCCGGCCGGAAAAACACGCGATTCGAACCGACCGACTCGCACCCGGAACAAACCCGAATGAGACGTACCCGCGAACTCCCACCCGCCAAGTACGATGCAAGGCGTGGAAAACACGACCGAGTCGCACGGAGGACAAGCCGTACGACCGACACGCATACAAAACAGCGAGGCGAAGCAACCCAAAATACCGCGACCGACGCGTACGCAGCATAGAAAACAGCACAAACACAGCGTGAACGAAACGGAGAAGCCCGCACGAGACAACTGCAGGGTCCGACTCGGTCACAAGAACGTCTCCTACATGCACGAAAAGTACAAAGGGAAAATACACAAAAAAAGGCCAAACAAGCAATTACAAAGCCAATAAATACTGGGGGGAGGGGCAGGGAACAAAGACACACCCACAACTCCACCCATATAAAGGACACAAATCCCTACCATGATCCTTTGCAAATTCAAATTACCTGCCAGCACTCAACAGACAGCAACCACACACCCACAGCTCATCCATCACACAAGCCACACACCATCAGCACCACAACAAATAGAAACCTCACATACACCCAGCAAAACACACACATCACTCACCATCACCACCCATCACCATGCCCCCAAAGAAGAATCATAAGTTCCTAGATAGTGAATTGGAAGTCCTGGTAGATGAGATCCTCAGGGTAGAGCCACAGCTCTTTGGTACACTGGTCCAACAGACACCCATGTCACAGAAAACAAAGATGTGGGAGAGGATCGTCGACAGGGTGAACGCACAATCACCATGTTTGCGCACAAAGACAGACATCCAGAACAGGTGGTATGACGTGCGCAGGAGGGTCAAGGAGCTGTTGAAGACGGACTACCTCGTGAGCCAACACACCGGCAGTGGCCCTCCTGCCAAGCCAGTATACCTCAGGCCCTGGGAGGAGAAGGTGCGGGCCATCCTACCACCAGTGAGCGTCTATGGACTAGAAAACATCCCAGAGCCTGGTGAGTACACAACAAATGTACACAATATTCTGCGACTACACACACACATCACTGTCAAGGGGAGAGTCAAACCATGCACTCTTAGCAAATACACAGCAACCAGAACAGAATCATCCCAAAATGTGCATGTCAGTCAGATAAACACAACACATGCCATCTCAAAGTGACATTTAACTGTGTCATCACATGTACAAACACAACTACAACTACAGCTAGGCAGTGGCACAAATATAACTGTCAAACACATCCAGACAAGCAGCCACCACTTTAACACCACCACACAGTGAAGCCCACTGAAAGAAAGGAAATATGTGTATGCTGGGCAAGTCAGTGTAGCCAATAGCATGATGGGAGTCGTAGGCACAGATATTGGTCACCCCCACAACTGTCCCATCAACACCACCATTAACCATGCGCACATCACAGGGAGTGGAAAAGGACTCACAAGATGGCTGACACTGGGTACTGCTGTGGGGAGCACAAGGCCCTGCTGGCAACTGTGCAACAACCAACAGCAGGACACCACTGACTGACATCCTGAAAGACAACTTGCACTCCCTGCAATGGAAGCACGTTCCATGGTGGGATATCTGGCTGGGTGGGAAGGAGGACTCACAGCACTGACCATAGTCACAAACACCTCCCCTCACATACCCCCTCAACACAAACTCCACAGAACACACCTGGGAGAATGCAATGCCTCACATCCTAACTGAAGATGCCACAAAGAACCACCACCCTGGGTTATGTTGTGTGAAGCACAGGGACACTCTTGGGACTTTTAGCCAAACAACTGCCAGGACAACACTCCCAGCCATCCTGTCAGCACAGGCAGCCCACCCCACAGGGAAGCAGAGTCAAAAGGAAGGAAGGATGGGCATGCTGGGAAGGGGGTGGAGGCAATAGCATGATGGGAGTTGTAGGCACAGATATTGGTCACACCCACAATTGGCCCATCAACACCACTCTCAACCATGCTCACATCACAGGGAGTGGAAAAGGACTCACAAGATGGCTGGCACTGGGTACTGCTGTGGGGAGCACAAGGCCCTGCTGGCAACTGTGCAACAACCAACAGCAGGACACCACTGACTGAAATCTTGCCATTGCTCTCACACTCACACACACTGAAGTCCACCCAAAAGCAAGTAAGTATGGGCATGCTGGGAAGTGGGGTGGAGGCAATAGCATGATGGGAGTGGTAGTCACAGCTCAACATCCCCCACCCACGTGGCCCAGCAAACTCACACTCAAGCATGCACACCCCACAGAGAGTGGAAAGCCCCATCAAAGATGTCTGACACTGGTGCTCTGTTGTGGGGAGCACAAGGCCATGCTGGGAACTGGCCACCAACCAACAGCAGGACACCACTGTCAGCCATCTTGCCATTGCTCTCACACTCACACACACTGAAGTCCACCCAAAAGCAAGTAAGTATGGGCATGCTGGGAAGTGGGGTGGACGCAATAGCATGATGGGAGTCGTAGTCACAGATATTGGTCACCCCCACAACTGTCCCATCAACACCACCCTGAACCATGCGCACATCACAGGGAGTGGAAAACAACTGACAAGATGGCTGACACTGGCTACTGCTGTGGGGAGCACAAGGCCCTGCTGGGAACTGTGCACCAACCAACAGCAGGACACCACTGACTGACATCCTGAAATACAACTTGCACTCCCTGCAAAGGATGCACGTTCCATGGTGGAATATCTGGCTGGGTGGGAAGGAGGGCCGGATGTCAACCAAATACAACCAATGCAGACCATGTACACACCCCAACATTCACATAGAAATGCCCAAATAATGCAGGACAATGTGCTACACCAATATCAACCCCTGACTGTGACAACTTAGGACAATGCAATGTACAGGCCCGCATCCAGAGGCACAGTCACAACTGTCAGGTGTGTCAACCATTGATGCCTGCAGAAACATAACATACATTGTGTGTGTCTCCCAAAAACAGGTGATGATGGGGACACAGCAGCAGACGCTGAGGAGTCCTCGTCCCAGGCTCAAGAGGATACGGAGCTCACTGGTGTGGAACAGCCTCTGCCCTCCTCGGATGAAGAAGACCCACCTGGCACCTCCGGAGCAAGTCATCATGCAGCACCAGCAGGACCACCAGCTGCACCCCCTGCACCCACCCCTCCAACGACTGTCAACACACATACCACCCCTGCCGACATGGACAGACCAAGGAGCACCACCACCACCAGCACAGGGACCCTGGACCAACGTGGGGCCATGGACACCACCACCACCAACAACCCACAAGGTGGCCCAGGTGCCACCTCAGGTACTGCACGTGTCGCCAGGGGTGGTGGGAGGGGTGGGAGACATAGGTCACTGCTCGCAGAGGGGTCTGGACTGCATGATGACCCACAACTGGCACGCATAGCCGATGCGTACCAGTCCAGCACCGGAGAGTTCAGCCAGGTAGTGGGGCTCCTCAGGGACATGAAACAGCAGCAGGCTACCCATCATGCCCACTTGAACTCACACAAGTCCCGCGTGGAGTCCAAGTGGGACACACTGCAAGAGATGACGGCGGTGCATAGGGACATATTACAATGCCTCCGCCAGATGAGCAGCAACCAGTCAACACCGCCCTGTGTGCCCACAACATCTGGTGCTGAAACAACTGCAACTGCCACAGGGAGGGCGGATGACTCTGGCGAAGAGTACCCTGCACCGCAGCAGCCTGCACTTAAGGGTCCCCCCCCCAAAGAAGAGGAGCCGTCCGAGGAGGGGCAAGTGAGAGGCCGATGGCCATGTGCAACCCCAGGAAGCCAAAACCTGTTCTGGATAATCACCTTTGTGCGCAAACTGTTCACCCTGTTGACTGCAACACAACTCTCCCACATGACATGGGGAGCTCAAGTTGGACCAATGTCTCAGATTACTGTGGACTTTACTCTGGACATTTCTGCTACCAGGACTTCCAAATCATCTAGGAACTTTGGATTACAATCACAATGTACAGCACCCACCATCCTGTGCACTATACTCACACATGTATGTCAATAAACTCACTACTACACCATACTTGCCTCTGTTGTGATTCCTATGTTGTCTCAGAAGTGGCGATGATGATCTGGGAAATGACACTGTGCATGCTGACTGCTACAGCAAGTACAACACCGGCATGTGAGTCATGGCGACGTCACACATATGAGGGAGGCACACCACCAGGGCTACACAACACATACACACCATGGCCATCTGACTCATCGCCTACACTGATGTCGCCAGGAAATACGTTGCATTGCACAGACCCAACACCTATTCACAGTCTGTGTTAACTAGCCCACTGGTGCAGTAAGCAAATGTCAGTCAGATGTGTGATCACAGACAACGCACATCACAAAGTGAAGCACAGGTTTATTACACATTTGCAACATGTTGTAACCACCACAGATGCAAGGTAATCCCACCTGGCAGCGGGCACACAGTCAACAAGTGTAGAAGGAAGGAAGTCCATGGGTGTGGTGCACATCACCTGTAGGGACACAACAGCTACCACCCGGGAAGTCGAATCACGGTGTTGGGGATCATAGTTGACCAAACGACTCTGAAAGTACCCTGTGAAGGACAGAAATGACACACAGTCAAAAGCACTGAAGAACAGGACAGAACTGCAATACTCATGCACAATACATGTTACAACATACCCACCCAGAACCAAGTTAGCATGTCAACACTGTTGGGGAGTACAGACTACCTGTAAGGACACATCGCTACATGCATACAGTCATGTAGCCCATGGACACACTCAAACAGCACCAGAGCACCACCAACACATATCATGCAAACTCACATCATTGACATGACATCTCTGGATACTCACATTCAGCTGAAGAAGTTGGTGATGAGCTGTGTGCGGACATCACCATCATCATCATCATCATTGGCATCGTGGTCCAGGCCAGGATCCTCCACAGGTGGCGGACGTTGGTCATCGTCATCCAGGATGAGAGGCAACTCCTTCCGCACTGCCAGGTTGTGGAGCATGCAGCAGACAATGACAATCTTGCACACCTTTGCTGGGGCATATGGGAGGGACCCTCCTGTCTTGTCGAGGCAGCGGAAGCGGCTCTTCAGGAGACCAAATGTCCGCTCAATCACTCTCCTGGTCTGACCATGTGCCTCATTGTAGCGCATCTGGGCTGGTGTCACAGGGTTCCTGAGGGGCGTCAGCAACCACGGCATGTTGGGGTATCCGGAGTCACCTACATACAGACAATTGCACATTAGCAGAGTTGGAAAAGAGGGTGGAACACTACATAGCAGAACACACACAATGGTACAAAGTCAATACACACCAACAAGCCAGGCACGCTGGTTCGGCATCTGTGCCATCATCCTCGGGATGCGACTACTCCTCATCACGTAGGCATTGTGTGCAGAACAAGGGAAACGGGCACACACGTGTGAGATGCTCATATCTGCAAGACAGACCACCAGTGCATTGACCGAGTGGTAGTGTTTGCGGTTACGGTAGGCCTGCTCTTGGGCCTGTGGTGGTACCAAAGCCACATGTGTCCCATCAATGGAGCCAATGACATGCAGCATCCTCCCCAGGGCATAGAAGTCACTCTTCACGCCAGTGAATCGTTGTAGACTAGGGAAATAGATGTACTGGTTCAGGTATATCAACATAGCCTCCAAAACATCCCGGAGCACACGGCTGAACATGGTCTGTGACATCCCACCAGCAGTCGCCACAGTGTGTTGAAAGGTACCGGTGGCAAAGAAGTGTAGGGCTGCCATCACCTTCACCTTGGGGGTCAGCGCTGTAGGGTACGGCCGGCCAGGTTGCAAATGTGGTGCCAAGCGCACTGCCAAATTCTCAATCAGCTGCCTGGTGAAGCGGTACCGTCGGATGCTGTCACGTTCCACCATCGTTGCCAGGTCAGGGAATGGTCTAAGGACAGCTGGTGCCCTGCAGTGCATAGGTGAAGAAAGCAAGATTGTCAGTCACCCCACATATGTGGCATTGAACACACTCAACATCACATGATTCATCATTATGAGGCACAAGTACATGATGTGTGCAGTTCCGTAAGGATATGTATGGCACATACATGGCCAACATCTAACATCACAGTTCAACAAGTGGCATCAATAAGTCCCAGGTCGTGCCATTGGATATCATGAGGCCGTGTCCCAGTTCTCATCTCCTGCTGCCACGTTACAAACACACCCCACAGTGACATGTGAGGACAGATGTGCCCCAGGCATCACAGCTCAAAGACAGGTAGATTCCCAGGGACCCTGTATTACCACATGGACACTGGCATGACATGGTGTATCATGTATACACCACAGCAAAACAACCATGACCCCCACAGGTAGTGGTCCCTGTTGCCTCGGCAGGACAGACATGGACGTCTGTGACACACACATGCACAACATCAAAGTCCATGCACAAACAACGTGGATGTGGAGACTGCCTCCCATTGTGCACATGAAATCAGAGACATTGTAAACACAACATGCACACAGACTGTGGAGGACCATCACCATTGTGCCAATGGGTCACCCTGGCTTAAACATACCGTCCCACATGGGACTCAGGGGATATGTGACATGACATACACATACACCACCGTGAAATTTGACCATGCCACAGGCTAAGATATGAACAGTTGCACATCACAGTGATCATGTACATGAAACACCAAGGATTCTGTCCCCATGAACACGTGCACAGCCTGGGGGTGGCTGCCCCCAAGTGACACCCACAGAACAACATGTTCACCCCCATACACGGAATAGGTAATGCAGCCTTACATGCCGTAGGATACAGTTTGGACAGGCTGTGGTGTTGTAGGTGTGCCCCTCACTCCCTGGGAAGTATATGTGGCTGGCATATGTTCACCTGTGACAGGCATGGTGACATATGCCAGTGACTTGTACAGGGACACGTTGGACAGCAATGGACCAATCAGTGCGCACACATTGGCCATTGCATTCAATGTGCGCTGGTACGCGTTGTATTCGCAATACGCGTTGGACAGCAATGGACCGATCAGTGCGCACACATTGGCCATTGCATTCAATGTGCGCTGGTACGCGTTGTATCCTAGGTACGCGTTGAACAGCAATGGTCCGATCGGTGTGCCCGGCCGGCCCATTGCATTCAATGTGTGCGGGTACGCGTTGTATCCTAGGTATGCGTTGAACAGCAATGGTCCGATCGGTGTGCCCGGCCGGCCCATTGCATTCAATGTGTCCGGGTACGCGTTGTATCCTAGGTACGCGTTGAACAGCAATGGTCCGATCGGTGTGCCCGGCCGGCCCATTGCATTCAATGTATGCGGGTACGCGTTGTATCCTAGGTACGCGTTGAACAGCAATGGTCCGATCGGTGTGCCCGGCCGGCCCATTGCATTCAATGTGTGCGGGTACGCGTTGTATCCTAGGTACGCGTTGAACAGCAATGGTCCGATCGGTGTGCCCGGCCGGCCCATTGCATTCAATCAATCAATCAATCAATCATGTCACTTATAAAGCGCACTACATACCCGTGAGGGTCTCAAGGCGCTGGGGGAAGAGGGGGGTGGTGCTGCTACTGATCGAAGAGCCAGGTCTTGAGGAGTCTTCTGAAGGCCAGTAGGTCATGGGTCTGTCGGAGGTTGGTGGGGAGGGTGTTCCAGGTCTTGGCGGCGAGGTGGGAGAAGGATCTGCCGCCGGCGGTCGTTTTCCGGATGCGGGGGACTGTGGCGAGGGCGAGGCTGGTCGAGCGGAGCTGGCGGGTGGGGGTGTAGAAGCTGAGTCGTCTGTTGAGGTAGGCTGGTCCGGAGTTGTGGAGTGCTTTGTGTGCGTGGGTGAGGAGCTTGAAGGTTATCCTATTGTTGACAGGGAGCCAGTGCAGGTCTCTCAGGTGGGGTGTGATGTGGCTGCATCGGGGGATGTCGAGGATAAGACGTGCAGAGGCGTTCTGGATGCGTTGCAGCCGTCTCAGGAGCTTAGCCGTCGTTCCTGCGTAGAGGGCGTTTCCGTAGTCCAGCCTGCTGGTGACGAGGGCCTGGGTGACTGTTTTTCTTGTTTCGGTGGGGATCCACTTGAAGATCCTGCGGAGCATTCGGAGGATGTTGAAGCAGGATGAGGAAACGGCGTTGACCTGCTTAGTCATGGAGAGGGTGGGGTCGAGGATGACCCCTAGGTTGCGTACGTGGTCGGTGGGTGGCGGGGCTGTTCCCAGTGATGTTGGCCACCAGGAGTCGTCCCAGGCTGAAGGGTTGGAACCAAGGATGAGGACCTCCGTCTTGTCCGAGTTCAGCTTCAGGCGGCTGGTCCTCATCCATTCGGCGACGGCCTTCATTCCTTCGTGGAGGTGGGCTTTGGCGGTGTGAGGGTCTTTGGTGAGGGAGAGGATCAGCTGGGTGTCGTCGGCGTAGGAGATGATGTTGAGGTTGTGCTGTCGGGCGACGTGGGCGAGGGGTGCCATGTAGATGTTGAACAGCGTTGGGCTGAGGGAGGAGCCTTGGGGTACGCCGCAGATGATCTTGGTGGCCTTGGATCAGAAGGGGCGAGGCGGACGCTTTGTGTTCTGCCGGAAAGGAAGGATGTGGTCCAGTCCAGGGCCTTCTCTTGGATCCCGGCGTCGTGAAGGCGTGTTCGTAGTGTGTGGTGGCAGACCGTGTCGAAGGCGGCTGATAGGTCCAGGAGGATGAGGGCTGCTGTTTCTCCGTTGTCTAGCAGGGTCCTGATGTCATCGGTGGCGGCAATGAGGGCGGTTTCGGTGCTGTGGTTGCTGCGGAAGCCGGACTGGAAAAGGTCCAGGATGTTGTTCTCCTCGAGGTAGCGGGTCAGTTGTTTGTTGACGATTTTCTCGGTGACCTTCGCGGGGAACGGGAGCAGAGAGATGGGTCGGAAGTTCTTGAGGTCCTTGGGGTCTGCCTTGGGTTTCTTGAGTAAGGCGGTGATCTCGGCGTGCTTCCAGCTTTCCAGGAAGGTTGCTGTCTCGAAGCAGATGTTGATTATTTTCCGGAGATGGGGCGCGATGGCTGTACTGGCTTTGTTGAAGATGTGGTGAGGGCACGGGTCTAGCGGTGAACCGGAGTGGATGGTGTTCGTGATCTCGCTGGTGTCCTCGTCGTTGATGTTGGTCCAGGAGAGCAGGCGGTTGGTGGTTGTGGGGGCAGTGGTCTCGGTGGTTGCCGGGGCGGTCGTGGTGTTGAAGCTGTCGTGGATGTCGGCGATTTTGCGGTGGAAGAAGGTGGCCAGTGAGTCGCACAGGTCTTGCGACGGCTGGATGTCGTTGGTGTTGGAGCTGGGGTTGGAGAGTTCCTTCACGATGTTGAAGAGCTCTTTGCTGTTGTGTGCGTTGTTGTCTAGGCGGTCTTTGAGTGAGGCCCTTTTGGCGGATCTGATGAGGTGATGGTGACTGCGGGTGGCGCTCTTGTGGGCGGCGTAGCTGTCCGCTGTCCGTTCGTGGAGCCAGATCTTCTCCAGTTTTCGGCATGTTCGTTTGGAGGCCTGGAGGTCTTCGGTGAACCAGGTGGCTTTCTTGCTGGTGTGGCTGTTGGGCAGATTCTTGAGCGGGCGAGGGTGTTGGCGCAGTCGTCGATCCAATGTCTGAGGTTGCGGGCGGCGGTGTCGGGGTCGGAGGGTTCGGCGGGTGGGCTCAGGGCGAGGTTGTGGTTAGCTGGTCTTCCGTGACTCTGCTCCAGCAGCGGCGAGGCATTTGTTCGGTGCGGTGGTGCGTGGTGGGCTTCCTGTAGGTGAAGTGGATGCAGTGGTGGTCAGTCCAGTGGGGTTCGGAGGTGTGGTTGAAGGAGACGTGTGGGCTTGCGGAAAAGATGGAGTCTAGCGTGTGGCCGGCGGCGTGGGTGGGTGTAGTTACGAGCTGTCTGAGTCCGAGGTGGCGAGGTTGTCGATCAGGGTGGTGGAGTTGGTGTCCTTGTTGTTCTCGAGGTGGAAGTTCAGGTCCCCGAGGAGGATGTAGGCCGTGGAGGCGATGGCGTGTGTGCTGACGAAGTCAGCGATGGAATCGCTGAACTGTGGTCGGGAGTCCGGGGGTCTGTAGATGAGGGTTCCTCTGAGGGTGGTGTTGGGATCGGTGTGGATCTGGAAGTGCATGTGTTCGGCGGTGCTGAGGGTGTCGTCGGTGTTGGTTGAGACTCTGAGGGTGTTCCTGTGGACGATGGCGATGCCTCCTCCGACTCCGTTGGTGCGGTCCCTGCGGGTGATCTTGTATCCGTCCGGGATGGCAATGGCGATGTCGGGGGCTGAAGCGGGATTCAGCCAGGTCTCCGTCAGGAATGCGACGTCTGGGGAGGTTGAGTCGAGAAGGTCCCAGAGTTCGATGGCGTGTTTGCGGGCGGAGCGGGTGTTGAGGAGGATGCATCTGAGGTAGTTGGGTTCTTTCCTGGGCGGTGGTTTGGCGGGGCGGGTGCTGGCGAAGCTGCAGTTCCGGCAGGTGAAGGGCCCTTGGGTGCGCTTCGGGGTGGCCTGGTAGCAGGCGTGATCTTTTCCGGGGTTGAGTGCGTGGAGGGTGCTGGCGTCGTTTCGGCATCTGTTGATGTGGCGGGCGCGGGGGATGCCCGGACCAGGGGGTCTGGCGCTGGGCGCGGTCACGGCGCGGGACGGGCGCAGACGGGCTTGCCTTAGGCGCGCCTTCGGCGCGCCAGCGGCGCGACCGCGCAGCGGCCGCCATAAATGGGGAGGTGGGAGGGAGGAGCAGGGAATGGGGCAGCGAATGGGCAGTGAGGGGCGGAGCCGCAGGGGCGCAGCGGCGGGAAACAGGCACAGAAGGGAAAACGAGCACAATCAGGGCATCAAGGGGGCACAGAAAGGAAAGACGAGCACAATCAGGGGCAGCAAGGGGGGCACAGAAAGGAAAAAACGAGCACAATCAGGGGCAGCAAGGGGGCACAGAAAGGAAAAACGAGCACAATCAGGGGCAGCAAGGGGGCACAGAAAGGAAAAACGAGCACAATCAGGGGCAGCAAGGGGGCACAGAAAGGAAAAGAAAACGAGCACAATCAGGGGCAGCAAGGGGGCACAGAAAGGAAAAAACTAGCACAATCAGGGGCAGCAAGGGGGCACAGAAGGAAAAACGAGCACAATCAGGGGCAGCAAGGGGGCACAGAAAGGAAAAACGAGCACAATCAGGGGCAGCAAGGGGGCACAGAAAGGAAAAACGAGCACAATCAGGGAGAGCAAGGGGGCACAGAAAGGAAAAACTAGCACAATCAGGGGCAGCAAGGGGGGCACAGAAAGGAAAAACGAGCACAATCAGGGGCAGCAAGGGGGCACAGAAAGGAAAAACGAGCACAATCAGGGGCAGCAGCAGGGCACAGAGACGGAGCTGTGTGTGGGGGAGCGACCTACCAGTCAAGGTCAGGGGTCGCTCTCTTCACCGCACGCGGCCGCCATAAATGGGGAGGTGGGAGGGAGGAGCAGGGAATGGGGCAGCGAATGGGCAGTGAGGGGCGGGGCCGCAGGGGCACAGCGGCGGGAAACAGGCACAGAAGGGAAAACGAGCACAATCAGGGCATCAAGGGGGCACAGAAAGGAAAAGAAAACGAGCACAATCAGGGGCAGCAAGGGGGCACAGAAAGGAAAAACGAGCACAATCAGGAGCAGCAAGGGGGCACAGAAAGGAAAAACGAGCACAATCAGGGGCAGCAAGGGGGGCACAGAAAGGAAAAACGAGCACAATCAGGGGCAGCAAGGGGGCACAGAAAGGAAAAACAGAGCACAATCAGGGGCAGCAAGGGGGGCACAGAAAGGAAAAAACGAGCACAATCAGGGGCAGCAAGGGGGCACAGAAAGGAAAAGAAAACGAGCACAATCAGGGGCAGCAAGGGGGCACAGAAAGGAAAAAATGAGCACAATCAGGGGCAGCAAGGGGGCACAGAAAGGAAAACGAGCACAATCAGGGGCAGCAAGGGGGCACAGAAAGGAAAAAACGAGCACAATCAGGAGCAGCAAGGGGGCACAGAAAGGAAAAACGAGCACAATCAGGGGCAGCAAGGGGGCACAGAAAGGAAAAAACGAGCACAATCAGGGGCAGCAAGGGGGGCACAGAAAGGAAAAACGAGCACAATCAGGGGCAGCAAGGGGGCACAGAAAGGAAAAACGAGCACAATCAGGGGCAGCAGCAGGGCACACAGACGGAGCTGTGTGGTGGGGAGCGACCTACCAGTCAAGGTCAGGGGTCGCTCTCTTCACCACGCAGCGGCCGCCATAAATGGGGAGGTGGGAGGAAGGAGCAGGGAATGGGGCAGCAAATGGGCAGTGAGGGGCGGGGCCGCAGGGCGCAGCGGCGCGAAACAGGCACAGAAGGGAAAACGAGCACAATCAGGGCATCAAGGGGCACAGAAAGGAAAAGAAAACGAGCACAATCAGGGGCAGCAAGGGGGGCACAGAAAGGAAAACGAGCACAATCAGGGGCAGCAAGGGGGCACAGAATGGAAAAACGAGCACAATCAGGGGCAGCAAGGGGGCACAGAAAGGAAAAAACGAGCACAATCAGGGGCAGCAAGGGGGCACAGAAAGGAAAAACGAGCACAATCAGGGGCAGCAAGGGGGGCACAGAAAGGAAAAAAAGAGCACAATCAGGGGCAGCAAGGGGGCACAGAAAGGAAAAGAAAACGAGCACAATCAGGGGCAGCAAGGGGCACAGAAAGGAAAAAGCGAGCACAATCAGGGGCAGCAAGGGGGCACAGAAAGGAAAAACGAGCACAATCAGGGGCAGCAAGGGGGCACAGAAAGGAAAAAACGAGCACAATCAGGGGCAGCAAGGGGGCACAGAAAGGAAAAACGAGCACAATCAGGGGCAGCAAGGGGGGCACAGAAAGGAAAAAACGAGCACAATCAGGGGCAGCAAGGGGGGCACAGAAAGGAAAAAACGAGCACAATAAGGGGCAGCAAGGGGGCACAGAAAGGAAAAACGAGCACAATCAGGGGCAGCAGCAGGGCACACAGACGGAGCTGTGTGGTGGGGAGCGACCTACCAGTCAAGGTCAGGGGTCGCTCTCTTCACCACGCAGCGACCGCCATAAATGGGGAGGTGGGAGGGAGGAGCAGGGAATGGGGCAGCGAATGGGCAGTGAGGGGCGGGGCCGCAGGCGCAGCGGCGGGAGACAGGCACAGAAGGGAAAACAAGCACAATCAGGGCATCAAGGGGGCACAGAAAGGAAAAGAAAACGAGCACAATCAGGGGCAGCAAGGGGGCACAGAAAGGAAAACGAGCACAATCAGGGGCAGCAAGGGGGCACAGAAAGGAAAAACGAGCACAATCAGGGGCAGCAAGGGGGGCACAGAAAGGAAAAAACGAGCACAATCAGGGGCAGCAAGGGGGCACAGAAAGGAAAAACGAGCACAATCAGGGGCAGCAAGGGGGGCAAAGAAAGGAAAAAACGAGCACAATCGGGCAGCAAGGGGGGCACAGAAACTAAAAGAAAACGAGCACAATCAGGGGCAGCAAGGGGGCACAGAAAGGAAAAAGACGAGCACAATCAGGGGCAGCAAGGGGGCACAGAAAGGAAAAACGAGCACAATCAGGGGCAGCAAGGGGGCACAGAAAGGAAAAACGAGCACAATCAGGGGCAGCAAGGGGGCACAGAAAGGAAAAGCAGAGCACAATCAGGGGCAGCAAGGGGGCACAGAAATGAAAAACGAGCACAATCAGGGGCAGCAAGGGGGGCACAGAAAGGAAAAACGAGCACAATCAGAGGCAGCAAGGGGGCACAGAAAGGAAAAACGAGCACAATCAGGGGCAGCAGCAGGGCACACAGACGGAGGTTTGTGGTGGGGGAGCGACCTACCAGTCAAGGTCAGGGGTCGCTCCCCCTGCATTCAATGTGTGCGGGTACGCGTTGTATCCTAGGTACGCGTTGAACAGCAATGGTCCGATCGGTGTGCCCGGCTGGCCCATTGCATTCAATGTGT